>CM066991.1:75941814-77141814 GCA_033977485.1 Hydrangea macrophylla | reverse complement strand
ACTGTTCTCTGTACTATGTATTCAATTGTCGTTGTATAATTAAATATCCCAACTCGGAACAATTAATATAAACTTCCGGCTCGTAAAAATATTGCTGCCCAATGCTCAATATATATAGAAAGAATACCATGAACTCTAGATCTTCTACCAGATAATTCATGCTATGAAATTTCAACCATATGCAGTATAAGTTACTGTTACATCAACATATAACCCAATCCCAACACAAACCTTTGCAATAATAATATCAGTATCATCATAGATCAAATTTCTTTGATCATTGAGAACTTCACTGTAATCGATATAAGTTTCACATGTGTTCTTGCACAGAAGAGAAATCTTCAATAAATTTTTCAATCATACCAGTCAATACCATAACTTCAAATTTATGTCACCTTCATAAATGCTAATTGATTGATTTCCAAAGACACCCATGAAATCTCTATCCCTTTGAATCACATATTCTAGAAATACAACTGTTCCACCAGATATTCAACATAAGGCAAAGCTTCACAATTCTCAAACTATTCAGATTATAGAACCCACCTGTCTTTCGGTTTACGCTGTCTAAGCCCCAATATATAGAAATCGATAGACTCATTTGTTTCCTCCTTATAGCACTTACAATCAATAACCAACTGATTTTGTCGTAATAAAACTTGAATGTGATCCAACACTCCTCAATAGCAAATTTTCTCATGTTTCCCAAGTATGCGGCACTCTTTGAATTGCGTCACTTGTATGTAAACAATTCACTCGTTGATCTCCGACTGTAATACCAAGCAACTAGCAATAAACTACCATTTTTTTTCCAATGTTAGAATTCATTGCAACCATGCGTTCGATAATTATAACATTCAGTAGTTACGGCAGCCCCATACGTATCTGAAGACACCCAGAGCATGTCATTAAAATGAGGTTCTTCATTGCCCTATCATACTTACCTTGTAGCCAAGAATATCTCAACCCAGTTCCCAAGAAATAAGTTGATACTCCTTATAACCCATCAACCAAAATCATGTATTCGTAACAAATAGTATTTAGAATAATACGTAGAATATATCACAAGTTACTTCCAGATCCTTTTCTTACTAAAGTCATTTGGAATTCATTTAAAATTTAATATTCCAATTTAAAATCAAAGTAAAGGTAGTGTACTCATCTGAGTTGCCTAGCCTAATAATATTTAAAATTTCTCTCCATAGAATAAAAATATTTAAACAACTATCATATAATCAAAATATTCTCCATTAATAACTCCTTTGAACAACAATTGAACATACTCTATTTGATTAAAATTCTTTTCTCTAGTTTCCCCCTTCTATTCAAGTTGGGTCAAATCCAACCACTTCAGTATATCAAAATATTTTCACACTTCCTGATTCACAATAAATCAGTGGGTTTTTTTTTTTTTTCCATAGGAGATTTCAAAACATTTTTTTTTTACTCATTTAAACATATATAAACTCACTTAACGTGACATACAAAGAATTCCAAAGTCTGAAAGTTTCCAGTGATATACTAGGATACCTGACAATTGCTACAGTACAGTGCAATAGTCAGATCTCTATTACTTACATATAAAGTACAAAGAAATAGTAAGAATATTATTACCTGATACACATAGTAGCTAAACGGACCTTGGAGTGGCTTGGATATTAAAGAGATTACTACTTATTAAACTGGTAAACTCATTTGCAAATTCAGATTTCTGGTAGAAATTTTGATACCGCCGTATAGCCAATCAACCCAATTAGTTATTCGTATAACACAACTACGTAGTTTTGATCCCAATCAACCATATTCTTAACCAGAAAAGAATAATTTAGAACCGTAGAGACACCCAATCGATAGAAACACAATGGAAAAATCTATTACTTTTAGTCAACCCCAAATCTACTATTCATACTAACATGTTGGAGAGCCAATCATTATTCAACAATAAGAGAGACATCCCGATAAATAATAATAAATAAATTTATGTTGAGAGATTCCTCAACAAACTGATATAACCCAAATAGAGTTAAGAGATTCCTCAACAAACTAATATAACCCAAATAGAGTTGAGAGATTCCTCAACAACCCAAGATAACTCAAGCAACTGAATAAAATCCCCAAATATCTTATCACCTCGACAACTCAGTATTTCATCCTCAATCCCAAGAGCATATATAAGGAGTTCGATAAATACTCCAAAAGATCATTACCGAATAAAATGGGGAAATAAGAGATAGTAATAATACCATATCTGCTCATGAGGCCCATATAAATCATAAGAAATTCATAATTCACCAAACTATAATATTTGAATACTAGAAGACCCACCGTGAATAAAGAAATCCAGATATCCAATTTCTTGGCAGAAAATATGAGAGAATCTTCACTAATAGTAATACCCGATAATATTTGAAAATAAATCCATACCCATAATCATAACCCAATACTCAATAACCCTTCATCAAGTCAATACCTTTAATAATATAATATCAGTCAAATCATTTCAGGATGACCAAATCAACTCTTGATTTCTGAACCCCAAATTCCATAAATATTCCCAAATTCGGATTTTTCTTACTGAATTTACAATCCTCATTTCCAACTCAATTAATTCATCATATGGGAAAACATTTCCCCTTTATACTCCACTTTTTCCACCATGAAGTTTTCAACCATCTCTCCACATATTATAATATGTAGAATGCATGCAATATAATATGCATGATCAATAATATTTAAATCACGTGCTATAAACATGTATGCTTCTACAAGTATCTACGTGTCACGATTGACATATACATGTTTTTTTTTTTTTTTTTTTTTTTTTTACGCGTCGTATTCGTCTCTCGTCCCCCAAAGGCTAACCTATTGCTCTGATACCAAAAATTTGTCACACCCCAACCCGCCCCACGAGCTAGGACACGTGTAACAAAGCCAAGGACCAAACAATTATTTTTAAAGTTCCAAAAATTACATTATTAGTGAAATACCAGGGGTAAAATATCATTTTATCAAATAAATTAATAAAGAGGAATAAAATAAAGTTTTAAAACCGTCAAATGGTACTTGGGCAAAGTTTCCCCCATTATAGCACCTTTCACCCTGTTTTCATAAACTAAAACATTTTTAACCCCTGCTGCACTCATTTATTTAAATATTCCAAAACACATCAAAATCCAACGAAATATATATAGGTTCATTCTAACAAGTTAAAATCATAACCTCTAATATGTTCTTATACATAACAAATAAATAAATAAATAAGATGAATATTACAAAACCCCTCTTAGCAACCCAGCCTCGTAGTCTCGATCATTTCTCACGGTCGTATTCATCTGAACCTGCGTGGTCATTAGCCACAAAAGTCGAATAAGGTTTCGCTTAGTGAGTACGTGGTGCTAATCATGCAATTGGAGTACTTAATGATTCATAACACCAATTAAACATTCACAACAATAAATGGTCGCCGGCGTGTCAAGTAATCAACCACCATCGTTCTGGACCCTTGATTCCGGGCCAATCTCACTTTTTCCGTCGCATATAGCGAAATCATTCTCATTCACTCCTGACCGTAGTCAATTCGCTGTGGTCGTGACCACTATCCCCTTTTCTCTGAGGATTTCATCATCATCATCCCCCTTTTCTCTGAAGAATGGGCGTCCCTTATATACGGGCTAAATAATGGTGATTATCAATTGACACCCTTTGACCCAAATAAGCACATAAGCAACTCAACATGTCAACATGACAATTTCAACATTTTTGACATGCTAAATAATAATTAATTACATGCTTTTCTACTTAATCACATTAAGCAATTTAAACATTCACTAATAAATAAATAACATTAAATATCCAATTTTAGGATTAGGACACTCACATCACGAATATGTCCGAATAAGACTAGAAATTCCAAATTCCTTGTAGAAATCTAGCTCCTAATGATTCCAATGATATCCCTACATATATATATATATATCACATATATGTATCACCCCTTAAAATGGGTTGCGAAAAAATATTACCAAAATTGAAAAAGAAAGGCATAGAAATAATCCTCTCACCTCCACGAGTCCGAATATGACTTCGGTTCGTGAAATAGACGACAAACGGTGAAGCTTCGACGTCAAAACGGTGAACGAAACCCGTCGTCTCCTCTTGGCCGACTCTCCCTTTCACTTAATCTATTCTCTGTCTAATTTGTTTATAAAGTTGATGATGACCATAAGAGATACTATGGTGTATCTCAAAACATATAAGCTTAACATTTTTTTACATTTACACCCTACTATATTTCTTAAGACTAATTATGAAACCCCCTGAACATTTATATTCACTACCCAATATCTAAGTGAGCATAAATCTATATCACGTATGGGTCCCAAAAGTGGTCCCAAATATTATATGAAGGCACTGATTAGCCTACTAATTATGTCCCGTGTTCAATTACGCCTTCACAAGGGTACCCAAACTCGTCTCATAAATAATCATGAACTATAATAGAATATTAAAGCACTGAACATTTTATCAATTAAATAATCATATGGCATCAACATGTATCATAATGTACACATTTACATTTACATGTCTACCATTTAACCACATAAATGCACATTTATGTAATTTTATTATCCAAACCTCTCTTGGATCACACTTTCATATCTGTCCCACCCCTAGTAGAACTTTCAACTGTGCCCTTTATCAAACACTTATCACGTCGGGGTAACTGGATCTTACCCAAATCATCACATGCAATTAATTATACTAATTAATGCATGCAAAATAAATATTACTACCTTTTTTCGGGTATGGGTATTACAGTATTGCAATTTGAAGTTTTTTTTTTTGAATTATTGGAGGGTATTTTTTACCAAAAAGAGTGTATCTAACAAGCTAAAGAAAACACGCATGAACTTTCTTTGAGAAGTGTTTGGTTCCAGGACCTATGGCTGAGGCTCTCTACAAATTTTACATTATCTCAACCTCAAACATATTCTAGGTACAACTGTTATGTTCCAAGATGGAACTGATTAAAAAGTTCAAATAAACATATTTGAACAACTATGAACCACACACATCTGAAATTATTGAAAATGAAATGATTCATATGTTCAAATAAACAAATTTGAACAACTACGAACCACACACATCTGAAAATTATTGAAAATGTAATTAAAAACTGTATGAAATCTTTTACAATTATATTATGAAATCTTTAACGTCAGATTTGTCTTGAGATGACATGCTACCACTTTACCACTCTTTTTAGTGACATTAGTGGTGCACACAATTTAGATGTAAGGATATATGAGAGAAGTTTAATAATTAAATCGCACAAAAAATAATTCAATTCTTATTTTCTTCAATCAAAAGAGGAAAAAAAATAATAATAATAATTCTCCCTATCAACTTCATTAAGGCGCACATTGAAGGAGAATCACGTTACAATTATTAAAATAAAATTTAAAAAATTGAATAAATTAGTTAGTTGCATAAAATTAATTGGTTACAGTTATATTAAGTTGTTTTAAATTGTTTTCTTGTTTGTATCTTGTGTATAGAAAATGTTTATAATATAGTGTACCATATAGTATAACTGAATGATAATGTACCAGCAAGAAGTCCTACCAACCTTACAAAATATCAATGCTTTTTTTTTCAAACAAAGAAATGATTTTATTCAAAATTGACCAAACGAAAAACATTAAGATCCAAAAAATGTTGGATGTTGGAGGGTACCTCCTCCATCCACACGAGAAAAGAACGATTAACAGAAACAAACTTAACAAGCTCATGGGCAACACAGTTGCCTTCGCGTTTAACATGCACACAAGGAAGACAATCTATTGCCTTGAGTAAAGCCTTTGCCACAGCTAGAATGTGTCCGTGAGAAGCCAAGGAGTCCCCATCGCAATTAAGGGCCTGGACAAGGGACAAAGAGTCCGATTCCACAATGAATTTGGAGAAAACCGCCTCATGGGCCACCGATGCAACTCTCCAAAGCTCCATTCTCTCTACCATCAAAGCATCAAATCCCTCCCGAATAAAATCAGAAAACGAGAACAAACAATGGCCAAGGTGGTCACGTAAAATACCTCCCACACCAATCACACCGTCAGCCACAAAAGTGGCACTGATGTTGTCAAAATTAAGATATAAAAGTATACTTTACTTTCTAAAGATTTATAGTGTGGAAGTAAAGGTCGAACCCACAGATATTGAAATACTACACTACTTTAATTTTAAAACCTAAATTTAGTTAATTAAGAAAATAGAGGTTTGATTTGAATTTCAATTAAACTAAGAAACTAATGTAAATAAATCTAAATTATGAAAGCGATTTAAAGTTGTTTTAAACGATATTTTTAAGGAACCTAGGATTGCAAATCCACCACTAGCCTCATAATGAGGGTATTTATGAATTAAATTAGCTTATTAAGTTGGATGATAATGTGGAATCGTAGCTACAAGCCCAATTCCTCCATCAAGAAGATAACTATGGTTCAAGCACCAACACAATCCATCTTCGATTAGCACGAATTATCCCACACTAAACTAGGGTTGTGGCATCATCCGTCTAATCTAGGCATGGACTATTCGGATACTTGAGATCATAATTCAATTAAGCACCATTACATGTAAATAATCTATAAAAGCACAGCAAATATAGATCATTGAGCACTTCACATCCAAAATAGATCTAAGGCAAGTATAAACTTTGAAAGCAATGATTTAATCAATAGAAGTATGATTTTATTATAAAAAAATCCTCGGAACATGTAATCATCATCCATACATAATAAAACTAAAAGAAAAACATAAATAACACCCTATTACTTGGCTAGGGTTTCATTGAAACCCTAGATCTAGGTTTTGTTGGCCATAGAAGCGATGAACGACAAGAGGTTGATGGAGGAGGCCATGGGAATCCTTGGTCTTCTTCTTCTTCTCTTTGCTTCCCTCTCTTCAATGGTTGTGCATATTGTTGTATAATATGATGTGTATAAAGTGTGTATAATAATGTCTAACCCCAAAATTGAGTTAGAATAGGGTATTTATAGATTTAGAGCAAGTTTGGAGACTTTCCTAAACCTATTCGCACTAAAACTGCTATATTTTACAGTCTGGACGTAATTAGGCAGTTTCATTCGCGTGGGGATCTTTAGTACACTGAAATACGCAACTTTGGTTTTTACACAGGTCACGTGTGCGGGCCCGCGCAAGCACGATTTTGGGAGGTCGTGCGAGCGAGGTTCCTTTCTGTCGCGTGAACGGGCCGCTCGCGCGATATGGCTTTTTCAACTTCTTTTCTTCTGCTTTTTCATCCCATTTAGCCTGGAATCCTTACTTTTCTCCAAATCCTGACAGAAAATAGAAAAAATGTAAAAATACACAAAAATAAGATAAAAAGCACTAACAAATGTGAATTAAGGCGTGTAATTAGGATTTGTTCTCTCCCGATCAGGCACCATCAACATTTAGCTTAAACAAACCAACAGGGGGTGGTCTGTATCTTACGTGTTGTCACCATTCCCCCCTACCCACTAAAGACTGTGGATTATCACTATAGTTCGCACTGTCAAACTCGTCCAACAAAGCAAGAATCGATCCCAAAGTACAGGAAACCTGCCTTCGAACACCCTCCATTAAAAATTTATTTCTATCAAACCAAATCATCCACGCCCCAATCAAGAACCGTTTCACCGTTGCATGATCACCCTCCAGCAGAATCGATGCCAATCAATCCGAGAACATAAGCTGAAGTCCCTTGTGAACAAAAGCTTTAGGGAAGAGGCCCAACCAAACTTAGTCGCCCTTGTACACCCCACCAAAGTATGAGTGATTGTTTCCTTGTCAAAGCCACGCGAAACACAAAAACCCTGTTCCACAATCTTTTTCCTTTCAAGCACCTCACGGCATGGTAGGATGTCAGGGCATGCATGCCACGCAGAGTGATGGATCTTATTTGGAACCTCCGCCCTCCAAAGTAAAGACCACAGAAATGAACCTGAGTCCGGAGAAAAAGAACTAGTAGCCTTGCCATTACGGCTCCACCTTCTGGCAGCATGATAATCGGAACAGATCGAGAAGAGCCGTTATTTGTCCAATACCACACTAGATTATCATCGCAACCCGAGCTAGCTAGCGGAATGTTCAAGATAATTTCAACATCTTCAGGCCAGAAAAAGTCCCTCAAAACCTCCTCCTTCCACGTGCCTGATGAGTAGTCAATGAGAGTGGACACAAAGGAGCTGCGAGTTTGATCATTTAGAGGGGTAATAGGCTTAAAAGTGATAGATCTGGGGAGCCACGGATCCAGACCCATCCTTATCTATGGGAAAAGAAATGATGGTTTCATGCAGGTACAAGTACAAACAATAAGTAGTTTCCAAAATCAAAAAATGGAATTAGGAGATAGCTAGTCCATAAAAAGTGGGTGCTGAGTCATTGAATAAATGAACATCCCAATTATAACCCTCTATAGCACACTACAACAAATCTGACCTTTAGTGACGAAACTTTTACCCGCAAAATTATTTTCGTCACTAATAGTATACTATTAGTGACGAAATCAACGTTCGTCAACAAAAGTCTTTATCTTTCTCGACGAAACCAATTTTTGCGGGTAAAAGTCGAACAATTACCGACGACAATTCATTTCGTCACTAAAGTTCGTCGCTAATAGTTGGCGGGAAATTTCCCCCGCCAAAAATTTGGTGGGAAAAGTTTAGGCGACGAAACGTTATCAATTGGTGACGAAATTTTTTCGTCGTTAATTGTTTTACTTTTAGTGACAAAATATTTCGTCGGAAATTGTTTACCCTTTCGTGACAAAATATTTTCGTCGGTAATTGTAACAATTAATGACGAAATACTTTCGTCAGTAATTGTTTTACTTTTAGTGACGAAATATTTCGTCGGAAATTATTTAACCTTTTGTGACAAAAAACTTTCGTCGGGAATTGTTACAATTGGTGACGAAATTATTTCGTCGGTAAATGTTTATCTTTTAGTGACAAAATATTTCATTGGGAATTGTTTAAGCTTTCGTGACGCAAAACTTTCGTCAGGAATTGTTACAATTTGTGATGAAATTGTTTCGTCGGTTATTGTTTTACTTTTAGTAACGAAATATTTCATCGGGAATTGTTTAAGCTTTCGTGATGAAAAACTTTCGTCGGGAATTGTTACAATTTGTGACGAAATTGTTTCGTCGGTAATTGTGTTACTTTTAGTGACGAAATATGTCGTCGGGAATTGTATAAACTTTCGTGACGAAATAATTTCATCAAAAATTGTTTAAACGTTCGTGAATCGGACTCCCAGGTTATCAAGATACACTACAAAATAACTTTTTTTAACTCGTAAACTTTTAAAAACTATTTTTTGGGGTTTGGAGGGTCAAAATGCAAACCGTCGATCCAGTAACAACCAAAATTAACTCATACCTCCCACATGTCCATATAAAACTGTTGGATGAAACGGAACAGGAATCGGACTCCCGGTTATCAAGATACAATACAAAACAACTTTTTTACCTCGTAAACTCTTAAAAACTAAGTTTTTGGGTTTGGGAGGTCAAAATGCAAACCGTCGATTCGGTAAACACGAAACTTAATTTGCAACTCCCACACATGTAAATAAAGTTGCAGGAAGAAATGAAATAGGAATCGGACTCCCGGTTATCAAGATACAATACAAAATAACTTTTTTATCTCGTAAACTCTTAAAAACTAAGTTTTTGGGGTTTGGGGGGTCAAAATGCAAACCGTCGATCTGGTAACCACGAAACTTAACTCGTGTACCTCCCATAAATCTATAGAAATTTTTAGGAAAATACGGAACAGGAATCGGACTCCCGGTTATCAAGATACACTACAAAATAGCTTTTTCTCCTCGTAAACTATGAAAAACTAAGTTTTTGGGGTTTGGGGGGTCAAAATGCAAACCGTCGATCCGGTAAGCACAAAACATAACTCGCACCTCCCACACATCAATAGAAAGTGGCAGGAAGAAACAGAACAGGAATTAGACTCCCGGTTATCAAGATACAATACAAAATAACTTTTTTACCTCATAAACTCTTAAAAACTAAATTTTTTGGGGTTTGGGGGGTCAAAATGCAAACCGTCGATCCGGTAACCACGAAACTTAACTCGTACCTCCCATACATCCATAGAAATTTGCAGGAAGAAACAGAACAGGAATCGGACACCCGGTTATTAAGATACACTATAAAATAGCTTTTTCTCCTCGTAAACTATGAAAAACTAAGTTTTTGGGGTTTGGGGGATCAAAATGTAAACCGTCGATCCGGTAAGCACGAAACACAACTCGCACCTCCCACACATCCATAGAAAATTGTAGGAAGAAACAGAATAGGAATCAGACTCCAGGTTATCAAGATATACTTCAAAACAACTTTTTTACCTCGTAAACTCTTAAAAACTAAGTTTTTGGGGTTTGGGGGGTCAAAATGCAAACCGTCAATCCGGTAACCACGAAACTTAACTCGTACCTCCCATACATACATAGAAATTTGCAGGAAGAAATGGAACAGGAATCGGACACCCGGTTATTAAGATACACTATAAAATAGCTTTTTCTCCTCGTAAACTATGAAAAACTAAGTTTTTGGGGTTTGGGGGGTCAAAATGCAAACCGTCGATCCGATAAGCACGAAACATAAATCGCACCTCCCACACATCCATAGAAAGTTGCAGGAAGAAACAGAATAGGAATCAGACTCCCTGTTATCAAGATACAATACAAAACAACTTTTTACCTCGTAAACTCTTAAAAACTAAGTTTTTTGGGGTTTGGGGGGTCAAAATGCAAACCGTCGATCCGGTAATCACGAAACTCAACTCGTACCTCCCATACATCCATAGAAATTTGTAGGAAGAAACAGAACAGGAATCGGACACCCGGTTATCAAGATACATTACAAAATAGCTTTTTCTCCTCGTAAACTATGAAAAACTAAGTTTTTGGGGTTTGGGAGGTCAAAATGCAAACCGTCGATCCGGTAAGCACGAAACATAACTCACACCTCCTATACATCCATAGAAAATTATAGGAAGAAACAGAACAGGAATCAGACTCCAGGTTATCAAGATATACTTCAAAACAACTTTTTTGCCTCGTAAACTCTTAAAAACTAAGTTTATGGGGTTTGGGGGGTCAAAATGCAAACCGTCGATCCGGTAACCACGAAACTTAACTCGCACCTCCTACACATCGATATAAAGTTTCAGGAAGAAACAGAATAGGTATCGGACTCCCGGTTATCAAGATACAATACAAAACACCTTTTTTACCTCGTAAACCCTTAAAAGCTAAGTTTTTGAGATTTGGGGGGTCAAAATGCAAACCGTCGATCCGGTAACCAAGAAACTTAACTCGCACCTCCCACACATCCATAGAAAGTTGCAGGAAGAAACAGAACATGAATCAGACTCCCGGTTATCAAGATATACTTCAAAACAACTTTTTTACCTCGTAAACTCTTAAAAACTAAGTTTTTGGGGGTTTGGGGGGTCAAAATGCAAACCGTCGATCCGGTAATCACGAAACTTAACTCGCACCTTCCAAATATCCATAGAAAGTTGCAGGAAGAAACGCAACATGAATAGGACTCCCGGTTATCAAGATACAATACAAAACAACTTTTCTACCTCGTAAACTCCTAAAAACTAAGTTTTTGGGGTTTGGGGGGGGTCAAAATGCAAGCCGTCGATCCGAAAATCGCGAAACTTAACTCGCACCTCCCAAACATCCATAGAATTTGTGTCTAATTACATTTGGGTCAATAAAAAGTCAAAAAGTGGCTATTTTAGTGGTTATTTAGGAATTGGTCACTAATTTCACCAATTTACTCAACTTCTTCTCTCAAAGATATGATTCATATATTGTAATATGTGTAATTGCATTTAGGTCAGCAAGTTTTGGGATATTTATTATTCACTTGAAACAAATTTTAAAACGTGGCTATTTTTGTGACTATTTAGGAATTGGTTACTAATTTTATATTTTGGTCAACTTCTTCTCTAAAATTTAAGTTCTAGTATATTTAAAATGTCAATTAAAGTGGCTATTTTAGTAGCTATTATTAATTGGTCACTAATATTTACATTTTGATCAACTTCTTCCCTCAAATTCAGGATTTATAGATTGTACTCGAATATCAATTAAGGCATACAAACACATTCGTGCCCTTTTTTTTTTTAGGAAATGCCCTACTTGTGTCATATATTTTAAGTGGCGCTTTATTAGGTACCTTTACTACTCATTTATAAGATAGTCAGAATTATCAACTGCTTCCGATAGAAAAGTTTTAGATTAAATAGTTACATTTATAATTTTCTATTTAACTGTTTTAACATCTTATTATATATACTTTTAACAACCACTTAACAACACGAAACGACACAATTAAATTTCTTGCGTAACGCGCAGGGCTCCAACTAGTATATATATACACGATTCCGTCAAGATAGACTAATACGCAAAGGCTACTAGAGAACATATCATAAATTCATAATATATGGCTGCTCATTCAATTCAATATTCCTTGAACATACTATGTTGATTATAATAATAATTTAAAAAAAAAACGAGTCATACATTCCATATCTCTATCCTTGTACATTCCATAATTAAATGATGTAAAATAATTATTATCATATACATAAGTAATAGTCAATCTAGAATAGTAAATTATGTAAAATAGTTATTACTATATTCATAAGGAATAACCAATGTACATTCCATAAGGAATAGCCAATGTAAACTGAAACCGCCCTTGAAAAACAGAATTTCTTTTTGTTACTCCCTCTCTCCCTTTTTTTGAGTCCTATATTCTATTTTGGGGTGTCCCAAAATTAGTGTCCACTTTCCTAAATTGACATACAATTTTTACTTACTTTCCAAAACTACCATTCCATGAAATCTACACCAAGGCAAAACTAAAAAAGTTATTGTAATAATTAGGGGCAATTGTGGAAAGTAGGTGTACATTCTTTTTGTCCCCTTAATAAATTGAGTTCCCAAAGGTGGACTCAAAAAAAGAGAAGAAGGGAGTATTATACATTAGTGTCATAACATGATGTCCTATGGAAAGTAATCAAAATGAGACATGTTGATTAACCAACTTTGAGTGGCTCACTACTCTGTCCCCAGCTTCCAAAAAAACCCAATTAAATTTTAATTAATAGAAACGTAAAAGTTTATCCTTTAGAAAATGTCCAAAAGTTACATTAAAATACATATATAATAATACTTTAGTATACTTTAGCAAGTTTACTACTATGATGCAGAGACATATATATATACTTTATTTTACTACTATGACTTCGTAGAGATATAAAACAAAAAAATACACAATTTTGTCCACAATACTTGTAATTTTTGGCTCCCAAAATCCCTCCCAAAATTTCACACACGCCAAAACGCACCCCCCCCCCCCAAATTCCCAAATCGCTCTCAGTCTCTCTCTCAATCTCACTCTGCTGCTGCCTCAGTACGCCGCCGACGACAGGTACCGCCGACGCCAAAGACGCCACCGATGACAGGTATGCCCTCTCTCTCTCTTGCTCGTCCTCTCTGACGTTTGTGCGTGTGTGTGTGTGTTCTCTCTCTCTCTCATCAGTCTCTCTCCCTCTTTCTCTATCTCACACACACACATATATTAGGCAAGAATTTGTGTCTGAGTGTCTGTGTGTTTGTTCTGTGTGTATAAAGTGTATGTGAGTATGAAGTGTATGTGAGTATTCTTGTGTCTCTCAATCATAATGCATCTTAGGTGTTTGACAATAGTCCTAAGACAATTTATGGGGTATGTATCAAAGGGTACCCCAACACTTTATTTGGGAAAAGTTGGAAAATACATGCAATGTGTTACTTTATTTCTTGTCAATGAATCATAATGCATCTTAGGTGTTTGACAATAGTTCTTTTATTTAAGCCATTGCGGGTCAAAGCCCTAGGCATGCGGAGATATTACTTGTCAAACCCCTAACACACATGTCACAATAGAAAAATCTTATGTACCACTGCCTAAACCCAACCTTCTTCTAGTTCTATGCTTAGTTTTTGTTTGACCATGTCATTTAGTGAAGAAAAGAAATAGAAAACTCCCTTGCTTTTGTTTAATTAATTAAAAAAATGAGGAAAACAGGAACAAAATGAAAATAGAACGGAAAATAAATTGAAAAATTTCTAATCTTGTGAGTCACATTACATTCCTCTTTTAATTCAGTAATTCTATGTTTTAATTCACATTACATTTCTTTAGTAGTAAACAAATAAGATACTTTCGATGTATAGTTTGATTTTATTTTTTTGAAATTGTTCATATCTTTCAATTATGTATTAATGTTGTAATCCCAAAAAACATTTTATTGGTGGAGAATTTCTTTCAAATTCTGTAGCTTTGAATTCTTCTCTCTCTCTCTCTCTCTCTCTCTCTCTCTCTCTCTCTCTCTCTCTCTCTTCCCCACCTCTTGATGATTATAAACCAAAATGGTATTCCATGTTACAAAATTGAGGTGTACATCAACATAGATATTGGAACCATTTTGATAGTCAGAGATAAAGACATATGGATTCTCTACTGTCTATGAGGATAGCCAGAGATAAATATATAAAAGTTAATCCAAGAAAATTATTTCTTGATTCAGATTCAAGCTAGGCTTCAAGTTCTTTAATAATGAGCAAAATAAATTGAAATCAACACAATCATGCGGGTTGGACCGTTTAAAACCTCTAGGCACAAACAATCATTGAATATTTCTTATTTCATTATGCTTTTACCGACTATGCCTTTGTTTCATACATTAGCCTTGGGGTACTTGTTTGTTGAATAGTTTGTTAGAAGTACTTGTTTTGTTGAATGGTGAAGTTTGTTTCATACATTTACAATAATGCACGTGTCCTATCAGTCTAAGCATTAAATTTATGTAGGATACATAAGGTATAGAATAATGCTATAGGTTAAATAGAAATGAACTCAAGGGTGACAATCAACCACCAGACATAGCCCCTGATCTTGTTAGTTAAGGTACCAGTCCATGGCTGTCCATAAAAATTTGATAGAGAAGGTAAAGAGTACAGAAACTTTATTCTTAACCAATATCATCCAGGTTGAAATATGCTAGGAAAAATTTATTACTTTGAATACCTCTTATAAAGCTATTGTCTTGGGATTAGTTATTCTCCTGTATCAGTCAAACTCTAGTAAGTTGTTCGAAAGTTGACTTGGAATAATTATAATGTTTAGTTTAGGAGTAGTAATATGCTTGTGTATTTCTTATTCCTTCTTGTAAAACATGTAAATAGTTCTGACCTAGTCTAACAAGGACTACATAGAGAATGATATTATTAGGGTCCTCTATCAGAAAGAATGAGTCATTACTCATATTTTAAGTGGAACTTTCGATTTAAATAATTACAGAGAACATTACCAAAGAAAAGGACATTAAATAATTGGTTTATAAGAAGAAATAAAGAGAACAAGACCACAAGCAAGTATGGATATACTTACACTGTTTCACTTATATAACTAAGGTCTCCAAGAATGTCTGTGTAGTTACTGAAGATTATGGCCCTATTTGGTTTCCTATTTATTTTGATAGAAAATAGCTAAGCAGAAAAATTATCTCCCTTTAAGAGATGCCCGGTTTGACGTTAGTTCACTTTGGTTTCCTTAGACACATTTTGGGTTGCTTTTTGTGTTGAATGGCAACATAAATATATAAATAAATAAATAAAGGGTTAAATACATTTTATCCCCATTTTCACTTTACTCTCCTGTGCTTCAAAAGTGCTTCAAAAGTGTTAATTAATTCTAACATAAGAGTACTGACAAAGATTAGGTATGATTCATTACATCACAAGAACTATTTTACTCAGATGAGCAAAATCAAAGGAAATTCCGAATTCGATACGTCAATGATAATTCTTCAATCTCTTAAAGAAACAAAATATTAACACCAGAAAGTGTGCAAATTAATCTAAATAAAATGCATGTTTCTTTATTATACTACTATTTGTCTGACCAAATCAGGTAATTAATCAGCAGTTCAACAAAACTTGATTATTTTAAGGGATACACAGAAAATAAGGAAGAAGAAACATAAGGAAATTAATAGTGTAAGGCTGAACCTAAAATGAGCTACAAGTACAGATACAATTACTTTCCTAACATTATTTTAAGTTGCAAACTCATTCCCCTGTGATAAATCTCCTATCTCCTCTTTTTTTTCTTTCTTTTTTTTTCCCTATAGTTTTTGTTCTGAATTTGTAAGAGTGGTTTAACCTGCTGCTAGTGAAGGGCACCTCACTTATTTCACTATATATTATAGACTTAACTATATTTTACACCCTCTTAATTTCCCCTTTATGTCAATTTAGTCCCTATAGTTTATAAAGTGTCAATCTAGTCCCTATAGTTTATATATCATAGCTAAAATGCTTGAAAAACAAGAGTTAACAGACCCTTAATTATAAGCTTTTGTTGCCTAATATTGAACTACAAACAGCCCCTTACTTGCCCTATATTTCCCCCAAAATTTACCCGCCTAAAGGCAAAAGACAAAAGGCAAAAGCCTTATTTCCACCAAAATTCACCCGCTCCCAATCACTTATCTCTCTGTCTCTCATTGCCACACAACACTGAGCCACCACCACTATCGCCGCACGCCACCAGGCCACCATCACCACCACCGTTGCTCTCCAGGTTTCTCTCTCACCCCTCTTTCTCTCTCTATATATATATATATATGTATATGATACAACTTATATTTGTCATGGGTAATTGATTGCAAGTTGATATACTTGATTTTATTCATAATATAAAGCTTTCAATATGACTTCATCAGATCTTCCACTTCTGGAACACTTCCACTACAGAATGTCTTGAACCCCAAACTCCTTAATCTGACCATACAAGGAATTTAAGAGGTTGAAATCACTCGATTTTTTTTTAGGAGATCCTGATCACCATTGATTTAACTTATTAGTACTATTTTTGTTGGTGTCTTTGTTGGTGTTGACCATATGAGCTATCGAAACTTGGGAGACATTTAGCGCGGTCACTCTGTCAAATTTTTTTGTATCAAATTACCTATTTTTGGAAAATTAACTATTCTCTTTTTTCTTTTATTTTTTTTTAACTATAAAAAAGGGGATCGTTATGGATAAGAGTTGGATGCAACATCCTCAAAGGCTCTCAGAAATTTACATCAAGGGTGTTAGGTCATTCATTGAGTTTGCATGTGACAATTTGGGTAGTAATAGTCTTATGAGATGTCCTTGTCGAGATTGTTTAAACTTCTTGCCACTCCGAACTTCCAAGGATGTCCAAGATCACTTGATTATTAAAGGAATGATGGGGGCTTACATAGAATGGATATATCATGGGGAGGTACCTCAAACTACACATGACGATATAGATAATGATAAGGATGGGTTTGAGTATGGCATGGAAGACAATGATGATAAAGAAGGGGATGAGGTGGTTGATGCTATACAAGACGTAAGGCGGGCTACTTTTGTTGAGAGTTCTACAGCAGATGACTTCAATAGTCACTTTGCTGATTCTATTATTGATGACGGTGAAGACAAATTTGATAAGCTTTTGAGAGAAGCGCAGAGTGATCTCTATCCGGGTTGTACGAAATATTCGAAATTGTCATTTGTTGTGAAGTTGTTTCATTTGAAGGTAATGAATCATTGGAGCAACAAAGCGTTTAACTCGTTGATTGACTTATTAAAGGATGCTTTTCCAGAAGGTGAAACGCTTCCTAAGTCACACTACGAGGTCAAAATGATGTTGCGGGATCTTGGATTAGGTTATGTCCCGATTCATGCATGTAAACATGATTGCGCACTATTCTGGAAGGAGAATGAAAATTTAGAGGAGTGTCCGGTATGCCATGAGTCCCACTGGAAAATTAATGATGGAAAGGGTAAGAAGGTACTTCATAAGGTTCTACGTCACTTTCCGTTGAAGCCGAGACTCCAAAGGTTGTTTATGTCAAAAAAAATGGCTGAAGATATGAGGTGGCATAAAGAAAAACGTGTCGATGATGACAACCTATTGAGACATCCGGCCGACTCAAAAGCTTGGAAAGAGTTTGACAATGCCTACCCACAATTCTCGGAAGATCCTCGTAGTGTAAGGCTTGGTCTAGCAAGTGACGGTTTCAACCCATTTGGTAACATGTCCAGCTCCTACAATATGTGGCCTGTGATACTTGTGCCATACAATTTACCCCCTTGGAAATGTATGAAGGAACCATTTTTTATGATGTCATTACTTATACCTGGACTAACTGCGCCCGGGAAAGACATCGATGTGTATCTGCAACCACTGATCGATTAATTGAAAGAGTTGTGGGAGCATGGTGCACGGACATATGATGCCTATGCTGAGGATAGTTTTCAGTTACGTGCTGCTGTTATGTGGACTATAAATGACTTTCCTGCATATGCTAATTTGTCTGGATGGAGCACTAAGGGATATAAGGCGTGTCCTTCTTACAATGAGGATATATCATCAGCAAAGTTGAGAGGTAAGATAGGTTATATGGGGCACCGTCGATTTTTGCCTCAGAATCATAGTTGGCGAAGGAGCAAAAAGTTTGACGGTAAGACAGAACATGGGTCAAAAGCTAAGGAGCGCTCTGGAGAAGAAATACTACAACAACTACGTCATGTTCATGATGTCAACCCAGGGAAGCATCCAATTGTTGGTCAGAAGAGAAATCAAAGACCCGAGGAATTGAATTGGATGAAAAAGAGCATTTTCTTTGAATTGCCGTATTGGAAAAAGCTGTTATTACGCCATAATCTTGATGTAATGCACATAGAGAAGAACATATGTGAGAGTGTGTTGGGAACATTATTGAGCATAGATGGTAAATCAAAAGATACGCTTAAAGCGAGACTAGACTTGGTTGACATGGGCATAAGGGCGGAATTACATCCAGAACATAAAGGAGACTCGTATGTCGTACCACCAGCATGTTATACACTTTCCCCTGATGAGAGGCGAGATATTGCTGAATTTCTTAAGTCAGTAAAATTTCCAGATGGTTATGCATCAAATATTTCTCGTTGCGTGAGCGATAAGGATCATAAGGTATCAGGGATGAAAAGCCATGACTGTCATGTTCTACTACAACGACTTTTACCTATTGCAATTCGAAAATGTTTACCAAAGGATGTGTATACCGCACTAGTTGAGCTAAGCTTTTTCTTCAAAGAACTATGTTGTAAGAATTTGAAGTTACAAGTGCTTGAGAAACTTGAGAACGATATTGTAAAGATATTGTGCAAGCTAGAAGCGATCTTTCCACCTACATTTTTTGATGTCATGGTCCACTTAGCCATTCACCTTCCACATGAAGCAATGATTGCAGGACCAGTGCAGTACCGTTGGATGTATGCAATTGAAAGGTGATAGTAGTAATGAAAATTCAAGTTCATGTAAATGCTTATTGAAAATCTCATATCTTTATTGGAAAATTTTCCCTATGTTTGTAGGTACTTGTGTACCCTTAAGGGTTATGTTACTAATAAAGCTCGTCCTGAAGGATCAATCGCAGAGGCTTATATTGTGAATGAATGTCTAACATTTATATCTATGTATCTCCGTGGAATTGATACTAAGTTTAACAAAGATGAACGTAATTATGATGGAGGAAATGGTGAGGAAGATAACAATTTGTCAGTTTTCACACTGAAAGTCCGTCCTTTTGGAGCAGGACGCTATTTTGAGCTAGCTAAGCACGATTATGATACTACACATAGATATGTGCTAAATAATTGTGAGAGCTTGGAGAAGTACATCGAGTAAGCTCTATACATATATCATTTCTAATATCGATATCTATGAAGTTTAAAAAATCTTGTTGCGTTAACTAATTATTGTTGATTGTCTATTCAGTGAGCATAAGACATACTTGATGACTCAGAGTCAACAAAATGTAGAAGAGAGGCACCAACAGGAATTTGCTAGTTGGTTTAAAGCATATGTAAGTTTTGATATGATTTGAAGTAAATTTGTTTAACCTACCCATATATATAACTAGATTCACATTTTTTTTAAATAGATGAAACAGTTGCGCCACGAAGGATCAAATGAAGCTAGTGATCAATTGTATGCCTTAGCTTTGGGTCCAGACTATAGGGCCCGAACATATAGTGCTTGCATAGTTAATGGAGTTAGATTCCATACACGAGAACGTGATAGTCGGCGTAAGAGTCAAAATAGTGGCTTAGTTGTAGAGGGGGAACATGATGGCCAACTAATTAACTTCTATGGTGTTCTTAAAGAAGTCCTTGTACTAGATTATCCAATAGACAAGCAGGTTGTATTGTTTCGATGTGATTGGTTCGACATTGATAATAAGAAAAAAGGGATACAAAAAGATGATTACTTTACAAGCTTAAATGTAAGTAGAAGGTGGTACGAGAATGATCCTTTCGTGCTAGCGATCCAAGCAAAGCAAGTTTTCTACCTAAATGACCCAAAGTTGGGTACAAATTGGCAAATTGTCCAGGAGATTCATCATAGGCATGTGTACGATGTTCCAGAGGTAGTACCTGCAGAAATGGATGTTGATGATGTAAACATGGTTACTGATGAGGTGTACCAAGAAAATGAGCCATCGAATTTTGTCCATGTTCATAAGAATGAAGTTGGGGCATTAAATAGGAAAGATATTCCTCCTGAAATTGTGGGTGCTAGAATTGCGCAAACAAGTAAACGAGTCGAACATAGCAACGACTTCATATATCATGATGATGAAGACATAGAAGAAGGCAATGAAGGTGACGAAGGGGATGAAGAGGATGAAACCCTCATTGAGTATATGGATGACTCTGATGAACATGTGTATACTGATGATGATGATGATAGTGATATTAATGTGTGAGGTAATTTTATAGTTAAAAGCTAATGTATTTTTATAAATATGCATATGTATAATCACTACACAAACTTGGTTTTTTTGTTTTTAATTTTAATTTTAATTTTTATTTTATTGACATTGATGCATATTTTTTTGTTGCAGATTACATGCGTCGGGACTGTATTACTGAAATCTATGCCTTATTTTGATCTCATTGCATGGAACAATATTGATTCATAAACGATATTTTTTTTTAATTCATATTGGCTTTGGATTTTGGATGTATGAAGATATATTGTTTTGTTTAATTGACTAAGTCGGTCACATTCTCTTAGTGAATGGACGATTTTGATTGGTTAATACTAATGATTACTATGCATTTTTTTCCAATTCATATTGGCTTTGGATTTTGAATTTATAGTTCGTTTGGATTTTGGATGTATGAAGATATATTGTTATGTTTTGTTTGACTGAGTAGGTGACTTTAGTAATAATTGAACATTCGATTGGTTAATACGCATGACTACTATGAATTTTTGGTGAATTCCAGGTTCAACTATGGCACCTGGAACACGACGTCACACTAAATCATTGCCACTATTGAGAGATGATCAGCTTAGAGTTTGTGGAGACCGGCCACTAAATCAATCAGAGTCATCTTCATACCATGATTCCCCTATCCAGCGTCACTCGGTAGGCGAGGCGAGCGTACCATCTGAGCCTTCCACTCCGCATACCCCATCATCTGTTGGTAATGTTTATTATGCTATATATATATTATGTTTAGAGAATATATAATATCTTATACATGCTCAAACGCGTTACAGTGATGCTTATTAATATTAATGATTTGTGATTCTTTTGTTTGTTTATTATAGGTTCTAACGTGAGTGGTCGTGGGCGCACTAGAGGTAAAGGGCTAGATAAGTTGATACGAGCTACTGGCCACAAGCTCATAGTTAATATAGATCCTATCTTGGGTAGACCAACTGACGAAATCCAATCTGCCAAGCTGTCTAGTGAGATCGGCGTCCTTACTAGGGAGAACATTTCAAAGAAATACATCAAATAGAGTGAAGTGCCTAAAACAGATAAGGAGGAGTTGTTCACCCGTTTGAATGTATATTAAATAGTGTTTATTATTAAAACTTTACATATGCATATTTTAGACAATAAAGGCTTTTGTATTTCATATGTTTGGTTTTCTTAACTTGCAGATGAGGATTGATGTGGATACAACTGCACCTCATGCTAAGCGAACCTGCACTGAGCTTGTAATGGCACGTAGGAGGAGCAGCAATCACGAGCTGCACAAGTTGTTTCAAAAGTACCCCTCAGTGGATGAGGCACGTGCCCATTGCCCCATTATCTTGAGTCAGGAAGAGTGGGATAATAAATGCGACTATTTCTCATCGGAAGCCTTTAAGGTACAATTACAAGTATTTTTTTAAAATTTGAGAACGACATTTAACCTTGTAAACTTACTTCAAATTATTTACTCTCGAAGAAACGGTCTGAGACAAATAAGAAGAACAGAGCCTGTCAGACTGTCACCCATTGTATGGGATCACGAGCATTTGTGGCGGGTAAAGCAAAGAAGGTAAATACAAATATTTATACAAGTTTTTAAATTAAGAATATTTCTTTGCGATTCTATTTAGTTTTTTTTTTATTGTAGGAAAAGGACTTAAAGAAGCCTCTCGGCCGCTGTGAATGGTTTAAATGGTCACGCCACACAGACGAGAATGGTTGGTGTTGTGACCAGGCTAGGGTGATACATGTAAGTTTCTAGGTATATCTTATCAAACTTGTGTTTTGTTTTGGTAATGAATGCTTATATAAGTTTCCACATTCTATGTAGGATGAAATGGAGGTGAGGTTGAACCAGCCTGTATCTGAGGGAGGGACTCGCCCGACAGAGGACGAGGTTACTGATTGTGTGTTGGGGAAGAAGCCAGGTTATGTTAAGGGTCTTGGTCACGGGCCTAAGCCAACGCCGTCACACACATCTCAAACAGTATCTAGCGGACCTGATCCAGAGGTGACTTCCTTACGTGACATTGTTAAGAGCCAGCAAGATACCATAAATCGGATGGCAACAGAACATGAGAGCCAGCAGGACACCATAAAACGAATGGCAACAGAACAGGCGGAAATGAAGGAAATGATACAACAACTACTATCATCATCGAAGCAGAATTGATGGTAAGTTTATTTAAGTTTAAAATGTAATCTTTGATTATTTTACTAAAGATAGTTATACGAAGAAATTGAAACAAATACCATCAAATACTAGTCTAATACTTGAGAGAATGATGCAAAAATGCAATTTGAAATCTTAACTCTTTCAATAAAAAGGGCATAAGGGGTGTTGGGGATCAAAATCGTCCAATAATGGTCCGAATGGACCGGGACCACTTCGAGCACCTTAATTGTGCCCAAACAAAATTGTAGGAAGAAATGGAATTGAAATTGAGTCCCGGTTAGGAAGAATGACGCAAAGAAGCATTTTGAAACCTTAACTCTTTCAATAAAGGGCATACGGGGTGTTGGGGATCAAAATCGTCCAATAATGGTCCGAATGGACCAAGACCACTTTGAGCACCTCAATTGTGTCTAAAAAATTTATAGGAAGAAACGAAATTGAAAACCGAGTCCTGATTAGGGAGAGTGATGCAAAAAATATTTTGAAACCTTAACTCTTTCAATGAAGGGCATATGGGGTGTTGGGGGTCAAAATCGTACAATAGTGGTTCAAATGGACCAGAACCACTTCGAGCACCTCAATTGTGCCTAAACAAAGTTGTAGGAAGAAACAGAATTGAAAACCGAGTCCCGATTAGGGAGAATGATGCAAAGAAGCATTCTAGAACCTTAACTCTTTCAATAAAGGGCATACGAGGTGTTGGGGGTCAAAAGCGTCCAATAATGGTCTGAATGGACCAAGAACACTTCGAGCACCTCAATTGTGCCTAAACAAAGTTGTAGGAAGAAACAGAATTAAAAATCGAGTCTCGGTTAGGGAGAATGACGTAGAAATGCATTTTGAAACCTCAACTATTTCATTAAAGGGCATACGGGGTGTTGGAGTTCAAAATTGTTCAATAATGGTTCGAATGGACCAAGATCACTTCGAGCACCTCAATTGTGCCTAAAGAAAGTTGTAGGAAGAAACGGAATTGAAAATCGAGTCCTGGTTAGGGAGAATGACGCAAAAATGCATTTTGAAGCCTCAACTATTTCATTAAAGGGCATACGGGGGTTTGGGGGGTCAAAATTGTCCAATAATGGTTCGAATGGACCGGGAGTACTTCGAAAAACTCACTTGTGCTTGAAAAAACTTGTAGGAAGAAACGGAATTGAAAACCGAGTCCCGGTTAAGGAGTGACACAAAAATGCATTTTGAAATCTAAATCCTTTCTTTAACGAATTGTTGCACACTTTTTTTTTTATTTTTTTACTTATACTTTATTTAAAATTGATTTGTATATTTTTGTATTGCAGATTTACGGGCATCTGGAGTGCATGAATGAAAGCTATGCATGATTTTGATCTCATTTTCTGGAGCAATTTACATTGATGTTTGGAGATACTATGTTGTTTTGGAATTTGTGTTTTCTATATGGTTTTTGGATGTTTGGAAATACTATTTTGCTTTGTTTTTTTTGGATTGAGTAGGTAATTTATTAATGAATGAAACTTTTTTTGGTGAATATGTATGTTGTGGATGTTTTAGATTACTCGTTAGCAGGTGGACCTAAAAAAAATATTGTGTGAATAAAATATATATTAAAAAAATAGAAATGCTTTTAGCGACGAAATTGTTCGTCACTAATAGTCAAATTGTATTTTTTAGTTTTATCTTTAGCGACGAAAATTTTGTCACTAATTAAACCTTTTTACCGACGAAACTTATTTCGTCACTAATGATTACTTTTTAATGACGAAATATTTCGTTGGGAATAGAGATCTTTTGCCGATGAAACTTAATTCGTTGGTAATAGTAGGACTTTTTCGTGACGAAATTTGGTTCGTTGGGAAAAATGTACTTTTTTCGACGAAAAATTGTCACCAAATGGTACTTTTAGCGACGAAATGTCGTCGCTAATAGTAGGACTCTTTCGTGACGAAATTTGGTTTGTTGGAAAAAATGTACTTTTCCCGACGAAATATTTTGTCACTAACGGATACTTTTAGCGACGAAATTTCATCGCTAATTGTAGGACTCTTTTGTGGCGAAATTTGGTTCGTTGGAAAAAATACACTTTTCCTGACGAAAATATTCGTCACTAAAGGGTACTTTTAGCGACGAAATTTCGTCGCTAATAGTAGGACCCTTTCGTGATGAAATTTTGTTCGTTGGGAAAAATACACTTTTCGCGACGAAAAATTTCGTCGCTAAATGATACTCTTTGGTGACGAAATGTGATTTCGTCACGAAAGACCTTTTGCGTCGAGGAATTAGCGACGAAATTTTTTTCGTCACTAAAGAGCTTTAGTGACGAAAATTTGACCTTTAGCAACGAAAATTTTCGTGACTAATAGTCAATTTTCTTGTAGTGGCAGCACTTAATAAGATTAGTTTCATCCAAGTAAAAATTTGTGAGGCTCAAACCCAAGGTCTTTGATAACTTTTATGTGTCAATATTTACAATGTACAACTTAGAGGAGGTGCCAATAACCCAACAGGAGGTGCACAAAATTATAAGAATTTTTTCTAGATTTTACAAACAGATGTTTGAGGAGTAATTGACATAACTTAGAGGAAGAGAGGTTCAGAATGGGGATTAAGTGATTAAAGACCTCTTCCTAACCATAAAATGTACTCCCTCTGTCCCATTTTCTTCGACTATCTTTGTATATCCAACTCTTAGTTTAAGTAAATATCATTAAATGCATTGTCTCCCATTAAAAAAAGTCTATTCTTCAAAATTTGCCCATTGTGCTTCCTTTTACCAACAACTAATACTCATCCACATTTAAGTTTATGAAGGGTATTGTTGGAAAGTGAGTAAAAATATGCATTTAATAATTAAAATGTTCTTTAGTTTTGGGACGACTAAAAAAGGAAAAGTAATCATATAAAATGGGACCAAAAGAGTATTTCAAAATTTAATCAACAATGCTAGACCCACACAAAAATCCACACAAAACAATCATGACCCTTGATTCCAGTGTGTCAAACTCTGCAAAGCTCTGCATGGCCTCAAACAAGCTCCACGAGCCTGGTTTGCAAATTCACCACAATTGTTGAGTGCTTCGGTTTCACAGCCAGCTCCTATAATTCGGCTCTATTCATTCACCGAACTGACCAGGGCATTATACTTCTTCTCCTCTATGTGGATCACATGATTATCACTAGAGATGATACATCTGGAATCTTGGGTCTCAAAACTCACCTATGCCAACATGTTGAAATGAAAGATATCGGCAAGTTAAACTCTTTTCTGGGACTTGAGATCATTTCCAATTTCGAAGGTTACTACCATTCGGCAAGCCAAGTACTCCTTTGATCTACTTACTCGTGCATGACTCATAGACAACAAGACCAGTCCTACCCATCTTGAGCTCAATTCTAAACTCACACCTATGGATGGTACTCTTCTAGATGATCCCACTCTTTATCGCCAGATAGTTGGGAGTCTAGTCAATCTCACAATTACTTGACCTGACATTGCCTATGCAGTTCATATTATCAGCTAATTTCTCTCTTATGCAGTTCATATTATCAGCTAATTTCTCTCTGCCCCTTAATCGTCTCACTATGCTACTGTTCTTCGCATTCTTTGCTATATCAAAAGGAACAATGTTTCATGGGTTACACTTTTTTGCTCATTCCTCACTCGAGCTCCGTGCTTATTCTGATGTAGATTGGGCAGGAGACCCGATTGATCGACGATCCACTACAGGCTATTGATTCTTTCTTGGAGATTCTCTTGTCTCCTGGGAAAGTAAAAAGCAAACGATTGTTGCTCGCTCAAGTACAGAATCAGAGTATGCTGATGCTACTCAAGAACTACTCTGGCTCCATTGGCTACTTAAAGACTTGGGTATTACTCATTCCAATGCCACTATTATCCACTGTGACAATCAGAGTGCTATTTTGATTATGCACAACGATGCTTTTCACGAACGCACTAAGCACATTGAGTTCGACTGTCACTTTGTGCGCCATCATCTCACTAGTGGAACCATTCAACTTGTCTCAATTTCTTCCGCTGATCAGAATGATTATATCATCACCAAAACTCATCATCCAGGATGTCTTTAAGATTTACTTTCCAAACTCAAGATGATCTTGATCTTGCCACCTTGAGTTTGAGGGGGGCTGTTAGAATAATTTCCATTTATCGTATATGTTGTACCTTACTATACTCTATGTCTAGGTTCATATTGTACTACTCATTGTACTACTCTTGTACTTCTTTCTCTAGGTCCTCTCGCTAGCCTATATAAGGGTACTCTCTGTATGGTTATAGATTACATCAATACAATACAATACAATTGTATCTTTTCATTTACAAAACTAGATATGAAAGGAATTTGTATGAGCAATGGACACTTGGATACATGATAACTTGTCTATTAATAGGTTATAGGTACATAGACTTTATTTTTCAAATTAGTGTTAGAAGTCAATATACAATGATATGTTTCTTTTTCTTTCCTTTGCTTGTTGATTTGTTCATTTTTTGTTTGTCGATTTTAATGGATATGTAATTTTCTTTTTTTCATTAACCTAACCCTAATAGAAAATTCGGTACAAAATAAGTAGAGAATGAAGAAGAGGGGTAACAAATGAAATGATGGAACATGGTAGAATCACTCGTCAACTATTTTTTTTTTTTTTTTGTTTTTTTTTTTTTCATTTTCTGAGCACATATTTATTTTGTGAGATTAAATCTATAGCCTAAATTATTGCTCCAATAATTAATACCAAGTCAGGCTTGCTTTGATTAATGCTTAGTCTGAGAAAGTTAGATTTGCATAGCATTACCCGCATACGGAGATCTTGTTGTGGTTCCTTAATTGCCTTTGCTTTCTACAATCAAACTTAAGTAATGCTAGCAGCTAGACTCACACAAAATTCTACACAAAAATTCATACAAAATAATTTTGATTCTTGATTCCAGTAGGTCCTATGTGTGACCCATGCGGATAACCAGGAGGAGGACGCATATAGACTTCTTCAGTGAGATCACCATTTAGGAAAGCATTTTTTATGTCCATTTGGAATAAATCCCAACGGCGAACTATAGCAATGGTAATGAGGCTGCGAACAGAAGTAGGACTGGCAACTGGGGCAAATATTTCCTCATAATCAATCCCATACTCCTGGGTAAAACCTTTGGCTACAAGATGGGCTTTGTAGCGGTCAATGGATCTGTCTGAGTGAGTTTTGATTTTGTAAACCCACTTGCATCCCATAGCATTTTTGCCATGTGGTAATTCTATCAAATCCCAAGTGTGATTTTGTTCAAGTGCCTGCAATTCATCATCCATTGCTTTCTGCCAAAGAGGATTAAAGCTGTCTCACGGTAAGACTGAGGTTCATGATGAGAAAGTATTGTAGAAAAAGCAACATAATCACGAAGATGAACATAATGAGTTTTTACCCGGTCACTTCGTCGGAGAGGTGGATCAGGTGTAGGAGCAGGATCACGAGTCGGGGCAGGCAGCTCAGGAGAGGGTAAGGTAGATAACTCAGGAGCAGCATCAGTGGGAGCAGGTAACTCAGGAGATACAGATATGGTAGAAGGCTCATCTGTACCAATACTTTTTGGAAATAGGTCTATCGAAGGATCAGTGAAGAGAAAATGAGTATTATCGAGTGAGAGGTGAAACTTGGACATGGAGGAGAACATCTTGTATTCCCAGAAGTAACATGCCTGGACACACGGAGACACTTAGAGTAAGGATCCCAACACATGTATCCCTTGTGTTCAATACCATATCCAAGAAACCAACATAGGCGAAAACGGGACTCTAATTTGGCGCATTCATAAGCTTGAAGAAGAACAAAGCAAGCACTGCGTGTACTATAATCAGGTGAATGACCATAGAGTCACTCAAATGGAGATTGATTGTCAATGATTGGGGATGGAACATGATTCTTGGTGTAGACAACTGTAAGTGCGGCTTTCCCCCAAAAACGATCGGGATAAGAGGCAGATGTAAAGAGGGTACGAACAGTGTTTAGAATATCTCACTGTTTCAGCTCAGCATGACCATTTTGTTGGGAGGTGCTTGGGCGAGAACGATGTAGGAGAGAACCATGCTAGCTTAGGAAATTAAGAACTCCAGTATCCGTGTACTCAGTAGCATTGTCTGCACGGAAAAAATTTAATATTACAGGAAAATTAAGTTTTAACCATAGTAGTAAATCAAAGTATAGTTGAGGCAGCTTAGAACAATTATGTATGAGAAAAATCCAAGTATAACGAGAGTAGTCATCAATAAAAATAACAAAGTATCTTGATCCTCCCATAGTGACAGTGGGAGAGGGGCACCAAACATCTGAGTGAATTAAGTCAAAAGGAGTAGAAAAAAATAGTCACTTTTATTGAATTGCAATGGTATTTGTTTTGAAAGTTGACATGGAAGATTATTGAATGTTTTCTTATTTACAAGTCCTAATTGACCACTAGAGACTAAAGGTTGCATATGACCAATAGAGGCATGGCCAAGATGAGAGTGTCAGAGACTAATAGGATAACTGGAGGAGACTGGAGCAGCTGTCTAAATAAAGGGGGTGAGGTGAGTTGGGATATGGAGATTGAAAAACTCAAAGAGTCGTCCAACTTTATGGCCTATCCCAAGAGTCTGTCCCATCTGTGGATCTTACATGCAACAACCAGAGGAGGAAAAAAGAACAATAAGACCAAGATCACATAGTTTTCCAACAGATATAAGATTCAGAGTGAGTTTGGGAATGCAATAAGTGTGAGGAAGTGAAGTATTAGAGGTGAAGACCATGCCTATATGACTAATCGATATCAGAGTACCATCAGCGATTTGACAGTTGGTGTATGAGCGGCTGAAATTATAGTAGAGAAAAGAGTGAGATCTGGTGTCATATGATTTTAACAACCAGAGTCAAAAACCAAGATATATTACCTGAAGTGACGGAGAGAGTAGTAGGAGTGGGATTACCAGATTGAGCAAAGATATGTTTGACAATGTCTTCCACATGACAGACAGTAAGCCCTTCGGCAAAAGCATTGGATGATGAATGATCGGCTGTAGTAGCAGTAGATATGGAGGAACCACCTCGAGGCACTGCCAACCCTTCAGCAAAAGCATTGGATGATGAATGGTCGGCTGTAGTAGTAGCAGATATGGAGGAACCACGTCGAGGCATGGAGTGCTGTTGGGTAAGGTATTGGGAGCAGTCATACTAAAGATGACCCGAACCTTGCTTCTGACATTATTTGCAGATGCGGATGCGATAATCCAAGAGAGTGTCCACCAGTTTTGCAGTAGTTGCACCATGGTTTGGAGAATCAGAGGTAGGAGGGTAACGATATTTGGATTGAGAATGATTCTTGTATTGATAATTGGATTGAGAATGATTCTTGGGTGAATACCATCGATGAGTAGCAAGGACTGTGTTGGAAGTAGGTCCTTTGGAAGTAGCAAGAACACTGTCGGTAGCAAGTGTTTTGCAAGGGCCAAGGCAAATTTCCTGAAAGAGAAGTTCAATAACTACTTGATCGAGAGTCGATAAAGGACTGCAATGGCTGAGAAATGTTCGAACATGTTCAAAATCGTCAGCGAGAGCCATAAAAAAGATAACAAAGCACTGACGATCGCGATATGAGGAGAATATCTCAGCATTGGTGGCATTAGGAAAGTCTAGTTTGGAAAAAGTAAGTTGATCCCAGACATAGTGTATCTCAGAGAGAAAGTTGTTGATTGTCTGCCCGGATTGTTATTTCATGCGGTTAAGAGTGCTTAAAAGTTGATATTGATGAGCCAGATTAGCTGTGGTGTAACGCGTGGCTAAAAAATCCCAAAGAGATTTAGCGGTGGTGAATCTGCTAAATTAGAGATTGATAGAATTAGCACAAGTATTGCTGACCCAAGTGATAATTTGGTGGTTCTTGCTATCCCAATCTTCAAGACGATCTGTAAATTTGGTTGTATCCTCTCCTACTGTCTGGGTGGGTTCAGTAATATCACCAGTGGTAATAAGTCAAAGCTTGTGTCCCCGCAGAAAATTGGACATGGCTTGGGCCTAAGCGATGTAGTTCGTTCCATCCATAGTGATGGAAATGGGTTAGGAAATGTCGCTGCATTCCATAGGAAATATGAAGAGGAAGAACCGGGCTTGTAAGAGAAAATTCGAGGGCAGAAACGGATTTCGAAGAGGGATTTAGGGTTGATTCTGGATCTGGACCAAGTATTTTGGTCAGGTCTGGGTCTGGGTCTAGTCGAGATCTGAGTCGGATCGGGATCAAATTGCCTACGGGTCAAATCTGGGTTGGATCTTGCGGGTCGGGTGTCTTTATTAGGGTTGAACGGGGATAAGTTACAGTGGCGTTTTGATGGTTGGGGGCTTGAGAGAGCAGCGGGCTAGGGAGGTAATATAGAATGAGGTAATGTGAGGGGGAATCGATGGTGGTGATGTGGTGGGGCTTGGCTCGGTAGGGTTTGGGTATTTGGCAGGGGCTAGTTTTGATCGGGATGGGGATGGTGATGGTGATCGGGATGAGGCTGGGATGGTGGTCTGGCAGATATGGTAGTCGGTGGGGTTTGGGTATGTGGTGGGGGCTGGTTTTGATCGGGATGGTAGTAGCGGCTAATAGATGTGGAGGATGTAGTGGTCTAGTGGTCTAATTCGGTGGTTCTGGGAGTCGGTGGTAATGGGTACAGTTGGTGTTGTAGGTGATTGGAAGATAATGTAACCAATTTTATGTTTGGTCAAAATCAATAAACAAGGTGATGTGAGTTGATAATGAAGTTGTGGATGATGATGAGTTGATGAGAGAGGGAGTGGTGGCAGATTGATGTTGGTCAGTGGTGTTGGTAGTAGGCTTGTGTTTGGCAGATTGATGTTGGTCACTGCGGCGGAGAAGAAGATGATCACCAAGAATCGATCTTATGGCTCTGATACCATGAAAAGAGTTAGAGAGAGAGATAAATACAATTGTATTGTAGTATATTGATGTGATCTATAACCATATAGAGAGCACCCTTATATAGGCTAGTGAGAGGACCTAGAGAGAGAAGTACAAGAGTAGTACAGTGAGTAGTACAATACGAACCTAGACATAGAGTGTAGTAAGGTACAACATATACAATAAATGGAAATTATTCTAACAATACAAAACATGAAAGGTGAAACATTAATAGAATGTTAGGTAAGGGGAAATAAAGAAAGGAAAGAGAGGAGTAAGGACAGAGGATGGAAGATGATAGAATCACTTGTTTGATAGGATGGATTATGGATTGATGTCTGTTAAGTTACCAACTACTCCAAAAACTTAAGCTGTTAGAGAATGGGCCAAAAAATGTATATCAAGCTTCAACACCCTCCCTCACGTGCAATCCCGACTTGCACGTGGCGAGCAAACAAACCAAATTCCATCATAGTGGAGACAAATAACAAAATGCAAATATGCACACACAAGCCTCTGATACCATGTTAAGTTATCAACTACTCCAAAAGCTTAAGCTGTTAGAGAATGGGCCCAACAATGTATATCAAGCTTCAATAATGTCACTTACCTCCGAACTCTCATATTTCAACCCGTCCAAAATTGGATGGAGTAGAGAGAAAATATTTTTTTCCTTTGACAACTTTGCCCTTCAAAGAAAATGGTACATTTTCTATGTAAGGATAAAATGTTAAATGATACAAAATGTTATTCTTTCCATCCTCGCATCCTTCTTAGTAAACCAAATAAAAGAACCGAACGCTCCCTTCCTTTTCCCTAGGGATGCCTCTGTTGGGTTTTGTGGAGCCTACATCCTATATGGTGCATCTTTATTGCCATGAACGAAGGAATAAAGGCTCTGCCATCTCGCTCGGGCAACCCGCCCGGACAAGCACATGTTTTGTCAAGCTGATTTTGGGATCGCAGGTACGAAGTTGGAATCTAGAATCCCACTAGAGTGAGTCGTTGGAGCAAGGCTACGGGATGAAAGTTTCTACTTGGTTAAGGAAAGGTTTTGCTCCTATTATAGGCATGTTAATTTAGTTATCGTATTGTAACACCAAGTGAAATCACGAGTTGAGAGCCCCTTTGTAACCTTAGAGCATAATAAAGAGTAATACTTGGGACACAACCAAACTCACAATCTTTTGCTCACAACCTCCATTTTGTGTATATCTCTTTTAATGGATCACACCGTGTCAGTGGACCCCACAGTGCCCACTAGGAGAGAGATAGACATAAAATGGAGTTGTGAGCAAAAGGTTGTGAGTTTGGTTGTGTCCCAAGTATTACTCTATAATAAAACTCTGCAAGGTTGTGGACGTAGCCCGGTTTTGGGTGAACCACGGTAAAGCCTATATGTTTTCTTATAGGGTGTAAGCAAATCAGCTAGACCGACCGAGCCGATCAGTTTTCAAAAATTTTCAAGCAGTGTAAAAATTGAACCGAACTGAAATTTTACACTAAACAAATTGAACCAAAATCGATCGGTTTAACTGACAATCAGACCGAACCATTTTCACCCCGAGTTTCTTGTGTGTTTGATTTGTTTCCTTGTTATTTCTGTTTGTTCGCATCGCACGGATCTTAGGATCAGGGATTTGTTCTTCAAATACGAAATACCCAACAACCTCTTCCATATATCCATTTGAAATACTGAACACAGCAAAATGTAAAATTTAAAGTTTCTTTATTTTAAAAAAAAATGTACCAATAAAAGTTTCTTTAATAATACACGAGAGCTATAATACAACAATTATTTTGATAATGTGGTATCACAAACTAATAGAATTTCAAGATTCAAACATTTGTATCCTAATTCCACGGAAAACAAGCTTACACATAAACATTACACACGAGTATATTAGTGTGTGACAGAGATGATCGATATGGTATCACGTACAATTACATTAAATATTTTCTCGAATGAAAAATGAGAATCCACAAAGAAAGATTGAAAATAAGTTACATCCACATTGCTTAAAATTATATAATTTATATATACATATAGTAAAATATTATTATATTATTGAAGAGGACAAGGTATTCGACCAAGAATGAGAGCAACATAGCAACCTCTGTTAAACAATGCCTTTGATCTCAGCAAAAATAAATAAATAAATAAACAATGCCTTTGAAATGACATCTACATCTACTCTCTAACTTAGCCAAAAATAAAAATAAAAATAAAAATAAAAATAAAAAATTTACATCTACTCTGATCATTTGTACTGAATATAAGGGCACTCTTGACCTGTCAACAACCGTAAAGTAAGAAACTCATAAACTAAGAGGTTATAATCAAAATGGCATTTTAAACTCTTCACGGGGATAGAGAATATATAGCATCCCATGTTCTAAAGAAACCTCCAAGAATGTGTTTTCAATCATGTTTTGTTTGAACCTCAATGTTCTTCAAATCATTAAGTTTGGAAAGTGAAAGCCAAAGGAAAAAGGACTAGAAGGGTGGGCTTGAAGGAGTACCCACCTTTATTATTGTCCCATAATTATGTTGCTCTAAATTCTAAGGTGATTGCTCAATAACTTGATTCTCTAACTTTAATAGGTGGGTCTTCACATCCCAAAAGCTCTCCAACTATTATGCAAGACTCGTATATGTACAATGCTTTTCTAGCTAGTTGGCTCTATCATTTTTTTATTATTATTATTTTTGGCTAGTTTGACACTTTATATATGTTACACTACCGCCTCATATTGTGTAACAAACGCTTTCTTTCCCCTCCCTTCTATCCTTTTTTTTTTGGATAACAAGAATAAGGGAGTAAATGGTTCGATTCGGTGTGTTTTTGGCAAAATCGATCGGTTTTGTTTCGATTATGTTCGGTTCAGCTCAACATGGCTCAATTCGGTTCGATTTTTAAATATTAATAGCATGCTAATTACATGAGGGATTAAAAAAAACTTAAAGAGGTATAACTATTAATTCGACTAAGAAAGGACAAGAGAGAGATATTCAACTTAGAGGTCGAAGAGGATAACTCTCTCAACTACTACTCCTGCCCTTGTAAGCAAACTTTCATAGGGAATTTAAAGTTTTGTTTGGTTTGCAGATTTAGAAAAAGAAAAATAAGAAGGTATTTATTTTTTTTATAGTAGGAACTCAAGAAAAGTTGAAGAGGGATTTCTTACAAAATTTATAAATAAAACAAAATTAATGTTTTTTGCACTCTTATTCTTTGCTTCTTTTTTTTTTTATTAAAAAAATAACGAGGTTATTTACCACAGTTACCTATGTTTTATGACCTTTTGAAGATTGCATTTTTGGCTGAGATGTATACCCACTTATTTTTCCTTCTTTAAAAGGCAACATGAATAGATGTTTGTGTGACCAGGGCATTGTGTATTAATTATGTATTATAGCACCACCAGTAATTACTACTAACATTAAGAGTTGTCTATGATCAGCCAACATAAGTAGTTGGAATTAAATACTCCATTAATTAGATGAATTAAGTTGAGTAAATTCTAAATTAGTCTCAAACTTTTAATAACGCCCCATTTGCACAAGAGTAATGCTATTCTTCCTAAATTTCTATTTCAAAAGTGCTTTTCAAATGATGTGGCTGAGTTAGCAATGAATCATGAATTAATTGGAGTGTTCATGATCGATTGGCTGAAGCTTTGACGAGTTCCAGTCAAGTTCAACAATTGGCTGAAGCTTAAAATTTTGTTTAAGTTTGATATACTTAATAACTTTTTGTTAAGTAAAATTTTTTTTTTTCATGAATATATCTAGCTTGTTACATAGGCTATTTTTTTTTTTTAATTACTGTTACATAGGCTATTTAGATTCAATTTAGTTTCAAAATCTAGCAAATACAGATACAGAAAAACAGTAGAATATTATAATCTCATAAAAGCTTTTGCTTAAATTTATATTTTGTATTCTACCAAGTACATTTTTTTTTTAATACTACTACTAAGTACTTCTTATGCAAGTTGACTATATTTCGGTGACCTCCCCTGAGGTTTACTTTTATATCAGTTTACTCCAAAAGTTTAAAATGATATCCATGGCCTCCCTTGATTTAATGTAGTAGTGTACCAATACAAATATGCATTCGTAAGTAATTAATTCATGAAGCCTTACATATCCTTCAAGGAAATGACTTGGGTACACGTACACCAAAATGATTTTGGTGTATATACACCAAAGTGGTTTTGGGTAGAAAGCATTTGTTCTGGGATCGAAAATATTTTGTTCCGTGATAAGAAACTTTTGTTCCAGTCGTATAGAATAAATGTTTTCAATCCAGGAACAATGATGTATATTCACCAAAACCATTTTGGTGTTCCGAAGTCTGACCCATCTTTCGATAATTTTTTAATTTATTAATCTACAAAATATACTAGGTTATTATAGTTAATTTGAAGGGTCCATTTACCTCATGGCGGGGTGAATTGTAAACAAATAGAGAAAGACAATACCGGTTCTTGGTCAAACTTTAATTGGAACTAACTGATTTATAAAGTTAAATCAGATGTCGGTGATGTTAAATATTTTTGGGTTTAGGGGATTTTATTTCTATTTATAAGTAGGGGTAAAAACGGTTCAATTTGATCCAATTTTTAGTCAAATCGATCGATTTCAGTTCGAGTCGGTTCGATTTAATGTAAAATTTTAGTTTGGTTCACTTTTTACCCTACATGAAACTATTAAAAACCGAACCAACCTAGTTTGTCAGTCGGTTTGTTTACTTCCCTATCTATTCAATTGAACTTGGTTTTGTTAGAGAGATCTTTTACAATACATTTGATTTACCATTCATTTATAATATTTTAGAATCAAAGTAGGGCCAAAATATTACAACTTGATGCCAAATAATTACAACTCTAAAAACACATTACTTTTAAATTTATTTTTATTTTTTCAAATGGCATAATATTTTAGCAAGAAAACCACTAAGATGTATTGTATTATGCCTCATAAACCACTAGGATGTATCACAAAATTTTCCTTTCTTAGAACTAAGCTCCAGACTTGGCAAAATAAGCAAAATTATTTAGGACCAATTGTTTTGTTTGATGTCCTCTAATCCTCTTGCCTTCATCTCAATAAAACTTCGAATCAAATAAAGCCCCAATTTTTTTTAAGGGCGTCTAGGAGCGCATCTGGACAAAGTTGATTTATAACATCTCCTAAAATAAATAAATAAATAAAGTTTTGGGCACAAACAAATTTTACAAACACAATTCACAAATATTATAATATGTCGATCTCTCTTCTGGTGGGATTCACTGACAATGTGGGATCTACATAGATGAGAGATAAATACATTATAGTATTTATGAATTCTATTTGTGAGATTTATTTGTGTCCAAAGACTTACTTACAAAAAATAAAAAATAAAAAATATATATAAGTCAGCTCAAGAAAGAGACATGGGTACAATTGTTCACTTGGAAGTTGCAACTTGCAACACTCATGACACTGTGTGGTCCAAAATCCAAATGCACTATGTTGCTCCCAAACGTTGTGATGTGCCTAAACTAAAACTTTTTCTTTTTTTTTTCTCTCTTTTTTTTTTTACACGTTTCAAACTCTCAAATCTCAATAAACACAGCCAGGGGAAAGTATTAAAAGAAAAGGAGGAGAGAGAAACTAAAAAGAGAGCTTTTTTCTTACTCATTTTGGTTCACCCATTGATCATACAAGTATTCATTGGGTGATATGTATTCAATTTCAGTAATTATGTTTGTAATATAATGGCAAAATGGGAATGTAATGGGACATATGTCATCCAACGAAGGCATGAGATGAGTAAGCAATGAGTGAACAAAAATGCTATCAAATAAAAAGCCTAAATCACGTTTTAGTACTTGTAATTAAGGATATTCATAAAAGCCGAAAAATTGAAAATCGACTGAAACCAAACTGATCAAATATTGATTGGTCATTTTTTTTTTGACCTACTGAAACTGAATGGACGGTTTTTGAATCACTGAAAAAATCGATCGCGAGCACCCCTACCAGTAATTACACCAAAAGGTTCATTTTGAACCATATGTAATTAAGCTGAACACATAAGACTTTTCTAATTGTAAATGTGTATTATTTAAGGACAATCATGATTTTATTTTTTTATTTTTTAAAAAAAGCACGGAAAGGAATGGACTAGTGAAGGGTAAAATACATTTTACCCCATGTAGTTAGATCCAATTTCATTTTATCCCATATGATTTAAAACTTGACACTTAACCTCCTATGTTTGTGTATGAAATGAAACAGTTAAGTTTTCTGTCAAAATTGATGGACTAACGTTCTCTCCTCTTAGACTAACTTCCCACGAGGACCACCACCCACAATCTAATTTCTCTCTCCTATTTGTATGTAGAAGTCTGTCACAGCCCGGTCCCACAATAGCGGAACCGGAGCCCGTGGCACGCCACCGAGGCTAAACCAATTCATTAACGTTTCCAAAAATTAGGTTTGAAGAACACACGCAGCGGAAAACAAAACACATTTTTAAAACCAGAGGTTCAGTCGACTGCTAAGTCGACTGCTCAGTCGGCGGAGGCGAGCAGGGATTTTAATAACGAATTCCAGTCGACTGCAATAGGAGATCCAGTCGACTGATGCGGGGTCCAGTCGACTACCGAGGGGTCCAGTCGACTGCTTCTGCTAAAAAGAAAGCAGTAGCTAACAGGCTCAGGGGTTCAGTCGACTGCTCAGTCGACTGCTCCCCTGGCAGCAGCCCAATCTGCAGAAAACAAGTTTAAAAAGCTTCCTAACTTCCATCCAATGGTCAACCACTCAAATCAAACTCAGTTCAAAGTAATTCTAGCTGTATTAAAGCATTACCAAACATAATTACAACATGTTATAGTCTAATACAACGTTCAAGATTCATTCTATCATACCAAGTTAAACGCAAGTTAAGACAATAGAAATTCTTATTACAACATTTCTAGGATCCCAAAACTACAAGATTACATTCAATTTGCCTCCCACGCGAACTCCCAACCCTCGTGCTCATTTCTGCGATTCCTCGCCAGCATTTACACCTGAAATGGTTATTTGAATAACCACACATATTTCGATTTGTTTAAGCTAAAGCTTAGTGAATAAAACAACATATGCACATGAATGATAAACATGTCCGCATTCACATCTCTACATTTCATACTAGTCGCCGGAGACTCACGTGCCCGTCCATACTCCCAATCCGCGACTCCTCGCCAATAAGTCCACGCGAAAGGGTAAGACCCACGATTCTACAAACAATCGTGCGACCTTAATGCCTATATCGGCTCCACAAAATGGCACGGTGACCACGTGCTCCTTCTGACCCACATAAGCAACTTAACATGCTCAAATACATATCACCATGCTCGCGGTAATCAAAACATATCACCGTGCTATTGAGCCTACTTATCAATATAATTGCCCAATATGAACTACACAATATATCTCTAAGAATTAATACATGCTATTCAAACATAACATGAATACATGTCAAGAAATCATTCCAAAACATAGTTGAATCACTCACCTCCAAATAACGCTCCTATAATTCAAATCTGAAGAAAACCCGTGCACAAAGAACGTGCAGAAGTCCGTCTAGCACAATTCCTATGGATCAGAATTCCATTTATCAACTTTTATGAAAAATTCTAGAAAATAACTTTTCGAAAAACTTAGCCAAACAGGCCCTAACATATATCAAAACGAAGCTCTTACCTCGAGGAACTCAAACATGAAATCTGGGAGAAAATAGACTGACAGAAGGTCGTCGTTTGGCGTCGCAAAGCTCTAAGCAACCAAATCTCCCTCTAGCCCCCTTTTTGGCCTCCTCTTGAACTTTTTAGGTTAAGACTTATAAAAATCTAAGTTCATCTCTATCTATATATAGGCAACACTCTCGGGAAATTACGTTTACCTCCCCACGAGTTTTCCAAACTCCTAATCAGTCTCTGAAACTTCCTATACAGCTTATTCATAGCTTTACGAGTGAAACCTCAAAATTATAAAAGTTTTCGACTAAGTTTCGTTTGGTCGCCAAAACGTGAATTTCTATATGACGTTTCCGAAGTTGCTAATTAGCCTACCAAATTAATAGCGTGTTCATTCGTCCTCACCAGGATACTAAATCTAACATCAGAAATATATTCTAAGCCAGAAAATAATACAGATATTGAAATACACAGGTAAACATTTATTTTTAGATAAACATTTAAAATGTTCCACAGTGACCGTCTCATACTCGGAGAGATGTCACAACAACAAATTCCTCAATCACCACAGTTTCAGAGGGTTCTCTAATACAGACACCCAAATCAACTCGTGAGTCAAAACTCACTCAACCATGTGTCATAGGACACGCCACATCACATTATCATGCATGACAATATGATACAAATGCAATAACACGAATGCGGGTGTTATAAAGTCCATCAATATATATATATATATCAGATTTTTTAAAATCCACCAAGAATCCTAGAATACCTATTTCCCCCAAGAGGCGAAAAGCTCCAAAAAAACCAATTGAATAATTTCTCGAATAATCAATGAAGAGTATGTCAGATAAAATTGAGGCGAATGAAATATGACCCCCAAAGAAGCTCTTCATTCTCTCTAGATTGGGGAAGAAATGAAGAAATAAGAGATCTTATCACCTCACTAAACTCTCCTTGACTGAACTTAAAGTAGTAGCTGCAGCTTCAATTTCTACCGGTGGAGATGCAAGATCCATAAGTGATTCCACAAATCAGGGGGTTCTTAGATGATCCTCAAGATTTCAAGGACCACCTAAAAACCAATTTGCGATCAGTTTGTCAGTGATCGATGGAAGCAATTAAGATGTTCAAAAGATGATTCCTTTGATAACTCTAATGTTAAACAACTTAGTCACAACGATGGGAGTGCCAAAATCCATGACGGTTGCAGGTACAGTCGAGGAGAAGGTGGGCTCATATCCAAAAGAGTCTATCTCTTATGGGTCTAGCTACGACTCATGTGTGCCTACTAGAGATCGTAATCCTACAGCTGCAAATGTACCTTGTTCGACTGATGCAGGTTTAATGCTTGAAGTGATAAACAATGATAGTCCCAACCATCAGAGTTTTATAATTGGTGATGTTTCTCACACCAAGTGTTGGTGGTCAAGTCCAAAATTTGGAAAATGTCTGTAAAGCTGCAGGTCCACAACCTCCAAAAGAATCTAGCGCAACTTTTGAGCATTTTCCCCGCCCTAGTACAATTCCCAGTCGATTGAGACTCATTCAATCTACTAGACTCAAACCTCCGGTGAGTCCCTACAAAAAACAACATCTAGTCAACTGTGTGGAGCAATGCAGTCAACATCTAGTAAAACTGAAAGAAGAAATTTCGTTCAAATAGTGCACGCAGTCAACTGTACCCTAACCCAGTCGACTGTTTTCCCAGATTGCAGAATATTCTACAGAACTTCTTTGAACCAAAACTCAACCAAACACACCCAACTCTTGATGAATTCACTCAAAACCTACACAAAAGTCGTGTATAAACTTACATAAACGATACTACAACTAATACAAGTTCCAACTAAGCTATTACATGACCTCCAAAGTATTAGAGATTACAAAACATAGTTTCCCTTATTATCCATTTACAATCAAGATGAACTACAAAACTATCTACGGAGGGTTTTAGACTCACGCGCTCCCATAGCCTTACTCCTCGCGTTTCTTATTTCCTTTCTACTTCTCACCTTCAATGGAGTAAATCTCCATTACTCAACTATATGTTGAGTGTACAATTCTAAACATATGCATATATGTCAATTCATACGTTAAACATCTCAAAACACATCAATTAGTCTCTGGGAGAGAGAGATACGCATTCATCTGGTATATCGACAAGTCCTAAGTCTCAAACAACGATAGCAATGGCAAGTCCAAAGTCTATCAACTATTGCACCCACTGCTCTGGCAGGGCTGGTTCCCAAACTAAGCAAGTACTCGTCGCTACTAAAATTGTCAAACATCGAGAAGCTTACCCCAGCATAAAATTGTGTTAATCTCCCCTTTGACCCACATAATCACTTAGCATGCTCACATTACCATATCAACATGCTTTTCATATGTACTCGCTAGTAAAATTAACAAGCCTAATTAACACATGAGTTTTGCCCAGATCACAATATCATATATGATATATAAAATATCCAAATTCCTTATATAACATAAGTTAAGAATTCATACCTCGAGCAACGCTCCTATAATTTCGAAGGAAATACTAGGAGTCCGATTCTACGCCAAATCTTCAATTTCAAGTGATTCCTACAAGTTTACAAAATTTTTCCCAAATTTCTCAAAATTAGATTTTCGTAAAACTTAGCCAAACAAGGCATAAATGGTATCAAAATGTAGCTCTTACCTCGAGGAGTCTAAAAATATAAATTTGGATTAAAAAAAAAAAACCAACGGATGAAGTCCGAAGATCCAAAATCTCCTTCTCTCTCTCCCTCTCTCTCTCTGTCACACCCCAACCCGCCTCGTGCGGATTAGGACATGTGTAACAATGGTACAAGCTCCCAATTACATTAATTTGCAAAGAAACATACGAATTACTAAGAAACGCATGTATTTAACCACATTAAACAACTCTATTGTTACAAAATAGGCCCCAAGGGTAAAATGGTAATTAATAAGGTATAGCAAATTTTATACCAAAAGATAGGTCTTTAAGTCCCGGTTCCAACGCAAAAAACGGCGCGCAAATCCGATTTTTCTAGAAAGAGTTATGCACGTTTCCGTAAAAGGCGACGTGCTGCCGAATTTGTACGCGGATCGATCCGCTCTTTAAATCCGAATCGATCCGACTTGTCAAAAACTGGCAGAGACTTTCAAAAAAGGCTCGGATCGATCCAAGGCAAAAAGGGGGATCGATCCGGCTTACCAGAAGTCATTTTTGCTGGTTAAAACATGTTTTTTTCAAGTCCAAACATATCCAGACCATCTCCAAACTTCATGAAACTTTGGGAAACAACTCCAAACACACTTCCAAACACTTTTAAACATAAACCAAGCATGTACCACATATCTACAACTAGAATTGGATCAAATCCACTCATGAACTCAACTCTTTTTGAATCAAACAAACTTTTCAACTTAAAAACTCAATTTTTATCCAAAATACACGAAACTTGCTGAGACTAAACTCAATGACACAACTAGCATTATGAACACTAAAGAAACATGTCCAAGACACTAGCGACACATCCGGATTTGCCGAGATGGTCAACCCTTTACTTGCACCATTCTTGAGCAAAACATAAGAGATTATACATTGGTCCTCAAATTCACTTCCAACTCTACAAAATACAACTTTAGGATTCAAACTCTTTTCCTACAACCTAAATATTAACATTAACATAAAAGACATCATACTTTACATCATTTTACAAGTTCCAAAAGAAATTAACAAGCATGAGGCTCAATCTCCCCCATCTTTCTCATCTCTCCCATCTCTCCCCATCTCTCCCATTCACAAGTTAAGACTTCAAGCCACAAGTCAAGGATACTAACCCACAAGTTATACTATATTACAAATTATAAACATAATTACAAAACCCAAATCTCTTTCCCAATCCCGAGCACGTCACTTCCTCTCCGGGTATTGCTCCGTACCTGCGGTGGTTGTTATGTACCACAACAGAAACAGAAAACGGTTTTCTTAAGCAATTTGCTTAGTGAGCATTCTAAACATGATTGTATGTTTAACACGTGCAATGCTACAAATAACACATAAGCATAAACGTAATCGCCGAGTCACCGGTTATATGGTTCATTCAAACCCGAAGACCTCCCTTGGTCCCGTGGTCACTTCTATTCCTTGGACTTCCGTATTTATCGGATTCTTCCTCTTCGCCACCCTTATTACTCCCAACAATGAACCATTTCCCCGGTGCTCATTGACTACCACATAGACATATAAGCACATAACACATATTCATGTATCAACATATGATTTTCATAGAATTGACATAGAATTCACAATTTAACAACAAAATAGCCTCTAGCATGAGTAGTTATTCCTAACATAACCCAAACCTTGAACCCATTAAACACAATCACTTATTTTGTATAGAAAACTCACCTTATTCATATATTTTACCCAAATTCAAGCTAGAGGTGTGCTGAATTTCACCAATTTCAGCTCAATTCCTACACCACAATGAATCCTACAAGAATTCGGTAGACGACGTCTCACCGTCAAATATGAGCTACTAAAATCTAGCAATTTAAACAGAAATTAAGGGTATAGAAATGATCGTCTCACCTCCACGAGTCCGAAAGTGGTCTCGGATCGTAAATCCGACGAACGGCGGCGACGGAACGGCAAGATTTCGATGTCGGCGACGATTTCTCCGTCTTCTCTCTCGGCTCTCTTTTGTTTTCTTTTTAATTCTGCTGTAATTGAGAGACACTCTCAATCTTGACACCTCCATATGCATGTATGTGAGGTGTCTCAACCTCAATTTTCCCCTTTTTCATTTACACCCCCAAAATTTCTTAAGTTCTTATTATGAAATCCCCCAAATATTCCATTAACTACCCAATTATTAAATGAGTATTTGTCTAAGTTCCGCATGGGTCCCAACGTGGGTCCCACATATTTTGTGAAATTGCTACCGCACCTACTAATTTTAAATCTTTTTCATTTATACCCTTATAACACCAACACTACACATATATCAACATGTAATATGAAAGCATGTAAACACCTATTCATATAAACATATAAAATGCATTTAATCATTTAAAAAAATGCAAATTACCATTTTACCCTTCACTGGGTTCCATTTCAATACCTGTCCCACCTCACTGGAGGACTTTTCCAACTAGTGTCCCTCTTTGAACACTTTTTACATGGGCGAGTCCAAGTCTCCCCTTAATCCATTTATACACTAATTTTACTAATTAATGCATATTAACACAAATAATTAACCCGTTCTCCGGGTTCGGGTGTTACACTCTCTCTCTCTCTCTCTCTTTCTCTCTCTCTCTCTCTCTCTCTCACACACACACACACACACACACACACACAAAGCTAGGATTGAGATATTTTCATCCTATTTATAGCCAAAACTTTCCGAATTTGTGTTTAGCTCCCCACGAGTTTTCTAATCTTTCAATTGTCCCCCAAAATGTCTTGAACGTCTAAGTTATTGCTTCACGAGTGAAAAATCTCTAATTCATAAAAGCTTTTGTCTAAGTTCCATTTGAGTCTGTAATTACGTTCCGAAAACTATTTTTGTAAAATTTCTAGATAACTTTCCTTTTATACAACGTATCACTTACGTTATCACTGAATCAATCACAATGATCTTAAACAAGATCAACACTATTAGAAATTACACTACACATGTAAAATTACTATTCACATATACCAGATAATTCAAATAACATTTAATCCACATGAATGATATTTAATCATATCAAGTTCTTCATGAATTACCAACTTCCCGGGTCCTTGATGATACCCACAGTCAATTCCGTTCCCAATTATTAATCAACATTAATTATTCACAAAATCAGTTATGCATTTGAAATTATGAGATTTTTCGAGACAAGTATGACACCCTTTGTGGTTGAGACCGAAATTTTCAAATTTTATTAAGCTTTGCCCCCCCACCACCCCCCCCCCCCCCCCCCCCCCCCCCCCCCCCCCCTCAAAAAAAATAAGTAAACTTATTATGTAGCCCCCAAAATATATTAGTTAGGCTAAAATAAAATGATTTTATATGTAAGATGTTGGTCCAATTATGCTTCATTCTCCCAAAATTTAGGAAAAAAAACCTTATTACATGTAATATATTGGCCTAATTACAAATAGACGCAAAAAAAATTTGCCCCAGGGGCGTTGCCCCCGAACCCCCGCGTGACTCTAAGCTAATACACAGCCCCCCCTACCTAAGATTCCTGGATCCGCCATTGCCGTTAACTCAATCCAATCATAAAGCCCAACAATGCCCCAAAGCAAATCCTAACAAGGGCCACGTATTCCGACTGAAGAATAAACATGGGGCATGGGGCAAGCAAAAACTCCCCCTTAAGGGTAGTCGAACTCTCAATCTCCTCACTGGAGAGAAAGAGGTTACACCATTTGGGCAAAGCCTGCTTGGTAAATATTCTAATTAATGATACAAGGATCAAAATCTATACTATTATAAAGGAAAAGGGAGGGGTACCAAATACATTTTACCTACAACCCATATTTACAACTAAACCAAGTTTTACTAAGATAAATACAAGTAAAATGGTACTAATTTGTTATACAATTTATCAAAACAAAACCAATTAAAACTACCAAAAACCATCTTTAAAAAAAAAAAAACTTTATCTCCCAGCTCATATAGTGAGGGGGTCCTCACTAGTAAAATTGTAATATAATTAGAAAATACTTAATTATTTCTTAACCAAATAAAATAAACAATGAAAAATTAGAGTTAAGTCCCTGATTATTATTTACGAGTCTAAAGGACCTTCAAATTTTACATTTTGAGTAGTCCCTCCTCATGTGTAATTTTGTAAAAAGTCTTTGTCACATGTATAAGTGGTCCAATTACAACATTTTTTTTTTTTTTTTTTTGTAAAAATTGGGACAAAATACTCCTGTATATTGTTCTCATTACCAACTCATTAAAATACTAAACACTTTGGTGATGGAGGTGACCACATGTGATTTGACAGGTGAAATCTATTTTGTGAAATTATTCAATTTCACAAAATTAGTAAATTTGACAAAAGTATTTTGTGAAATTCGCAAAATAGTTTTGCGAACTTAAGACTAATGCTTTGTTTTTTAAACTTTGCATTCTAAATATTTTTTAAATATATGTAATGGTGAGCTCATTAAATTTTGATTGAAGGATGTAGAAGTGATCTCATCATTTATTAAAGATAGTCTCATTAATACATGTATTTGGGAAGTATTTATGATAAAAAAAATTGAAACATTTTTGATTGGACTAAAGGCTATATAATTACTCTAAAATGTCCAAATCACTATTCACTAATTAACCCATGGCGCCAAACATAACCGACTTGTATGAAGATGGGGGCCCACATCATACAAGACAATAGTAATAAGCCAGCCAGACAACCAAAAAAGCTGGAGAGAACTGAGAGAAAGCGAAAGCTCACAGTGACTGACACTTACAATTTTCATTTTCTCTTTTCACCCTTTTTCCTCAACACTGAAATCAAATTTCTAAGAGAGAGAGAGAGAGAGAGAAGGGGTAGGTGGAATAAAGGGTTTGTGTTGTACAAGATTCTTTCTTTCTTTTGCCTTTTTCTTTTTGAGTCCAACAATGGCTTCCACAAAATCTTTTTAAAAGAACCGAGCAGAACCCATTTGGAAACAATGGTGTCTCCAAATAAAGATTCTAGAGAGAGAGAGAGTGGGGGGGGGGGAAGATTGTCGGTTTGTGAGATCATCATAATGGTGTGTGATTGTCTAGCACCAGTGGGGTGGGGTGTGGTGTGGTGTGGTGTGTGTCCTGTTTCTTTGAACCCGTGTCACTAAATTGTCTTCCTCTGTATATTTTGTATCTGAAGCTTTAATAAGTAAGATTGATTCAGGAAATTGTCCTTGTTCATCACAAGCACATCTATATTTTGTTACTTTTCCTGAAAAGAAGGAAATAGGTACAAATTTTGCTCTGCTTTTGTGGCTTGTTGTGTGTGTGTGTGTGTGTGTGTGTGTGTGTGGTATGAAATGATTGATATGTATGGAAGGATATATATCTACAAGGGCATTGTTTGAATTGGGTTTTGAGTCATTTTCATCCAAAATGTGAAATTTTTTTGTGGAAGTTAAGTTAGCATTATGAAGTTTATCGAAAATTTATTTACTTCATTTGAAAGTCACTTTCTTTTTCCGTGAGTTGGTTGATTTTGGTGATTTTCCTTTTGGGTCTTCGTCAGAAATTTGTGGGTTTTTATTTGGTTTTAGTACATTTGGGGTTCGTTCAATCTCAAGATCATACACTGAAGAGTTTTGGAATTCTGAAGCCAGCATTTGATTTCTTTTTTCTTCACCTCTGCAGAGGTAAGGTAAGCCTTTTTCCTCAACTTCAATCATCTTTCATGGACTACTATCTATTACAATTGTAACCTATATGAGTGTCTATGTACTCTCTCTCTCTCTCTCTCTATATATATATATATATATATTGATGAGGACAAGGTAGAAATATACATTCATACTTGCGCACCCATAAATTGATTACATAAGAAATGCATTAGTAACACCCATTAATTGATTTTGAGGACCAAAACTTTAAACTCCTAAAAACGGGAATGATGATAATCAGCTCAAGTCAAATCTAGCTCATCCTTGTTTTCTATTGTCACAAAACAAATTAATTTGACCTAGAAAAAACAACTAATGAGTTGCAATTTTGCCTATCTTTTTCAAAAAAAAAAAAAAAGAAGTTAATCTGTTTATGTTAAATCAATATTTATTTTTCTTTGCATTTGCCAGGGATGCAGATTTTATTTATGTGGTCTTGGGGAATTGAGCTCCACTAGTTGATCTAATGTTTCACTGAAGAAGTAGATTACCTGTTATTTATATATTGATTATATATATATATATAAGCAATCAGTGTTTATGGCGAACCATTTTAGCCAATCAACTTTTCTAGTTCTGGTGGTTATTTCACTTTCAATCCGTCATTCGGAGCAACTACAATCTTCCCAAGCACAAACCCTTTTTAGAATACAAGGAATTTTGAACTTCCCATCGGTTTTAAGCAGCTGGAATGAGACCACGGATTTTTGTAGTACCGAACCGAGCTCTTATCTGACTGTTGTATGTTATGAACAAAGCATAACCCAATTACACATAATCGGAGAAATGGGTTTTCCTCAATTACCTCAGAATTTCTCCATAGATTCATTCGTTACCACGCTAGTTAGGCTTCCTAGCTTGAAAGTCCTTTCCTTGGTTTCCCTCGGTCTTTGGGGGGAATTGCCGTGGAAAATTTCACGCTTAAATTCACTTGAAATACTTAACATAAGTTCGAATTTCCTTCACGGTCCCATTCCACTAGAGGTTTTGACTCTAACAAGCCTCCAAACGCTCATACTCGATGACAATATGTTCACTGGTCAACTCCCAAATTGGCTTAGCTCACTCTCGGTCTTGACCGTTTTGAGTTTGAAGAAGAATTCGTTTAATGGTTCATTACCAGATTCATTGGGGAGCTTGGAAAGTCTAAGAGTTCTTGATCTCTCACATAATCATTTTCTCGGTGAAGTGCCCGATCTTAGCGGTTTGACGAACCTTCAAGTTCTTGACTTGGAAGATAATTCTCTGGGACCTCGATTTCCTCTAGTTGGCAGCAAAATAGGGAAAATCATACTGAGAAGAAACAAGTTCAGCTCTAAAATTCCTGATGAAGTGAGCTCATATTATCAACTTCAGATGATAGATATATCTTTGAATAGATTTGTTGGACCATTTCAACCATCTTTGTTGTCACTACCATCAATTACGTATCTAAATATTGCCGGAAACAGATTCACCGGAATGCTTTCCGAAAATCTTTCATGCAATGCCGAACTTGAATTTGTGGATTTGTCATCGAATCTTTTGACTGGAAAATTGCCAAACTGTCTTGTGTCTGAATCCAAGAAGAGGGTTGTACTTTATGATACGAACTGTTTGGCTACTGGGGATAAAACTCAACATCCATTATCTTTTTGCCAAAATCAAGCTTTGGCTGTGGGAATATTACCACACCACAAGAATACAAAACAACCTTCTAAAGTAGTTCTTGCATTAAGCATAAGTGGAGGGGTCATTGGAGGATTTGCCCTTGTTGGTATAGTTTTCTTGATTGTGAGAAGATTTCAAGCGAAGAAGTTGACAAAAACACCTCCAACAAAATTCATATCAGAGAATGCATCCACTGGGTACATCTCAAAGCTGCTTTCAGATGCAAGTAAGGTTTCCCTATCTGTGTGTGTGTGTGGTCTGTTCATTGTGTGAAGAATTAGGTGTGCAAAATCTTTTGGGTCCTGTTCATACAAGAAAATTCCGTAATTCTGAAAATGTTCTCTTTTTGGTTGTCCTTGAATGAAATAATTGCATTCTATCATTTGTACAGAATTTTACAAAAAAGATGATGAGCTTGAATGGTTCCATTTAGAATAGGATGCTCGTCTCAGAAGTGATGCTTGCAATCGTAAATTTTGGCATTCTAGAAAAAGGTGGAAATGGCCACATAAGAAGAAATATGGTGGAGTTTCCTATTTTTATAAATGGAGTTATTCATGGTGATGAATTTTGCTTCAAGATTCAACATGAAATCTAGATGAAACTATTCAAATTCAAGTGACAACCAAACAGGCCCTTAGAAGACTGAATACCATCTGTATTGCCGTTTTATTATTATCAAGTAACAGTCTTATGACCTTATTAGTTGTCCCCTTGAGTTTAGTTTCTACTTACCTTGTACATAACAGTTCTATGTAGAAATCCATCCACACGTATTAATTGAAAAAAAAAGGGTAGTTATTTGAAAAATGTGTTTAAATCATGAATTCTTTTATACAAAGAAAAACTTCGGAATGCCCATATAGGAAGAAACATTGTGAAGTTTTTATCATTTCTCCAAATGATCCTATTTAAGATGATGGACTTTTACATTGATATCCTATACAAAGTATAATGGGGTTGTTCAAATCCACAAAATGTCCAAACTAGCCGTTGGCAATTTGAGTTATATGTATGCTAAGTGAAAAATCTGTGTAGACTTATAAACTATACGTCAAAGGTATATTGAGGATGTGCTAGCTAGGAAGAACTATCTTTTTGAGGAATATCTTCATTGCTGCAACCAAGGGATTCCGATCATTTGAAACCTAGAGTGATGTGAAAATTTTACTTGATAACTCATAGCCCTTTTGAATTATTTGCTTCACAAGTATTTTTAAATACCAAGATTCTTGCCAAAACCATTGAGTTCAGTACCTCAAAACACACTTTCCAATTTGAATATTTTGGAGATAAATTGACGCATCTTTGTTCTTGTAAGAGGTTGTTTTTGGTGGCTAAAATGTCCATACCTATTCATTATTCAAAGGAAAACACGTGCACACACACACAAAAAAAAAAAATTACATATATGTGTATATACGTTATTAACATAATAGACACACGTTGAGTGGGATTTGTGATAGTTTTCTGTTTTTCCAACCTGAAGGGTATGTATCGCAATCAATGAAGCTAGGAGCACTTGGCCTCCCAGCTTATCGAACCTTTTCATTGGAAGAGCTTGAGGAGGCAACTAGTAACTTCAATACATCAACTTTCATGGGTGAAGGCTCTCATGGTCAGGTATCTCCGTTCATTCACAATTTATGTGTATGTGACAATGAATATCTTTTGGAAGCACGATATGATGCTCTTATTTAATCTTCTTGGATGTATGCGTTTTACTTCTTTGTAAATTTCTTAGTTGAGATATCATCATATCACATGTTTTCTGATACTTCCCAAAATAGAACTTCTTTAACTAGGGGTTATCTAATTCATTTTAAGTTATAAACGTTGAGGCTTGATATATATTGTTGGGCCCATTTCTAACAGCTTAAACTTTTAGAGTAATTGGTGACTTTAACATAGTATAAAAGCCTTGTTTGTGGGAGGTCTTAGGTTCGTGTCTCCGTCCCCATTGTGGTTTGAATTTTGTTGGGTTTGTGAAGTCTGATCCACTCCAATACCGGGGGTATGGGTTGCGGCGAATTTTATTTCGGCCCAAGGGCATTTTAGTAATGTTCATTATAACCCTACTGGGATATCTATTCCCATCTGTGTGCAGCCGCACAGTGTAGTGAGCTGCGATTGAGAGAGAAATTTTGTTACCCTTCTGTTTTTTATCATAGTGAATTGGTGTGAGAGGCTATGGAAGTAGGTAATTTGGCCGAATGGCTTGAACCACAGGGTACATCTTGTGTCGTGTTTTCTTTGTTTGTACGATTGCATTGTGTGTTATAGGTCATAACCACAACACATATTAGCAGTTTGTTGTTTGTCTCCCTTATGATGGAGTTTCGCTTGTTGCCTCTCCACTTGCAAGATGGGGTTGCACATAAGGGAGGGTGTTGAGCCTTGATACACATTGTTTGCCCATTCTCTAACAGCTGAAGCTGTTGGAGACACATCTTTAATTTATTTCTTTTTGTTCGGAGGAGACACATAAGACACATGACACCAAATGTAGGGTTGACATTTTGAAAAACGAAGTAGAAGTAGAAAATTCTTAGGGCCCCTCATAATTATGAGAATAATAAGAATCCTTAACTTGTAATTGGGGTATGAAAATATGATTGCATGGGGTGTGTGGAAGAGTAATAACTAATAAGGCTTCTAAAACTAAAGATACTTGGGGTTATGAATTCAAATTAGCGCTTTTGAAATTACAAATAAGTAGGATCTTTTGAAATTAAAAATAAATAGGCATCTTAGAATTTGTCAGGTTTCTGTATCGTGTCCGTGTCCTCAAGACCTCAGACCCGTGTTTTGGCTTCTTGGCTACTACATTATACTTTTTGTAAGACCCTTTAACTGTTGCTATTTGCACTTCATTTTATTTTTTTCTAAGAATTTTTATTTTATTTATTTTTTTGGTTTTGGCTACTGTGCACTTCTCACTAACTACTTTGGTCAATTTGATACCAAAACCTACCTCCTCAGAGTTCGATACTATAAAATTCTTATATACATATTAATGTCGTGTTCTTTTCTGAACTCAGATGTACAGAGGTCAGCTAAAGGACGGTTCTGTTATTGCTATTAGATGCCTGAAAATGAAAAGAAGCCAAAGCACTCAAAATTTTATGCATCACATAGAATGGATATCAAAACTTAGGCATCGCCATTTGGTTAGTGCTATTGGACACTCTTTTGAGTGTTACTTGGATGATTCAAGTGTTAGCAGAATATTTCTTGTCTTCGAGTTTGTACCAAATGGGACGCTACGGGCCTCGATATCCGGTAATTCAAAACCCATATGCTTGTTTATTAGTAATTTACATTTTTTAATTGCTTTAGACTACGTCTTTGATTGGTTGTTCGAATCATATAAAATTCCGTTTGCAATTCATTCTTGGTGCAAATTATGTCAAAACGTTTGAAAGCCTACTTGGTTTAAACAAAGTAATTATGTCAATTGTAAATTAGTGCATTCTAATTTATGGACCCCGCAAACAGGCCGTCTATACATGTATGTATGTATTAGTGATGAGATATTGTAATGAGATTTAAGCATTCCTTACACTATCCTTTGTGTACATCTAAAAATTGTATGTGTTATTGTTTGAATTTTTATATCCATGACCATCTTTGTACCCTCTCAGAGCATCCATAGTCCGAGCTGAATTTTGAATCCTCCCACCCACACACGCACATTGTTATATATTGTATGGTTTCACTTTTTTGTGTACATCTGAAATTAGCTTTTAAAAATTAAAATATAAATAAAATTTGTTCTTGGTGTTCAAATGAGTGTGATCTCTCTCTCTCTCTCTCTCTCTCTCTCTCTCTCTCTCTCTCTCTCTCTCTCTCTCTCTCTCTCTCTCACTTATACCATATTCTATGGCAGAGGAACGTGCTAGGCGAACGCTTGCTTGGACACAACGCATCGCAGCTGCGATCGGGGTAGCGAAGGGTATCCAATTTCTGCATACGGGAATCGTGCCAGGTGTTTTTGCAAATAATTTGAAAATAACAGATGTCTTATTGGATCAGAACTTTGCTGCAAAAATTAGCAGTTATAACCTGCCTTTGTTAGCTGAGGATACGGGAAAGGTATGAGAAATTAGGACTTTTCTTTACAGTTTTTCTTTTGTTCTTATTCATTGATGCAAATAATTCAATTTGATATTCACCTTCTTTTTAACATCACAGGTTGGTTCTGGTGGGTCCAAAGAACTTAATACTACAAGGTTTGTGGTGATTTTTTGTGTATTCGTTACCTATAACACTCATTTCATCTAGTGAAAACCTCTGTTCTGAAGGGATTTCCACTCGAATTTTGATGTCACTTTTACATATATTTTTATTTATTTTTTATATTAGTGAATATATATATATATACATAATATATGCTGTGTCTCATCTCATATCTTTTTTAATCGCCTATACTATGTTGCTCCACAGTGTAAAATACGAGGATATGACTGATGTTTATGACTTTGGAGTAATATTACTTGAAATGATTGTGGGGAGGCCATTGAATTCTAAGAATGCAGTGGAGGTCGCAAAAGATCAGGTATGGATGGTTCTAAATTACCATTTTTTTTTCTCTTTCTTTTGAATTTCTTCAATAAATTTTAGTAATACCCAATAGCATGTTGCCGCCAGAAGCAGAACCCCGTATTTCTTCTAGAGAATCTCCTAATTGTTCTAGACCAACTAGAAAGAGATTCTTTAACCAGAAAGAAGATGTGCTTATATGCTTTCAAAATATGGAAGTGTTTGTCCATTTACTACTGGCTTTTTGGGATTACTTCCTCTATTCACCTCGTCAATTTCATACGCATTGAAGAAATGAGAGCCGAAAAATTGGGATTGTTCTTTCATAACTTGGAAGGATTGAAGGCAAGCAAGTTGTCAACATTTGCATACGATACTGGGAAGAACCGTGTTCTGATGATGTGTTAGGATTAAAATCCTATTCAGGATCTATGAGATACTGATAACAAGAAAGAAAGAAACACAAGAACCGCATGCTTATGTGGTTCATCAAAAACTAAGGCTATGTGCACCGAGGAGTTGATAATTTTATTATGCTCAAATGCTGAAAGAAGATTTACTCGAGTACATCGTAGCCTCCTTTCAAAAAATATGTGGAATTAAGTTTGCATGTTACAACTTATAAGTTAAAAAGTGTCAAAATTATCAGAATACCCCTAAAAATTCGCCTCAAGGGCACAACTCCCGAACAACTACCTTCGGGCAAGGTGGCGCTACCCCGCTTCCCTAACTTAGTTGGATCATGGGGATTAGTCTATTGTACTATCAAGCTCCACTTAGATGAAACCCGTGAAGATTCTTCGCCAGGGGGACGTGCACAAGGGACTTAGGCTTAGTTTGGCCCCCATTTTGGTGCTTCTTCTTTTAAAGCACAATTTCATGTTAATTCATTTGGTAACTAGATTATGAGCTTTGCAAAAATTGAACTTAGGACTTTTTGGGGGGAGGGGGGGAAGCTTTTAAAAACTCTAGAATGGAGCTTTTAAAAGCTCAAGGTTGCTTTTTGGTTTCATGATTTTTTTTAAGAGTAATGTGTCAGTTGTACAAAATTATCAAACAACTTAATAATAAATTTTATAAGCTACTTTTAAAAAGCCACGTGGGGGCCAAACTAAGCCTTAGAATGAATGGGGGTTCAGTGGTAGTGCCTCTGAGGCAGTAAATTTTTTGGTCTATTTTGTACTGCCCTTGCGTGCAGACTATCGCTATTTCCGATAATAAGGACTGATTACAAATTGTAATTTGTAAAACTTGGAAATGATAGTGAAATAATTTGGGTAGGGCTAAACTAGTAAGTGAAAAGAAAACGTGGTTGTGCCAAATATTTAGGATGTTCTAGATTACAATTACGTCCAAATATTACATATAATGATTATTGTTTGAATTTTTTGGTGGGCTAGATTACAATTAGGCCAACATATTACATGTAAAATTTATATTTTGAGTAAAATCAATATATTTGGGGAGTACAGTGTAGCCTGTGTAGGTTTCACACAAGTTTTGGGGGGTGCTAATCTTAATAAATTTTAAAATTTGTATGAATTATACGTACTATATTAGTAATTTTGAAAAACTTTGGCCCCCACATCCACCTGTGCGTGAAGTCAAGCGCATAATCTTTTGGGACCATAAGAAGATGACATGCCTTGATCTCAACACAGTATCTGATAACGATCTTCTCGGGCTTTAAATTATCTGATGTTTGATATGTTAGTGTATCTAGTTATTGTAAATGACTTAAGTAAATAACATACCTAACTGTGGATCATTTCTTGACTTTACGCAGCTACAAACAAGTATAATGGCTGATGATGCAGCTCGAAGGAGCATCGTTGATCCAGCGGTTCTCAATACATATTCGGATGAGTCATTGAGGACAATGATGGAAATCTGCATAAGGTGTCTGCATACGAGTCCACCAGATAGACCTTCTGTCGAGGATGTGCTTTGGAACTTGCAGTTTGCTGCTCAGGTTCAGGACGCATGGCGTGGTGACTCCCAGAGCAGTGAGGGGTCTCCGGCCTCACCTTTCCAACCTCCGCCACGCAAACAGATCCATATTAGGTAGCAACAGCAGCGTCCAGGTACTTTGGCTCCATTTGGTTCATGGAATTAGAGGGGGGGAAAAAAAGGAAAGAAAGAAAGAAAAAATAGTTCAATTCCTTTTTCTTTTTCTTGATTTTCAACTATTTTTGAGAATCATATATTTCTAACTCGTTCCGAGTATAGGAGAAAACATTAGTTAGTTGGGTTTTCTTTCCTTTTTATTTTCCTTCTCTAAATCTGTATACCAAACAAAGCAGTAACATTTGCTTCTCTGCATGGGGTTATTCCATCTACATACATTACATGTACATACTTATATTATGTATGGGTGCTCTGATGTAACCTCTTGTACATTTCTTTTGATCCTACATAAATTTAGGAATGAGCAAGACCAAAAACATGTTTAAATCCCACTTAAGGTGCGAACACAATGAAAATACAAGTTATGAAGTTAATCATACCGAAAACCTATACTATTCTTTTCTACATAGTGTTGTGTTTAAATGCATAACAACTTGAATGTTCATTGTTTTCTATTATACAGAAAGAGGGGTCACCGAAGGATTGGAGAAGCACAAGAGGTTCAGTGTGTGCTTGAAGTCCTATGTATATATCGTAAACAGAAAGCTCTCAAATCCAATACCTGTATTTTCTTTGTTGCTAAAGTTCTGAATCCAAATGGTTACTCTTCATGAACCGATGAATCAACGGCTGTTGAACAAGGCACTTGGAGCAGGATTCTAACTTGTGAAGTAGCCAGATGGTATTTTGTAAAATGAGTAAAGAAATCTCTACCCAGTTTTTTTTGTTTTGCTTGTTTGTGATTTTTTTTTTTTTTTTTGGGGCACCCATGAATTAATATGAAGGAAAGTGTGAAGTCTAACTGTTAATGAATCTTTAGCCTTGTGCAATACTGCTGTTGCATTATGTTTGTCTGCCTCATTCTTTTCTGGAATGGAATCAGAAAATGCACAAAATAGACTGCTTATATAGGGCCTGTTTGAACCAAAACCCGAGTCTGTTTCATGTATCATGTTTGGGTTGAAGCATCTTTGAACCTATTGCAGCCAAAAGGTGTTTCTGAGGTCAAGTGTTTTTCTAACTCTAATTCAATCTCGATAATATATGTATTTCAGGTCCGAACGTGCATTTGAGATGTTATTCCAAAGCCTTGAGCTTTTTGTGAATACCATTTCATTAGTCGGCTCCAGTACTGGATATGTTGTAGCTTGCGTGTTTGTATAATAGATCGGTAAGAGCATTGTTCCGATAGATAACTCATCTTCTTCTGTTAACTGGAATCAGTAACACACAAAATAAACTGCTTACAACCAACCCATTTTGTGCATGAAGATTAAACCGTAACTTTCAAGAAGATGCTGATTTTACTGTCAAATATTTCCTCATAAACCAAGACAGAACTGGTATATTTCCCGTATTTACTATTGTAGTCCTCTTACATCCCCCATATAGGAATACTACTCAGATATATATCTTATTTGACCACAAGATCTTTCTACAAAAGGAGGAGGGCAACTATGACACAACGGTGAGGTTGCTCTATTGTGAGCAGGGCATCACGATTTCACCAGGAATTTATATTTGGACTAAACTGCAAAGTGAGGAAAAAAATGTGGACTGAATTAGAAATTAGCCAATATATTACATACGAAAAGATTTTTCTAGAATTTGGGGGTTATACTCCACTCGAGGTTACCCTGCCATGGGTAAGGCTATAGTGACCTGTGTGAGACAGTTACAAACCTCAGAAATTGCCTCTCTGCATGAGGTGTAAAGTTGCATGGACCTAACCGTGTAATGGTAGAGCTACTTCATGGTTACCTAGACGTCACGGGTAGGGGTGTAAATTCGTTGGTTCAGTCGGTTTTAGGGTGGTTTTAAAACCAACCAAAGGGATTCAGTTCAGTTAGTTTAAATCAATTTTAGGGTGTTTTTTTTTTTTTTTTGGTTTCGATTCGTTTTTTCCACAGGATTCCTTGATGTAAATTGATCAACTTGGTCAGTTTGATCAATCTGTTCGGTCCCTTGGTTTTTCTCATACCTCACGGGATTCTAAGCTCAAAAACGGACTCTTTGTATGCGTGGGAATAGGGAGTTAGGCTGCGTACATCAGACTCTCACCATACTCTACAGTGGACATGGGGAAGAGTCTCAATCCACTGGATTTGCCTTGTTTTTTTTTTTTTTTTTTTTTTATTCCTCTCTACAAAAGCACTTAAGACATAGCAGTGGCACTTCTATCATCCTCTTATGCTGCTATGTCAAGACTCAAGAATATAAAGAAATTGGAGAACTGCAGGACAATATGTACAACATGGAGATATGGATTTGATGATAATACTTGTATTCAACTAATCTTTTAGGCCATTTTCTGATGCAACATGGATGGCTTGACATTCTATGAGAAGCTCGATCAGAGAAAGGGGGCACTTTTGGCTCTTCCCACTAAAAGAGCCAAAACTTTCACTGTGTCAGAATCGCTATTATCATACGAAAAGTTAATTCAGAGCCCGTCAACGCGCTAAACTATTTAGGTCCAGTTTTTGCCCCAAAAAAACGTTGTTTGAACAAGTTTCAGGCCACTTTTATGTTTTTTCAGCCCTTTTGGACTTTTTCATCTTTTTATTTTGCTGCGCATTTTAGGGTTTTGCGGACTATAGATTGTGGAGTTGTTTTGTTTATCAAAGAACAAACAAAGGGCTTTTGCCCCAGAGATTACCAGATAGGACTATCATCAATAAATCCTAGACTAATGGTCTGAGAGAGGTAAACATGGTAGTTCTCATCTTCTTAATGCTATGGCCACAAGGAGAAATTTCTCCTGTGACCGTCACACGTGTGTTGCCCATTAGATTTAAGCATTAGGCAAACCACATGGGTCCTACAATAATGGAGAAGTCACGACAACTTCGCACAAGGTGAGGTCACATGAGACAATTTTTTGGCAAACAAGGGCTCATCAGACTCCTTCCTAAACACAAGGATCCAGAAAGAATAAGACCATGACCAACCACATATATATCAAACAAGCAAACCATTTTTCAAAAGGCTACACATAACCTTTCAAATATATTAGGCTAAAAATATAGAAGCAACTCACAACCTTCCAATATATTACGCTAAACACAGAAGCCACTCATAAACTTCAAATACAGTGCTAGAAAGATTACACTAACAAAGCTCTTCCTGATTCCCATTTCCCACTGAGAGAAAGGAATGAACCCACTGCCTTTATAGTCTACTACATCATAGTTGCAACAATACTTCATATACACATGCTCCAAAGACACGCGTCCACCGAATACATGAAACATAATGAAAGGAAGAATGAGAGAAATCAGGTTCAATCAAATTTTTAAGGAAAGCTCACCATAATCAGAGATCAAGTCAAAGCAGTTTCCAACTGGAAAAATACACACGAAAGCATATTATATGCGTACACGATGGTTTGGTGAAGTTTTGACATTAGAACCACCAACACCAACACCACAACTTCCTGAATTTTTATTTTTCTCAGGTAGAATAAAGAGGTGGGTGATGTGTTTGTTGGATCTTTTAGTCAGCTGTCCAGCTCTGCTCCACTATTTCACGCACTCTTCGATTGTATTCCCGCTTATTTTCACTGAACATACGAGCCGCCTCAGAATTTGCTGGTGAGTTCGGGTTCGGATCACAAAGCAGCGACTGGAAAGATAACATACGAAAAATGGCCAGTTATAAATCACGTACGTTAGTTGAGAATCTCATTAATACACTGCACGAATGTTGGCACACAAGATAAATCATTAAATATCAGCATGCTTGTTAGAATTTGTCCATTTGAGTTTCATACAACCCATTACCATTCACAAGTAGTAATTTTGAACTTTGAAGTCTGAAGTGGAAAACTTTCTACCTTTTGCACCTTGATATTGTAGGAACTTGTTTTAAATTGTTACGTTATTTACTGCAAGTATTGTACATGTGTTTTAAATGTTTCACAATACATACATATGATAATTATGTATTTCTAGAAAAAGTGAATCGCACTATTCATGACTCGATAGGATTCACGATCCATAATATTGGGAAACCGGTTCACATTTAGATTCACAAGTTGACAACAATGGTTCTAGGAAAGAAGCAGCACACCCCAATTTTCAATCAACAGTCCGAAGCACAATTTAAGTGAACTTAGAAGCCAAAACTCATCAGAAGTAAATGATAAAATATATAATGATTACTATAGAGCACTACAAGCAAAAGCAAAATAGTGTATGACAAGGAATTACCATAATGCCAGGGTATCAAAATCAACGTAAGGGAACACCAATCAAGAAGAATCTAGAGAATAGTCTTATTCTAACCAACATTCATTATGAAACGATAATATGGAACTGTCCTCGTATGATGAAACTCCTCATTATTAGGATTGGGAGAAATGAAGCATTTTCTTGCGCTTCAGATAGCATTGGACATTAGTGCTTTTGATCTTATGTGGCAACTCAGATTTAGCATGCAAGTCTTATGTATAGAATAATAAGAAACTAATCCAAAAAAAAAAACCCCATTTTAAGTATCCTGTCCGAACAAATTGAAAAGTTGTCAGAGATCCCCCGAATTGGTTTGCCTTTCCACAAGGATTTAGTTGACGACATGAAGTTGCACAATCTCCCTTTCTGCAACAGATCTGGTGAATCCAAAATTTTGAACTGACTCCTTTCTTGGGCTTCAAATAACAATAGGGCACTTAAAACCTACAGGTTCCATCGATTGGCTTGCAATTTCTTCAAGCTACTGGCTATATATGATTTGCTTGCAACTTGTTCAATTCAAGCTATTAAAAATAGTGGATCACCTATGGCTATAATGCACCGATAACGCACTCATGTATCCATCTTATTGTCTGACACGAGTCCTATTTTTCATGAAACACTTGACGGCCACAAATGGTGAATATTATACTAAAGTAAAAGTTGAAAGTGGTTAGGGCCACTTCATGATGAGTATAATAATGATTCTTTAAACTCAAAATCTGAGTGTTTCGGAACCAGGTATACAATGCAAACAAAAGCAATAATTGGGTTTTACAAATTGATAATACTTTACGAAAACAAAATAAGGATTTCTCAAACTAAAGTAATTACGAACTTTTGGAATTAAAGATAGTCAGCCCTCTTAGTTTTACTATCTTGTATTATTTTCCTTCTAGACATGATCATAGAAATTTGAATACTTGTATACTATGTCCAAGCCATGTCTATGAACTAATTTTTCAGAGTTTGTCGTGTTGTACTCTGAACGTGTCCAGTGCCTGTGCCTTTTATAGCCCTATGCATCATAAGCACGATATCGACAAAAGGTGGTAAAGCTTGTGGAACTGGCTGGATCCAAATGAAAACAAGATGCATGAATCAACAAGCAGAGCCTAGGAAGCACCGACACTAAAGGCACCGTACTCGCGTCCTTGCCCGACAGACCTCCCACACGTATTGAACATGACAAATACGTATCTTGTTTCTGTTATGCAATTTTAGACGCGAACACATCACCGACACGGCAGGACACTCTATGGGACATGGAGGTAAACTCTTTTTTGACCGAAATGCTGCCTTTTGTAAGCTTTTTTTACATGTTCAAAACCTAAACGTAGTTGATTTTGTCAAGCATTATATCACTTATCTCCTCATGTTTTCCCAACATTAGTCTCTCAAGACCCCCCTCTTTGTCCGATCGTATCTCTCTCTTCTCTGGTTGCCTCCCTCTCTTTATTTTGTTAATATCAAACAATAACATTCGCAAAATGTGAATTGAATATCCCATCAATAATAATTGCATTACACTTCAGAAAAACATAAGAAATGAACATAAAAAAAAAAAATTTAAAAATTGTGTATCCCAGTCATGTTGCGCCATCATTTTTTAGGATTTGTCGTGTTGGCATAGTATCCGTGTTCATGCTTCATAGCAAGTAGCTACTTTCATTAGAAAATAATTTACTCAGATATTGAAATTTTATTATTAAATATAAAAAAATTTAAAAAAACAAAAAAAACATACTAATAATGATAGAATTTGAAGTCTAGTATGTTACCTTACAGGTTAGGTGGTTTTCGAAAGTACATGATTTGATCTTCAAGTCATAAAGGGAATCTATTTAGGCAGGGAAAGGGAAAAACGATTTTTTGTTTATGTCCTTATAGGATTCAAATTTCCAACATTATTATTAGTTTCCCAGTTTCGCTTTATTTCCTTAGTTTCGTTTTCTTTGTTGACAAGCTAAGAAGCACTAATGCGGCAAAAATGGTGATGCACGCGAACTTAGTGCGTGGCGAGTGCGGCCGCGGCTTTAGTGCGCTCTGAGTGCGTGTGGACTCCATTTGAGTTCTTGGCCATGTTTGAGTGCGGCTGGAGTGCAGCCGGAGTGCGGAAGAAAGGGGAAAAAAGAGGAAGAAAGGGAAAGAAAGAGGAAGAAAACCATATTCAAATACCTAGCTAATATATGTGCTTCTTCTTCTTCGATCTTCATCTTCTTCAATTCATCTTCTTCGACTTCGACTTCGATCTTCTTCTTCGATTCAGCAATTTCTTCTTCGATATGATTTTGCGGTTGCTTCTCTCTCTCTCTCTCTCTCTCTCTCTGAACGTGAAATGGAATGTTCCAAATGGGTCTGACCTAGACTGTTGAGTTCTAAAAATGAACTTTCTTTTAAATCCTTTATTTCTTTTGTATTTAGACTTTAGCCCCAAGTTAATTTCCTAATTTTTTAATAACACCCAGCTTATTTTAGATGTGTTATTTTAAATGTGTTTTTTTTTCTTGATGGATAAAAGTGTGTATTATTAAATTTGAAAACAAAATAGTAGTAGAATAGTTTATATATGCTCTAAAAAAAATAGTTTGTATATACTACTATATAAATGTTATATAAAATATACTTTTAATAATTTACATAAGTACCCCTGCTGCACTCGCACTAGTATTTTGGGAAAATTGCCGAACTCTCCGCACTCGCGTCCCCGCATTCGCACTGGTGCTTCCTAGTTGACAAGTTTCCTAGTCCTATAAATATTGTTATCTCCATTTAAGGGGGGAAAAAAAAGCCTTTGATGAATAAAATATAGATATCTCTGAGAGAATTTTCTCTTCTTGTCTTGCTCTCTTGTTCCTGGATTGGAGCATCTTCTACCCTCTCTCTCTCTCTCTCTCTCTCTTTAATTCCCGAATTGGAAAATATTCTCCTCTATTTATCTATTCTTCCCCCTATCTTCCCTATTTAAACTCTAGTCTCTATTATTTTGCCCGTCATGTTTTTGTTGAAATCATTGAAAGATCCAGGATACATCAGTTTGGTATCAGAGCCTTGGTGAAAATGCGGTTTGATGATCAGTTTTTTGGAAATTTTAAGGACTATTTGGTTGGTGAAAGAAAAAAGGTGAAAGAAAAAGAATATTACATTGATGAAGAATTTGCAAACTTTCCTGTATACAAAGCCAATGGTGATTTTGATGAACAAGTTTTAATTAATTATAGAAATCTTCCTAATTTTGACAGTGAGTTTATTGGTACACGATCTAGATGCTTGTATTGAAAATTTAAGACTTGTAGAAGGATTTGAATATTATTATCCTTCGAGTAAGCTGGAAGGGAAAACCATGTATTTGCTGGATTCATTACAAAGGCATAGAACACGTCAAGGCAAGAGTCATATGTGTTCATGGCCAGAAATGATGGATGTCATGATACATAGATTTTTGCCTAAGAATTATTGGAAAACAATGGAAAACAAAAGGAAGGCAATACATGATTCTATTATAGTGCATTAGAAGAGTACATCACAAATTCACAATAGGAGGTAATTACTCTTGAGCTAAATACTAAAGGTTTGAGCTCTTATGAATGTGTTTTTGGGGTTACACAAAATAAGACAAGGATGAGGGTATTACATCACCAATTTTTGAAAAAGATGGTCATGTTATAGCTGTAAAAGTTGTTGAGGCAATGGAAGTTAAGAATAGTCATGATGTTGAAATTTCAAAACAATCGTTGAGAGCTTGGGGTTCCATTCAGGTGCCTGCCATCAAGAAGCCTTTTATTGAATATCGACCCACTCTCATCCGAAGGGAAGGTCTTAAAGGAGTGATGGTTGAAACGGCTCCATGGATGCTTGCAATCTTCTCAGCAAGAATGAAGAAAATCACCCCCTTTAATCCTATATTGAGGATTGTAAATTTTTACTTTCTAGGTGTAATTGTTCCATTTCCCATGTTAAAAGGGAAGGAAACCATTGTGCGGATATTTTGGCTAAGTTAGGAGCTAACCAACAACAATCTTTTGTTTTGTTAGGCTCTCCGGCTTTGGAGATTTGCTCAGCCCTTATGGCTGATGTTGCTGGTGTTTCCTTCCCTAGAGGAAGTTAGTCTGATGTTTTCCTTTGCACCAAAAAAACAAAAAAGAACATTGACATGAATTGTTAACTCATGACAATCCTTATTTGGTGGATATTGTGAACAAATTAAAGTTTCAAGGTAAAAACCACATAATCCAAGTGAGTGAATATAATCATGTAAGGAAGCAGAAGCAATGATTGTATTCGACGTATCTATATTCATTTGGAGCGAAAAATTTCAAGACTACGACGTGAACTCTAGGACTTGTTCTTTTCAAGTGCGGAGGGATTGATGTAGGACAAGAGCACTGTGTAAACTACAAATTTCTTCGGTATTTTTATTTTAGTTGTAATTTTTGTTTTTTTAGTTCCACAGGCTATATTTTCTCTCTTTTAGCGGGCTTTAGGCCTTTAATGATGAAATTTGAATTCTAAAATGCAACCTTATAGGTTAAGTTTGTTTTGGAAGGATACGATTTGATCTTCAAGCCATAAAGGGAGTCAAATTAGGCAATGAAAGAGAAAATAGATTTCTAGCATTATTATAGGTTTCCTAGTTACGTTTTATTTCCTTAGTTTCCTTTTTTATGTGGACAAGTTTCCTGGTCCAATAAATAATTGCAATCTCCATCTGGGAAAAAAAAAGACTTTGATGAATAAAATACAGCTCTCTCTTTGAAAATTCTCTCTTCTTGTTCTGCTCTAGTTTCTGGATCGGAACATCTTCTTCTATCCTATATCTCTAGTTCCTGGATTGGAATATATTCTCCTCTATTTAACTATTCTTCTATCCCCCTTCTCTAATTTAACTTGTCTCAACTATTTCGCCCGCCATATTTTTGTTTAAATCATTAAAGAGCCGTGTTACATCAAAACTCCGACATAATGAAGACAAACAACCAAGTGCATATATGCACACAAGAAAAGGGCGGAAAGTCGAACCCAAACCTCACATAAACAAGGCTCTAATACCATGTTTAGTCACCAACAGCCCTAAAAGCTTAAGATGTTATTGAATAGGCTCAATAATGCATATCAGGCTTCAAAAAAACACAAAGATGGATCCAGAATTAGTCAAAACCCTCTTAAATAGCGAAACCTTCTTAACTGACCCAAATGAGACGCCAACCATATGATTGGAAAAGAAGGAAAAAATCCAAACAGCAAAAGCTATTCTAATACCACGGTAAACTCTAGGCATAGCACCTTAGGGGAATGGCGTGGTTGAGCGTTCCACATTCACCATTCATACTTCTCTTGTCAGATCATTATCGATGTTGATATGTAGACCAAAGAAGGGAAAGGAAAGCTACACAACTTTACAACATAAACCTCAAGGCGAAGACAAGTATCCAAGGACACACGGAATCATTCTTTGTGATAATCACAAAAACAAGTTTACTGAACCATACCAAGTATGTTGTTGAACAAATAATAGTAAACACTCGACAAATTACTAACAAACCATTTAACTACTTTCCTGACATACAATAGACTATACCTGGATTGACGTGAGTATGGCTGCAACATCATATATAGGACTCCACTGATTCTGAAGAATATCTAAGCAAATACTTCCATCTGCGTAAACTGATCAAGAAAAGAGAGACATAGTAAGAGACATGCCATACCCATGTAAATTCCACAAATGTATACTTTCAAACGACTATCAACCAAAACAATACTCCCTCTGTCCTGTATTAATAGTCCCTTTAGGATATTCAAACCATTTATGCAACATTCTTGATTGTTGTAATTTTTCAAATTTTCATTATTGCCCTTCTTTTAAGTTCATAATTTCAGTACCTTCATATGAAAAGTGTAAGTGAGTAGTATAGAAAGGGTAAACTTGGAAAGAGTGTAATTTAAGATATTGACTTGTCAAAGACGACTCTTAAAATGGGACAGCCCAAAATGGAATAAAATACTCATAATTTTGGATAGAGTGAGAAACACCAAACAAATCATCTGTATAAGGTTAGCAATATATTAAATAGATAGGATTATAACATACTGTTAGGATGAAACATCCGTGAGACAAATCGGACTGTTGGTGGTTTGTTGGGGTAATCCTCAGAGAATTGCAGAGTCAGTTTAAACGTGCCTGCACTCACAGATATACTTAGACGCCAATTAAAAAGAAAATAACAGCTGCTCCTGCGCAGAGGTGATGTCAAAATAACGTACTTTACCAAAGCTGGTAGCTACCAGTTAAAATAAGGAGCAAGAATGTGTGGTTATCCAACATCAGTAACAACCAACCTACATATCTTTCTCCAGAGAAGTAAAAACTATAATTAAAAAGGATCATCAAACAACAAACTGTAAAAACTAAACTCTTGATTTCAACACACGAGCCGAAATTTCTCTCTTTCACACGTAGAACACAGAATGAACAGCATTTTAGTCCATTAAACATATGCCCCAGACCCCAACACACACACACACACACACACACACACACACACACACACACACACACACAACGAAATTCAAAATGTAGCCATTTCCAGATGGGAGTATACATGGAAACCTCGATGACACAAAAAGCTCTGGCAACCAAGCAATCCCAAGGAAATCCGTCTGAATGTATAAATGCAAATTTTGTTCCTGAAAGGCGCATTCCTAAACAATAGTGATTGGAGATCCCAAAGACATTCCCCCTTTTTTCAGTAAATTTTCTTCTTTATAAGATTTAACATAAGAGCGAATTGGAAGATATACCCTAAATTAGTGATCCCAAGGATATAGCATCTTTCTTCAGTAAATTGCCTTCGTTATAGGATGCAACGTAAAAAGAAATTGCAGTCCATCTAAAATGATAGAGTTCATGGGAGCAATTAACAGAAACCATTAAATTTAGTGAAACCGATGACATTCCGACTTTCTACGTGAAGTTTTCTTAAAATTTAATTGAAATCCACAGCGATCGAATTTATAAGACTAATTCACAAATGATGTTAAGTGTTGTGGCATTGGATTAATATAGATCCCTTGTAGCTTCAGCCTCCAGTGACATTGGTGGCTTTCGCTATAACACAAGAATAGGTAAACTTGTACTAATTAAATTGTCTTACGTAATAAATTCTAGCACCACAAATTTATAAAGTACACTGGATTATTTTACTCTCAATAATATTGTAAAATATCCTAAAAATGAAGGAAAATAAATACAAAATATGCATTTAATGACAATTCAATTAATAGGAATTCTTTTTTCAATGGTATGTTTTCTCTGGATAACTAGAGACAGAAAGCTTGGAGAACTATATACTTCAAAACTCAAATACCGATATATCCTCGAGAATAAAAATCACTTGTAAAACATTGAGTGGCCAGTGGGCACAAATACAATTAGATTAAAATCAATCAAAACTGATTACTATATATCACAAAAACTACATACGAAAATTCAACAGCAGCCACAATTAAACATAATCTATTATCACAAAACCACAATTAATGTTACAAATGACTGACAATTCTGATTTTAAAAAAAAAAAAAAAAAAAACACAGTAAAAATTAGCTTGATTGAGAAATGAATTGCAGGAATTGCAGAGACAAATGTTACTAACCTCCATCCCAAGGAGTATCATCAGGTCTACAAAATCAAAGACAAGAGAAAACGAACAAAACAACAAAACTTTAAAAAAAAAAAAAATCGCCATACACAAAAATCGAAGAAATAGAAAGACAAATACATCTGCATATACAGATATACACACACACACACATATATATACCCAAAAATCACAGCGTTCCACAACATGATGTTGTTGTCCTGAGGTGCTCCACTGATTCCGGCAGGTGGATCTTGCTGCAACCTCTTGAAATCCCTCATCAGCCTCTTCCTAGCCGGCGTAGACATGGCTCCCGAGACCCCTCTCTCTCTCTCTCTCTCTCTCTCTATGAACAATGAACAGCACGAATACAGATATAGATGTAGATATAGAGAGAGAAAGCACAGAGATCTGGAAGAATCTAAGAAAGGGCCATCTCAGGGTAGCGAGAGAGAGAGAGAGAGGTTTGTGAATGGGGTGACCTTCCCAGGTCAAGCTTCGTCCATGCCTTTATGTCAAATGTCGAATTATTTGAGAAATTTTAACGTCTAGTCCCCATGATATAGTGACAGCTTGTTGACGACATGATGAAACAGCCCAATTGGAAAATAGTAATGTCACCTAACAAAATTTTGTGAACTAAAGCAACCAAAATCTTTTTATGAATTTATGATTAGTTTGGTTCATGTTTTTATGGGTAATGCTATGTGCACATTTAATGTGCACATAAAGATATGGGTTATTCATTTTGGTGAGATTTATGCCTGCATACATGGGATCCACCAAAATTAATGGCCTAGATCTTTATGTACACAATTTTATGTGCATGCATCATTACTCTGTTTTTAATCAAAGAAAAACGAAAAAGGAGGGGAATATCTATATGATTAACCGAGCCATTTTGCAAGTTCGTTATTACAAATAGTTATGATTTGCAGGTTTGTTATTACAGTTAACGGGCAGTTACGAATGTTCATTATTACCACTCTGTTTGGTATGATTACAAAATTGAATTGAATTGAATTGAACATAAAAGATTAGAAAAGAAAAGAATAGAATTGATTTGCAATTCTAATTCTCTTGTTTGGTTTAAAACATAAATGAAAAGAATAGAATTAAAAATATTATTGTTATTTCCTAAAATACCCAAACTTAGACCTTAACATTACCCAAACAGACATTTCCCCAAACTGAAGACGCAGCAGCAGAAGAAGAAGAAGAAGAAGCTGTGAAAGGAAGAAGAAATCAGGTTAGGGCCTTTTGGATTTGGGTATTTTGGGAAGAACAAGAGTTGTAAATTAATTCTCACCAAATCTGAGCGATTTTGGTCCAATTTCAGTCTTGCCAAAAACTCAAATTATCAAGGATTGGAAAGAATTGGAAATCAATTCATCTCTCAGTTTTTGTGTCAAACCAAACACATGATTTGCCACAAACAAGAATTGCAAATCAATTCTTTTCTTGTTTGTGACATACCAAACAGGTTGTAGTTCCCACTAAGGATCGGACTAATGACATAAATGAAAGAAAATCATGTGGAACCCTTAAAGGTTCGCGCAGCGGAATACAAAATTTAATGGTTTCCTAAACTCATGATCAAGTCTATGATATATATAAAACACATACAACATCCATAGGGGTTAATAGAATAGCTACCCTTGAAGCGTGCTTTACAAAATATTGAACCTGATGCGTCCTACGAACAGTTTACCAAATCGTCCAAGTGTCCAATCTCTAAAAGTATCGACACGAGCAAATCACGAACTGGAAGAATGTCTGATTTCTCCAAATAATTAATTTGAAGAAAAACAAAAATCTGTTCAAAACCAATGTGACCGTATGGCTTGAACAAGAGGATGTGAGTTTTTGGGAAAATATTGGGTGTGCTAGCTATTAAATTATTTCCCATACCTCATATATATAATAATGCTATAAGCCCCTTTCCTAATCTAATTAGGAAACTAAATTTGATTGGAAGACTTTCTTAAATCAAATATAAACTAATAGTATTATTATACTACTTTCATATTAACAACTTAATATCAAGTAGACCCTCACAACTTCTTCCAATTACATATTGCCCTTTTGTGTGTGACCCTTTAGGTTCATACTAATCTGGTAGTAGGCACTAACACTTTAAAATATTACAATTAGAACCCTTTCTAATTTATTTAAATTACAACATCTTATAATTCTCCCTTGTAGAAATAATTAATATTAATATTTATTATTTCTGGGCTTCTACTAGTCATGAGTGACACCTAGCAGTATATCATGGCACACCCCAGACATTCTGAAAAATAGTGAACATTTTCGTTAACAGTTACCATACAATTCAATCCTTCTATCAAACAATGTCCCAATTAAATCTCTTGGGTAATGAACATATTATCAAACCCAGATTTAATTATATGTTCTCGAACTAATTGACATTTCTCTATTTGGTGAAATTAGAAAACTCTTTCTAATTCTCACCCTGCCCTGGCCAGGGAGCTTTACTTGAGATATATCATAGAAGATCACATAGGACATTCACTCCCTCACTTGAGAGTGATAGATTCCTTGTTGTACATTCACATGTCTCCATGTATGACTTACTATACCCAACAATACATGAATATGCCCTTAATTCAAACATAAACACCATGCACGTTAAAGTATAATAACTCATACACAAGACAACAAATAATGTCTCAGGTCTAAGGATTACTTGTACCACTGTAACTAAGAACATTCCATTGATAGATAAGTAAAACTCCATTTGGATTTTCCCAATAGTTGATCACGTTGAGTGAACTTGTTCTATAACAAGCACCCATATGTCTGTTCCAGCGTCCCCACACTGATGACTTAAGACTAGCCATATTTTATAAAATAAAATAAACATGACACATACTAGTCTAATTGGATTATTAAATGCCCAATTTAATAATCCTATGACTAAGAACAATTTTAGAATAAAGCAACTAAGAAGTACATGGTATTGTTCCTTAACTCTTTAAGTACATGCCTTCTCAACTTTAATTCTGTGGACATATCATATAAATGTTAAACAACAATAATGATAAATAATAAACTTGCCCTTTATTAATATAAAACTGTTATTACAAGGTAGCATTCCTAAAACACTACTCCAATCTAATTGGCTTTTAGGGCATATTACTAACAATCTCCCACTTGCACTAAAGCCAATCGACCATGTATCTCATACCCATCCTCTCAAGATGGCGATCTAATTGTTGTTGGGTTAAGGCCTTAGTGAATGGATCTGCTACATTATCTGCTGATTCTATCTTCTGTATCTCCACATCACCTCTACCAATGATTTCTCTAATCATATGGAATCGACGTTGAATGCGTTTGGATTTCTGATGAGACCTTGGTTCCTTGGCTTGAGCTATCGCCCCATTGTTATCACAGTACAGAGGCACAGGTGATTCAATGGTTGGAACTACACCTAGTTTATTGATGAACTTTCTTATCCATACACTCTCATTTGCTGCTTTGGAAGCAGCAATATATTCTGCTTCGGTTGTGGAATCTGCCGTTGTATCTTGCTTACAACTCTTCCAGCTAACAGCGCCCCCATCAAGGGTAAACATATACCCGGATGTGGATTTTCTATCATCCACATCAAACTGGAAGTCTGAATCCGTGTAACCATCAACTCTCAGTTCTCCTCCTCCATAAATAAGGAACATATCCTTAGTTCTTCTCAAGTACGTAAGGATGTTCTTCACTGCAATCCAATGATCCATACCTGGATTGGACTGATATCTGCTTGTAACACTTATAGCATAACTGATATCAGGTCTGGTACATAGCATAGCATACATGAGACTTCCCACTGCTGAAGCATATGGTACTTTGCTCATGATCTCTCTTTCCTCTGGTGTCTTAGGACTCATGTCCTTCGAGAGATGAATTCCATGTCTGAAGGGCAGCATCCCTCTCTTGGAATCTGCCATGTTGAATCTATTCAACACTTTATCTATGTATAAGGACTGGGATAAACCAAGCAATCTTTTAGATTTATCTCTATAAACCTTTATACCCAGTATATAAGATGCTTCTCCCAAATCCTTCATAGAGAAGTTTTGTGAAAGTCATAGTTTGACTGATGATAACATTCATATATCATTCCCAATGAGTAGGATGTCATCAACGTACGAAATTAGGAACGTAATCACTCTCCCACTGAGCTTCTTATACACACACGGTTCATCCATATTTTGATGAAAATCAAATGCTTTGATCGCTTCATCAAAACGGATGTTCCAACTTCGAGATGCTTGCTTGAGTCCATAAATGGATCTTTGCAGCTTACACACTTTGTGGTTTTCACCACGGGATATAAAGCCTTCTGGCTACTCCATGTAAATCTCTTCCTCAATCTGACCATTGAGAAAAGCGGTCTTTACATCCATCTGCCATATCTCATAGTCATAGTGTGTAGCTACAGCAAGCATAATCTTGATGGATTTCAGCATGGCTACTGGCGAAAAGGTTTCCTCATAGTCAACTCCTTGTCTTTGTTTGTAACCTTTTGCTACTAGTCTAGCTTTGTAGGTCTCTACCTTTCCGTCTGAGCCTATATTCCTTTTGTAAACCCATTTGCAGCCAATAGGTACAATACCTTGAGGCGGGTCTACCAAAGTCCAGACTTGGTTGGAGTACATAGAATCCATTTCTGATTTCATGGCAACTTGCCATTTACTCGAATCGATGTCTGACATCGCCTCTTTGTAATTAGTAGGATCACTCTTGTCATCATTGTCTCCACAATGAAAGAGTTCATCATCACCTTGATGGAGATCCAAGTATCTCTTATTAGGTATGGGAGTCTTACTAGTCTTACGTGGAGGTTGTGTGATGGAAGGTGCTACTGTAATAGGGTTTGAGGACTCTTCCTCATGTTGGTCAATGTTGGTTTGTGGCTCAGAGGACATTTCCTCTAATTCTATCACTTTCCCATTGCCTCCATCTTGAATAAACTCTTTTTCAAGAAATACAGCAAACTTGCTAACAAATACCTTTTGTTCGTCTGGGTGATAGAAATAGTATCCCAACGACTCTCTCGGATAGCCCACAAATCTACATTTTACTGACTTAGATTCCAATTTGTCCACTTCTAGTTTCTTAAAATAGGCTGGACAATCCCAGATCTTAATGTAATTAAGATTAGGCCTCTTCCCATGCCATATCTCATGCGGTGTCTTAGGAACAGATTTGGATGGCACCCTATTCAGTATATGTGTTGTTGTTTGAAGCACATATCCCCAAAATGATATAGTTAAATCTGTGTAGCTCATCATGGATCGTACCATATCCAATAAGGTACGATTTCTCCTTTCCGACACACCATTTAATTGTGGTGTTCTAGGTGGAGTCCATTGTGATAAAATACCATTTTTCTTGAGATGGTCCAAGAATTCATTGCTTAAGTATTCACCTCCCCGATATGATCGAAGAACCTTAATACTTTTTCCAGCTTGTTTTTCTACTTTATTTCAGAATTCTTTGAACTTTTCAAAAGATTCAGATTTGTATTTCATTAAATGCACATATCCTAACCGTGAGTGATCATCGGTGAAGGTTATGAAGTATGAAAAACTTCCTCTTGCAATTGAATTCATAGGACCACACACATCAGTGTGAATTAATCCAAGTATATGGCAGCTCTTTCTCCATGTCCCACAAAGGGTGATTTGGTCATTTTGCCCATGAGACAAGATTCACAAGTTGGATAAGCTTCATAAGCTAATGAGCCAAAGTGTCCATCCTTAACCAACTTGTTGATCCTATCATCACTAATATGACCTAATCTAAGATGCTACATATAAGTAGGATTAACTACATCTCTAGGTCTTTTTGGTGTTTTATCTTTTGCTTGCTCAATATAGTTAATACCATTAGCTAAGTTTAAGAAATAAAGACCATTCAAATATATGCCAGAACCAACTAAATCATCATTTAAATAAAATGTGCATTTATTTTCTCAAAAACAAATTTATAACCATCTCTAGATAAAGCAGAAATAGAAATAATATTCCTAATAATATCTGGCATAAATAAACAATCTTTTAATTCTAAAACTACGCTAGATGGTAATGCTAAATAGTAGCTCCCTACGGCTAACGCATCAACACTTGCTCCATTTCCCACTCGAAAAGCAGCTTGTCCTCTACTCAGCCTTCTGCTTTCCCTTAATTCCTGCAATGAATTGCAAATATGAGAACTAGCTCCGGTATCTAATACCCAAGAAGAAACAGAATTAACCGAAAGGTTAGTTTCTATGAAAAGCAATTTAGACATACCTTCAGAAGGTTTGTCTTTTATGGAAGCAAGGTACTCTCTGCAGCTCCTCTTCCAATGTCCTTCTTTGCCACAAAAGAAATGCTTTCCTTTACCCTTATCATTTTCGGGCTTGCTTTTCTTGATCCCGCCCTTTGCCTTCACCTTGGACTTCTGCCCCTTCCATTTTCCTTTACCTTTGGGCTTGGACTTGGAAGTAGAAGCCTCATGAATTACAAGAGCAGATCCCTTTGTCTTTTTGATAGAGCCTTCCGCAGTATTCAACATATTTATCAACTCATGCAGTAGAACTGTCATCCTGCTCATGTTGAAGTTCATAACGAACTGCGAAAATGAATCTGGAAAGGATTGTAAGATCAAATTTATTTACAAATTTTACATCCATGCCTACATCAAGCTTTTCGAGTTGCTCAATGTAACCGATCATCTTAAGCACATGCTCATTTACAAATGACCCCTCTGCCATTTTGGCCTGGAAGAGTTCTTTTGAAACATTGAACCTTGCGGTTCTACTCTGTCCCCCATACAATTCTTGTAGGTGAAGAAGAATAGAGGTTGAGCTTTTATATGAATCGTGTTGCTTCTGAAGCTCATTGCTCATGGATGCTAACATGTAGCATCTCACCTTTATTTCATCTTCCTGCCACTTTCTCAAAGTGTCAAGCTCTTCCTCAGTGCATCCTTCCGGAAGAGATTCTGGCATTGGCCCATCCAAGACATAGGCAATTTTGTCAGAAGTAAGAATGATTTTTAAGTTCCTTAACCAATCACCAACGTTTGTCCAGTCAAACGGTTGGTATCCAGAATTTTAGCAAGGGGGTTGAAGTTTGACATTTTAGCGGTGATCTACAGAAGATAAATAGCAATTTATGAGCATAAAAATAAAGTTCAATTTTATTATCCATTAGATTTTGGGTCTTTAAATCATAATGGTACCTCCCACTATTCTTTTCAAATTCCTTATCCCTTTAAAGAAATTTGGGACTTTATTTATAAAAATTCCTAGTGGGGATTGGGGTCCCACCAAAACTAGGACAACCTCACATAATAGTTTCTTAGTTGTACTAACTTTGATAAGAAGGTAACTTCTTACCTATTGCTTCTTAAGCAAGTTTCAATCATCATTTAGCCTCTAAAATTATGAACCTCACATAATAGTTTCTTGATCCATATATTTTAGTTAAGTTAGACCCACCATTCATACAAGTATGAGTCACTAATGAGACCCTCACATAATAGTTTCTTGGATCCCACTAACCCCTCACCTCATAATATCATATATTTAAATAGTATGAGTGAATTTTCTTAGAATGAGTTGTCCCCACATATCTGTAGCCGACAAACCAAATAAGAAAATACAGTCACCTATAATGGTGGAAGGGTACGATAAGACATTCATAATATCTCTTCGCTTACAACTTAATATTATAACAAGAAGAGAATTTTATGGTCTCATCAATTATACATGCATCAAATACATAAAATAATTATTTCATCATTTATATTTTAATATGTCCACACGATGCTCCCACTAATTAAATTTAGAAAACAATTTTAAAATTTTATTTTAAAGGAGTATCCTCATGACATAGCAAATGGATTAAATTTTAAGACAATTTTAAAATAGACATATAAAATATATGGTGAAACCGCCCAAAATAATTATCACATAAAAAATTGGGTCATGGATGATTATGGACTTTTAGGGTGATTCAACTTGAGCCTTTAAGTTGAATCTAGGTCTATGGTGTTGTAATCATTATTAAACATCACATGCTTTCAAGATCTAAGCTTAAAACAATAATAATAAATAGTCTTCATTCTTTTCTTGGACACCTTATCTACTCCAAGTAGGCTCCACCTTCTTCTTCCTTGTAATTTTCTGATCTTCGTCTATCTTACATGACTTTAATAAGAAAACCCTTGATCCATAATCAAAGGGGAGGTACATAGAAGGGAGATAGAAATTACATCGAGAAGGAGGGAGGAAAGCATACAAGCCCCATTTAAAATTACAAATCCAAAATAATAAATTATTCAAGCACGTTGAATAAATAAACCAATCACATAACGCAATTATTTAGGTCTAGTCCATAATCATCCTTCATGTTAACCATTCACATCTAATGTAAATAAAACAATAAACTATTAAATAAAACAAGCTATTATTATAGTATTTTATTTTGGGATTAAATACTAATCACATTAGGATTTCAATTTGATTAATTTTTTTTTTATTTTAATCAAAAGTTGGTCACTTATTGTCAGAATATTGTGACCACAATAAGTGAACAGACCACACCTAATCCGTACGGTCCGTATGACATCATCCCATTCTTTTCTTTTTTTATTTTTATTTTTTTTAAGTTGAAAACATGTTTCCCAGCTTGTTCCTTAGGTTTGATTAATATAAACAAAAAAATCGATCAATATTGATTCATTGTCTCCATCAAACAGTGATGGGCCTGCCAACCATATACCGACCGTACGGTTTGAATTTATCATCTCTTTAGACTAATGGATTGAGTGTAAGCATTAAATAAAATTAAAGTGCCCATGAAACTTACCTTCAGCCATGTAGTTATAGCACAGATGATGAGAATGAACTTCTGCTTGATCACGAATCCGCTTATTGATTATGAAAGAACCGACCCTCACACTGTTTGGTTTGCTGTATGGTGAAGGTTGGATATGGGTTTCCAGCCTATCGTTCTGTATATCATTCTGGAACGATGGTTGTCACAGGCCTTATGTATATATAGATAGACTGGGACCCTTACCCATGTGTTTAAATGCACAACAACTTCCTACCATCAAGGAAGTTGGGGCAATCTCAAATACGACTTAAAATATATTCTGTAGAGATGAGATTGGGTTATTATCTAATATCTTATCACCAAAAGATGACTATGTCAAAGTAGGAAAATATAAAATAGTTAAATAATATTTATCTTATAAAATATGTGGGCCATATATAATATATGTTTACATTCTCCCACTTGGCACACATAACACACTGTATGTTCTCTTGGTGATAAGTTAACACTTAATCATGATCATGAATCAAAACAACCCATACTTTATTTGAGAGACATAATACATGAATCACGACGGTCATACTCCATTCAAGGAATACTTCATTCCGTGTATTACAATGTATCACTCTCTCTATAACTTTATGTGGTATAAATGCTTTATAAATGACCTTCTATAAGTCATTGTGGGTCCAAAAGTCCCAACGGACTTTCATATAAAGGCAAACACTTAAATGCTCAAAATAAACAATGCCTTTATTGGTGAGACACAAATTGTCAATAAACAAAACTAAATCAAGCATAAAACGTGCTAAGTAATCCCATGTGCTCTACATGAGCACCTTTCTCATGGGATCTGCAATCATCAGATCTGAACTAGTATGCTCAATGACCACCTCTTGCTTCTTAACTCACTCTGTAATAGCAAGATACTTTATGTCAATATGCTTGTATTGGCTGCTAATTCACTAATTAATATTGCAACCAAATTATCACATTATATTCTTAATGGCTTGGATATCAAAATAATACCCAGACCTTGTGATAAATTTATCTTTAACCATATAGCTTGTGAAGAAGCTTCAAAGCTTATTGTCTCTCGTTCCTTATAAGTACCTTCCAAACTTAAAGATAAGTACTACATTTATATTGAGTTTCTCTAAAACCCTTTAATGTAAGGTACAAGACAATCCTAACATCCTTTCAGACATGTCTCCATGAGATCTCTATGTCTAATGACACGAGAGATTTCACCAAAATCCTTCATTTCAAAGACTTAAAAAAATAAGTGATTTATGTAGCAAATTTAAGTCAGTGGTTGCCTATAAAACGTTATCCATATCTAAATACTCCCACTAACCTCAAAATATATACAAGTATTGTAACAACCAGCATTTTCATTTAATTTTAATTCATCATTTTCATAATTAGTCTGTATTCTAGTCTTATTTAATTTTTATTCCCATGTGTTAAACTTTAATTCTTGTTTTGATGACTATTAATATTCATGTTGGGGTCAAATGGCAATTTTTATAAATTTAGTCATGCATGTATGGATTTCAAAATCTGTATTTCAAAGATGGTGAAAATATTTTCTGTTAACTCCAACTGTATTTCTATTAAACCAGAAAATCATTCCTTTCATTAAAATAAAATTTCTATATTTTTGTGATGAACATCGTATCACAAAAATACCAGTTTATGTTTAAAACTGTCCACTCTGTATTAAACTTCCACAGATTTTGGAAGTGATGTAAAGTTGTGAAATGACAATTGCTTTATTTCTAATTATGGCAAGTGATGATTAATCATGCCTTGTTTGGAAGTGCATTTTGAGTGTGTGCAATTTTGGTAACATAAGCTAAGTTTTCCAAACATTACAACTTAACCCCTATTAACCTACATGACCTTTCACAACCTGGAGAGTTCATATGTATATGTAGTGTATATACGTAGATACATATATTCTGATCATTGTGTTTATATTAGTAATTAAAACAAAATTCCATTTGTTGAGTGAACAACAAATGTCTTGGCCTCCAAGTTCATCTTTGTGGTTCCTATTAATATGTCCTCATACAACACCCTTATACACACACTCCACACCTTCTGCAATCTGAATTGAGAGAGAGAGAGAGAGCTACACAGGGAGTTATACAAAATTTTATAGTGAGAGAAGCTTCAATCCACCATAGCCAAGCTTAAGCGGATTTCTTTATTGGTCTTTCTTTCTCAACATCTATTTGAATCTCCTATCTCAGTGAGTATTTTAAACTCACCTAGAATGTAATTCATGTTATATTTACTGTCTTGTGTAGTTTAAGTTGTGATCACCATTGATGAATTTTCGTTTGAAACTCCATAGCTCAAAACTTGGATTTTCCAAACTTAATCAAAACTTGTTTCCTAAATGAAATATGAAAGATTTGGGGTATGTAAAGTCTATGGTTAAAGTATTAGACCTTGATTTGTTCACATGAGAAAGTATATCAGAAATTAAGTTTTGACCTCTTTTAGTTTTTTGTAAAATTTGCAATCTACGTTTGGATCCATGTCAAATTAATCGTAGATTCATAATCCTCGTCGAAAAACGAAGAAATTCATATACTACGTGTCAGGTTTTAATCCGGATTGCAAAATGGGTAAAATTGGGTTTGAAAAACTGAAACAGGGCATTCTCTATGAAGAAGATGAAGCCTTGGCTTCATCTCGCGCCACGATCGCGTGAGCGGCCCGCGCGAGCGACCCATCGCGCGAGCGAGCCACGCGCGCGAGCTTCGTGTTTTCAGGCAGACAGAAAAGCTTTATATAGAAAATGAAAAATAGCCAGGTCGCGTGAGTGAGGGTCGCGCGAGGGACCTTTCGCGCGAGCGACCCGCGCGCGCGATCTTCCTGTACTCTGGCAGAAAGGAAAGTTTTAATAAAGAAAAATGAAATTTGGGCAGGTCGCGCGAGCGACCTTTCGCGAGAGCGGCCCGCGCGCGCGCGACTTCTGGCAGTTTCTAGTTTTTGTGTGTTTTCGTATAAGAGACAGTTTGGATTAATTTTAAAGCACTGTTAAGGTTCTGTTTGGGAATTTTATTAAAACAGAATACCATTGGTTATGTTGGAAGATTAAAATGATGTATTATGACTTATCGATCCCCCTGCGTACGTTGTTACTTTAATTCGGCGAATTCCTTTATGTTTAAATTCATGACATACATGTGGAGTCAGTGGTACATGCATGTGGGTGTCAGTCAGTATGGAAAAGAGTAATGGTCAGTGTGGGAAGAGTATGAGTATGAGATTGAGATTGAGATTGAGATTGTGTGGTGGACACTCCCTGGTTATGGTGTACCAAAATGTGACGTGTTGAGATTGCGGTGAGAGTATCTTTGTAATACGACGGTGGCAAAATTGGACACTCCCTGGCGCCCATGGTAGCGTTAAAGTGTGTGACGCCGAACTCGGACATTCCCTGGCACCCATGGTAGTGCTAAAGTGTGGCCTACGGACACTCCCTGATACCCGAGTCTGGATACTGCGTGAGGGTTCCTCCGGTATTTGCATGGCGGTTTAGGTATTCAAAGTGTGAGGCATTGGACACTCCCTGGTACCCCCGACCAAAGTGTGAGGCAAACTGGACATTCCCTGGCACCCCGTTGCTAAAGTGTGGCTACCTTAGTGTTTCAAAGATACTGGAGTGGGATAGTGGGTTGTTGTGTTTTGTCAAGAGAAAAAAGTTAGTAAGATGAGTGTGGTACATTGTCTCATACACGTTCATTTGTTTTAAATGAATGAACGACTTTTAAATATATTCCCTGTTACTTTTATAATTGAAATCTTCCTATGGTTAAACTGTTGTTTTAACAAAACTGGAAAAATGGAAAAAGGTAAGTGGGTATGTGTTACATTTAAAGTTATGTTTTTAATACTCACCAGCTTCTTGAAGATGACGACGTTGATGCGTCCTGAACATTCATGTTCAGGCTTTTCAGGTTATGATCAAGCTGATCAGTACGACTATGCGAATTGAGAACAACTGCTGGAAACAGAATTTGCTTTCATATGTTTATAAGTTAAACTGATTTTGTAATAAGGATGACTGTAATAGACACTAAGTTATTATTTTGTTTCAAGGCGGTATGTGCCTTTAGATGACCCGTGCTGTATTAATTATTAAGTTAGAAAATATTTGTAAGCCCTGATTGCTCTGCTCTGATTATTGTTTATTGTTGTTCGACGTTTGGGACGGAATCGATCCTTCAAACTGTCGCGACCTACGGGTCCATAAAGGAAATTAAACGCTTTCCTTATTTATGCTACGTCGGGGCGTGACAAGTATTCATAATATTTGTTTGTCAAACTTTATGAAGTCGTGAAACCTTAAATACCATTGAAGAGATCCATATAGGGATGTAATTAGGTAGCAAACCGAGTGACTATCTTTATTAGAACAAAATTCCAATTTCTTTGTGTATACTTTTCCTATAAGATCTCATCTGCTTTCGCTTGATGTAGCTCTAAAAGAGCCAACATTGCCACGAATTTCTAAATAAGCCCTTTAAATAAACTTGATAAAAGGTGCTAGGGTAGAAGATGCCTTCTAGATGACATCCTACTAAATATTTAGAAATTTCCTTTGTCATGGCATAGAAAACTAGATGAGATCAGTGTAAAGTCTAACATCAAAACCCAACTTTATCAAGTATACAAAGAAATCAACAAAATGCTTAAATTTATAAGATGTAGACCATATGTTGACTTTCCTGTGTGGTGGCTCTTGAATTGATTAACAATTCATCTTTATTCATGAGTATCGCATCTAAATCTCACGATCCTCCCACTAAAGTCAACATCTTTAGTAAATTTAGCATTACTAATATCAACAATTCTAGGTGTGCACAAAGAGCTTATTGTATAGCCAATAGAATGTCCATTAATTGCCTTTGGGCTAAATTACTTTAGTTTGTGGATTAACAGAATAAGTCTTCATGTGTAATTGAATTAAACTAGGTTCCATCACTACCTTGACTCAAATAACTCCTAAGGAATGACCTTATATGGAACTAAGTTTATGACTTACACTTGTGTCCTTCAGGGCTTATTCCACAAGGCTATGGAAGAATCATATGCTTACTACGTATACTACTTTCCATTTCCAGAAGGGTATGGTTTTCACCTTTTCTGTTACCCATTTTGTGAGACGTAGTATACTAAGCAACAATACCCTCTTTCTTTGCACTCGGACCTGCTCTTTGTCCTATATCTGTGTCCCTACTGAAATATTTCCATCCATAGATTTTTATACTTCCTTTTTATACACTATTAAAGGTATCCACTACCTCACAATTACCGAAAGGAGGTAGAGATACATAAACCAGGAAGATCGTCAATGAATGAGATAAAATATCTCTAACTATTTAGACAAAGATAGAAATGGTTCACAGATGTTATGTGTATGATTCCAAGAAGTTCGTAGCTCCTACTTACACCTTTATTGGACTTGTTAATATGCCCTTTCTTCATGCAGATTGCACAAGTAACAAAGTGGGAAGAAATCCAAAAAGCTTTTAAGACTCCATCATTAAAACCTCTTGATTTCCTTTAAGGAGATTGTCCCAACCCCAATCCCACGGTGTAAAGGTGAACTCATCAATCATTCTACCTTAGTGCCAATATCATCTTGTAAGTTTAGAAAAAAAAATCATTTAAAGATAAGATCCAATGCTACTGTAAATTAGTGACAAAGTTCCCAAAATCAGTGAGAGAAAATTTCTTTTGGACTTGCAAAAAGCAACCCAAAATCCAAAATTGATAATTTTTGAAAGAAACCAAATTTCCAAAAATATTTCGAGCCCAAAATAATTTTCAAAATTTGTTGGTTAGCGAACACATCCTATTGCTCTAAATGTGTCTTGTGTTCACTTTCCATTGACTTCCTTAAGCAGAAAAAACAAAATATAATATTGGCAATGTGAATTGTAGTTCCTGAATCAATTCACCATTTATTTAGATGAGCATCAAACAATCTAAAATCATAACACACTCCTAGAATTATTGCACTTAATGCCTGATAACTAGTTTATTAAGGTGTTTGTTAATGCCTTATTAGAACTGACAAAATGCCTTTATAGCCCTTATGTAGTCCTATACTCATTGTATTGTGGGATAAAATATTAAATGTTCTCACTCATACGTGACTAGATGAACATTTAACTTAAGTGATTACATCGCTCCCACTATTTGTAGGCATTCTATACTTACATGGAACTCACTTCTGTGGATACAGGCAGCTTCACACAGCTTTACTAAATTAATTGAGTTCCACTCACCCTAATATTAAAGGATTTCGTCCAAACATAAAATTGCTACAAACTCACTTAGCTTAAGAAAACTCATCATTCAAATAAGAGACTAATAACTATAGTAACCAAGAACGTACATTGATCAAGCAATGAAGCAATAAATTTAGTCTGATATGACCAATTTCAAATTCAGTAGTAAGTCTAAACCTTCATGTGGGTAGAGGTTGCAACATGCATTAGACTTATTAATTTATAATAAGACTAGTAGATTATTCTGATATAAAGAAGAAGGGAACCCATACCTGTGGGTTTAGAGAATCCAAACTTCTAAATGTTCAATCCACTATCTTATTCCAACTAAGTCATTTAAAGTGACAACACTTATAACAACCTAATTGCAACATGTAATACCATTATATTGTTGCAATAACTATTAAACTTAATGTGATCATGACACCGAAAGATCACACATCATGATGACTTAAGATCCTGTGGCTACTCTTATGAAAATGTGATGTTTTTACTTTTAATATGGTAGAATCCATGGGTCCTTTAAGTTCATGACGATCTAATAGTATAGATTAATGATAACATTTTAACACTTTTACCCTTACGTGAACATGTTATCAAAAGGTTACCCATCAATATGCCTTAAGGTGCTGTGGCTACTCCTAAGACAATATGATGTAACTTTACTTTAATCTAATTTACTTAATACCATGAACCAATACTTGTGTTCGTATCTAAATAAGTCTTAAAAATATGCCATGCGACTTTATGTGATCAACATTTCTTAAGAATCACTTACCAACACATTTCAAGATGCTGTAGCTATTCTTAAAACATGTGATATCTTTATGATGACCTAATTCATTGCAATGAACGAGTCCTAATATTCACATTTAAGATAACATTAATAGACACAGAGACAATTTAAACATTTTCATGATCATGAAAAACAATATCAACAAGCCTTAGGATGCTGTGGCTATCCAAAGACAATGTGATATTCTTTATGTTAAAATTGAATTACTAAATAACAGGATGTTCATGATAATTCATCAATGCACGATATACACCTATAGTATAATAGTACATTTTATAACTTTAAACTTTATGTGGTCAAAATCTAAGATCACTCATTTATGTCTAAGGGCGCTGCGGTGTATTTCCAAGATCTTATGTTATCATAAACAAAACCTTATATTCATGAACATTTAAAGCTTTTCAATAATTTGGAACATGAATATTTACAATTTTCTAATAATGTGCAAATAATCCATAGAAAGTTATGGTACTAAATAGCACAAATATATAAGACTATAAGTTATGCACCAACAATGGATAATTATCCCTATTTAGCATGCACAAACAACCGAAAAAACTATATGTGCAGCAGTGCTTTAAGAACACTTAAAAGTAGCCCAAGAATGTTTACTTTCACATGTACAAGCATACAATATTCAAAACTTTAAGGGCAAAGTTGACAAATTATGGTGCTCAAATTTATGTTACTAGAGTACTTGGGTAAAACTTTAAGACTAATACTTTAGGAAAAATCTATAAATATTTCACTAGGATGTAGGAAGAAATTAATCTATAGACATCACCAAAGATTTGACCAAATATAAAAAATAAGTTATCCCTTGATCGCATGCACAAAGCACTAGAATTCTCAAATGTATGTGACAGTACCTTAGAATGTGCTATATAACCCATAATTGTAAATTTTAAGGACAACAATCATAAGATTCAAAATCTTTAAGGGGTATTTTTGTAATTTTTCAGAACTTTAGGAAAAGAGGTAAATACTAAAAATGAGCCCAATTTGTCCTTTACCAAAGTTTTGAGTCCAAAATGTAAGTAGACAGAATTTTAGGGTCAAAATCATTTAACTTCAAAGATTTTGACTAACTTGTAAATACGCAAAATGCATTTGATCAAATCTAAAATTTTGAAGAATGTTGGGATCATAATGTAAATATGACAAAGTTGAGTCATTGTCAGTACATTCTTGAACAAACCAACCCGTGTGTCCCCTTTTTTTTTTTTTTAAATAACTAGTTATGGGTCCAAAATATTATAAACCAGAATGTGGGATCCAAAAGCATTTAATTTAAAAGTTTTGAATTAAGCTATAAAATTTTAAAACACTTTTGATCCAACTGAAATTTTGAAGAAGTTTGGAACCATCTAATAAATATGACTATGTTAAAGACTTTTTAAGTAACTGTATTGTCATGAACAAGCCGTCTATTCTTGGTGTTTTAACCGAAGCATATATATATACACATTTTAATATCATAAAATCATGCAATAATAAATATTATAAAATCACATGGCAATCAAAGCCTATTAGATTCCGGTCAAGCAATGTTCGCAGCAATACCTTCAACATTGCTGTATATCGACAATAGGCAGTACAAAATATATGTGTATTTTATATATAGGTTCAATAATAATTACTAAAAATTGAATCATTAATAAACATATATGATCAAATAACAGAGTTTTATTTTCTATCATACGAGTCATATATGCATATATTTTTATGCTAAACAACATGGTATGAAGGTAGGCTGTCACGCCCCGACGTAGCATAAATAAGGAAAGCGTTTAATTTCCTTTATGGACCCGTAGGTCGCGACAGTTTGAAGGATCGATTCCGTCCCAAACGTCAAACAACAAAACATAATAATCAGAGTAAAGCAATCAAGGCTTACAAAAATTTTCTATCTTATTACATCTTATAAACCGGGGTCAACTAAGGCACAGACCGCCTTGAAAATAAAATAATAACTTAGAGTCTGTTACAGTCATCCTTAAAACAAAACAGTTTAAAACTCAAACAAATAAACTTAATGCATAAAATAAACAGTTTCCTTATTCCAACAGCAGCCACCTCAATTAGCGTAGTCATATGTTTCCTCCTGGTTAAAACCTGAAAAGCCTGAACACGAATGTCCAGGACGCATCAACGTCGTCAGCTTCAAGAAGCTGGTGAGTATTAGAAACATGACTTTGAATGTAAATCATACCCATTTACCTTTTTCCATTATTAAAATACTGAAAGAATTTATTTTATAAAACAACAAGGAATATAATAAAGTTGTTCATTCATAAATACAGATACTCGTGAAATGAGACAATGCACCACACTCATCTCGCCGACTCTTTTCTCTCGACAGCCACAACAACCCACTATCCTACTCCTGGTCTCTTTGAAATACTACGATAGCCACACTTTAGCAACGGGGCGCCAGGGAGTGTCCAGTTTGCCTCACACTTTGGTCCGGGGTACCAGGGAGTGTCCAATGCCTCACACTTTGAATACCCTAACCGCCATGCAAATACCGGGGCGACCCCCTCACACAGTATCCAGACTTGAGTTATCAGGGAGTGTCCGTAGGCCACACTTTAGCACTACCATGGGTGCCAGGGAATGTCCGAGTTCGGCTTCACACACTTTAACGCTTCCATGAGCGTCAGGGAGTGTCCTTATTTGCCACCGTCGCATTTCAAAGATACCCTCTTCCACAAACTCTACCACAACCACAGCCTCAACCACGACCACAAACTCATACTCGACCATAACCACAACCACAACCACAAACACAACCTCATACCCTTTCCACACTACCATTACTCTTTTCCACACAGACTGACACCCCTATGCATGTACCACTGACCCACATGAATGGTATGCACTTAAACAAAATGCAGAATTAAGAAACAACACGCGTACGGGGATTAATGAGTCATACTACAATGTTTAAATCACTTAAACATAACCAAATAGAGTTCTGATCAACTAAATTCCCAAACAGAGCCTTAACAGTATATAAATTTCATCCAAACAGCCCCTTAACAGAAAAACAGACAAAAACAGAAACTGCACTACCTCGCGCGCGCGGGCCGCTCGCGCGATAAGCCCATTTTTCATTTTATTAATAACCTTTTCTGACTGCCTGAGGAAAGCAAGGTCGCGCGCGCGGATCGCTCGCGCGAAGGGGTTCTCGCGCGACCAGCCAATTTTCAGATATATATATATAAACTCTTACGTCTGCCTGGGGAAGCCTACCTCGCGCGCGCGGGCCGCTCGCGCGAGGGGTTGCTCGCGCGGGCCGCTCGCGCGATTCTCGCGCGCGCGATCGTGGCGCGAGATGAAGCTGAGGCTTCGTCTTCTTCGCAGAAACTGCCCTGTTTCAGCTTAAGGGGTCCAAAATGACCCATTTTGGAATTCTAAAGTATATAGGGCATATAATATATGGTTCTCTTCGGTTTTTCCCAAGGATTAAGAATCTAAAGTCAATTTAACACCATTTGATTCATAGTTCTCTAATTTTAAGAAAAATCAAAACATGTCAAAATTTCATTTTCAATATACTTTCTTATATGAACGAATTAGGCTCTAATTTTACAACCATATACTCTACACACTATAATCTATCATATTTCATTCACAAAACTAATTTTGGTTAAGTTTTGGAAATCTTGATTTCTCAAGCTATGAACTTCAACGTTAAATCATCAATGGAGGTTGACCAAATTGAAATAATACACAGCAAATAAGCATGAGATTACATTGGGAGTGAGTTAAAAATACTCACTGAGATTAATGGAGCAGAGAATTTGTTGAGAAAGAATCCAAATAAGAAATTCCAAATACAACTTGAAGTTATGGTGATGTGCTATCTCTCTCTAAAAATTCTGAAACTAAGAACTCTCAAGCTCTCTCTAAAAATTCTCTGTGTATTTGGTTTACCCAAAAGATTTCCAGATTAAAGTGTGTATGTGGTGTATATATAACCAATTCAACTTGGAGCCCAAGTAGTGTGATCTTCACTCTACCAATTAGTTACTAAGCCTCCTTAATTATGAGCAGTTCAAAGCTAATGCTGGGATTACATCTACGTATACACACTGATATATATAAGCCTAAGGCTCCACAGATTCACCAAGGGTCAAATAGGATAGTAGGGGGCAAAGAAATGTTGTTTGGGAAATTAGCTCATGGATACAACAATAACACACACAAGATAGGTAGACCCAAACAAGGCACAAGCCAATGATCACTTGTCATTAATGGAAATAAAGCATATGTCATGTCCAACTTTACGTCACTTCCAAAATCTGGGGAAGTTTAGTACAGCGCAGACAGTTTTGGACATAAACTGGTATTTTCGGGGCGCGGTGGTCACCACAAAAATACGGAAAATTCATTTTAACTAAAGAATTGATTTACTGGTTTCATAAAAATACTGATTGAGTCTGTAGAGGTTACTTTCACCGTTTTGAAATACAGATTTTGAAATCCACACAGGTATTACTAACTTTTGTAAAATTGCAGTTTGGCCCCCAATAAACTTTAAATGTGAATTAGATAAGAAATAAATATTCCAAACAAGTGACTGAAATTAAATTAAAAGCAGACCATGCTAATTGAATTTAAATATGCCAATGCAAATACAATTAAAAAAAAATAAAGAAAAATGCAGGTTATTACACCCTTCCTCCCTTAAACAGGATTTCGTCCCCGAAATCAAGACTAACTAGTCCTGAAATAACTCCGGGTACTTCTTCCTCATATCAGCTTCAACTTCCCACGAGGCTTCGTTCTCGTCATGGTGATTCCACTGAACCTTTACCAACGGAATGTCTTTGTTCCTCAACTTCTTGATACTCTGATCTAGAATCTTCACAGGTCTGTCCTTGTAAGAAACGTTATGACTCGTCTCAATATCGTCATAACTAACCACGTGCGAGGGGTCTCGTATGTACTTTCTCAACATACTCACGTGAAACACGTTGTGAACCCCAGACATCTTCGGTGTTAGCGCCAGTCGATAAGCTACTCTCCCGACACGTTCCAAAATCTCAAATGGTCCGATGAAACGCGGGGCTAACTTTCCTCTCTTGAGACCAAAACGTACCACTCCTCGGGTTGGTGAAACCTTAAGGAGTACGTGATCTCCAACACTAAACTCCAAATCCTTGCGTCGTCGATCGGCATAACTCTTATACCGGCTCTGAGCGGTTCTCATCCTCTCCTTGACCAAAGTAATCTTCTCATTGGTTTCTCTTACCAAATCTGGTCCCAACAATTCTGAGTCCCCAACCTCTGCCCAACACAATGGGGAACGACATGGTCGTCCGTACAATGCTTCGAACGGAGCCATACCGATACTCGTGTGATAACTGTTGTTATAGGCAAATTCTACCAATGGCAAGTGTGTCTCCCAAGATTCTTCAAAATCGATCACACAAGCCCTGAGCATATCTTCCATTATCTGATTAACACGCTCAGTCTGACCATCTGTCTGAGGGTGAAAAGCAGTACTCATCTTGAGCGAAGTTCCCATAGCTTCTTGCAGACTTTCCCAAAATCCAGAGGTAAAACGCGCGTCACGGTCTGACACAATCGACACAGGTGCACCGTGAAGTCGCACAACTTGTTGTATGTACATCCGGCTCATCTTCTCTACCGGGTATGTCATACTATAAGCGATAAAATGAGCTGATTTCGTCAGTCGATCCACAATTACCCAAATAGCGTCATGATTCTGCTGCGACCGGGGTAATCCTACTACAAAATCCATCGAAATGTGCTCCCACTTCCAACCAGGAATAGGTAGCGGTTGCAACAATCCTGACGGTCTCTGATGTTCAGCTTTGACTTGCTGACACGTCAAACACTTGGATACAAATTCGGCCACGTCTTTCTTCATACCTTCCCACCAGAAATTTCTCTTCAGATCTTTGTACATCTTCGTTCCTCCCGGGTGAACTGTATATCTTGACTTATGTGCTTCTTCCAGGACATCCTTCCTTAACTCTTCATTACCTGGCACACATAATCTATTCCTGCACCGGTATCCTCCATCGACTCCCACTTTCCACTCTGTCGGGTCTTTTTCTGACATCTTCACGAACCACATTTGAAACTTCTCATCTTCTTTCTGAGCTCCAATAATGCGGTCGATAAGAACAGGCTGTAGGATAAGACATCCGAACAATTGTCCTTCTCCTTCTTCAGCACTCTGTACATCGAATTCCGCCAAAGTCTCCAACGCTCGCCACTCTCTAACCATTAAGGGGGCAATCGTCTCACGAGTCTGTCGACTCAGGGCATCAGCAACCACATTAGCTTTACCCGGGTGGTATTCTAACGTGAAGTCATAATCTTTAATCAGCTCCATCCATCTGCGCTGCCTCATGTTCAACTCTTTCTGTGTGAACAAGTACTTTAGGCTCTTGTGATCAGAGAACAAATCAAACTTCTCACCGTAGAGATAGTGTCTCCAAATCTTGAGTGCGAAAACTACTGCCGCCAATTCCAAATCATGAATGGGATAGTTCAACTCGTTCGGCTTCAGCTGTCTGGATCCATAGGCGATCACCCTGCCATCTTGCATAAGTACACACCCTAACCCTTGATATGATGCGTCACTAAAGATAGTGAACTTCTCATCAGGCTTGGGTATTGCTAGTACCGGTGCGGTAGTGAGTCTCTCTTTCAACTCTAGAAAGGCTCGCTCATGCTTCTCTGTCCATTCAAACTTCAAATTCTTCTTCGTCAACCCAGTTAAAGGTGCTGCTATTTTTGAGAATCCCTCAACGAATCTCCTGTAATAGCCTGCGAGTCCAAGAAAACTCCGAACTTCTGTAGGGTTGCTTGGTCTAACCCAGTTTGATACAGCATCGGTCTTGGACGAATCCACAGAAATTCCTTGAGATGACACCTTGTGTCCCAAAAATTTCACTTCTTGCAACCAGAACTCACACTTACTGAACTTGGCATACAACTGATGGTCTTTGAGCGTCTGCATCGCAATCCGTAGATGTTGCTCGTGTTCTTCTCCTGACTTAGAATAGATCAAAATATCATCAATAAAGACGATGACAAACTGATCTAAATAAGGCTTGAACACTCTGTTCATCAAATCCATGAATACTGCCGGGGCATTCGTCATTCCAAACGGCATTACCAGAAATTCATAATGACCATATCGGGTTCTGAAAGCAGTCTTAGGTATGTCTTCCTTTCGTACCCTCAACTGATGATATCCCGACCTAAGGTCTATCTTGGAAAATGTCGTAGCTCCTTGTAGTTGATCAAACAAATCATCAATCCGAGGCAAGGGATACTTGTTCTTGATAGTCACACGGTTCAGTTCTCTGTAGTCGATACACAATCTGAGTGTCCCGTCCTTCTTCTTTACAAATAACACCGGTGCTCCCCAAGGCGATGTACTTGGGCGTACAAAACCTAGGTTCTCGAGCTCTTGAACTTGTTCCTTCAATTCCAACAGTTCTGTGGGGGCCATTCTGTAGGGAACCTTGGTGATCGGTACGGTACCCGGTATAAGCTCGATACAGAACTCTATACTTCTCTCGGGCGGTAGACCAGAAACATCTTCAAACACTTCTTCGAAGTCCTTGACTACAGGTATAGATGACGCTGTCACCTCTGTACTGACGACTTCGATGTTGGCTAAGCATCTCGTGAGGAACATATCTCCCGCAGGGTTACATTGAAAATCAAAGGGTTGATTCTCATTGTCGGGGAATGTAATTCTCTTCCTCGCACAATCCAACTTCACTTGATTTTGAGAGAGCCAATCCATTCCTAGGATTATGTCAAACTCCTTCATTGATAGGACAATCAACCTAGCAGGGATTTCACGGTCTCCTAACCGTAAGGGACAATCCTTGCACACGTGTCCTAATCTGACTGCAGCTCCTAGTGGCGAGGTAGCCTTCAAAGCTTTCTCTAAGCGATGAGGTAAAATACCCAATCTTCGAATTGTATTAACAGATATGAACGAAAGAGCAGCACCCGTATCAAATAACACTTTAACATGGGAGTTAAACAGAGTTAATGTACCTTCTACTGCTTGCTGATCAGGTTGAGCTTCTCCATAATTTCCTTCTTCATACGCAGTTCCATCATATCCAGCGGCATCAGGGATAACAGCATTCAAACGAGTCTGACCCTGTTGACCATAAGTCACCTGCTTAGGAGCAGTACAGAACCTGCTGATGTGACCTGGTTCACCACAGTTGAAGCAGACTATCCCTTGCTGAGTAGCACGCCTTGGTGCCTTACAATCACGAGCCAAATGACCAGGGTTGCCACAGTTGAAACACTTTCCACTACTACTTCCTTCTCCTACTCGAGGTTGAGTCGGATAGGTAATAGCCTGGGTCTTCTTGCTTCCGTTGAAATTCCTCTTCTGCCCATGGGTACGGTTCATTGGTGGTCTATTCCCAAAATTACCCCTTTGAGGCGGTCGGAATTCAAATTGTTTTCGGCTCACTCGAGCATCCTCTTCCAGATCGGTAGCCAAACCAACAAGTCCTTCAAACGATTTATCCAAGTGGCCGAGGGTCAAGCGGCGAATCTGCGGTGTCAGCCCTTGATTATACTTGCGGATCTTCTTCTCCTCGGTATCAACCAGGTGTGGGGCAAACCGAGACAGTCTTTCGAACTGTGTGGTGTACTCTTGCACCGACTTGGTTCCTTGCGTCAGATCCATAAATTCTTTCTCTCTTCTGTGCCTCTCCGTAGCCGGGAAATATTTCTCCAAAAATCTCCCCTTGAACGCAGTCCACGTCATTCCCGTTGCAGCTCCATTCCCGATAGTAGCTATGACCGAATCCCACCAATCTGCGGCAGCATCGGTCAACTGAAATGTAGCTAATCTTCTCTTGTCTATCTCGTTGCATTGAACAGCTTCGAACATCCGGTCCATCTGTCTCAACCACTGTTCCGCTTTCCAGGATTCCGCGGTACCCGCAAACTGTTCGGGCCTTAGAGCACGGAATCTTTCTAGCAACTTATCTCCCGTTTGACGGTCTCTTCGGTTGTCGTTCGTATTACCGATTCTTTCTAGACGTCTGATAAACGCTTCAAACATCCCGGTAGGATCAGCAGCTTCGGGTGCTCCCTCGATCAGGTTCCTGTTTCTCCTGACTCCTCCAGCCATTCTATGCATGATAGTGGTAGTAGAATGAGAAACATGCATGCAACAGTGTTATGAAGTAATTTAAATGACGACAACATTCAAAAGAGTATATCTTATATATATAACTTCTGCCAAGTAGATACAAAAAGCATGTATGGTCAGATCAATGCCTACCCTATCTGCATGGGTTAGGACGCATGCAAGAGTTAATGTTACAAAAATGGGGTCATTGCCCTACACTCTAATGCATGTAATTACAGTTGCAAAAAGAGACAGAGCTAATAGTCAAAACAGTCCATATGTACAAGGCGATATCTAAATAATCAGTCATCGCCGTAAGTAGCCATCAACAGGTCAAGCGAGTCGGCCTGATGCAGTCGCTGAACATGGGAGGGGCCTGCCCCAAAGTTACAGCTGTGAGAGGTCATCAGTGAAGCAGGTCCAGGGACATCTGCCTCCGGCAAGGCTGGCTCAAGTGCAAGCGCCTCCTCAAGGTCGACTGCAAAGTCGTCCCATCCTAAGCCATCCTCCTCGGAAATGGAAGCGAGCACAATATCAACGTCACTGTCATCCTCAACAGCAGGGACGACCGGTGGAGGTACCTCCAGCTGTGCAAGGTGGGCCTGCACAACCTGAACCTCCAGGGGAAGATAGAAGGTATCGCTATTAACCAAGCGAACCATCTCAACGAGTACTAAGCGCTGAATCTCTATAAAGTAAAGAATCTCAAGGCGAGCACGAGATAGGTCGACCAGTCCTAATATATGAATCTGATGCCAAAGGTCTAGCTCGACAGTAGCAGCTGCACGCTGCCCAACAGCAGTAAAATAAAGGGTCGCCGAGGCCGGCACTATAGCTCCTACCGTAACCCAATGCCCTCCAAAAGGATCAGGTACAAACAGGGGCTGAGCTGGATCCATACCTGAAAAGGTACTACTTAAAGTCAGAACATAATAATCTTAGGCGTTTGGGTTCTGAGTCTATCCTCCCTGTCGTATCATCGGGTGTGTAACACTTAATGGAATGTGGAATCGGGTCTATACTGGTAAACCCTAACCTGGCTAAACTATCTTGTGATAAATAATAACCTGGCTCTGATACCACTAAATCCTGTCACGCCCCGACGTAGCATAAATAAGGAAAGCGTTTAATTTCCTTTATGGACCCGTAGGTCGCGGCAGTTTGAAGGATCGATTCCGTCCCAAACGTCAAACAACAAAACATAATAATCAGAGTAAAGCAATCAAGGCTTACAAAAATTTTCTATCTTATTACATCTTATAAACCGGGGTCAACTAAGGCACAGACCGCCTTGAAAATAAAATAATAACTTAGAGTCTGTTACAGTCATCCTTAAAACAAAACAGTTTAAAACTCAAACAAATAAACTTAATGCATAAAATAAACAGTTTCCTTATTCCAACAGCAGCCACCTCAATTAGCGTAGTCATATGTTTCCTCCTGGTTAAAACCTGAAAAGCCTGAACACGAATGTCCAGGACGCATCAACGTCGTCAGCTTCAAGAAGCTGGTGAGTATTAGAAACATGACTTTGAATGTAAATCATACCCATTTACCTTTTTCCATTATTAAAATACTGAAAGAATTTATTTTATAAAACAACAAGGAATATAATAAAGTTGTTCATTCATAAATACAGATACTTGTGAAATGAGACAATGCACCACACTCATCTCGCCGACTCTTTTCTCTCGACAGCCACAACAACCCACTATCCTACTCCTGGTCTCTTTGAAATACTACGATAGCCACACTTTAGCAACGGGGCGCCAGGGAGTGTCCAGTTTGCCTCACACTTTGGTCCGGGGTACCAGGGAGTGTCCAATGCCTCACACTTTGAATACCCTAACCGCCATGCAAATACCGGGGCGACCCCCTCACACAGTATCCAGACTTGAGTTATCAGGGAGTGTCCGTAGGCCACACTTTAGCACTACCATGGGTGCCAGGGAATGTCCGAGTTCGGCTTCACACACTTTAACGCTTCCATGGGCGTCAGGGAGTGTCCTTATTTGCCACCGTCGCATTTCAAAGATACCCTCTTCCACAAACTCTACCACAACCACAGCCTCAACCACGACCACAAACTCATACTCAACCATAACCACAACCACAACCACAAACACAACCTCATACCCTTTCCACACTACCATTACTCTTTTCCACACAGACTGACACCCCTATGCATGTACCACTGACCCACATGAATGGTATGCACTTAAACAAAATGCAGAATTAAGAAACAACACGCGTACGGGGATTAATGAGTCATACTACAATGTTTAAATCACTTAAACATAACCAAATAGAGTTCTGATCAACTAAATTCCCAAACAGAGCCTTAACAGTATATAAATTTCATCCAAACAACCCCTTAACAGAAAAACAGACAAAAACAGAAACTGCACTACCTCGCGCGCGCGGGCCGCTCGCGCGATAAGCCCATTTTTCATTTTATTAATAACCTTTTCTGACTGCCTGAGGAAAGCAAGGTCGCGCGCGCGGATCGCTCGCGCGAAGGGGTTCTCGCGCGACCAGCCAATTTTCAGATATATATATATAAACTCTTACGTCTGCCTGGGGAAGCCTACCTCGCGCGCGCGGGCCGCTCGCGCGAGGGGTTGCTCGCGCGGGCCGCTCGCGCGATTCTCGCGCGCGCGATCGTGGCGCGAGATGAAGCTGAGGCTTCGTCTTCTTCGCAGAAACTGCCCTGTTTCAGCTTAAGGGGTCCAAAATGACCCATTTTGGAATTCTAAAGTATATAGGGCATATAATATATGGTTCTCTTCGGTTTTTCCCAAGGATTAAGAATATAAAGTCAATTTAACACCATTTGATTCATAGCTCTCTAATTTTAAGAAAAATCAAAACATGTCAAAATTTCATTTTCAATATACTTTCTTATATGAACGAATTAGGCTCTAATTTTACAACCATATACTCTACACACTATAATCTATCATATTTCATTCACAAAACTAATTTTGGTTAAGTTTTGGAAATCTTGATTTCTCAAGCTATGAACTTCAACGTTAAATCATCAATGGAGGTTGACCAAATTGAAATAATACACAGCAAATAAGCATGAGATTACATTGGGAGTGAGTTAAAAATACTCACTGAGATTAATGGAGCAGAGAATTTGTTGAGAAAGAATCCAAATAAGAAATTCCAAATACAACTTGAAGTTATGGTGATGTGCTATCTCTCTCTAAAAATTCTGAAACTAAGAACTCTCAAGCTCTCTCTAAAAATTCTCTGTGTATTTGGTTTACCCAAAAGATTTCCAGATTAAAGTGTGTATGTGGTGTATATATAACCAATTCAACTTGGAGCCCAAGTAGTGTGATCTTCACTCTACCAATTAGTTACTAAGCCTCCTTAATTATGAGCAGTTCAAAGCTAATGCTGGGATTACATCTACGTATACACACTGATATATATAAGCCTAAGGCTCCACAGATTCACCAAGGGTCAAATAGGATAGTAGGGGGCAAAGAAATGTTGTTTGGGAAATTAGCTCATGGATACAACAATAACACACACAAGATAGGTAGACCCAAACAAGGCACAAGCCAATGATCACTTGCCATTAATGGAAATAAAGCATATGTCATGTCCAACTTTACGTCACTTCCAAAATCTGGGGAAGTTTAGTACAGCGCAGACAGTTTTGGACATAAACTGGTATTTTCGGGGCGCGGTGGTCACCACAAAAATACGGAAAATTCATTTTAACTAAAGAATTGATTTACTGGTTTCATAAAAATACTGATTGAGTCTGTAGAGGTTACTTTCACCGTTTTGAAATACAGATTTTGAAATCCACACAGGTATTACTAACTTTTGTAAAATTGCAGTTTGGCCCCCAATAAACTTTAAATGTGAATTAGATAAGAAATAAATATTCCAAACAAGTGACTGAAATTAAATTAAAAGCAGACCATGCTAATTGAATTTAAATATGCCAATGCAAATACAATTAAAAAAAAATAAAGAAAAATGCAGGTTATTACATAGGCTCTGATATCAATTGTAAGCATTAAATTAAATTAAAGTGCCCAAGAAACTTACCTTCAGCCACGTAGTTATAGCACAGATGATGAGAACGAACTTCTGCTTGATCACGAATTCGCTTATTAATTATGAAAGAAGCGACCCTCACACTGTTTGGTTTGCTGTATGGTGAAGGTTGGATATGGGTTTCCAGCCTATCGTTCTGTATATCGTTCTGTATATCATTCTGTAACGATGGTTGTCACATGCCTTATGTATATATAGATAGACTGGGACCCTTACCCATGTGTTAAAATGCACAACAACTTCCTACCATCAAAGAAGTTGGGGCAATCTCAAATACCACTTAAAATATATTCTGTAGAGATGAGATTGGGTTATTATCTAATATCTTATCACCAAAAGATGACTATGTCAAAGTAAGAAAATATAATATACTTAAATAATATTTATCTTATAAAATATGTGGGCCATATATAATATATATTTACATTGAGTGCTAATACATATTTCATATGTACGCATCTACTTGTAAAACCTTTAAAAGCTTTGTATCTACTATAAATTTATAGTCCCAAAATTTCAAAATTTTTCATAATAAATCCATACTATAAAATGACTAGATATTTTGTATTAATCATAGACTAAGGCTCTGATACCACTGAAAGAAAACTATGTGGAACCCTTAAAGATTCGTGCAGCGGAAAATAAAATTTTAATGATTCCCTAAACCCATGATCAAGTCTATGATATATACAAAACACATACAACATACATAGGGGATTGATAGAATAGTTACCTTTAAAGCGTGCTTTACATAAACAGCTATGTTTTTGTTTTTGAAATTAAGCATTTGATTGCCGAAGTATTTGGACACTTCCTTGTAGTACAGTAATGGAAAATTTTGTGATAAACCCCTTAAAATTAGTGTATAGTTTGTAAAACCCAACAAAAGTTATTTTTTAATATAAACCCAAAGTGTTGATTTGTTTTAAAGCTAAACCCCTTCTTTTTAATTTTTTTTTTTTTTGTTTTTATGACAAATCTACCCCCACCACTACCACAATTGTCATCTTCATCACCAGCACGATCGTCACCGTCGCCGCCACCACGCCATTCCATGGCCACCGCGCCACCACCACTGCCATCACAGCACCATTATTACCACCATTGCAGCACCACCATCACCACCATCGAAGCACTACCACCCTCGCCACAGTGTCCACTATGCAGCACCACCACCATCGCCACCATCATAGCACCACCACCCTACCGTGTCCACCAGTGCAGCACCACCACCATCGCCACCATGTCTACCATCGTAGCACTAGCACCAGCACCAGCACCAGCACCATCATAACAGCACCACTACCATCGTCGTCACCATCACCATCACCACTATTGTCACTGCCATCACCACCACCATTGTCACTGCATCACCACCACCAGCACCACCACCAGCACCACCACTACCACCCCCCCCCCCCCCTTAACAGCACAGTTCATAACCACAATTATCACAGCACTACCATGACCACTACTAGAGCACCACAATATTATCTGTTTTTGCAAACAGATAATATTATATGTTTTCAAAAACTGAGAATTTTTCACAACAACCTTCACCATCGGAGCACCTCCACCACTGCACCACCACCACCACCACCACCACCACTTCCCTCTTAACAACACAGTTCATAACCACATCCATCACAGCATCACCATGACCACCACTAGAGCACTACAATATTATCAGTTTTTGCAAACAGATAATATTATCTGTTTGCAACAGATAATATTATCTGTTTTCAAAAACTGAGAATTTTTCACAACCTCCACCACTGCACCACCACCACCACCACCTCTCCCTTAACAGCACAGTTCATAACCACATCCATCACAGCACCACCATGACCACCACTAGAGCACCACAATATTATCAGTTTTTGCAAACAGATAATATTATCTGTTTGCAAATAGATGATATTATCTGTTTTTAAAAACTGAGAATTTTTCACAACCTCCACGACTGCACCACAACCATAGCCACTGCACCACCTCCCCCTTAACAGCACAGATCATAACCACACCCATCACAGCACCACCACGACCACCACTAGAGCACCACAATATTATCAGTTTTTGCAAACAGATAATATTATCTATTTGCAAACAGATAATATTATCTGTTTTCAAAAACTAAGAATTTTTCACAACATCCACCACTGCACCACCACCACAACCACTGCACCATCCCCCCCCCCCTTAACAGCATAGTTCATAACCACATCCATCACAGCACCACCATGACCACCACTAGAGCACCACAATATTATCAGTTTTTGCAAACAGATAATATTATATGTTTTCAAAAACTGAGAATTTTTCACAACCTCCACCACTGCACCACCACCACAACCACTGTACCACCACCATTACCACCACCACCATACCCCTATAACAGCATAATTCATAACCATTGCGATCACAGCACCACCACAACCACTACCAGCAGCACCACAATATTATCTGTTTTTGTAAACAGATAATATTATCTAGTTTTCTACAACAGAATTTTGCAGCAGCACCACCACCACCACCATCAGAGCACCAATACCACCAGCACCACACCACCACCACCACCACCACCACCACCACCACTACCGCACCGCGCCACCATCACCATTTGTATCATCGTTGTCATTGTCGTTGTCATCGCCGTCGCCGTCGACATCACCCCATCCTCACCTCCATTACCATCGTCATCACCACCACCATCACAACACCACCACTGAAGCACCACCATCGCACCACCACCACCACCATCGTCACCTCCATCTACAATCGGAGCATCAGTACCATCATCACAGCACCACCATCGCACCACCACCATCGAAGCACCAACAAAATCACAACACCACCATCGCACCACCACCACCACCATCCTCACCACCACTATCATCATCGTACTCGTCACTTTTGCTGTGTAGGAGGAGATGGCATTTTCGGTTTCTTAGCAAATTAGGTCATTTTGGTCATTTTGGTTGGAGAAGGGGTTATTGAGTTAAATATTTGGGTCTTAAGTTTTATGTAGCCTTGTATTAATTTTAGGGTGCTATGGCTGAGTGCCCCATATACAGTAATTTGATGAAAAGGATTTCAATTATTTTGTGGCTTCTGATATATATTGCCATTGTATGTATACTGCCACCGTTATCTTAGTCGGATACCAATTGTCCAACAAGATTTAGGTCACTCTTATTTTTGTTTTTATTCATGTATATTGTAGAGGAAAATTCTTTAGTACACTCAAGTGGTTTGAGTGTATTTATAACAGTGGTTTTGGGTGTACTTATAATATTATAGTAGTTATGGTAAAAAATGATTGTTTTCAATAAGAAATATTTGTTCAACGATCAAAAATATTTGTCCTGGGTGGTTTTGATAGGAACAAATTAATTTTTTTATTATGAAATAAATATTCCTTATTGAGGAACAATTAATCATATCTGATCAAAAACACTATTTTATAGAGTACACCAAAACCACTTGAGTATGCCAAAACCACTTCTTTTTTTTTTTTTAGCTGGAAAAAAAGGGGAGAAGGGGGCAACCAGCATAGCAACCCTCCCTGGGCGTGACCATAGGAGCCCCTCCTCAATGTTGAATGTTCGGTTTCAGCCAGAGCTACTACCTGTGTAGGCGAGACCGTCACCAAAACCACTTGAATGTACCAAAAAAATTCTCCGATCGTTGAAACTTGCATAGACTGCATGTCAAATGTACAACAATAATTGAAAATAGTCTTCTTTCAGGCTTCTAGTACTTCTCCATGAGTGTAGTCTTGCTCACCCTCTTTTTTTATTAGCTAATGCAGTGAGATCTAATACTTTATATTATTAATTAATTTTCATTTAATATTAGGTCCCACTGCATTAGCCAATGGGAGAGGAGGGTGAGCAAATGGTAAGTAATTTTGGGGTGAGCAAATGGTGAACAATTTTGGGGTAAACAAAAATGTACTCCTTCACCATAAGTAACACTAGAAAGCTTGCTTATGAATATTTTGCATCTATTTTAAGCTGATTCGAGTTTGGTCATGCACAGAGTGACAAAATTTTGCACCACTTATTATTGTTATTTTTTTTGTTTGGAATGTACCATTGGGGTACATGTGCTAAAATATAATACCAAAATTTGAGCATCTCTTATTTTTTAGCACTGTAGTAATAGCAAAATATAGATTTAGGGTCCGTTTGATAAAACTGAAAATTAAGTGCTAAATTTAAAGTACTGAAAATTTTAAGTGATTGAATTTACAATACTAAGAACATTATTTCTACTACTGAAATAGATTATATTCAGTGATTATTTTCAGCAGAATTTTTTCACTTAAAGTTTTCAGTGATTTTTCGATTAAGTGATTATTATCAAACGCACTGAAAAAAATTAAGTGCTGCAAGCTTTCATTTTCACCACTTAATTGGGTTATCAAACACATCCTTAGTATCTCTCTAATCTACCACTTAGCATTCGAGACACTCTTAATCTAAGCTAGTTTTACCCTTCCCTCTAGGGATGGCAACGGGCCGGGTATGGGACGGGGCCCCCGTATCCCGCCCCCGCCCCGCTTTAGTAAACCCTCCCCCCGCCCCTGACCCGCCCCGCATAGTGTCTCTCCCCGCCCCCGCTCAGCCCAGCCCCGCCCCCGGGGTCCCCGCCCCCGCCCCGCCCAACCTCGATTATGATTTTTTTTTTTTGTTTTTTGGTACACAAATTGAAAAATCAAATTTTTAATGCATTTTTTTCCCTAATAGTGCAGTTTTTTTTAACTTACCCAATTAGTTTTCCAATAGTGCAGTTTTTTTTTTAATGGTAATACACATAACTATTGAGGGGTAAAAATATAAATACAAGTATATTCGGAGCGGGTTCGAGTTTTTTGACCCTACCCCGACCCCGACCCGAACCCGACTTGGGTTTTGAAAACCTCCCTATACCCGCCCCTAACCCTATTAAGCTCCCCCCATACCCTACCTATTAGGGGCGGAGCGAGGCGGGAAACCCGAAAAACCCGCCCCATCGCCATCCCTACTTTCCTCTGCGGGCTCTCTCTCTCTCCCTCTCACACACACACACGCGCACATAAAAAATTGGTATAGTGGCTTGTTAAATGGACAAGACTTCCATAGAATTGCCCTTTTTTTTTTTTTTTTGCTTAACCATATACTCCGTAATTTCTTGAGTGTGGTTAGTTAGCTCAACCATACAATTCCTTTTTAAGTATTGGGTCTCACTTTTAATATTGGATATTACTGTTGTGAGAGGGAACCTACCACACTTAAGGAAATATATGGAAGTTTTTTAAGTATTGGATCCTTGTATGGATAATAGTTTTAGCACATTAGCTAAATACTGAAAAAGGCATAGGATAAAAACTATTTTACGTCAAAATATTTTACATGGAAAATTACTTCAATCATAAAACATTTCACGTGGCAACAAATGGAGGCTGATAAAAAATTCTTTATATTCACTACTATTATTAACAAATTAGTTTCTTTATTTAAACTATCATTATTTAAACTAAAAAAAATTGCCACACTAGATGTAAAAAATATTTTTAAAAAATTAAAAATTAAAAATAAGAGTTAAACATACGTGTCAACTTTGTAATTGGGTTCAAAAAACCCAAGTGAATTGACTATGTGATAAGAGAACTTAATCCGGATATGTTTGAATATCCCATGAATTAGAATAGTTACATTCACCATTTGCAAATGAGTTTAATAACATACACAACAATGTTAAAATGACAAATACTTACAAACACACTCTATCTCTCTCCTGGCACTGTGAGGTCTACTGAAATTATCTGAATCCCACAGTGCCACAAGATATAAAGTGTGTTTGTAAAAAGTATTTATCACCTAAATATTACTCATACAAAATCCATCATCTTGAGTAAGCCTACTTGCACCAATTAGATACTATCCCAAGTTTCATCTTATGTGGTCATTGGTAGGTTTTCTTGAAATGAAAAGATTTGTTATACATTAAGCTTAGATTTTTTAAATAATTACAACTTCTTCAAATGGATGTAATTCAAATTAAAACCATTTAAAAATATGGGACAACTTAATTCAAGTGACAACCAAACATGCCATTATTAGCCCAAATGCCATCTGAAACACAAATAGAGAAATTAAATTAAATTGCTTTTCTTTTTTTCTTTTTTTTGTTGCAAAAATCAGGTATGTTCTGAAGGCAGCATTCCTAAACAACCAGAACTACCACAAAAACACTTCAACCCTTTCGGTCTAATTGTAACATCTCCATAGCTAAAAGTGAGCTCTTCATTTTTTTGTATATCTCTTGAAGCAAAGAAGCAAAGGCGAGGTAAGAAAGAGCCCGAACTTCTCACCAATGTAGTTAATAGATTGCCACCGTCACAAGAATGGTTAATGAATCGCGCCACGTTTCCAATTCTCGTGGCATCAATATTTATCCTCAAGCATGCTTTTCCAGATGGAAGATGTTCTCTCACCACCAGAAGAGCAGATGAAAACCGACCACCCAATGCGAATTTATCATAGGTTTGGTGCCGCCTTCTTGCTTCTTTGGTCGTCAGAAGTTCACCTATACAATTACATATATATTTAAGAACAACATCCATAGGGAAACTCTTTCAAGAAATTCATATGTAGATTGTCATTGAAATACATATTACATAGCTGCAGAGTGCAGAAAAACAAGTCTTCCTTATTTGGTCAACATCTCTCACCAGAAAGCCAAGCAATGCATAAAAAAAAAAAAGACTCAAAACCTCCCGACCAACATAAACAAAATTTTGGTAGTTTTGATAGCAACCATACTTCAACTCCAGCATCAAAGAAACTCCTTTGAAGCCAACTTAAGTTGGCTCAAGAGAGTGATTAAGCTGGAATCATTTGCAGCCAAAGTATACATATTGTTCCTATATTTAGTGAGGAAAAGGAAAAATAACATGGGAGGACAACACCTTTCTTTGTTTGGCTATTAAGGAAATCAATGAATAAGAAATTTTATCCAAGAAAATAGTGTGAAAATATATTTAAAATTTTGAATTTTGCAAGCCACTTTTTCGTTGATGTCCTAATGTTATTTAAGCATGGAGCAAAAGAGAAGTGAAAACACTAATAATGGTATCAGTTCTCCTCCTAGTTATTTTTCCTTTTCATTTCCCAAATCTACAAACCAAAGGAAGCCTGAGGAGGATATAATATAATGTAAGTGAATCACAACCAAGCAAATGAAACACCATATTATCTTCCAAAAAACACAACCAACCAATATAAAAGCTCTCTCTACTAGCTTTCAATGTTTTCCCTTTCTCCCCTCAACAGTGAAATAAATGAACATTCACATTGGCACATTCCGAAAACATTAAGTTGCAAACTGATAACAAAAATCTCAAAAGCAATCAAATTCATTAAAACTAAAAAAAGCTTATTAGGCTTTGAAATATATATAGTTCTTGCAAAGTTCCCAACACACCATTCAATCCAAATACAGCTCAATCCATTCCATATGAAATAAACAGATAACCACTTATACTAACAATTACTACTTACTAAATACTCCAACATATCAATATCCTCGTACATAAGAGCCTTAACATTTGACGTGCTAGCTTTACTGTTCATACTTTTTGAAGTTGAATTACGATTTTGACCTTCCGTACTCCAACTCTACCGCTTCTGCTTTAGGCTACTTTTGTCAATTAACGCACATAGGAACTTGCGAAAACACATGTATTATGAGAGAAGAACCCGCGTGGAATTTCTCTACTTCCATCATTTTTCTCTCTCTCTCTTCTCTAAACTCTCCCTCTCCTCACTCTCTCTCTGTTCCCCAACATCACAGAACACCACCACCACCCACGCCGTTGGTGTTCTTGCCCTCATCAACATCTCTCATCTCAGTGACCACCACCATGGTACCCAACCACACTACCACCAAATCCCGTCGCAGACCAAACCCACCATCACCATCATCATCATCGGTCCCTCTCTAAATCCATAAATCCCGTCACAGACCAAATCGGTCGCCACCATCCCCATCATCATAATCTCTTGCAGATCCTACATATTTCATTCACATATCTCTTTCTGTACTCTCTCTCTCTCTCTCCCAAAATTCCTATACATATTCTCTGACTCAAACCCTAAATCTCTCCCTCCACCAGCGCCTGCAGCTTGCATTTTGGATTTTAATTTTTTGATCAGTCACGCCTCCACCGCAGACCACCCACACCAAACCAGGCCACCACCATCGCTCGCCGCCTTGCAACTGCCGCTACCTATAACCTCATCTCTAGCTCCACTATCGCTCTCATCCCTGCCCTGAAACCGATAGTCGCGCCTCCCCAGCAATCCCTATCCTTCGTCAGTCATTTAGGGCACTTACTCAGAATTGTTTCAACCTAAGGGGTTTGGTGATGCAATTGTTTGATGCTTGCTTAGGGATTGAATTTTGGTGAAATAAGGTAACTTTTGTTCACTGTTACAGCTTGATTTTATGGGTATGATATGAGGATTGTTGAGGGGCTAATGATTTGTTTAATTCTTAGTTTATTCTTCTTAATTCATATTTTCTTCTTAAAAGGATCTTTCACTTCTCAACCAATTCATTCCTCACTGTGACCCCACGGCAAATCCGATTCTGTAGCAGGATTTTATTATTATTATTATTATTATTATTATTATTATTATTACTATTTTCCTTTTGAAAAAAAGAAAGAACTTCTAGTTTTTTTTTTTTGATGAAAAAGAACTTCAAGTTCAATGGAAGAATGAGTGACTTCCGCATCCATGGTTCTTGTCCTTTTCAGAAAAACACTACGGGACTGTTTCGGTTTCACAAAATTAGATAATTGGGCCATTTAAAATTAGCTCGTCTATGAATGAGCTCATTTAGTTGTGCTTGGATGCCCAAAGAAATTTTAAAACTTACTAAAATTGTTATTCAGAATCTAGGTAGAACAATTTCACGTAATACTTAGAATTGCCTAATTTGAAGGTAAGATGATTTAATATCATGATTTCATACTTAAATGGGAAAAAAAAATTGAAATGGAAAGGGAAATTTGACTTTTTCAAGAGGAATTTTTCATTACGGGTGTTCGTGAACTGATTTTCTTTGTACAGAGAGAAATTAGTGGGAGTAATTCACAATTCACGAAGGTGCAATACTCGTATATTCAGATTGAATGTTGAGGATAGTTATTCAACAAAAATAAAAAAAGAAAAAAGAAGAGAATAGAGATAGAGAGAGCGAGTGAAGGAAAAAGATACGGATGTGGAAATGGAGGTTTGGACCAGTTGTGGTGCACTCCATGGAACAAGTGATCATGATCTTTCAAGTATTTGGTTTTCCTCGTGTCTTTGTATTTGGTTGCTTAGAAGAAGTGAGGAAAAGAACAACAAAGATTACGCCTTTTCTGGGTCGTGCTTGAAAAATCTATTTGTATTGAATAGAGATTCAGTCCTACCAATCCAAAACATTTCTGCTGCCATAGATGCTAATGGCCGGCAACCATATGGAGTTTAAATCAGTTGACTATAATCAAGGCGTCTCCATATTCGAATCTATGTTATAGGATAAGAAATCCATTTTTCCTTCATCTTTTGCTGAATGGCTTGCCTGCTTTCAGCTGTTGCTGCTTTCAATTCCAGCTTCCAAGGTGGATTCAGCGAGCATTTGATCCACCAATAATACAAGCTAATCACCCATCCTCTACTTAGAATGTGTAAAAAACGAATTCTCTATTCCGAATGGTTTAATTGCCTTATTTACTTTACACATAAGGCTGCTACTCCCATTATTCTTGGAAATTTTGTGCTCTTAAAATTAGGATCTTCAAAAGGAAAGAGTTAAAAGAAAAAAAAAATTAGATCTATAATTGTGAAGGCTTGAATATTTAGTATTTTTACAGATTGTATTTCTAGGTCTTTGTTTTCAAAATCATGGGGAAAAAAAAATTAAAAACTTTCGTTTTTGGTTGTAGTAGAAAAGATTACTCGTATCTTAGATTGACTTCTCTTCTTCTCTCTCTAAATATGTGGAGTTCAAATCCTCTTAATTTTGCCAATGATCAACATAATAACTATAGTAATGACTAAAATAGGAAGTCATATTGACAAAGTTATTCTCTTTGCAAGAATACTGTGACACCACTCATAGGGTGGTTGAAATAAATAGAGGTAAACCGTATATGGCAAATTGTAGCAATTATTTAGCAAAGGAATATAGAGGGGGGTAGGTTTTCTAATTTGTATTGAAGGGTTGGGGACATAGTAATGGAATGTACCTATGCTGCTAAAACACTTCTCACACGTACGATTAGAATTATTTTGAACAACTAGAAAGAAAAAAAAAAAACTCACAAATAACTACAATACTTGCAAACAAAACATCTTATACATGTCCAAAAAAAACTCACAAATAACTACAATACTTGCAAACAAAACATCTTATACATGTCCAAAAAAAAAAAAAAAACCATCCTATACATACCACGATAGTAAACGACTCTCTCAATTAAACTTCATTATACCAAGAAGCAAAATTTAGCATACCAAAAAGTTGGGTTGCTCAATTGAAATTTTACGAACTTACGGCTTGGTATTAGGTGAAAAACAATATCCTTCCAGTACTTCTCTCAGTTTGTCTATAGCTTTACTGACTTACAGCTTCGTGTTAAGGGCAAAAACATATTCCCTGCACTTCTATAAGGTTACTCTTACTGTCGAACTTTGAGGCACCACTGCGTGCCTCGCACGTAGCAGCCATCTAGTATATATATATATATATATATATATAGATAGATAGCAATTACATTTTTTTGGGGTTGAAGAAGAACATATTACCTGCATACTCACAAACAAATTGGCCGCAACGAATCAACTGATCAGCATGTAAACCCCAACCTTTCCTCCTATCTCTCACAATCTTGAGTCCAACCGAGACCCCTCTCTGTGTTAACCGATTCCCACACCCCAACTCGCACTGGCAACTCGGTCCGCACTCCCGAGTCAACTCGGACGAGTTCGGAACCCAACACGGGCACCCCGAATCCTCACCATCACACCTCTCATTCTCACATTCACACCCACAACTAGAGTCAGAGACCCAACCACGAAATGGGTCTGGCAGATTCTGATGCGGGTCGGGTCGGATAGACGGGTTTGAACCCCACGGTTGGCGGACGAGGGATGATGGGTCGAGCCCTAGGTGGGTTTGGGTGGGAGTGTAGATGAAGTAGAAGTAGGGCTGGTGGTCGACGGCGGCGTTGAGGAAAGGGATCGGAAGGTTCTCGAACGATCTGGAAGCGTCGGAGGACCTTGCGGCGGTTATGGATTTGGAAATTTGGTTTAGGGTTTTACAGGTCGATGAGACCGAGCCCAGTTCGGTGGGGTCTAGCCATGGGAGGATGAGGTCGGCGCAGTCCAACAGATATGGCTCGTTGACTGGCCGCCCGTCTTCTTCATTGGTTCTGCAACGCTTCTCCATTATTGACTCGCAGTAGCTGTTGCCCGTATCCGTATGTGGTGTATGGAAAGGAAAAAATAATAATTTTAAAGTTACACTGGTATATGGTATTTTTGTCAATTATAAGGTAATTTTAAAAATAATAATAATAATTTTAACTCAAAGTTAAAATAGCGACGAGACGAGGGATCTAGGGTTGGGCAAACAGTTCGGTTAATCGAACAAATTGAACTAATTGAATCGAATTTTCAATTTCAGTTCGGTTATTTCAGTTAAAAATTTCAATTTGGTTAAAAATTGAACCGAATTAAAAATTTCAGTTCAATTATCAGTTGCCTATAAGCAAAATCGAACCGAACCGAAAATCAAAATTTAATTTTTTATTTTCATTTTCTATATTATTAATATACTTATAATTAACTATAGATAATAAAATATAAGTATTTTTACAATTAAAAACAAAGAAAAGTATGCGTTCTTTGTAATATGAAAGAAAAAGGAAAAAAAAAACATAAAAAAATTGTGAAAAATAAAAAAATAAAAAATAAATAAAATTGAGTTTTTTACATTTCTGTTAACCGAATAACCAAACCGAACCGAATTTGTAATTCAGTTAACCGAATCGAACCAACCGAATTAAATTTCAGTCAGTTAACAGTTGACAATCTTCCAAACCGAACCGAACCCAAACCGAACCGAATAGTGCCAAACCGATCCGAACCGAACCGACCGAATGCCCACCCCTATAGGGATCTGTTTGGAATGATATTTGTATAAGGTATTTTTGTCAATTATAATTATATAATAAGATGCATTTTAATATAATATATATATATATATATATTTAACAAGAGCATTTCGTTGTTTCACAACAGAGGCAGATTCTGAATGGAATCAATACAAGCTCAACAATCTTTTGACTCGTACCTCAAATCTTTTAAATATGTGATATCTCGAACTGTAGTGTAGCTTAAACACTGAGCCGATTGAGCGAAAAAGTTGTCAACAACCCCAAAACGTAGAGCACTCCAAAGCCCCATTACTGCGAAAAACAACCCACCAAAACCCCAAATCTAGTGGGAAAAAAGCCAGATTTGCGAGAAGAAAGGCCGAAACCAAACCAATGAGCAAGAAAATAGAGAGATCTAGCTTGAGCACCCAAACAAACCAAGAAACAAACAAACAAACACAAAACAAACCTTCACAATGAGGGACAACACTCTAAAAAAAACAGACAAACAACTAAAAAGAGAAGAGTCAAGGGAGAGTTTTAATACAGTTTTTGTTTCTTTAAAAAGTTAAGTCCTATTTGTTTTTGTTTTAAAGTTGGAGGTGGTGTTTTGCATATAGGGCATAAATTGAGGGTTGATGGAACCCTCGTTCACATTTATATCAAAAATGTTTTCATCTTCCTCTCTACCATTCTTTATTTTTTTTTCTCTCTCTATATCTAATATACATAAAATAAATAAATAAATTGTAAATTTGCTACAAAAGAAAGTTACATCCAAAAAGTTGTGGGGTTGTGAGAAAATTGTACCCAAAGAATTATTCGAAAATAAAAATAGAATAGATCAAGTTCAACCTGTCAATCTCAATGCATAAACACTATGCATGTATCACAATAAATATATTCATTTATGTATAACAGCATATCATATGTATCAAACATCTCTACTATGTATGGATGCATTCTAGAATATGTGACCAATCACTCAACACTCCACTCATCGTCGAACGTTCCCAAAGTTTTGTTACTTTAAAACTCTGATACCAATAAATGTCATGACCCATCCCACTACACGTGAAAAATAGGACATGTGACACGCCACTAAGGCTCATCTAATTCATTTAAAGATTATAGAAGCGGAAAAAGAAACTTAAAACAACATTTAGTATTTAAAACTTTAGGAAACGATACCATCCGAGTTGTAAAATCCGCATAAAATTGAAATTGAAATTATATTTCGAACCGGGTGAATTTATATTGAAAAGAGTCTCAAAGGTACCCCAAGAACCAATGAAAATATTTAAATAATTTTTGGAAGGGTTAGAAAAAGCATTCATTTAGGGGTCATTTCGACCGGTCGAATGACCCTTTAGCAGAATTCTTTATTGCAGCAGAACTTTGCTAAGGAGTCACCCAACCTCCACCTTTTTCACTACACAAAACCTGTTTACATTAATTCAAACTTCACAAGCTATATTAAGCTTTTAAGAACACCGTGGAAACATACTAATCTACGAAAAGAAACAATAACGGAACAAGCGTAGACTTATTTGGATTAATTCATAAAAGTACTATTACATTCCTCTAAAACTCGGATTGACAAGTTAAGCATACAACACATGAACTTAAGAGTTCGGATAAGTTTGAACATAACTACAAGTAGTCTCTTTACATAATACTACCTTACAAAACCATTTCAAGGTTCAAAAATGAATTTCAAAGTCCTAACTTCTCAAAATTCATATCACATTCATGGAATAGAATACAAAACTATAAACAAGATAAAGATCCCCGTCCTCCCCTCGGCCTCACTCCTCACGCTTCTTTTTGCCCTTCTTCTTATCACCTATAATCGAGTAAAGCTCTACTGCTCAACTATATGCTGAGTGCACAATTCTAAACATATGCTTATATGACAATTCATGCTTTAAGATATCAAAACACGTCAAAATAGTCTCTAGGGAGAGTGGTACATTTCCATCCGATAAATGAGATTGATGTCATGGAAGGCCTTCCTCTTACCACGCACCCAATGCCCTGGCTGGGCTTTCCTCCAAACCAAGCACAACAAATATCGATACCACAATCCTCAAACATCGAGGAACTTACCCCCGGATGGAATTGCACCAAACTCCCCTTTGACCCAAGAGACACATACTCACATAAACATTATACGTGCTTTTATCACATTTTTATATGCATAATTAATAGGCCTAATTAATACATGAATTTCGCTCGGATCCAAAATATCAAGTCCGATATTTAAAACATGGAAATTTCTTATAATTCATAAGCCTAGAATTCATACCTTGTGTGAACGTCCTATAACTTTGAAGGATAAACTAGAGGCCCGATTAAATGTCGGATCTCCGATTATATGCAAAACCTACACATGTATTTACACATTTTTTCCCAAAATTCTTAGAATTGGCTTTTCGAAAAACTAAGGGTGCGTTTGATAAAACTGAAAATTAAGTACTAAAAATTAAGTGCTGAATTTTAAGTACTGAAAAGTTTAAGTGATTGAATTTATAATACAGAAAACAGTGTGTCAACTACTGAAATAGAATGCATTCAGTGATTATTTTCAGTAGAAATTTTTTACTTAAAGTTTTCAGTGATTTTTTTTGTTACTTTTTCAATTAAGTGGTACGTCATCAAACACACTGAAAAAGAATAAGTGCTGAATCTATTCATTTTCAACACTTCATTGGGCTATCAAACATACCTTAAGTCAAACAAGGCCTAACAACTATCAGAAAGAAGCTCTTACCTCGAAGAGTTCAAATATGGAATTTGGAGAAAAACTAACGAACGGAAGATTATCGATTTGTGTTGTGAAGCTCTCAATTTCAAACCCCTCTCTTGATTTCAATTTAAGAAAAAGTTATAAATGAAAAAATCTTGAGTTTTCTTTATATAAGAAACACTCCCAGAATTTATGTTTACCTCCTCACGAGTTCTCAAAACTTCTAGTCATCCTCCGAAATGCCACACACATCCAATTTATTACTTCACAAGTGAAAACTATAAATTTTAAAAGTTTTTGCCTAAGTTCCGTTTGTCGTCGTAATTACGTTCCGAAAACTAATTTCGTGGAATCTCTAGATAACCTACCATTTATGCAACTCACCCTATTGGTTATCGCTAAAACCATCAACATGATCCTAAATAGGATTAAAACTGTCAGAAATTATACTACACAAGTAATTTCACTATTCACATATACCAGAAAATCTCAAATAACATTTAAGTCAAATAAATGTCATTTAAATCATATCAATGCCTCATGATTTACCTACTGTCGTGTCCTCAATGACACTTCCCATTGACTCACAGTCAACCTCATTCACCATTATCAACAACATTGATAATTCCTACAAACTCAATTATGCATTTCAAAAGATTAGATTTTCCGGGACGGTGATAAGCTTCTATGAGTGATACCTCATCGAACAACAATCCATTTGTCCAATTCCTGCACGAACAGTTTGAATTGATGAAAAATAGAGAAATGAAGAATAAAATGGATGTTACAGAAATGATAAAAGACAAATGAAATTAAGTCCAAGAGCTACAAAGGCTTATAACGGAGAATACAGAGCAACGGGACCAAATCATGATTAACAATGTCGACATCTTAGTGAATGAGGTACATTCTGATCACAAAGTTAATTTTGCTACATTTTAGAAAAGAAGATATACATTTGTGAAATTTCATAGAAGTTTGTTTTTGCTGCCTTTCAAAAATGTGAATTGCGTTTGGGCAATTTACATTTTGGTGAGTTACTTTTGTGAAATTTCAAAAAAGTATGTTTCTTGAATTTATTTTTTGAAATTTCACGAAAATATTGTGCTAAATTATTTTTGTGAGACTGGGCAAAAGAATACATTGATGCCCTTTCAGAAAAATCAAATTACTTTATTTTATAAAGAATAATTTAAAAAATTGCTTGAAAAAAATATGCAAAAGAAAGAATCTATGATTAAATCATTGAGATCGAAATTGGAAAACCTAAGAGTTGAAAATGCTAAGCTGATGGAAAAGGACATCATTTTCGAGTTGAATAAAGTTACACAAGTGGTTCAATTCAAACCAAATGAACCTGATAAAAAGGATGGGGATGAATTAGTGGAGATTGATGGCATTAATGCTAAGAAGATTGATGAGCTTAACAAGACCGATGATAAGGTGACTAATGAGAAGAAGAATGTGGGGGAAAAAAAAGGTATATAGAAGATGGCCATGCCAAAAATACAAGCACAAACGCGCAGAGATGACCATTCAGGAAATTTGGTAAAGTTCATTAGTTCGATGAGTCAAGGGGAAACTGAGAATAAAGAAGAGAATGAAGGAATTTTGTGTACACACCAAAAAGGCAAAAACCAACTTCTCAAACAAGGAGCAAAGCAAAGGCTGACAAGGAAAAAGGAAAAGTAGCCATTGATGTTGATGAAATAGTAGAAAAAGATTGAAATACCGACTTCCAATAAGTTCCATGTTTATCATTACTTAAAGGCCAAAGATTGAACCCTCCTACACAAAATACGAGATAAAGAAGGCCCATTGTAAGTATTAAAGTACTTTATATGAATATACATTAATGATGCCAAAAATTGGGTAAGAACAAGAAGAGCAGTTTAAGGAGAGAGAGAGTGAGACAAAAGAAGTTTGTATATGGTTCGGCCCCGTTAACTAGGTGACCTACGTCCACGTGTGCGTCGGAGCGCGTTCACTAATAAATTGCCGGCGGCCTTTGGTGAACCAACAAAGAGGGTGGCACTACCAGAAAATTAACCGGGTGTATGTGCATGAGTGATATGTATTGCTATTCTGTGAAATAAGAATGTGATCCCTTTTATTGGGGGTAAGTGGTCTCTTTTATAGATGTAAGAGACCACTCGTATAAGGCAAGTCAATAGATTAGGAAGTACAACCCTAATTACAATTGATTTATACAAATCATGGAAGTTTCCTAAATGGTTTAGGAAATAACTTGCTCTTTCCAATAGTCCTCTAACTGAGATAGGCAACGGTCTGGAACCTTGTAGAGCAAGTCACGGGGCAGGCTCGGGTCGCGCCCACTGGGGGACGAGTCTGCCTCATAAGCCCGAGCTATGGGCCCAGACCAGGCAGTCACAGGCCAGACAGCCCGGGATGGTTAAGTAGGAAGCACCCACTCTGGATAACATGGCATTTCCCTGCTGATGTGGCGGTTTGACCTTGACCTGATATTTTTGTATACATCAGCTACCCCCCATTTTCAAAGCTAATTCGATGCTTCATCGGATGAGGATTAAAAATTAGTACTAATCTGAAAATCATTCAAGAAAGAAGTTGGGACCTTGCTCGGGGTAAGACAGTCCGCATAAGTCATCCGGGGTCTGGACCGACCGGTGGAGCCATGAGCCCGGATCCGGTGTCAGCCACGTGTTGGTTGGTGACTGGTCTAGTTATGATCCAACTAGACCGGTGTAAATGGAGCCGAACAGTCGCATCGCAACTGGACTGTCACGTCATGCATTTAATGTGCACCTTTCGAGGCGTCGCTTCACATGCCCGAGATGACAGTTGTCGGATGGTATAGGCGGGAAGATTTCTTGGTCGTTAGATCTGATATGATCTAGACCATTCATACTTCTTATTTAAGGTACATTTGTTCATTTTTTCCATTCCTGCTGTCCAGAGATAAAGATTACAGAGCGGTTTTGAGAGAAAAAAGCTCCCGGCCAAACTCCCTGAGCTCTTTCTGCACTTAATTTTTGTAAGTCTTCGTTTCCCAGCCTTATAATTTCACTATATTCTCCTCATTTTCTCCTTTTTTTTTGTGAACGATCCCGCCCGAGGCTGGAGAACGAGAACCCTTAAGGACTAGCAATTCTTCTTTAGGTTTTTCTTTTTCATTAGATCGGGTGGTATGACAGAACTCTTGAACCGATCGGGTTGTCCAGGTGCGGTTCTGACCGAGTGCACCTTCCCCTAAAGACCTTGTACACCTTGCCTTTTAGGTTTCTAGTCTTGCCCCCTCTATACCTCAAACTTGGAATCCTGAATCCCTACCTAGGTCGTCAGCTACTCCCTCTTCCAACCACAGGAGCCTCAGAGATGTGTCATTTGGTTTTGATTCGTCTTCCTCGTTGGAAGATGAACAGTCGCTATCAGGGACCGTGGGTACTAGTTTAGATCCGCCTTCAGCAACCCCGTCCGACCACCATAATGAGGGTAGAATTCCTGTTGGGACGCTTGATGAGGGGCTGAACTGCCCATACGTTGAGATTTTAGACTTAGGGGAGCCGGGAAACAGGGCGTCGACTCGGACAGCTCTGAGGTCCTCTTTTCTAGCATGGGGACCCCCCAGCATTTTGGACGCGCGGGACTTAGCCAGGATTAGGCAGAAGTACGGTTGTTTCAACGGCTTTTCCCTTACCGTGCTGGATGAAGAGGCACACGTTCACCGGCTGGGATTCACCATGCTCTATGAGGACACGTTTCTTGTGGGGCTCCGTCTACCCCTACATCCTCTTACCCGAGACTTATTGATCTACTTGGGCATAGCTCCCGGGCAACTCGCCCCGAACGGATGGAGATTTTTGATGGGGGCCATATCCCTTTAACCCCAAGTCTTAGATTACGAGCTTACCCTCCATGAATTCCTATGGACCTACCGTCCGTCCCCGCTGTATAAGGAGGTCGGTTGTTTTTTCTCTAAGTGCTCGAAAAGGGAGGAAAATCTTAGAGGGTGCCCCCAGCAACAAGAAGGAGTGGAAGAAAAAGTTCTTCCAAGTATCCATCCGCGAGTTGAGCGCGGAGGCCCCAAGATTTACCTTAAGGACATCCTGGGCGAGCGAACTGAGAAGTAAGCCATCACGAGTCTGTCCTTGACTATTATCCCTCATTATTTTAATGTAGGCTAACCTCTTTCTCGTTTTTCAGTGGGTTCGGCTGATCCGCCAAACCTCTCGAAGGAGTGTCAGGACCGGATAAGGCTACTTGTTCAAGCTCCAACCAACATAGTTGACGTACTATCCGGGGCGGGAGAGCCTATTGTTACATACTGCCCAGACAAAGTCCTCACTACTGCAGTCTTCCCTCCCATCACTGTTGGTATGTTTCGGGTTGCGCGAGTTTTTCTTTATTTCATTATTGCTCGGACTTAGTTTTCGCCCTTCTACTGATTCGTGTCCTTTCATGACTCTTTTTTTTTTGCAGAGATGGCACCCAGGGACACAGCTGCTTTGAAGGAAAAAGGAGGCAGCATTGGTAGCCCAGGCGGGTGATCTTGTCAAAATCAAGATATAAAAGTATGCTTTACTTTCTAAGGATTTGTAGTGTGGAAGTAAAGGTCGAACCCACAGAGATTGAATTACTAAAGCACTTTAATTTCAAAAACCCTAAGTCTAGTGAATTAAGAAAACGAAACTTTGATTTTGATTTTAATTAAAATGAGAACAGTGAAAATAAATCTAAACTATGAAAGCAATTAAAAGTTGTTTTGATAAATATGGGAATTGACCCTAGGATTGCAAATCCACCACTAGCTTCAGAATAAGGGTATTTCTGCATTCAATTAGCTTATTACATTGGATGATAATGGAAAATTGTAGCTACAAGCCCAATTACTTTGTTAAGAAGATAACTATGATTCAAGCATCAACATAATTCATCTTCGATTGGCACAGAGTGTCTCACACTAAACTAGGGTTGCGGCACACTCCGTCTTCCCTAGGCATGAACTATTCAACTACTTGATATCATAATTCAAATAAGCACTATTACATGTAAATAATCCATACAAGCATAGAAAATATAGATCATTGAGCACATCACATTCAAAATAGATCTAAGACAAGAATAAACTTTGAAAGTAATGATTTAATCAATAGAAGTACGCTTTCATTATTCAAAATCCTTGAAACATGTGATCATCATCCATACATAATAAAACTAGAAGAAAAACATAAAATACACCCTATCACTTAGCAGCTATGGTTTCATTGAAATCCTAGATCTTGGTCTAAGCAGCCATAGAAGCGATGAACGGCAAGAGGTTGATGAGGAGGTCATGAGAATCCTTGGTCTTCTTCTTCTTCTCCTTGCTTTCCTTTTTTTAATGACTGAAGTTTTTGTCGTATATGGATGTGTATAATATTGTGTAACCTTGTGTAACCTCAAAATTCAATTAAAATAGGGTATATATAGATTTGGAGCAATTTTGGAGGCTTTCCTAAACCTAATCGCACTAAAACTGCTTTATTTACGTTTCTGGACGTATTCAGCCAATTTTGTTTGCGTAGGGATCTTCAGCACACTGAAATACATAACTTTGGTTTTTACATAGGTCGCGCGAGCAGGTCGCGTGAGCGCGATTCTGGGAGGTCGCGCGAGCAATGTACTGGATTGACGCGCAAGCGGGCCGCTCGTGCGATATGACTTTTTCTGCTCCTTTTCTTTTGTTTTTACACCCCATTTAGCCTGGAACTCTTGCTTTCTTCCAAAACCTGCTAGAAAATAAAAAATAAAGTAAAAGTATACAAAAATAGGATAAAAAGTGCTAACAAATGTGAATTAAGGCGTGTCATTAGGACTTGTTCACTCCCAATCATACCCCCAAACCTACATTTTGCTAGTCCTCGAGCAAAAAGAACAGAAAAATAAAGCTACTAATGAAAATTCTACTCATTTTTGCATGGATCGCGATTGCACTTAGCATGTGCATTAAGCCTTTTAAACCCCTAGGTGTCCCTAGTTGGACGAGTGAAGTCTCGTGAGGGTTCCCGTCAACAAGTCACCTACAACCATCTTTATTTCATTATATATATTTAAAAGGTTTTATTTAAAATTTTAAAAAAAAAACATAACATTCAATACTCCTTATCATAAAACGATGATTTGAACTAGAATAACGAACAAAAAAAAAAACGGAATCAAACGTCCACTTACGTCATGAAAAACAATCCCAAGCGCATGCATCGTATAAATCAATAGAGTTTCTCATAAAATTGAACGTGTGTGATGTGGTAGTCAAATGAACACAAGCATGTCATGAACTTGGAATATTACTCGGATCACCATCCAACTATGCTTCAACTACGAATCTCACAATGTTAATTACACTCTCAAATGAAACGCTCATAAATATGTATAATTTCTCTAGTATATGGTATCAAAGGAAATATGTTTTCAAAACGAGAAATGCTCACATATGACTCGTAAAAGACGCATGACACGAAAGAACAGAGTCTCATGGATAGGACGCTAATAGTTAAGAAAAATTAATCGTTACCATGTTTTAATCCCCCTTCCATAGGTTACATATCCAAACCATGTTTTCTAGGATCAAATAGGATTTTTCAAAGGTTGTAACATGGATTAGGCAATGACAAAAGATAGAAAGGATTTATCAAGAAATATTTAGAATGGCATTATAAGGCAAATGCAATTTCTTTCATCATCTCTTCTTCCAACTTTCATCTTTTCATTCTCTTATTCCATTTATCTTTTATTCTTTCAACCTTTTTTTTTCTTTCTTTCCTTTTCTTTGCTTTTGAAATGAATATTCATTGAATACCAAGGCAATTACCCCAAACATCAACTTGTTTTCTTCTTCTCAATCAACACATCACCTTATCACCACTAAAAGTTGATAAATCTTTCAGTGGTAAACTCCAAGTTGGCCAAGTTGGAGAAAAAAAAATATCACGGTGATTAAAGAAAAAGAGGCATTTTAATGGCTCAAAGGGGCGAACTAAGGAAATTTTATCATTTTCTTGGTCGGTGGTAAACAAAGAGGACCTACCATCATTTCCTATGGTCATATGGTTCTTCAATGTTTGGTGACGGAAGATTATTTAGCATGATAGCAAATATTTTAACTTGACTATCAACTAAGACAAGAATAATGAGACTATAACAAGAAGTTAATGTGCTATTTCAATGAAATTTGACAAACACAAAATGTATTTATAACCCTCCAAAAAGAAAAGATAGTATGATAACTCAAGATTTTAGTAAGGGTAAAATTGTCATTTAAATGCTTATGTGCCAACCCGTATTTAATTGTGCAGTAATTAAATTTATGTTATCCTGTGCTGCTGTATATTTTTTTTACTTAGTGCTTAATTGGGTACATGTTTTAATTTGGGTGTGTAATACTAAACCGCACACACACACACACACATGATTTATACCCCCTTCAAGGCATTCAAAGGGCAAAACCAAAACCCAAGAAAAAGGAGTGGGCCCTACCCTCCCCCATATGGCCGGCCACCACTCCCTCTCTCCCTTCACTTTTCATTTTCTCTTTCTCTCTCTCTTCTTCTCCTCCTTCTCTCTACAATACAAAGATACATACACCATTTCTCCTCCATTGTTTCTTCTCCTTCAAAGCTTCCAATAGGACACCAAAAATGGCTTTATGTGGATTTTCTTATTTCACAAATGAGTCTTAGAATTTCAAGAGCTTCCCAGTGGTGTTCTCTAAATTCCTTTTCAAGCTCATCTCCAAGGTTTACCCAAGTTTGCCTAGGGTTCAAGCTTCACATCAACAACCTTAGAGGGCTTTTGGGAGATTCTTGCTTTGGGAAGTATTGTTGGATCATCTTGGGCTCCATTTTTCCACCAGTAGATTTCATTTTGGAGTTCTTTGGTTTTCTCTACACTTTAGTGCTCCTCCATTTATTTTGGAGGGATCTCCTTGAGGTAGATGTCATTGTTTCTTTCAATATGGTTTTTATGGCTAAGGTGATTTGTGCTCATTAAAATGTTCGGAGGATAATCTAGACACATGTGTTAGGTTTTCCCCAAAGTTGTTGATTTAGGGTTGTTTACCTAATTTATGACTTGCATGTTTAAGTTGTGTTAAATATGATTATGTGGTGATAGATGTGATTAGGATGCTCCCTTATATGTGTGGAAGTATGTTAGCACGTTAGTTCAAAAATCCTTGTTAGAATGGTTAAACTGTGAATTTTGATTTAACTCTTTGAAGACCTTGATACTATGTTCAACATGCAAGGATTATTCTATTAGGCTTGATCATTCCTATTGACATTTTATTATCACGTGCATTGTGGCCTAATCGGCGAGCATTTCACTTAGCACGACATAAAAGCGTTGTTTTGCAAAAGAGAAAAACCCCATGTGAGGGAATTTTATTGAAGAAATCCGGATGTGGGTTGTGATGTGAGACAGGGAGAATGACCCTTATGAACATTCAAACTCCAACTATATTCGGTTAGCTACACTCAAATCCTTATGAACATTCAAATCCAGAAGTTGGTATGCTACACTCTATGTATGGGTGGCTCATAGTCCGGTAATGAGAGGAGTGCACCTATCATGCATAGCCCGTAAGGCTTGTCATTTCATTTTAGCCTTGGTGGCAATTCATTGCACCTCATCTCATACTTAGTCATGGATAGCATATTGATTCGTCTCAATGTTTCCTACTGAGCCGTCATGCTTAATGAATCTATAAAACCTTTTTTTTCAGGTGACCTTGATAAAGGGAAGGACCATATGTGATCCGACGTTTAGACGTCGTTATATTTTGAAGGCTAGGTCTTAATTTTGTAATCAGTAGCTTCCCATGTTTATTTTTCTTTGTAGGAGTTTGTAATAGTTTAATGCTTATAGACTTGTTGTATTATGCCATTACAAAACTCCTTGAACTTAAATTACCATATTTTGTCATCGGGAAGCCTTTATTGTAATTTGATGGGCGTGTGTAAGCCCTTGTTTTTCATACTTGTCAAACTTAAATGTATTTTGTAAGTATATTTCTGAGATCGTCGCGTCTCTTTTCTAACTCTTGTGTTTAAGCTCGTTGTGTATTGGAAATCCTTGCCGGAATTATATCATACTATCACTCCTTGTCGGAATTCTTGTTATACTTCTAATCCGGGCCGGATTTGTTAAATTTTACTTATTTATCTTCATTCCGTCAACTTGCCATCGATATCGTTCTTGTTAAGAACTCCTCTTGAATATTGTATAGTGTTCGCTCAATCGAACTTTTGTTTGCTCAATCCAACTTTCCTAGAGTAAACTTGCTGCCCAAAGTTCGCTTAATCGAACTTTTGTTTGCTCAATCCAACTTTCCTAGAGTAAACTTGCTGCCCAAATTTCGCTCAATCGAACTTTTGTTCGCTTAATCAAACTTCTGTAGAGTGAATTCTCTGCCCATAGTTCGCTCAATCGAACTTTTCTCTGCTTAATCCAACTCTCATCTGAATACATAGTTTAAAAGCATAACTCCCCTATGCGATATCAATGTTTAAATGAGTATTCATTCTTATTTTATAACACCTCGTTTCAAAGTACTTATCTTACAAAACTCCTCATTATATCCCTTGAACTCGTGCGTGTTTGGATAGTCTTTTAATTAAATTTTCAAATACTTTTATCTTCTTTTGACTCGTTGGCAAGTAAGTCCATTTTGACTTATGTGTTAGTAAGTCGTCTTTGTAGGAGTTCCCGTGGAATTCCAAATTTGCTTCCGCATGTGTGATTGGGTTTTAATTTTTTTCTCTTTATCTTTCCTCTTTCCTCACGCTTCGGTTTTTGGGGCGTGACAGATAGGCTCAAAAGCTCACTGGGTCTAGTCTCTACCATATGTTATCTAGAAATCTGAATCATATTACAATTCACATCAAACATGTACTCAAGCGACTACATGCAGTGCATAGGTTTGTGTGCAAATCTATGCTATAAAACTACGATTCGAACGATGTACATCCTAAACGTTGCATCATGCCTTCAGCAAATGTTTAACTATATCTTCCCTTGTTCAAATTCTATAGCAATCCAAGTTACATAACAAGAAGTATCGACTCGAGATTGCAAAAACGTCGGTAACATCATTTATTTAAGCACAAGTATCGATTTTTTTTTGAAAAATTGGTACATAATAATGTGCATGTGAGTGCATACCCCAAAACCTAAACCTTTCATTATCCCCAATGAAACAATAAAATGAAAGAAATGAGAGTACATAAGGAAGGAATGATATTACCTTGATCTCGACAATCACAAACCAGGTGAACGTACATGAATATGGCGATAAAGTTCAATTGCTCCAAATGGAGCCACTAATTCACTTGTCAATACTTGACAAAAGAAAATAAACTAACAAAAGAACACCAATAGCTCATAGAAATATAAATATGTAAATAATGCAGACCGTGGTGTACTTTTTGAGAAACTAAACTAAAACCAAAAGACTAAAAAATCAACAGAAACAAGCACAAACAGAACTATGAAAACAAAGAAAGACTCGATCTAAAAGGATCCTAAGGGAGCAAACAGAAAAGATAAAAATAAAAAAACAATTGACCAGGCTTGGGAGAAAGAAGGTAAGAGAATAGAGAAAAACACCAAAAAAAACCCCTCTCGTGCGAGCAGACTGCGCGAGCAACCTTCGCACGTGCGAGTCCCTCCGCGAGGAAGATCTGAGGCTTCTTTTAAGTTTATGAAGAAAAGTTTCTAAGTCGAAATATCACGCGAGCAGGCCGCTCAGGCGAATTTCCCTCGCTCGCGCGATTTGAGGTGCGAGATGAATTAGACACATCTATAATAAAATTTTAGAAAAAATTTCCTAAGGCAAAAACTCGTGCGAGCTGGCCGCGTGCGTGACTTGGTATTTTTTTCTTTTTTCTTCCTTTTAATGTGAATAAGTTCAAAATAAATTGATCTCGACCCCCAAATCTGTCCAGAATGATCAAAACTGACTCAAAATGACCCAAAAAGTGTACAAAATTGATAAAACAGAATGATAAAAGCTTGGGTTGCCTCCCAAGAAGCGTTGTTTTTACGTCTTTAGCTGGACCATTCTAGCTGAAGACTTATGGAGGCCGTAACTCAGACTTAGTACCTTTAAAGGCATTAGGGATACTCTGGTGGAAAACAAAAATAGTGTCATTATTTGTTAACTCGTTCGACGGTCCTCTTTGACCATGTTCAAATCGATTTCTCACCTTTTGAGTAAATTCATCATTAGGATTTGGGTTATTCAAATTCGTCCTCTCATTACTCACTGTATTGTTTTCCTTACTCGTATTCATTTCTTTATTAGGTTTAATAGTTCATGTAACCTCACTATCCGCCACACATAGATAATTATCATCATTGGAAGGTTAATTAACAACATTAAAAACATTTAATTTTAGGTTCATGTTCCCAAATGACACTTTCATGACCCATGTTTGACAGTTGACACGCGCGTTGGCCATGGCTAAGAATGGATGACCAAGAATGACAAGAGTGTATTTCCTAGCATCTAGCACCGGTTCAGTGTTAAAAACCATGAAATCGACGGGATAGTAACATTTATCAACTTTTACCAAGACGTCATCGACTACTCCTCTAGGGATCTTGATAGAACGATTCGCTACTTGTATAGTACCGGCCGTAGGTTTAAGTTCACCTAGACCTAGTTGTTTATAGACAATGTAAGGCAAGAGATTAACACTTGCTCCTAAGTCAAGAAGAGCCCGATGAATGATAGTGTTTCCTATGATACATGAAATAGTTGGTGTACTAGCATCCTAATACTTTGGAGGAGTGTGTTAGAAGATCGAACTTACTTTTTCAGTGAGAAAGACTTTTTTCGGAATATGATTGCGCAACTTATGCTTTTGAGTGCATAGATCTTTAAGACACTTAGCATAAGCGGGAATTTGCTTTATAGCATCGAGAAATAGAATATTTATTTTTACTTGTTTAAATACCTCAAGTATATTTTCAGTTTTTGACCCTCTCTTTAAAAAATGTGATGGTTCCTCAATGTTTGGTGGGAAAGGCAGTTTTGGAACATAATCTGTCGGGACCGGTTCATTTTCTTTCCTAATTTGACTCATGTCCTTACCCTTCTCTCGATTCAAATTAATGTTGCATTTTTCTCATTCTCATTTGGAATTTCAACAACTTTCTCTTCTCGTGTAGTCATTCTAGTCGAGACGATGTTTACTTGCTCACTCGAACCCCTATTCTCATATTGTCCCTTAGGGTTTTGAATAGTTTGACTAGGCAACTTTCCCTCGTTTCTATAACTCACCGCATCAGCTAGTTGTCCCATTTGGGTCTCAAGCTTCGCAATGGATTGTGTATGAGAGTGCACTATTTATGCTTGTGCTTGTGCTTGTACTTGCATTTTGATATTCTTAAGGGACGCCAACTCCTTCTCCTAAAATGCATTATCCCTTGGAGGATTAGGAGGGGGGTGTTGGTATTGACTTTGTTGAAACTAGGGTCTGTAAGTAGTAGGAAAATTAGTTGTCATAGAATTATAACTATTTAGTGGGAATTGTTGAATAGAGTCTATCTGTTGCTCCACGAATTCCAAAAATTGAGACGCGGATGGGCATGCAAGTGTAGAATGAGAAGGATCAGAACATATTTGACAAATTTCATAAAAGGGTGAACCTGACATTTGGTTCATTGTCATAAATCGGTCATGTTTTTTAGATAGTTCTTGTATTTCGATTGAATGACTTGACTCGAAACGCTCCTCTCGCTTGGGTTTAGGTGGAAGACACCCGTACCGACACGGCTTGATGCATCGAATTCTCACTTAATGTTTCAAAAATTTTCCATGCCTCGTCGACGCTTTTGTATAGGAAGGTACCCGCACAAACGGCATCGATGATATTACGAAGTGAGGGAACAAGTCCCTTATAGAAGATCTGTACCAATTACCACTTGGGAATTTGATGATGTGGGCAAGAGCGCAATAACTCATTAATTGTTCCCAAGTGTCATAGAGTGTTTCCCCATCTTGCATCACAAAGTTCATAATAAATTTTCTTATTTGATTTGTTCTGGTGATGGGGAAATTTTTTTGTAAAAATGCGGTATATAATGCTTCCCATGTTTTAATAGTGTTTGGCTCAAGAGATTGGAGCCAATACTTAGCTTTATCCTTTAAGGAGAATGGAAAAAGTTGCAATTTTAATTCATCTTTAGTAGATTATGAATTTTCAATGTAGAACATATGTCTTGGAAGTCTCCTAAGTGATGATAAGGATCTTCCTTAATACAGCCATGGAATGAAGGGAGTGGCGCGATGGTAGATGACTTTATCTCAAAGTGAGATGCCGTCACCTCTGGTAATTCGATACCTGCTTGTGGCGTATAGGCCGTAGGAATGAAATAATCTTTAAGCGGAGGAGGCGGAGGTACATTAGAGTTATTTCCATTGTTTTGGTTATTCTCATTGTTTCCAATGTCGGCCATTGGAATAGGTTCGATGTTAATAGTTCGAGTTTTTCTTAACCGTTTAAGGGTGCTTTGTATTTCGGCCTGAAATAACGACGACAGTTTCGGAATTCGTCGTCTAATATCAATCGAGCTCTAAAAGCTTGGGTTGATGACTTAAGGACTCTTAGGGTACGTTAAAGGTTGAAACAATGTAAAGCGGGTTTACTCGAACGTGTATGAAACATAAACTAAAAACACGACACTAAGATAAAAACTAACTCAAACAAATACGAAAGACAATCACTCAAATAAGAGAACAAGCACACAACTACTATGATCCATGAAAGTTATCCTGTAATGCAGTGATTCTTGTCAAAGCCCAGTGCCCCGAGTTTCCTTGCTAATGCACATGCAAATCACTCCTAAACTAATGTAAATAGTGCGTCTCAGCACCCTGACTTACAGTGGTTTGAAGTGAATTTGAAAGGAAGAAATTTACTTGATTTTTTGCTTTTTTTTGGCTTTTTTTTTAATTGATTCGTATAAGCTCCTTTGATAAGCTCTTCCACTCCGAAATGCTAGAATTTGATGACACGAAAAACTACAAAACAAAATAAAAAGTTAGTGACTCAAGCAAAAACAGAAAATAAGAAAAAGAAAACCTAATCTAATATTTACAAATTAACTAATATAAGATTCTAAAACTAAAGGTAGTAATTTGCAATCCCTGGCAACGGCGCCAGAAATTGATCTTGTCAAAATCAAGATATAAAAGTATGCTTTAGTTTCTAAGGATTTGTAGTGTGGAAGTAAAGGTCGAACCCATAGAGATTGAATTACTAAATCACTTTTATTTTAAAAACCCTAAGTCTAGTTAATTAGAAAAATAGAACTTTGATTTTGATTTACATTAAACTAAGAACAGTGAAAATAAATCTAAACTATGAAAATAATTAAAGGTTGTTTTGATAAATATGGGAATTGAACCTAGGATTGCAAATCCACCACTAACTTCATAATAAGGGTATTTATGCATTCAATTAGCTTATTACATTGGATCATAATGGAGAACCGTAGCTACAAGCCTAATTCCTCCATCAAGAAGATAACTACGATTCAAGCATCAACATAATTCATCTTTGGTTGGCACGGAGTGTCTCACACTAAACTAGGGTTGCGGCATACTCCGTCTTCCTTAGGCATGAACTATTCGACTACTTGATATCACAATTCAAATAACCACTATTACATGTAAATAATCCATACAAGAACAACAAATATAGATCATTGAGCACATCACATTCAAAATAGATCGAAGACAATAATAAACTTTGAAAGCAATGATTTAATCAATAAAAGTACGATTTCATTATTCAAAATCCTCGAAACATGTAATCATCATCTATACATAATAAAACTAGAAGAAAAACATAAAAATACACCCTATTACTTGGCTAGGGTTTCATTGAAACCCTAGATCTTGGTCTAAGCGGCCATAAAAGCGATGAATAACAAGAGGTTGATAGAGGAGGCCATGAGAATCCTTGGTCTTCTTCTTCTTCTCTTTGCTTTCTTATCTTCAATGGCTGAAGTTTTTGTTGTATATGAACGTGTATAATGTTGTGTAACCTTATGTAACCTCAAAATTCAATTAAAATAGTGTATATATAGATTTGGAGCAAGTTTGGAGGCTTTCCTAAATCTAATCGCACTAAAACTACTTTATTTTTGTTCTTGGACGTATTCAGCCAATTTCATTCACGTAGGGATCTTTAGCACACTGAAATACGCAACTTTGGTTTTTACATAGGTTGCGCAAGCGGGCCACGCGAGCGCGATTCTGGAAGGTCGCGCGAGCGGGCTGCACAAGCGATGTGCTAGATTGTCGCGTAATATAGCTTTTTCTACTCCCTTTCTTCTATTTTCACACCCCATTTAGCCTGAAACTCTTGTTTTCTTCCAAAACCTGCTAGAAAATAGAAAACTAAGTAAAAGTATACAAAAACAGGATAAAAAGTGCTAACTAATGTGAATTAAGGCGTGTAATTATGACTTGTTCACTCCCGATCAGCGTGATAGAGAAGGAAGAGGCAGGACATTCCCCCTGTTGACCCCCAGCTGAAGCGGCTTCTATGCGGGCCTCACCCAGACCAGGTAAGAACTTCAGTCCCTGTGGTCGAAGCAGTACCCCCTTCGGTGCACCCTCCGGCGAACATACTGTCCGGAGTGCCCTTAGTTGAGGTGGCGCAGGACGCCCGGACGAGGATTCGACCGGTGCTGCTCCTAAGCCAGGTCAAGAGATGTACGGGGCTAGACCCCGAGGCTCTTTCGGGGTAGCTATACAATATCTCCTATCTGGTAAGTAATTCATCTTCCTCCACTTCCTTTGTCTATGCTCGGATGACTGATCGGTGTATTTTTTCCTTTTTTTCAGTCCGAATGTTTGGCAGCGGGAATTGAGACTTTTTTGCCCAGGATGGCTGAGAGGTTGGCCAGTACTGAAGCTATTCTATCTGCAGGGAAGGCAGCTCGGGAAGCTGTCGACTTTACTCTTACGGTGAAGGAGGAGAAAACTAAGGCTCTGGCCTTGGACCTCAGAGCTGCTCATGTAGATCTTGCCACTGAGTGGGAAACCCAGAGGGCTACTGAGGAAAAAGCTGCTGCTGCTGATGTGAAAGCTTCCTGAGTTGAGGCGGCTAAGGCGGTTGATGAAAAATTTGAAGCCAGCTTCCTCAAGGGCTATGCTGACCTAACAGAGAGGGAAACTATAGACCATTCCGACTAGGATCTCTCAGTGTACTACTAGACCGAGTCTAATTTCTGGAAGGAGCTGTCCCCGGCTACTAATGAGGAGGGTGGAGTCGCTCCGGCTGATGAGGTCGGGGAGACCGACGAGGTGGTGATTGTGGATGAGCAATAGCCTTTTTCTTTTTCTTTTTTTTTTTTTTTGGGGGGGGGGGGGGGGGTGGGGGGGAGAGGCTACTATAATTGCCCCCTAGGCATTGTACATATTTGTTTTTACTGTTAATGCAAAGGCTCTCTGAGGCCGCCTTTTGCACCAACTATTTATTATATTCCTTTTTTGTATTTGCCTGTTTGTGATTGCCCGTGCTTGACCGATTATTAGTCTTGCCAAAACCCTGCCTTAGTCAAGAGCTTTAGGACTGTGACCGGTAAAGAACACTTGGTTTTCTAGGGACCTATACTTATAAACCAACTTGGGTTTGAAGGTCCCGTTCGGTATTATGTAGGATTTTGGTCCTGTTACTGCCTGGATGATTTTTCTGGGCACTGCAGGTACTTTGGAATATTTTGGAATCCCAACCCTATTAGTGCTCGGTGTGATTCGTGTTTTAGTCCAATATCTCCTGTCCCCTAAGCTTTTGCTAAGGCGGGCATTGGTAGAGGGAGTGACCATAGGGAACCGACCTAGAACGTTGGTAGGTGTAGGGTCTTTTTAAGGTTGCTATCATTAGCCACCTAGAGGGATTTGTACCCATCGTTGGTGATGGACCTAAGCGAAGCTGGTGCCTCGGGCATGACCCTGAGGTCTTATGCGCCTCGGGTTTGAGTCCCGAGGTCTTTTGTGCCTTGAGTGTAGTCCTGAGCTTTTTTTGTGTCTCAGGTGCAGTCCCAAGGTCTTTTGTGCCTCGGGTGTAGTCCCAAGATCTATTGTGCCTCGGTGTGGTCCCGAGGTCTTTTGTGCCTCAAGTGTGGTCCCGAGGTCTTTTGGCTTAATGGAACGCAGGATGAAGAGTCGTTTTGCAAAAGAAAAAAATTTATTTGATAAGTAAATAAAACTACTCAGAAAGAGCTATAGAAAAGCAAAAATCTTTATTTCCTAACCCATGCTAACCTGTCCTTATCCATGCATTATTGAAAGTACTTACGGAGATGATGTACGTTCCAAGGGTGAGACAGGTCCTGCCCATCTAGAGTCTGTAACCGGTAGATTCCAGGGCTTCCCAGTTTGGGCTCAACTTTCCGTGACTCGGGACCTTGGTAGACTGGTTTACTGCCTTAAGAACCAGGTCTCCTACTTAGAAGCTGCGATGCTTGGCTCTGCTATTGAAATACTGAGAGACCCACTATTTATCGGCTGCCACTTTCAGATATGCCCGATACCTTTTCTCCTCTATCAGATCGAGCTCTCCCCTAAAGGCTTCCCCATTGCTTTGCTCGATGAAATTCGCCACCCAGAACGTTGGCATTCCGAGCTCTGTGGGTACCATTGCCTCAAAGCCATAGGTAAGTGAGAATGGTGTTTCCCCTGTTGCTGCTCGGGGAGTGGTACGGTAGACCCACAGAAGGGTCGGTAGTTCTTCTGCCCAAAGCCCTTTGGCATTTTCAAGTCTGGTTTTGATTGACTGCAGAATTATCCAATTTGTCGTCTCGGCTTGGTCATTGGCTTGAGGGTGCTCACGAGAAGAGTAATGGTTTGATATGCTGTAGCCTGAGCAAAACTGTCTAAATACCGAGGTGCCTAACAACCTGCCGTTGTCGCTGACTAGGATCCGGGGGATGCCGAACCTGCTGAGAATGTTTTTCTCAACGAAACTTTCCATCTTTTTCTCATTGATCGTTTCTAAGGGCTCGACTTCTGCCCACTTAGTGAAATATTCCACGGCAATGATGGCGAATTTGACTTAGCCTTTTGCCATTGGGAGGGGACCGACGATATCAATGCCCCATTGAGCAAACGACCATGGGTTGAGGATTGGTGTTTGGAACTGCGTCGGGCAGTTAATCATGTTGGCATGCCTCTGACACTTGTCACATTTTTTGATGTACTCCTGAGAGTCCTGGGCCATCGTCGGCCAGTAGTAACCATGTAACAGAGTTTTGCGAGAAAGCGCCCGATCGGGAGTGAACAAGTCCTAATTACACGCCTTAATTCACATTTGTTAGCACTTTTTATCCTATTTTTGTGTACTTTTACTTTGTTTTCTATTTTCTAGTAGGTTTTGGAAGAAAGCCAGAGTTCTAGGCTAATAGGGTGTAAAAATAGAAGAAAAGAAGCAGAAAAAGCCACCTCGCGCAAGCGGCCCGCTTGCACGACTTACCAAAAATGCACTCTCGCGGCCCACTCGCGTGACCTGTACGGAAAAAGTGAAACGTGTATTTCTATATGTTGAAGACTTCTATGGGAACGAAATTGTCTAATTACGTCCAGAAACATAAATAAAGCAGTTTTAGTGCAATTAGGTTTAGGAAAGCCTCCAAACTTGCTCCAAAACTATATATACCCTATTCTAATACAATTTTGGGGGTTACACAATAATACACAACATTATTCACACCTAAAACTTCAGCCATTGAAGAGAGGAAAGCAAGAAGAAGAAGAAGAAGACCAAGGATTCTCATGGCCTCCTCCATCAACCTCTTGCTGTTCATCGCTGTGGCCGCTTAGACCTATATCTAGGGTTTCAATGAAACCCTAGCCAAGTAATAGGGTGTTATTTATGCTTTTCTTTTATTGATTATGTATGGATGATGATTACATGTTTCGAGGATTTTGAATAATAAAATCATATTTTATTGATAAAATCATTGCTTTCAAAGTTTATTCTTGTCTTAGATCTATTTTGAATGTGATGTGCTCAATAGTCTATATTTATTATGCTTATATGGATTATTTACATGTAATGGTGCTTAATTGAATTGTGATATCAAGTAGTCGAATAGTTCATGCCTAGGGAAGACGGAGTGCGCCGTAACCCTAGTTTAGTGTGAGACACTCCATGCCAACCGAAGATGAATTATGTTGATGCTTGAATCGTAGTTTTCTTCTTGACAGAGGAATTGGGCTTGTAGCTACAATTCTCCATTATCATCCAATGTAATAAGCTAATTGAATGCATGGATACCCTTATTACAAAGCTAGTGGTGGATTTGTAATCCTAGGTCACTTTAAATATCGTTTACAACAACTTTTAAATTGCTTTCATAGTTTAGATTTACGTTCATTGTTCTTAGTTTAATTCAAATCAAAATCAAAATTCGATTTTTCTTAATTAACTAGGTTTAGGTTTTAAAATTAAAGTGTTTTAGTATTTCAATCTTTGTGGGTTCGACCTCTACTTCCACACTAGAAATCTTTTAAAGTAGAGTATACTTTTTGTCTTGATTTCGACAAGATCAATTTTTGGCGCCATTGTCGGGGATTGCAAGTTACTACCTTTAGTTTTAGAATCTTAGTTTAGTTAATTTGTAAATATTAGATTAAGTTTTCTTTTTCTAATTTTTCGTTTTTGTTTTGAGTCACTAACTATTCCGTTTGTTTTGTAGTTTCTCAAGTCATAAAATTCTAGTATTTCAGAGGGAAAGAGCTTAGCGCATCAAAGGAGCTTACACGAATCAATTAAAACAAAAGAAAGAGAAAAAAAATTTCAAGTAAATCGCTTCCTTGAAAATTTGCTTCAAACCACTTTAAGTCAGAGCACATAGACGCTCTATTTACATTTGTAATACCCTGTATTTTGTAATATTATATGAATAAGACCTTCTAATGCTTCTTTTAATACTTGTATGAGTTTTCCCTTACCCTTGGTATAAATTGAATACCAATCGATTGGAATCAGCTGGGTAGATTCTCTTGCCTTGGCTGGGGAAAGGCCACGTGAACATTCAATCACTATATATTTAGCCCATTTTGGGCATGTTTCTGTTTTAAAAAATAGAGAGAGTGAGATGGAGTGTTTGTGTGTGTTTTAATATATATATACACTTATACACACACACACATATATATACATTCATACACTCACACACATACACACACACACACACACAGGAGAAAGAGAGAAGAAGAAAGAAAGAAGAAAAGAGAAGAAGAAGAGAGAAAGAGGCAGAGAAGACACACACACAGAGAGAGAGAGAGAGAGAAGGACCACCATTAGAGCTTCCAAGCTTCAAAACATATAACCAAACATACCCTAGACCCCTAGGTGAGTTTTAAACTCACTTGGTAACTCATTATTGATGTTAAAGCATGTTTGAATGAAGAAATGGAGTATAAATGGTGTTTCTTTGTATTTATAAATGATGTTAAACCATTAGAGCTTCCAAGCTTCAAAACACATAACCAAACATACCCTAGACCCCTAGGTGAGTTCTAAACTCACTTGGTAACTCATTATTGATGTTAAAGCATGTTTGAATGAAGAAATGGAGTATAAATGGTGTTTCTTCGTATTTATATATGTTGGACAATCTTCAATATGAAGAAGATGAAGTCCTAATCGATTGGACTTGTCCCAATCAATTGATATCTTAATCGATTGCTATTTATGGCAATCGAATGACATGTGATTCAATTGATTGAACCTTTTACCAATCAATTGATACTATTTTTATACCAAACGATTGAACCCTTCTCTCAATCGATTGCAAGTTGCAGAATGTTGATAATCTTGTTTAGTTTATATTATAACTATTTAGTTGTTTAATTACTATTCAGTATTTCTAGCATGCTTTATTGTTGTAATACAGACGTAATAATGAGCTAATGCATTATAGAATCGTAGTAACGATGAGTTTTAATGGATATGGTTGTGATGTTAGATAACGTAATAATTGTGAATCATTTGGAGTTAACGTTCATTTCATTCAGAGTAGTCAGGCCACATTGGGATAATCATGTATCGATATTAGAGTTGCACTTAAGTAGGTTTGTTAAGATTCGGGAATCTTGCATGGGCGGGCATTGGTCAATCATATGTTCTTAAAAGTGGTAGACAGGCGAAGGTGTCTACGACTGCGGTGGATCGGACCATTTGCCCTAAGATAGCCAGATGAGCTAATCATATGTTCTTAAAAGCGGTAGACAGATGAAGGTGTCTACAACTGCAGTGGACCGTGATCACTGGTAGACGTCGCTAAGTTGTGGCATAGAATGATGTACTGTTGCTTAAAGCATTATATCCCTGTAGTGCGGTGAATTGTGCATATGTTCTTAAAAGCTGGGGATGGACTGATGTGGTATCAATGACTGCGGTGGACTGTGTATATGTTCTTAAAAGCGGTGGACGGAGCAATGGTGTATCCTTAAGAGTGAACTACTGTTGAGTCTGTTCTCCTATCATGATGGATTGTCGGACTTAAAATGAGTAAGACGTTAGTAATCGGATCATCAGCATGATTAAAGGAGTTACCCTCACTGAATCATAATGGTTAGCGTTTATAACTTGTTATAACTCAATAGTTGATACCCTATTAGTATCTAATTTACTCAGCTTTCATTAAGTTGACGGCGTTTATGCCACTAGACCTTTCCATGTTCCAGTGCACCCTAGTTATGACTATACAGGTGAAGGACCTGTAGGCGAGGACTACTATGCTAGTGACGATATCCCTGTAGAGGACTACCCCAAAGGAGGTCAGGCCGAAGAGGACTACTACGCCAAGGACTACCTCTATACCAACTGAAGATTAGGCTAGACTATAGTTTGATTATCTTTACTACTTTCTAGACCTTTTGTAATCAGGCATATGTTGCCTTAACAATTGTACTTCCACTGTGTTTTTTATTATTCGAGTCTCTGATGTGTAATAGTTAGTATCCTCCTTTTTGATATTAAGTTATGTGTTAACCAGAACTTAGATTTCATTCTTGTCATCTCCTTTACTTATTATTGTTTAGTACTGCGTGGTGTGGACAATCGTGTAACTTCACCAGCCGTTGCCTTTGGACCCAAAAAGGAAATTTATTTTTCTCTATTTTTACCGTTCCGGGGCGTGACAGGATTTTTGGTATCAAAGCCTAGGTTTTATACCTTTTTGCTCATAGGTTGTTTCACATCATCCGGTCGTAGAACCTTGAGATTCTATAGATGAGTATTAAGATTAGTTCTGACTTAAGGTAGCCTCTTTTCAAGTAGCATGGCACCACCGCTGTTCGTTCCAGACGAGTTTGGAGGACACTATGTGTATGAGGGCAGTATTGCACCGACAGATCCACAATACTATGCCTGGAAGGTTAGGCAGAGAGCCCTCACCGAGATAGTACGAGACATGTAGATTGAGCAACAGATATTTGGGACCTAGGATCTGGAGGTGATATGTCACGAGATGATCTACTGTAAGGAGACCTTCAAACTCATCAAGGAGGATTCACTATAGATGTTACGAGACCGTTTCTCTTATCAGGTTCTACTTTTAGAGGTTAGAGCAGCACCTCCACCTCCACCTCCCCCGATGGAGCCACCACCCCAGGCACCTCCACCCCCACTAGAGGAGGACATGGTTGATGCACCCCTAGCAGATGAGGACCCAGAGGACGATGATTCAGATGAGAGTGACAACGATGATGAGCCAGGGGATGACGATGAGGATATGGAGGATGAGGAGGACGAGGACACCGATGACAAGGAGCCAGAGTATGATCCAGAGAAGGACCCAGAGGACCTCGAGGACCCAGCTAGTATGGATGTGCCAATTAGTGTAGATATTATAGTAGCAGAGGGTTATCTGATAGAGGATGAGATTATAGTAGATGATGATGCAGGTGATGACGCTGTAGTACCAGTCCTACCAGGCAGAGTTATAGCACAGATGGCAGCAGAATGGGCTACAGAGATGGCTGCACAACCCCATGGATTTGAGGTAGGTGCATGTCACGACCCAAGTCTCGCTAAGTAAGATATTGTCCGCTTTGGGCCTAAACCCGCACGGATTTGTTCTTGGGCCACTACCCAAGAAGCCTCTTACTAGGGAGACTTGAAACCACACATATATAGCACATTACTTTTCCACACCCAGGCGATGTGGGACGAACTTCCCATAGTGTGTAGCCTGCCAGCACCTACTGCAGCCACAAAGGCACCTACAGCAGCCCGCCCACAACACCAGGGTCGTTACATTCCACCCCCCTTAGGGCCCAACGTCCACGTTGGCACACTTCCGGCTGGGTCTAGCTCTGATACCATTTTGTCACGACCCAAGTCTCGCTCAGTAAGATATTGTCCGCTTTGGGCCTAAACCCGCACGGATTTGTTCTTGGGCCACTACCCAAGAAGCCTCTTACTAGGGAGACTTGAAACCACACATATATAGCACATTACTTTTCCACACCCAGGCGATGTGGGACGAACTTCCCATCGTGTGTAGCCTGCCAGCACCTACTGCAGCCACAAAGGCACCTACAGCAGCCCGCCCACAACACCAGGGTTGTTACAGTGCACCAGAGTTGGCTCAGGCTATGGCACAGGCCGAGGCACTCACAGCTGCATTCGATGCAGCCCAGGCTGACATGGCTGCCGATGTGAGAGACTTGGGAGTTGTTGTGGAGCATGACGGACCCGAGCTGGTTGAGAATATTGTGATAGATGATGAGGACATGATGGATGAGGACATGGATGAGGACGATCTTTTGTCCGAGGTTGCCCCAGAGGGCGAGGCTTCCATCTATGGATCTGATGTGGACAACTTTTGAGTCCAGTACCTATAGGACTTAGACTTTTACTTTTGACTTCAGGACATGTTGTCTACTTACTTTTGACACTTACATAGATAGCTATTGACCATAGCCTTTTTATATAGGTAGCCACCAGTGGTGGGTTGTTTATATTTCTTTTGCTAGATCTTGTATAGGATCATATACTACGTGGTATACAGATGATCTGTTGTGTACTCTGCTATACATCTTTTGGGTATATATATATAGCAGATCGTTTCTTTTGGTTATTTCTGGTATCATTTCATTACCTATATTATGTTGTGATTTAGATTGGTGCTATGCTTCTTGTTGTTTTAATTATGGTTGATTCCCCGAGAAGATTGCCAGCTAATCGTTAGATCCTTCATAGGTACATCTCACACGGAACGCTATGGCTGGGAACACGAGATATCAAGCAAGACTAGGAGCACCCATTCCTAAGGGTATGGACCAAACCAGAGTCTTTGAAGCATTCATGCAACGGATGGAACATGTTGGTGACACCTACAACAATGCCACCCATCGAGCTAACAATGGCAACAACCACGCTGCTCCTGCGAGGCAGACAAACGATAAGCTATTGGAACGATTTCGTGGCCTGTGACCCAAGAAGTTCTACGGCATGGCAGAATCATGGAAAGCAAAGCAATGGGTATGAGAGTTGGAGCTAATCTTTGAAGCCTTGGAATGCAGTGAGCTTGACAAGAGATGCCTAGCTCCGTTTCAACTGACTTACTCCACCACAGACTGGTGGGAGGCCAAGAAAGCCACAATTGGGACCGATGCTGTAAGGAGAATGCCTTGGGAAAACATTCAAGACTCGATTTCTCGAGACGTATTTCCCTGAGGACAAAATAGACCAACAAGAGAGGAATTTCCTAAGTCTAACTCAAGGGAACTAGACGATCAGGGAGTATACCACACAATTTGAGTGACTTTTTTGCTTCGCTCCACGCATGATAGATACCCCCGCCAAGAAGGTCAAGCGATTCCACCAGGGACTTAACCCACACCTTCGACACATGATGATAGGCCATATGGGCCAGTCATTTGAACGGATTATCCATCTTACTTTAAGTTTGGAGAATGATGCTTATCTTGTGCAAGGACCAAAAGCGAATCAACCTCCACCCAGGACCTTCCAACAGAGGAACTTTCCAGTGCAGTCATCAAGGAGCAATCAGGGATGGAAACCCCAGATTAATAACTATCAGGGAACCAAGCGAACTTGGGATGGTACAAAGAAGCCCCAAGCTAATTTTCCTCGACAGCAGAATCGACAGCAAGGACCACCTTAAGCATAGCCCGCCTCCCAATGAGAGAACACCGATGGATGTTTCAACTGCGGAGTGGCCAGACATATTGTAAGGTATTGCACAGCTCCCAAGACTAACCGCTGCAATAACATCATCTGTCATAACTGTAACAAGACTGGTCATATGAGCAAGGATTGTCAAGCACCTCATGGAGGCTACTATGGAGGGCCTGCTCAAGGATAACAAGGATAGGTTAGGGTGAACGCCATCATCCCTAGCAATACAGGATACGATACTGAGGAATAGCAGAACTAAGAAGGTACACTCATTTTATTCCATAGTCAAGTTAGAGCTTTGTTTGATACCGGTGCTGCCCGTTTTTTCATAGCTATTAAGATTATGCGTGACTTGGGTTTGGTACCCCTAATACTTGAACCAGCCCTTAATGCCGTTTCGCCCTTGGGAGTAACTATTAAGTTGGGTAAGGTATGCAAGAATTGTCCCTTAACCCTAGAAGATAGAAATCTCCCAGCAGACTTGATAGTTTTGTCGATGTCTGATTTCGACGTGATCCTAGGAATGGACTTGCTTACCAAGTATGGAGCCGTTCTGGATTGTGTTAGTTGGACCATTGTCTTTTCGACACTTGGTTGCCCGTAAATCAGATTCTAATGTCAGCCTTTGAGCGATATATTTATTACAAGCTGCTTAGCCACGATCGAGAGTTCAAACACGGAGCTTATTATTGACCAGATCCCCGTTATTCAAGATTTTGAAGATTTATTCCAAAGTATCTCTAGACTTCCGCCAAAGAGAGAGATAGACTTCTACATTGAGCTAGTACCCGGAACATTGTCGATTTCCAAGACTTTGTACTAGATGGCGCCGATGAAAATGTTAGAATTAAAGAAGCAAGTTCATGAACTTGAAGACTTAGGTTTCATTTGCCTAAGTACGTCACCTTGGGGAGTACCAGTCCTATTCGTGAAGAAGAAGGACGAAAAGTTACAACTCTGTATCGACTACAGAGAGCTGAATAAAGTCATGATCAAGAATAGATATCCACTTTCCCGGATAGACGACCTATTTGATTAATTACAAGGATCAAGGATATTCTTGAAGATTGATTTGCGTTCAGGATATCATTAGTTACTAGTTCGACCGGAAGATATACTGAAAACTACCTTCAGGACGAGGTATGGACACTATGAGTTCTTAGTGATGTCCTTTAGACTGACCAATGCCCTGGCAGTATTTATGGACTAGTCAGACCTTATCTGGATCAATTCGTTATAGTATTCATCGATGACATTCTGATTTACTCGAAGACAGAAGAAGCGCACAAGAAGCATCTATAGATTGCTCTACAGACCCTCAGAGATAAAAGTCTATATGAAAAATTTAGCAAGTGTGAATTTTGGCTTCAGGAAGTCAAATTCTTGGGACATGTGATATCACCTGATGGAATTTTTGTAGACTCGTCCAAGATCGATGCAATCTTGAGCTGGAATAGACTGACTAACGCAACCAAAGTTAGGAGTTTTCTTGGATTGGCTGGATATTATCAGAGATTCTTGTAGGGATTCTATAGGATCGCAGGACCGTTGAAAAGTTTGACAAGGAAGGAGACAAATTATGAATGGACTGATAAGTATGAGGATGCATTTCGTGAATTAAAAGAGAGACTAACCTCAGCACCTATACTCGTATTACCTAAGAGTGGTGAATGATTCATAATCTATAGTGACACATCGCACCAAGGACTTGGTTGTGTACTAATACAAGATGGACGTTATTGCATACGAATCAAGATAATTGAAGCTACATGAGAAGAATTATCCTACGCATGACTTGGAACTAGCTATAATTGTGATTACCCTGAAGATTTGGAGACACTACTTGTATAGAGAAAAGTTTGATATGTTCTCAGATCACAAGAGTTTGAGGTACTTTTTCTCTCAGAAAGAGTTGAACGTGCGACAGCGAAGATGGATGGAACTACTCAATGACTATGATTTCTATTTGTAATACCATCCAGGTAAAGCAAATGTTGTAGCTGACGCTTTGAACCAAAGGCCCCGCCTCTTGATCGCTTCGATTTTGATTAGAGAATGGCGAGCATTGGAGACGTTAGTCGGATTCGACCTCCAACCAGCGGGATCGGGAAAATGATAACACTTTGGATGTCTTGTCATACAACCGACTCTCATCAGCCGTATCTTGGACACTCAACTGTCAAACGAAGATATAAAGCTATGGTTTACTAAGATGTCCGCAAAGGAACCAAAAATATAGAGTATTAGTACGGACGGAGCATTGAGATGCAAGGGTAGACTTTATGTGCCAAACGACGGTAGTCTCAGGAAGCATATTTTGGATGAAGCGCACAAGTTGAGGATGACTATCAACCCTGGAGGAAACAAGATGTATAAGGACTTGAAGAGGAACTTTTGGTGGGAATGAATGAAGCGAGAAGTGGTCGAGTACGTGTCGCAGTGTCTTGTTTGCAAACAAGTGAAGGTAGAACATCAGAGACCACCTGGACTTCTACAACCACTACTGATTCCCCAGTGGAAATGGGAACACATCACCATGGATTTCGTGGTTGGATTGCCAAAGTCTCAACAAAATCACGATGTTATTTAGGTAATAGTAGATCGACTCACCAAGTCAGTGCATTTCATCGCCTACAGCATGACGTACCCAGTTGAACGATTGAGTTGGATGTATCTACAGTAAGTTGTGAGACTGCACGGTGTACCTGTCTCAATAATTTTAGATCGAGATTCGGGCTTTCACCACTGAATTTTGGAAGAGCCTTCAGACAGCAATGTGAACTTCATTAAACTTGAGTTCAGCCTTTCATCCACAAATAGACGGCCAGACAGAACGAGTCAATTAAGTGATGGAGGATATGCTATGAGCTTATGTCATTGAATTCGAGAGTTCATGGGAGACACATCTACCATTGATCGAGTTCGCCTACAATAACAGCTATCATATGAGCATAGGGATGGCACCGTTCGAAGCTTTATATGGAAGACATTGCTGATCGTCGCTATGTTGGGCCGAAGTCGGAGATACTCAACTACTTGGGCCTGAGATGATTCGAGAAACCAACGAGAAGATCCAGATTGTACGAGAGAAGATGAAGACGGCGCAATCTAGACACAAGAACTATGCCGACAAATGACGGAAGGACCTAGAGTTCGCAGTTGGAGATCATGTACTACTCAGAGTTTCGCCAATTTGAGGTATTATCAGATTCGGACAGAAGAGGGGCAAGCTAGCACCGCGATTCATCTGGCCATTCGAGATCCTAGAACGTGTTGGAAAAGTAGCCTACAGACTTGCATTGCCACCGAAGATGTCGAGAGTGCACAACGTTTTCCACATCAGCATGCTGAGAAAGTGTGCCCACAACCCAGTGCACGAGATCAGTTTTGAAGATATTGAGGTGAACGAGAACATGACATACAACGAAGGACTCGTGTGTATTCTAGACCAAGGAGTGAAGAAACTCATAAACAAGGAGACTCCACTAGTGAAGATTCAGTGGAAGCACCACGACGAGGGAAAAGCTTCATGGGAATTGGAGTCGGAGATGCGAGGGAAGTTTTTATTTTTGTTTTAACCCTGCTTACTTCGGATTTCAGGGATGAAATCTTTGATAACTGGTGGATGATGTAATACCCTGTATTTTGTAATATATTATATGAATAAGACCTTATAATGCTTCTTTTAATACTTGTATGAGTTTTTCCTTGCCCTTGGTATAAATTGGATACCAATCGGTTGGAGCATTAATACCTAATACCAATCGATTGACATTTATACCAATCGATTGGAATCAGTTGGGCAGATTCTCTTGCCTTGGCTGGGGAAAGGCCACGTGAACACTCAATCTCTATATATATTAGCCCATTTTGGGTATGTTTCTGTTTCTAGAAAACAGAGAGAGTGAGAGGGAGTGTTTGTGTGTTTTAATATATATATATACACTTATATGTAGACACATATATATACATTCATACACTCACACACACACAGAAGAAAGAAAGAAAAAAAGAGAAGAAGAAGAGAGAAAGAGGCAGAGAAGACAGAGTGAGAGAAGGACCACCATTGGAGCTTCCAAGCTTCAAAACACATAACCAAACACCCCCTAGACCCCTAAAGTGAGTTCTAAACTCACTTGGTAACTCATTATTGATGTCAAAGCACATTTGAATGAAGAAATGGAGTATAAATGGTGTTTCTTCGTATTTATATATGCTAGACAGTCTTCACTGTGAAGAAGACGAAGTCCCAATCGATTGGACTTATCCTAATCGATTGATGTCTCAATCGATTGCTATTATCGAATGAGATATGATTCAATCGATTGAACCTTTTACCAATCGATTGATACTATTTTTATACCAATCGATTGAACCCTTGTCTCAATTGATTGAAAGTTGCAGAATGTTAATAGTCTTGTTTAGTTTATATTATAACTATTTAGTTGTTTAATTACTATTCAGTATTTCCAGCATGCTTTATTGTTGTAATATAGATGTAATAATGAGCTACGTTATAGAATCGTAGTAATGACGAGTTTTAATGGATATGGTTGTAACGTTAGATAACATAATAATTGTGAATCCTTTGGAGTTAATGTTCATTTCATTCAGAGTAGTCAGGCCACATTGGGATTGTCATGTATCGATATTAGAGTTGAACTTAAGTAGGTTTATTAAGATTCGGGAATCTTACGTGGGCAGGCTTTGGTCGATCATATATTCTTAAAAGCGGTGGATTGACGAGGGTGTCTACGACTGCGGTGGACCAAACCATTTGCCCTAAGATAGCTAGATGATCTAATCACATGTTCTTAAAAGCAGTAGATAGACGAAGGTGTCTACGATTGTGGTAGACCGTGATCACTGGTAGACATCGCTAAGTCGTGACATAGAATGATGTATTGTTGCTTAAAGCGTTATATCCCTATAGTGTAGTGAACTGTTCATATGTTCTTAAAAGCTGGGGATGGACTGACGTGGTATCCATGACTGCGGTGGACTGTGCATATGTTCTTAAAAGTGGTGGACGGAGCAATGGTGTATCCGTAAGAGTGAACTACTGTCGAGTCTGTTCCCAATCATGATGGATTATCGAACTTAAAATGAGTAAGACGTTAGTAATCGGATCATCAGCATGATTAAAGGAGTTACCCTCACTGAATCTTAATGGTTAGCATTTATAATTGTTATAACTCAATAGTTGATACCCTGTTAGTATCTTATTCACTCAGCTTTCATTAAGCTAACGGCGTTTATGCCGCTGGACATTTACATGTTCCAGCGTACCCTGGTTATGACTATACAGGTGAAGGACCTGTAGGCGAGGACTACTATGCCAGTAATGATATCCCTGTAAAGGACTACCTCGAAGGAGGTCAGGTAAAAGAGGACTACTATGCCAAGGACTACCTTTATGCCAACTGAAGATTAGGCTAAACTGTAGGCTAGTTATCTTTACTGCTTTCCAGACCTTTTGTAATCAGGCATATGTTGCCTTAACAATTATAGTTCTGCTGTGTTTTGTTTGATTCGAGACTCTGATGTGTAATAGTTAGTATCCTCCTTTTTGATATTAAGTTATGTGTTAACCAGAACTTAGATTTCACTCTTGTCTTCTCATTTGCTTATTATTGTTTAGTACTGCGTGGTGTGGACAATCGTGTGACTTCACCAGATGCTGCCTTTGGACCCAAAAAGGAAATTTATTTTTCTCTATTTTTGTCGTTCCGGGGCGTGACAACATTAGTTTAGGGATGATTTACACGTGCATTATCTAGGAAACCCCGGGCACTGGGCTTTGACGCAAATCACTGCATAACAGGATTAACTTTCATACATCATAGTAGTTGTGTACTTGTTGTCTTATTTGCGTGATTGTCTTTCGTATTTGTTTGAGTCAGTCTTTACATTAGTGTTGTTTTTTTTAGTTTATGTTTGGTACGCGTTCAAGTAAACCTGAATTACATTCTTTTGACCTTGAACTTGAACGTACCCTAAGAGTCCTTAGGACATCAACCCAAGCTTCTAGAACTCATTTGCTAGACAACGAATCAATTCTGAAATCGTCGTCGTTATTTTAGGCCAAAATTCAAAACACATTTCAACATTTAAGAAAAAGTCGAACTATTAACATTCAACCTATTCCAATGGCCGACCTTGGAAACAACGGACAATGGGAATAACCAAAATAATGGAAATAACCCCAATGTACCTCTACCTCGTCCGCTTAAAGATTATTTCATTCCTACAGCCTATACACCACAAGCAGGTATCAAATTATCAGATGTGACAGCATCTCACTTTGAGATAAAGTCATCTACCATCGCGCTACTCCCTTCATTCCATGGCTGTATTAACGAAGATCCTTATCATCACTTAGGAGAGTTCCAAGACATATGCTCTACATTGAAAATCCAAAATCTAATAGATGATGAATTAAAATTGCGTCTCTTTCCATTCTCCTTAAAGGATAAATCTAAGTATTGGCTCCAATCTCTTGAGCTAAACACTATTAAAACATGGTAAGCATTACATATTGCATTTTTACAAAAGTTTTTACCCATCACAAGAATAAATCAAATAAGAAAATCTATAATGAACTTTGTGATGCAAGATGGGGAAGCACTCTATGACACTTGGAAACAACTTAAAGAATTATTACGCTCTTGCCCACATCATCAAATTCCCAAGTGGCAATTGGTACATATCTTCTATGAGGGACTTGTTCCCTCACTTTGTAATACCGTCGATGCCGTTTGTGTGGGTACCTTCCTACACAAAAGCGCCGACGAGGCATGGAAAATTTTCGAAACATTAGGTAAAAATTCGATGCATTAAGCCGTGTCAGTACGTCCTGAGGGGTGTTCCACCTAAACCCAAGTAGAGGAGCATTTCGAGTCAAGTCATTTAATCGAAATACAAGAACTATCTAAAAAAATTGACCGATTTATGGCAATGAATCAAACGTCGGGTTCACCCTCTTATGAAAAATTTCAAATATGCTCCGATCCTTACACATTCTACACTTGCATGCTCATCCGCATCTCAATTTCTGGAAATCGTGGAACAACACATACACTCTATTCAACAATTCCCAGGAAATAGTTATAATCCAATGATAAAAAATTTTCTAATACTTATCGACCCCAATTTTAACAAAGTCAATACCAACACCCCCCTCCTAATCCTAACCCTCTAAGGGATAATGCTTTTCAGGAGAAGGTGTTGGCATCCCTTAAGAATATCGAAACGCAAGTGCAAGCACAAGCACAAATAGTGCACTCTCACACACAATCCATTGCGAAGCTTGAGTCCCAAATGGGACAAATAGCTAATGCGGTGAGTTATAGAAATGAGGGTAAGTTACCTAGTCAAACTATTCAAAATCCTAAGGGACAATACGAGAATGGGGGTTCGAGTGAGTAAGTAAACGCCGTCTCGACTAGGATGACTATTCGAGAAGAGGAAGTTATTGAAATTCTGAATGAGAGTGAGAAAAATGTGAACATTAATTCGAATCAAGAGAAGGGTGGAGGCAAGAGTCGAATTAAGAAAGAAAATGAGCCGGTCCCAACTAATTATGTTTTGAAAATGCCGTTCCCACCAAACATTGAGGAACAATCACATTTTTCAAAGAAAGGATAAAAAAACTGAAGATATACTCGAGGTGTTTAAACAAGTGAAAATAAATATTCCATTCCTCGATGCTATAAAACAAATTCTCGCTTATGCTAAGTGCCTTAAAGACCTATACACTCAAAAGCGCAAGTTGCACAGTCATGTTCTGAAAAAGGTCTTTTTCGCTGAAAAAGTAAGTTTGATCTTCCAACACTCTCCTCCAAAGTATAAGGATCCTGGAACGCCTACCATTTCTTGTCATATAGGTGACCCTTTAATCCATCGGGCTCTCCTTGACTTAGGTGTGAGTATGAATCTGCTGCCATACACAGTCTACAAATAACTAGGATGGGGTGAACTTAAGCCCACGGTCGCTACCATAAAATTAGCGGATCGTTTTATTAAAATCCCTAGAGGAATCATTGAGGATATTTTGGTAAAAGTTGATAAATATTATTATCCTATCGATTTCATGGTCCTTGACACTAAACCAGTGCTAGATGCTAAGAAACATACTCCTGTCATTCTTGGTCGTCCATCTTAGCCACGGCCAACACTCATGTTAAATATCCAACGGGGGTAATGAAAGTGTCATTTGGGAGCATGAGCCTAAAATTAAACATTTGTAACGCTGTTGATCAACCTCCCAACGATGATGATTATCTATATGTGGTGGGTAGTGAGGTTAGACGAACTATTGAACCTAATAAAGAAATCAATATGAGTAAGGAAAATAATACAATGAGTAATAAGAAAACGAATTTGAATAACCCGGATCCTAATGATGAATTTACTCGAAAGGTGAGAAATCGATTTGAACATAGTCAGGGAGAACTGTTGATCAAGTTAAAAAATAATGACATTATTTCTATTTTCCGTCGGAGTCTCCCTCTTGTCCTCAAGTGTACAAAGACTAAGTTTCGACCCCATGAGTCTTGAGCTAGAACGGTCTAGCTGAAGACGTGAAAGACATCGCTTCTTGGGAGGCCACCCAAGCTTTTATCATTCCGTTTTCTCATTTTTGTACACTTTTTGGTCGTTTTAGGTCAGTTTTGAGTCCTTCCTGTTTGTTCTGGACAGGTTTGGGGGTCGGGGTCCAGTTATTTTGAACTTATGCACATTAAAACAAGTGAGAAAAGAAAAAAAAAGGGCATATCGCAAGTGTGGCCCGCTCGTGCGAGTTTTCGCCTTAGGAATTTTTTCTAAAAATTTTATTATAGATGTCTCAGATTCAACTTGTGCCTCAAATCATGCTAGCGAGGGATATTCTCCCGAGTGGCCCACTTGCACAGTCTTTTTCCTTAGAAATTTTTCTTTATGAAACTTAAAACCAGCCTCAGATCTACCTCGCTGAGGGACTCGCATGCGCGAAGGTCGCTCGTGCGAGTGGTATTTTTTGTGTTTTTCTCTCCGTTCTCTTGCCTTCTTTCTCCCAAACCTGGTTAGTTATATTTCCTTTCTGTTTATTCTCTTAAGCCCTTTTAGATCGAGTCCTTCTTTGTTTTGATAGTTCTGTTGGTTTGTTTTTTATTTAAGTCTTTTGATTTTAGTTTAGTTTCTCAATGAGTACGCCATGATTTTCATTATTTACATGTTTATATTTCTATTAGCTATTGGTATTCTTTTGTTTATTTATGCTCTTTTGTCAAGTATTAACAGGTGAATTAGTAGCTCCATTTGGAGTAATTGAACTTTATCGTCATATTCATATGCGTTCACCTGGTTTGTGATTATCGAGATCGAGGTAATGTCGTTCCTTACGTACTCTTCTTTCTTTTGTTTTATTGTTTCATTGGGGACAATGAAAGGTTTAGGTTTAGGGGTATGCGCTCACATGCACATTATTATGCACGAATTTTTCAAAAAAATTTCAATACTTGTGCTTAAAAAAATGATGTTATTTACGTTTTTGAAATTTTGAGTCGATACTTCTTGTTATATAACTTGGAGTTATATAACTTGGATTGTTATAGAATGGTAAATATGAGAAGATGTGGTTAAACATTTGCTAAAGTCATGATGAGATGTTTTAGGATATATATCATTTGAATTGTAGTTTTGTATAATAGATTTGCACACAAAGATATGCACTGCACATAATCGCTTGAATACATGTTTGATGTGAACTATAATATGATTTGGATTTCTAGATAACACATGGTGGAGACTTGGCAACCTTGCATTAGTCCTCAATGGCAGCATCATGGTGTTAGTCCTCAATGGCAACCTTACGTTAGTCCTCAATGGCAGCATTATCGGTGCTAGTCCTCAATGCCAATCTTGCGTTAGTCCTTAATGGCAGCATTATCAGTGTTAGTCCTCAATGGCAACCTTGCGTTAGTCCTCAATGGACGCATTATCGGTGTTAGTCCTCAATGGCAACCTTGCGTTAGTCTTCAATGGCAGGATTATCGGTGTTAGTCCTCAATGGCAACCTTGCGTTAGTCCTCAATGGCAGCATTATCGGTGTTAGTCCTCAATGGCAACCTTGCGTTAGTCCGCAATGGCAACATTATCAGTGTTAGTCCTCAATGGCAACCTTGCATTAGTCCTCAATGGCAGCATCATGGTGTTAGTCCTCAATGGCAACCTTGCATTAGTCCTCAATGGCAGCATTATCGGTGTTAGTCCTCAATGGCAACCTTGCATTAGTCCTCAATGGCAGCACCATTTGTGTTAGTCCTCAATGGCAACCTTGCATTAGTCCTCAATGGCAACCTTGTGTTAGTCCTCAATGGCAACTTTGCATTAGTCCGCAGTGGCGGCATCATTTGTGTTAGTCCTCAATGGCAGCATCATTTACGCTAGTACTCAATGGCGATCTCTTTTAGGCCTCAATGGCAATCCTCGTCACTCCTCAATGGCAATCTTTTTGCGTTAGTCCTTGATGGTAGCATCTTTTTGGTCGATATTAGTCCTTGATGGAAATCTTTGATGCAGTCCTCTAGATTGAGGCAAATCCCTATTGAAGTCCTCTAGATTGAGGTAAATCCATGTTAAAGTCCTCTGTATTGAGGCAAATATGTTGAAGTCCTCTAGATTGAGGCAAATCCATGTTTAAGTCCTCTAAATTGAGGCAAATCTGTTGAAGTCCTCTAGATTGAGGCAAATCCTTATTGAAGTCATCTAAGTTAAGGAAATTCATATCGGTGTACGGCATAGAATGCATTCATATCACCAAGAAGAGCATGATCTTGGATCTTCGCATCTACATAGCATGAAGCATGACATTGCATTGACAGTCGTTGATCGGGAGAGAACTAATCCTAATTATACGCTTTAACGCGCATTTGTTAGTACATTTTATCCTATTTTTGTATATTTTTACTCTGTTTTCTAGTTTCTGACAGGTTTTGGAAGAAATCAACTAAATCAGGCTAAACAGGGTGAAAAAGCATAGTTGAAGAAGCTGAAAAAGCCAAGTCGCGCGCGCGACCCGCGCCCGCGAAAATCAGAGAATCGCTCGCGCGATCCGCTCGAGCGAGAATCCCAAAACCGCTCGCGCGATCCGCGCGCGCGAAGGTCCAAATGTCGCGCTCGCGCGGCCCGCTGGCGCGAGTTTGGCCCTTAGATATTTTTCTTTCCTTTTCTTTATATGAGCCCTCAGGTTCTCCTCGCGCCTAGTTTCGCGGGCGCGAGGTAGCTCGCGGGCGCGAGGGGTCCCGCTGGCGCGAAGAATTTAAAAAAAAAAAAAAAATAGGGATTCGCGCGCGCGACGGCCGCTCGCGCGATTCCCCCTTTTTCCTGTTTTTCTCTTTTGTTTTCTATATATTCCCCCATACTTGTTCTGACAATGTTTTCGTTTCTGTTTTTATTTATTAAGCACTTTTAGATCGAGTTAGTTGTTGTTTTCCTTATTACAATTATACTTTTCCGTTTTCTTCCGATTATTCGTTTTGTTTAGTTTCGATTAATTTATAGATTTGTATTTTATAGTTTTGTTTCATTTATTTTTAATATTCTTTTGTTAGTTTCTTTTCGTTTATCTAGTTTTAACAGGTACATGTGAACTTTATCGCCATATTTTTATACATTTATCTGTTTGTCATTGCCGGAACTAAGGTACTATCGTTCCTTTCTTACCTACTCTCCGTTCTTTCATTTTATTGTTTCATTGGGGACAATGAAAGGTTTAGGTTTGGGGGTATGCCCACATGCACATTATTTTATGCAAAATTTTAAATTTTTTCAATAAGTGTGTTTAAATAAACGATGATTACCGACGGTTTTTGCAATATAAATTTGATACTTTTTGTTATGTAACTATGATTGTTATAGAATGGAAAACAAAAGAGAAGATGTGATTAAACATTTGCTAAAGTCATGTTGAAATGTTTTAAGTTATGTATTGTTTGAATCGTAGTTTTATATCATAGATTTGCACACAAACCTATGCACTACACGTAGTCATTGGAATACATGTTGGTTGTGAACTATAATATGATTCGGATTTCTAGATAACACATGGTGGAGACTAGACCCGGTGAGCTTTTGAGCCTATCTTTTCTATTTAGAGGGTTATGAATACATTGTGTTTGTCGAATTTCATTGAAATAGCGCATTAACTTGTTGTTTAGTCTCATTATTCTTGTTTTGGTTAATAGTCAAGTTAAAATATTTGTTACCATGCAAAATAATCTTCCGTCGTAAACATTGAAGAACCATATGACCCTAGGACATGATTTTAGGCCCTCTTTGTTTATGACCGATAAATGAAAAATTTCCTTAGTTCGCCCTTTGAGCCATTAAAATGCCATTTCTTTCTTAAATTACCATTATCCTTGTTTTTGCTCCAATTTGGCCAACTTGGAGTTCACTTCTGAAAGATTGATCACCTTTTAGTGGTGTTAAGGCGATGTGTGATTGAGAATAAGAAGAAAATAAGATGATGTTCGGGGTGGTTGCCTTGTTATTTATTGAATATTCGTTTCAAAAGCAACGAGGAGGAAAGGAATAAAGAAAAAATAAAGAAGAGGGAGGTTGAAAAAAATTGAAAGAAAAGAAGAAAAATGAATGAGAAAAAGTATGAAAAGATGAATGTGGTAGAAGAGACGAATGAAAGAAATTGAACATGCTTTACAATGCCATTCTGAAACTACTTGATATATCCCTTTCTATCCTCTTTCATTACCTGAGCCACGTTACAACCTTTGAAAAGTCCTAATTGATCCTAGAAAACATGGTTTTGATATGTAAACGATGGGAGGGGGATTAAAATATGGTAATGATTAATTTCTCTTGATTGTTGGCATCCTATCCATGAGACTACTGTTCTTTTGTGTCATGCGTCTTTTTCGAGTCATATGTGAGCATTTATTGTTTTGAAAACATATTTCCTTTGCTCCCATATATTAGAAAAATTACACATGTTTCTGAGTGTTTCATTTGAGAGTGTAATTAACATTGTGAGATTCGTAGTCGAAGCATAGTTAGATGGGTATCCGAGTTATATTCCAAGTTTATGACAAGCGCGTGTTCACTTGACTACCTCATCACACACGTGCAATTTTATGAGAAATTCTATTGATTTATACGATTCATGTACTTGGGATTGTTTTTCAGGACGTAGGTGAACGTTTGATTCCGTTTCTTCTTGTTCATTATTCTATTTTGAATCATCGTTCTATGATAAGGAGTATTGATTGTTTTGTTTTTCGTTTGAATAAAATTTTTTAAATTAATAAGTTAATAAAGATGGTTGTGGGTAACTTGTTGATGAGAACCCTCACGAGACTTCACTCGTCCGACTAGGGACACCTAGGGGTTTAAAAGGCTTGTTGCATACGCTAAATGCAATCGTGATCCATACGAAAATGGAATAGATTTTTATGAGTAGTTTTTATTTTAGTTTTGCTCGAGGACTAGCAAAATGTAGGTTTGGGGGTGTGATCGGGAGAGAACTAATCCTAATTATACGCTTTAACGCGCATTTGTTAGTACATTTTATCCTATTTTTGTATATTTTTACTCTGTTTTCTAGTTTCTGACAGGTTTTGGAAGAAATCAACTAAATCAGGCTAAACAGGGTGAAAAAGCATAGTTGAAGAAGCTGAAAAAGCCAAGTCGCGCGCGCGACCCGCGCCCGCGAAAATCAGAGAATCGCTCGCGCGATCCGCTCGTGCGAGAATCCCAAAATTGCTCGCGCGATCCGCGCGCGCGAAGGTCCAAATGTCGCGCTCGCGCGACCCGCTCGCGCGATATGCCCAAAAACCAATGTTGCGTATTTCAGTATACTGAAGACTCCTGTGCAAACGAAACTGCTAAACGACGTCCAGACTGTAAATTACATGCGTTTCAGTTCGTTTCGGGTTAGGAAGCCTTCCAAAGCTTGTATAAACTCTATATAAACTCTAAATTTACTCAATTAGAGGGTTGGCAATTAATATACACACATTCTACAACCATACTTCCAGCCATTGAAGGGAGGGAAGCAAGGAGAAGAAGAAGAAGTCCAAGGGTTTCCATGGCCTCCTCCATCAACCTCTTGCTATCCACTACTTCTATGGACAGCTAGATCATTGATCTAGGGTTTCAATGAAGCCCTAGATGAGTAATAGGGTTTATTTATGCTTTTATTTTAGTTTTATTATGTATGGATGACAGTCACATGTTTAGAGGATTTTTATAAATAAATCGTACTTCTATTGATTAAATCATTGCTTTCAGAATTTATTCTTGTCTTAGATCTATTTTGACTGTGATGTGCTCAACGATCTATTCTTGCTGTGCTTGTTTAGATTGTTTACATGTGATGGTGCTTTATTGATTCGTGCTATCAAGTATCCGAATAGTCCATGCCTAGGTTAGACGGATTAGATCACAACCCTAGTTTAGTGTGAGATAATTCGTGCTATCCGCAGATGGATTATGTTGGTGCTTGAACCATGATTATCTTCTTGTCGGAGGAATTGGGCTTGTAGCTACAATTCCCCATATTCATCCAACTTAGTAAGCTAAAGTAATTCATAAATATTCCTATTATGAAGCTAGTGGTGGATCTGCAATCCTAGGTTCCCTTTACATATTCATTAAAAACACTTTTAATTGCTTTCATAGTTTAGACTTATTTTTATAGTTATTAGTTTAATCAAATCCAATTCAAATCCGTTTTTCCTAATTAATTAAACTTAGGTTTTAAAATTAAGAACTGTAGTAATCAATCTCTGTGGGTTCGACCTTTACTTCCACACTGCAAATCTTTTGAAAGTAAAGCAAAAAAATAAGCATACTTTTATATCTTGATACTGACAACATCAGTCGTTATTCCATGAGCACGTGCATCACGATAGGATAGGTGCATTCATCTGTGTGATTATTTATGCTTAGGAGTTGTCCCTTGCCCGAACTACGCCTTGGTCTGATTCTCAATGGGATACGTAGGCAGCTCACCATTGAGCATGACCAGCTTTTGGCTCTCTGCGCACCTGATTTTTGCAACGCACCTTTTGTTTTTACTTGGATTCGAAAGTTTGGTCAAAGGCTTGTCTTTCACACAGGCTTCGATATTCACTTGTGATACGCATTGCTTTACAAGCTCTGCTAAAGAGGGTAAACTGTAGACACCCCGATTTTGACCAAACGTCAATCCAGGGATTAGTTGCCTCTAAAAGACCCATGATGACGATGATCGGTGAAATTCGAAGTCTTTCCAAAGAATTCAAATTCTTCAAAGATTCCTTAAATCAAGTTTCAAAAATCAAAAGAGAAATTGGGTGTTCGGGAGAAACCCGAATATTGAAGAACGTATGAGAAAGTCAGTCTGGGGATTTATCTTGAAAAAATAGGATATGAAAGAAGTTTTTTCTTTTGAAAAGAAAAGAGAAAAGGATAGAAGAAAAGAAAAGGAAAAAGAAAAAAAGAAATAAAATGATATATTAAAGTATATACTATGCATATAGATGTATCCTAATGAATTACATTACAAATACAAGTACATTAGTATATACTTTGATAATAATTAAGTTTGTATTAATATATATTTTGAAAATTAAAAAGAAGGCAAGAATTCTGTTAGCTGGCGGCACTCACTGAGTGTCACGCCAGCATTCACTGAGTGCCTCCCGGTAGTCAATGAGTGCTGCTCGGCACTCAATAAGTGCCACCGGCAAGTCGTCGAGTGCCGCGCGCTGTAACAGACTGCTTTTCTCACATGTTCTAGAAGAAAACTTTGTACATGGGTTTTCACCCGAATTTACCCATTTAACCTTGAAATGTTGGTCTATATAAACAGATCTTCATCTCCATTTTTGGGACTTTTCACTTAACCTTTGAATCAAATAGAGATACACAAGAGAAATATATAGAATTGAGAGAGAAGAAGAGAGTTTCTTGAAGAATTTGAAGAATAGTTGAAGAATTTGAAGATTTTTGGAAGAACTTCACAAGAGATAGAAGAAATCCTTGAGGTCATAGAGGTAACCTCTTAATCCTTAATAGAAATTGGGTTAATTCAATCACAAGTTCATAGCTCTAGGACTTTTACACATTTTCAAAACCTCTCTTCCTACCCCATTTCATCACATACCACTTAGAATTTGTGATTGAATCTCATAGTATTTCATTAATTTGGATCTAATTGGTGCCTTGGGTTTAAAATAAGTTTGGTTTTGAAGAATTTGTGTTCCAATTTTTCTAAGTAAACTTTGATGCTTCATTTCTATTTTCCTCTTAAGATTCATGAGATTTTATATATCTTATTTGAGTCTCTTTGAGTTTGATTCTTTAGTTTCCTATGATCCTATGATCCATATGGAGATTAAAGTGAATCATTGTCAAATCTACACATAGTTGGTTGAGTTCAAGTCTTAGCTCATGATTTGAATCTCCTCACCAAGAATCTTATGGGGTTCATGCTATATTCTATAGAGGTTTATATAGATTTGAATTTTATTTAGTCTCCAAGGACCATTAATTTGAGAGGGAATTAGGATGTCATGACTCTATATTACTCAAGGATCATGTTGTTTGGGAGATGAATTAGATGTAGATTTTTATAGTTTACATTCAAAATTCATAAGATTAAGTAAGACCTTAGGATTCTCTTGCTATGAGATCTATGATGGAAATCCATTAAGGCTAAACTCATGAACATCTTCATATTTCATTATTTACTCCAATGATCATAATCATACTTGATCCTAGTTCTCTCTAGAATCGTGGATCAAGTTTGATTCAAAATATGAACATCAACTTAACAAAGGTGCAGTGAATCCATAAACCAACTATGATCAAAGATTTTTATAAAATCATGGTTCATTGGAAATTGGAGGATGTTCATAACTCATTTAAGCACCTCTGTGATTTTTGTTTTGATGAAATTCCATGCTTAAGATGGTTTGGTCTTGTGATTTTAAAACAAACAACTCTCTGTCCAAAATTCCAGAACAGTAAGTCCGTTTTAAAATTAATAAATCAGAACCTTAATCGAACTTCCTTGGCCTCTAATAATTTTTTCTAAGTACTTTAATGTGTTAGGAAGGTTCCCTAAAAAGATCTAAGTGTTTATCATTTGTTTACTATTTTTAGAAAATCGTACAAGATATCTGGACAGAGAGTTGCAGATTCCTGAGTGATGTCTAGTTTTTTTCTTATTCCCAGAGATCTAACCGTTCAATCTTCGATTTTCTTCTAGGGTTAGAAACTAGACTCATACAGCCATATCATATCCAAAAATCATTAAGATCCAACCGTTGGAAGTATGGTTTTTCTACCTTTTAAAATATGGTTTGCTCTCTATAATTTAGGAAAAACTATCACTATTTTTGTCTAGTCTCATTGATTTTAACTTAAATGGTTTCCTAATGTCTTGGGACCCAAATCATGTTTTGAATAATGATAATTTAGCTTAAATCCAGAGGCTAAGTGATCCAAATTAGTGAATAAATTCATATCTCATTCTTGTTCATATTCATTCATGTACATTAATGCTTATGATTAGAACTAGTTATTGGATAAAGTTGGACTTAGTTGAACCTAATTGAACATATCCATGGATTCTTTATGATCATGTCGGGATTATAGCACCCCTATATGGACATCACATTGGCTCTTAGTTGAGACTTGTATATCTATAGAGATGTTATGGCTCCAACTAATCAAAAGGAATTCATAGTTTTATCAATTCTTCCTCTACTTGATAGATCTAAGCTAGAGATTTAGGATTGATTATTTCATGTCATATTATTGTGTGAAGCATGTGGACTAACCCTTGTTTTGTAGCGCTTTGGAGGTATGACTTCACATCTCTTCTCTAGTTTATGTCATTTGTTGATTTTATTGATTTTCGACTCCATGCGCGACACCTTAGCTTAGGTCTTGCCTTATGTGTATATGTGATTAGAGACATTTTTCCCAAGATTTCTATTTTTTGTGTGCATTGCACATTTAAATTCGCAGCTGGATCTCGGATAAGTTTTCTAGTTCCCTATTTGCACATCATCTTGCTTGCTACTTGAAATACGTGGTTTATGAATGATATTTTATCGCTAGTAATCTTACACCCTTTTCAATATGCTTTTGTAATGTATATGTATATATGTATTAATTGAGGGCATGCTTAGATTAATAATTCGATTAAAAAGGATGTTGAGTAAAGGCCTATCATGAGATAGGATGAGAGGGGGTGTTTTAGTCCGCCTGGCTCCTTCCCCTCTCATTCCATAATCCCCGGACCCAAATTACCTTTGGTTTCTCAAAAGATCAGTTTGCTTTCAAAATGGTTTCTTAATTTTCCTTTTAAAAATTAAGTGGCGACTCGTCTTTGAATTTGAAAAGAAAATTTTTTAAAATCAAAAGTGGGCCCAAATGCCGGTATCCACAGGGGCAGTGGTAGTGGGAACAGGGGGGAGGTGGGGAGCCAGACAGAGGTGAGTACCAATAGGATGTGGGGTCTTAGGAATAAAAACGCTACCCTCAAGCTTATAGCCCATCAAAGACAGAGTGGTGGTGGAGTAGTCTTCATGAATAGTGGGCTTATGGCGATCAAGATCATCTAAAGGGACCTTGAAATGACAAAAAATGGAAGTATGAGGCATGCTAAATGGGAGGGAACTAGTCTTTGACTTCTTTTAAGTCACACATATGTGTTTATAGAAAATATAGGAGAGATCAATATTTTTACCTTCTAAAATACACCATAATAGAAAAACATCAAAGTATGAGACATAATCGCGACCACCTGCGCGAGGAAGAAGAGTGTATGTAATAATGTAGTAGAGGAGACAAGCCTCAAAAGTGAGCTGAGAGGCAGAGGGTTGGACAGGTGAACCAATTCAGGGTTTCCATAAATGAGCCTACAGGCGGTTAATGGGTCAAGACCAAAACCTGTATTCCACTTTATATCCTCGTAGCGGCGAATGTTTTCCATGGGGATACCAAAATTTTGAACAACCAGGTAAATATGAGTTTAACTCCCCTAACCATGGAGGAAAAAAATCGCATGTGGTGAGGGAGTGAGATTTGTGAAAAACTCACTGACAAGGGTGGGGTAATGGGGCTGAGAGATGGAAAGAAATGGTGTCCATCCTAAGGAGTCAAATAAAGTGCCAATATGCAAACCATAAAAATTTGAAAAGTCAGGGTGTAGAGATTTACCTAGAACAACTTTGTGATGAATGAATGCATCTTTGTAGTTCTGCCTATGCTCTGCGTTAAGGAAACGAGGAGAAAGATGAGGGTAGGAGAACGAGGAGGCGCAGTGGGATGAGAAGAGGGAGCCTCTAGTTCCTTGCATTTGAGATTCTTGGGAGGCATTTCATAGATGAGGGAAGAGGAGGAGAGAGAGGGAAAGAAGGGGAGCCGGCGATGGTGTTGTTGGTGATTGGGAGAGCGATGGGGGGTTGCCGGAATTGGGAGGGAGAAGATTGGAGCTGGGAAGGTGGAGGGTTCAGTCGGTTGGAAGAGGAAAAGGGAGAAAGGAAATGTTAGGGTTCATAAAAAACACGCCAAAATATATATAACCGAGAAGATCCGGTCGACTGGATAACGCATCAGTCGACTAAAGAGTGGATGCGGTCGACTGGAATAAGTCTAGTAGAAAGGGGGTTTTAGAAACATAATCCGGTCGACTGGTTTAGAATCAGTCGACTGATGTTTTAAATGTCCAGTCGACTGGAAAAGGAATTTGGTCGACTATTTTGAGAAGAAATCAGATTTTGATAAAAAAATTTTTTTTGAAATTTTGGATAAAAAAATGTTGGAAAGGGGATTTGAGCGTCAAATTTACACAGCGTCGACTAAATTATCCATCCCTAATTCACGACGAATGATATAAAAGCGATCTTCTTGAAGAGGTTTAGTGAAAATATTTGCCCATTAGTGATTTGTATCGATGAAAACAAATTCAACGTCGCCTTTTTGAACATGATCTGTAATGAAGTGATGTCTAATCTCAATGTGCTTAGTCCTAAATTATTGAATGGGATTCTTAGAGAGACTAATTGTACTAGTGTTATCGCATCTAAGAGGGATGTGATCAAAGTGAAGTCCAAAATCTTCTAATTGTTGTTTTGTATAGAGAACTTGTGCACAACCACTACAGGCGGCTATATATTCGGCTTTTGCCATGGACAAGGCTACGGAATTTTGTTTCTTACTAAACCAAGAGACTAGGGAGTGTCCTAAGAAGTGACACGTGCCACTTGTGCTCTTGTGATCAACTTTGCAATCGGAAAAGTCCGCATCCGAATAACTAATCAAGTCAAAGGGAGTGTTCTTAGGGTACCATAATCCTAAATCAATTGTACCTAACAAGCATCTAAAACTACGCTTAACGGCTACAACATGTGATTCTCTAGGAGAGGATTGAAATCTAGCATAAAGACAAACACTAAACATAATATCCAATCTACTAGCGGTGAGATATAACAAACTACCTATCATGCCACAAAAAGTTTTAGTATCAACAAGTTTTTCGGATTCATCTTTGTCAAGCTTGAGAGATGAGCTCATAGGAGTTCCAATAGGTTTGCAATTTTCAAATCCAAATCTTTTCAATAGATCTTTGATGTACTTAGATTGCTTAATGAAAATGCCATCTTTTTGTTGTTTGATTTGTAATCCAAGAAAGAAATTTAGTTCTCCCATCATACTCATTTCAAATTCATCTTGCATGCATTTTGCAAATTCCTCACACATTTTCTCATTTGTAGAATACCATTGTGTGAAGTTTTGATAAAAAGAGTAGTGTCAATCTTTCCTCGAGTAAATCCAAGATCAAGTAAATACTTGCTAAGACGATCATACCAAGCACAAGGAACTTGTTTTTAACCCATATAAGGCTTTTGTGAGTTTAAAAACATGATTTGGAAATTGTGAGTTTTCAAATCTGGGAGGTTGCTTGACATAGACTTCTTCCGCTATAAATCCATTTATAAATGTACTTTTAACATTCACTTAAAAAAGTTTGAAATTTTTGTGGCAAGCAAAAACAAGTAGCATTCTAATGGCTTATAATCTTGCTATATGGGCATAAGTTTCCTCATAGTCAATACCTTCTTCTTGGTTATACCCTTGGGCTACCAATCTAGCCTTATTTGTAACTACAAATTCGGATTCATCCTTCTTATTTCTAAACAACCATTTGGTTCCTATGATAGAATTATCATTAGGTCTAGGAACTAAAGTCCAAACTTCATTTCTCTCATTCAATTCTTCTTGCACAGCCATAATCCAACTATCATCTTGCTCGGAATCCTCTATATGCTTAGGTTCTACTTAAGATAGGAAGGCTAAATTGTTACAAATGTTTCTAAGAGAGGATCTAGTTACTATTTCTTGATCGGGGTCACCTATGATTTGTTATATGGGATGACTAGGAACGATCTTCCGATCTCTAGGGAGGTCATCTCTAAAGTTGTCTCTAAGAGGTTCTAGAGGTTGACAAGACTCTATCTTAGATCCATCTAAAGGTAAAGAGCTTGAAGTGCTAGCTATGTCTTGACCTTCTACATCTTTTTTCTACAACAACAACATCATCATCATCATCATCCTTTCTTCTAAAGGGATTGGCTTCATCAAATACTATATGCATGGACTCTTCTACAACTATGGTTCTCTTATTAAAAACTCTAAATGCCTTGCTTATTTGTGAGTAACCTAAGAAGATACCCCCATCCGACTTAGCCCCAAACATACCTAAGTTGTCCTTATTGTTTAAAATGAAACACTTAAAATCGAAGGCTCTAAAGTAACCTATATTAGGTTTTCTACCCTTCCAAAGTTCATAGGGAGTCTTACCAAGATTATTTCTAACAACAACACGATTAATAACATAACATGAAGTGCTAGTAGCTTCTACCCAAAAGTATTGAGGCAAAGAGTGTTCATTCAATAAAGTTCTAGCCATCTCTTGAAGTGATCTATTTTTTCTTTCAACAACACCATTTTGTTGAGGAGTTCTTGGTGCCGAAAAATTATGACCAAAACCATTTTCATCACAAAAATTTGAAATATATTTGTTGTCAAATTCTCTTCCTCTCTCACTTCTAATATTGTTGATGGTGTACCCTTTTACATTTTGAACTCTTTTGTAAAACTTGACAAAGTTAGAGTAAGCCTCATCTTTATGAGTAAGAAAAATATAACCCAAGTAAATCTAGAGTAGTCATCAACAATTACAAATGTATACACTTTGCCACTCATACTTATTACATGATTAGGACCAAATAAATCTATATGAAGCAATTCAAGAGGCCTACTAGTGGAGATCTTCTTTTTCTTTAAAAGAAGTTTTTGTTTGTTTTCCAAGTTGACAAACATCACAAATCTTTTCCTTAACAAATTTTATTTTCAATAAACCCTTAACCAAATGATTTTTTGATAAATTTGAAAGAAGATTCATACTAGCATGTCCTAAACATCTATGCCAAAACCAACTAGTTTCACTGAACACAGCAAAACATTTAACGTCTTGAGAAAAATGATAGTATAAACATTTTCATCTCGATATGCAATAAATAACACTTTATCAGCTTTAGCATCCATAATCATGTAATAGTTTGATTTAAACACAACTTTAAAACTTTATCACATAATTGACTAATGCTCAACAAGTTATGTCTAAGACATCAACTAATAATACATTCTTAATGGTTAAGGACGAGTTCTTACCAACATTACCTATACCAATGATTTTTCCCTTGGAGTTGTCTCCAAAGGTGACATTTCCACCATCCTTGGGAGAGAGAGAGAGAGAGAGGAGAACTTGGATTTGTCTCCGGTCATGTGTTTAGAGTATCCACTATCCAAGAACCATCTATCCTTGATTAAGGATTTTAAGCATACCTATAAAATAAGCTTAAGTAACCCTTTTTGGTACCCAATATTCTTTGGGTCCACTTATGTTAGCAAAGGGAGGTATGGTTCCCTTCTCAATCCAAACCATAGTGATCTTTCTCCTGTTTGGACATTTGTAGTTCACATGCTCCTTTTTCATGCAATAATGACAAGTTACATGAGGATTGAAATTGCTTGAAGTGGATTCTTTAGAAAAGATGCTTTGATGAGAATTGTTTGAAGATGTCACGTCCGTCCCAGAGAATATAGTCTTTTAAATGCATAATTAGAATTTTGAGTATTATCAATGTTATTTGATAATTGTGAAAGTAGTTGACTGTGGGTCAATGGTGAGTGTCAATCGAGGACACGGGGGATTGGTAATCGAGGAGGAATTGACTTGATTTAAATGACATTTATGTGATTAAATATTATTTGATGTTATCTGGTAGATGTGAATAGTAAATTTCCCTGTGTAGTACATTTAATGATAGATTTGGTCATGTTTACGATCATCCAGGAAAAGATAACATAGTAACTGGTGCATTAAGCTGGAAGGCGACAAGGAACTTAGCCGACGAGCTAACCAAGCAAAAGGAATTAGTCAGAGAAATGGAACGGTTAAAGCTAGATGTGATTCCAGAGATAAATGGTGGCTTAATGATGGCGATCATAGTTCACCCCAATATCATCAATGAGATCAAAGCAGAATAATTCAATGATTAATACTTATGCAAAATGAGAGACAAGATACCTTTGGGAAAAAGACCCAGCTTATTTTGGAACAGGGGTATTGATGCTTGGAAATCAATTATGTGTACTAAATTTGAAAGACTTGAAGGAGAGAATCCTAGAAAAGGCCCATAGTACCAAATATTCAGTCCATCCAAGAAGTAACAAGATGTACTGGAACTTGCGAGAAAACTTTTGGTGGAGAGGTTTGAAACGGGAATTTGTTAAGTATGTTTCAGAGTTTTCAGCATGTCAATAAGTCAAAGCAGAGAGACAAGTACCCACGGGACTACTACAACCATTACCAATGTCAGAGTGGAAATAGGATGAGATCACGATGGAATTTGTTTCTGGATTCCACGATCACCTAATAAAAACAACAAGATTTGGTCATAGTTAATAGATTGACGAAGTCAGCTCATTTTCTACCGATCAAGATGACTACTCCTTCGAGGTTAACAGAGTTGTATATGAAAAAGATTAAGAGACTACATAGAGTTCCAGCAGTGATTGTATCAGATGGTGATAGTAGTTTTACATCGAGATTTTGAGGAAGTTTGTAAAAGGCTATGGGTACCAAGTTGAGTTTCAGTACCACCTTTCATCCTCGGACCAAGGGACAGTTAGAGTGAATGATTCAGACATTAGAAGATATGCTTAAACTTTGTGTCTTAGATTTCGACGGTGATAAGGAGAAACACTTACCATTAATCCAGTTTGCTTACAACAACGGATTTCAATCAAGTATAGAAATGGCACCGTACAAAGCATTGTATGGATGTAAGTGTCGATCACCGATTTGTTGGACTGAGGTTGGAGAAAGAAGATTATTAGGACCAGAGATAGTACAATTAACTACCAAGAAGGTAAAGTTAATCCAGGAGCGACTTAAGGTAGCTCAGAATCATTACAAGAGTTATGCGAACTCTAAGCGATGACCGGTGACATTCGAGGTAAGAGACTTTATATACTTGCGATTATCGCCTTCGAAAGGTATTGTCCAATTTGGGAAGTGAGGAAAGCTTAACCCGAGATTCGTAGGACCTTTTGAGATCCTAAAGAAGGTAGGACGGTGGCGTACTGGCTTGTCTTATCATCCGAGTTAGCATTTGTGCACAACGTGTATCATATATCGATGTTGAGATGGTGTATAACGGATACGAGTAAGATCATCATACTGGAACTATTGCAGATTCAAGAAGATTTCACTTACGTAGAGCCTCCGATAGAGATTTTGGATCAAAAGGAACAAGTGTTGAGAACGAAGACGATTCCAATGGTGAAATTATTGTGGCATAGTTATATAGTCGAGAAGACTACATGGGAGAACAAAGAAAAGATGAGGAATGAGTATCCGTGTCTTTTTAACTCTTGAGGTATAAGCTTGGAGACAAACTTCCTTTTTGAAGGGGAGAGTTGTCACGCCCGTCCTGGAGAATGTAATCTTTTAAATGCATAATTAGAATTTTCAGTATTATCAATGTTATTTGATAATTATGAAAGTAGTTGACTGTGGGTCAACAGTGAGTGTCAATCACGGACACTGGGGATTGGTAATCGAGGAGCAATTGACTTGATTTAAATGACATTTATGTAATTAAATGTTATTTGATGTTATCTGGAAGTTGTGAATAGTAAATTTACCTATATAGTACATTGACTGATAGATTTGATCATGTTTAAGATCGTTTTGAACCTTATAGTGATGACGTAAGTCATACGTTGCATAAAAGGTAAGTTATTTAAAAATTCCACGAAATTAGTTTTAGGAACGTAATTATGATGACAAGTGAAACTTAGTTGAAAACTTTTATAATTTATAATTTTCATTTGTGAAGCAATAAATTAAATGTGTAAGACATTTCGGGAAATAATTAGAAGTTTTGAGAACTCGTAGGGAAGTAAACGTAATTTTCGAGAGTCGGAGCTATATATAGAAACTCATGAGATATTTTTCATTTGTCTCAAAACCTAAATTGAATTCAAGAGAAGGGATTTGGTGGCTTAAAGCTTCAAGACTCAAATCGACGTTCGTTGTTCATCGGTTTTTCTCCAAATTACATATTTGAACTCCTTAAGGTAAGAGCTTCATTTTGATACCTCATAGGTCTTGTGTGGCTTAGTTTTTATAAAAATCTAATTCTAGAATTTGGGGGAAAACACATGAATACTTGTAGGAATCATCTATAATTGGAGATCCGGCGTTGTTTTGGTATGCTAGTACTTCTCTCGAAGTTATAGGACGATAGCTCAAGGTATGAATTATGAACTTATGAATTCTAAGGAATTTCATGTATTTAAATATCTGAATTGATATTTTGGTTCTGAGCAAAATTCATGTATTAATTAGGCACGTTAATTATGAACGTGAAAATGCAAGAAAAGCACATATATGTGATTAGATAAGCATACTATGTGTTTATGTGGGAAAAGGGAGGATTGATACAATTCCATCCGTGGGCAAGCTTCTCGATGTTTGAGGATTTTGTAGCAACGGCTACAGTGCATGGTTTGGCAGAAGGCCTTGTCAGGGCACTTGGATGAGTGGTTGGGAGAAGGCCCTCCACAAGGGCCTGGGCACTTGGATGGGTGGTTGGGAGAAGACCCTCCACGCCATCAGTTTCATGATTTCATTACCGGATAGATGCGTGTCTCTCACCCCGGAGACTATTTGATGTGCTTTGATGCTTAGAACATGAATTGTCATATAAGCATATGCTTAGAATTGTGTACTCAGTATATAGCTGAGTAGTAGAGATTTACTCCATTGCAGGTGAAAAGAAGAAAGGGAAAAGAAAGCATGAGGAGTGACGCCATGGGAATGTCGGGGATCGCTCTATGTATATATTTTTATATCCCATTCCAAGTATGTAATAAAGGATTTTGAGTAGGTTGGTTTGTGTATATAACTTGGGACCTTGGGAATGGCTTAGTAATGTTGTAACAAGTATTAAAACTTCTTTTGGTCATGGTTGAAACGAATCCGAACTCGTGAGTTTGTGTTCTGAAAGCTTTACTTGTCAAATCCAGATTTTAAATGAAATATTAGTATTACTATTGTGAATTGAGCCAAACAATCCTTAGCTTGTTTCATTACCGTTTTTTTCAATGTTTAGCAAGATTTATGTTAGTCATTATAGCCGTGTTATGGTTCAAAAGTTTGGATTAAAGTATGAGTGTTTGAGAGGTTTACAAAAGTATAAGGTTGAATGGATCCTTAGCAAATTCTACTGATAGAAGGAGTTTTGCTACTAAAAGGAATTTTGCTAAAGGGTCATTCGACCGGTCAAAATGACCCCTGCATGTACTCTTTTTATACCCATTCCGAAAATTATTTAAATGTTTTGATTGGTTCTCAGGGTACCTTAGGGGACTCATTTTAACATAAATTCATTCGGTTCAAAATATAATTGCATTTTCAAATTTATAAGGATTTTACAACTCAGAGGGTATTATTTTCAAAAGAGTCGCATCCTCAATGTTATTTTAAGTTTCTTTTCCACTACTATAATCTTTTAATGGTTTGGACGAGCCTCGGTGGCGTGCCACATGTCCTATTTCCGTGCATAGTGGGATGGGTTGTAACAGAAGAGCTTGTGCTCGTTGAGGCATTGATAAAGAAGAAATTGTTGTACTTTTTTTCCTTATAGGTGGGATTGAAATCCAATTCGGCTTTATCAAAAACACATCTTTGTTTTCCCAAAAGCATGTTCAAATTTTGTTCTCCATGAGTGAATTATCTATCGTTTTGGTCAAGTATTCAACTTATTTTTTCAACTGAACATTTCTTTTCAAAGTCATTTAGAAGAATTTTTCTTGATGAAAGCATTTCATTTTCTTTCTCAAAGATTCATTTTGTGATTTCAATTCACTAAGTTCATTTGAAAGTAAGGAGAAATTCTTTTTGAGAGCAAGGTACTTGGTTCCCAAGTTTTCCAGTTCCTCATGCAAGTCATCAAAAGAATTGCAAAGTTCATCATAGTTATGAGAATCATTGCAAGAATCATAATTAGAAACTACCTCATCACTTTCGTGTTCCATGAGACAAATGTTTGCAACTTCATCATCACTTGAATCATTTTCGGATGATTCATTGTCGGAGTCATCCCAAGTTGTTGCCTTCATTGCCTTCGTAACTTTTTGCTTGAAGTTTCTCTTTGACAATGGGCAATCGGCCTTCATATGTCCGAGCTTTTTGCACTTAAAGCAAATGATTGGCATCTTCTTAACTTCATGTTTTTTTGTCCCCTTCTTCCGAAGGTTTTGTCTTTCCTCAAGACTCTTGAACTTGCGAGTGATCATGGCCATTTCATCATCTCCATATTATCATCATCTTGGTCATTTAAAGCTTTTAGACCCAAGTTCTTCTTCTTGTCTTCATTATTGAAGACGGCCAATTCAATTTCATGAGGGATGAGAGATCCCATGAGTTGTTCAATTAAAAGCCTTTCAAGTTCCTTTGATTCTCGGACCGCCGTGACTTTTGGTTTCCAAGTCTTTGGTAGACACCTAAGCACTTTCTGAATCATTTCTTCATTAGGATACACTCTAACAAGATTTTTCAAACTATTTATAGCAGTAATAAAATGAGTAGACATTTCACTAATAGTTTCATTAGGAAGCATTTTGAACATTTCATGTGATTAAACAAGTAAGCTAATCTTAGACTTCTTGACTTGATTGTTTCCTTCATGTGTGACTTCTAATTTATCCCAAATTTCTTTAGCCGATTTACATGAGGAAATCCTATGGTACTCATTTGGGTCTAAGACACAATACAAGAGATTCATAGACATAGCATTCATTTTAATGAGCTTCTTGTCACTATCAACATATTCATCTTCCGTTTTAGGAACATTGTTGGTGCCTACGGTCTTAGTAGGAACATGAGGTCCTTTGACTATTATTTTCCATAAATCGGAGTCTTGAGCGATAATGCAAATTCTCATCCTATTTTTCCAATAGGCATAGTTTGATCCATTAAAACAGCGAGGTCTTTGGGATGGTTTTCCATCACTATAAGTGACATTGGTAGTAGTGTTTGCCATGTGATCTTAACTCAAAGATATGTGAAATCAATACAAGAGCCCTTGCTCTGATACCAATTGTTGGCCCAAAAGTAATCCTTAGAGGGGGGTGAGTAAGATTACTAACGACTAATGGCAAATTAAAAGTTAAGTAACCATAATAACCAATAAAAATAGTAAGTAAAGAGAAAGGGAAAGAGACACTTACAAATCGAGTTTTCAAGTGGTTCGGCAATCTGCGGCCTACATCCACCCTCAAGAACACCTCTTGAGGATTCCACTAAGCAACCTTCTTTAGGTGAAGGTCAAACCTCTCTTACAAGTTCTTCTTGAACTTCTTTACTCCTCACCAACCCTTCTTTACAACTTCAAAAATAATAGATTGTTTGATTACAACTTAATACACTCTCTCTTAGAGTAGATGAACACAATTAATAGCTCTCAATGAATTACAAAGAAATATAGAACAAGTAGAATGAATCTCACAAACTAGGGCTTGAATCCTTGATTACAATGAATGAGTCTTGAATGAATGTGATTAAGTGCCCAACAACCAAATTCAAATGAGTATATATACTCTCTCTTTAAAATCTGAACATTTGAGGTAGTTGGGAGCAATTAATGCTAAGTCAAAACCATAAAAAAAATTAAAAATTAAAATAAAAAAAGCCATTACTGTTCTGCGCAGAAATCCAGTCAACTGGGTTTACGATCCAGTCGACTGCATTTCAAATAATAGGAAACGCACCAATAAACCAGTCGACTGGGGGAAGGGTCCGGTCGACTAAATCATTTGAAGAAGAAACTATGGTTTCAAAACATGATCCAGTCAACTGGTTTCACCATCAGTCGACTATTTTTCTAATGAAAAATAGTTTTTCAATTTTGATTAATTTTTCAAAGTTTTAATCCCTTATCTTTGAGAAACAATCTAACTAACTTTACCTAGAATTCCATAAGTACAATACAAGTTAAATGATCTTTCCAGAAGGCTTCTCTTTGAATATCTATCAAGATTATAAAGCTCTATTTGGACAAAACACTAAAGGTAAAAAAAAACATAAGAACTCAACTTCATAGTTTGTTAATCATCAAAATTACTATGTAAAACCCTTTGGGCTAACACATATGTTTGCTCAAAATCGTCATCTTTTTCTGTTTGTGCCTGTGGCGAATTGGGTATTGCGTTAGATGTTTTGCCATCGTATGTTGCAGACACCATTTCATTATTATCATCTCCAGACCCGAAATTCACAGCCCCAACTAAGTCAACAGACACCATTTCATCATCATCATCTCCAGACCCAAAATTGACAGCCCCATCTAAGTCAATGTTCTGCGACATGGATGCATCTTCATCATTACTTTGAGTCCACTCATCCGGATTATCTTCAGTGTCTTCATTAGTCGTCTCTTCAGATTCTTTCTCATCTGAATTTTCTATTCAGCTTCACTTTCTTCTTCATCTCCTTCTGTACTAGTACTGTCGTTGCTATTATGCGACTCAACTACAACGACTTGCAAGTACTTTCTTCTAAGACATCCATAAGCTTTTCTCTCTTTTGAAGTTAACTTCAGTGCAACCGAGTGAACCTATATACAAGGAGACATGCACATTTATTTATACAAGAGCAAAGATTTGAGAAATTCCACAAAGTTACTTCTATTTTTCTAAAAGGGTGCAGCAAAACATACTTTTGTGAAATTTTACAAAAGTATTGATTCAACATTACTTACAGTGAACAACATACTATTTCACAAAAGAAATTCAGCAAAAAAAAAAAAAAAAAAGATGCACGTTCATTACATGAGCAAAGTTTTGTGAAATTTTACAAAAATAATCAGATGTTCTGAAAGGATGGGAAAAGAAAATCTTTTTTGTAAAATTGCATAAAACAATCGATTCAACTATTTGTTAGAGTTTGATGGGGTATGCCCCCAAACAAATTAGCTATGAACTATTTTGGACATCAATTTTAGTATGTGTTTATGGATATGATTGCTTACATTTTATTATGTATGTCTTTCATGAGATGAGTGGTGGTTTGGCATCCTTGAACTTTGTTGTATATGATTCATTTGTGTGAAAGAGTTTTACACATGGGAGATATAAATCATATGGTCCTTGGGAGTTCAAAACAGTCACAATGGATGATAAGACTAGATATCTTATTAGGTCTACATTGTGGCATGATTAACTTCTATTTGATAGAGTGATGAATCTCATTCACAAGAGTGTAAGACTCTAAAGTTAATATGCTAGTGCATATGATGCATTGACGGACCTTGAGTTTGATCCATTGATAAGAACTGTCAACAGTTAATGGACACTCAAACATGTATGAGACACATATCCTTAATCCTGAGATAATAATGGACACAAGGTTTAGGCCTGATGTAGAAACCCCGATTTTGACCAATTATCGAATCCAGGGATTGGTTACCTCTAAAGATCGATGATGATGATGACCGGTGAAATTCGAAGATTTTCCAGAGAATTCAAATCGTTCAAAGATTCTTCAAATCAAGTTTTCAAATTAAAAATAAAAAGAGAGAGAAATGGGTATTCGGGAGAAACCCGGATGTTGAAGAACGTAAGAGAAATCCAGTCTGAGAATTCGTCCTGAAAAATAAGGTATAAAAGTTTTTTGGAAAAGAAAAATAAAAGGAAAAAATGAAAGAATAGAAAAGAACTTTGAAAAAGAAAAGAAGAAAGGAAAATATTATTGAGAAAAGGAGAAAAGAAATGAAAAGAGAAACAAAATAATATATTAAAGTATATACTATGCATATGGATGTATTTTTAATAAAATACATTTCAAATATAAGTATATTAATATGAGTTATTAAAAATTAAGTTTATGTTAAGACTTGTTTTGAAATTTTTTTTTAAAAAAAAGACAGGAATTCTGTTAGCTGCGGCACGCAGCGAAGCCGGCGGCACTCACTGAGTGCCATGCCGGCAATCATTAAGTGCCGCCCGGCACTCAGTGAGTGCCGGAACGGCACTCACTGAGTGCCACAGACAATTCACCAAGTGCCACGTGCTGTAATAGTCTATTTTTCTCATATGTTCTAGAAGAAAACTTTGCACATGGGTTTTCACCCGAATTTACCCATTTAACCTTGTAATGTTGGTCTATGTAAACAGACCTTCATCTCCATTATTGAGGGACTTTTTGAATCAAATTGATATACAAGAGTTATATATATATATATATAATAGAGATAATTGAGACAGAAAAAGAGATTTTTTCTTGAAGAATTTGAAGAATTGAAAAAGAATTTGAAGATTTTGGAAGAACTTCACAAGAGATAGAAGAAATCCTTGAGGTCATAAAGGTAACCTCTCAATCCTATGTAGAATTAGGCAAATTCAATCACAAATTCATAGTTCTAGGATCTTTTTACACATTTTCAAAACCTCTCTTCCCACCTTATTTCATCACACACCACATAGAATTTGTGATTGAATCTCATGGTAGTTCATTAGCTTGGATCTAAACAAGCTTTGGGTTTAAAAAATATATGAGTTGGTTTTGAAGAATTTGCTCTTTTGAATTCTTCTAAGTGAACCTTGATTTTAAATTTCTAGTTTCCTTTTTGAGATCCATAAGATTTTATATGTTCATTTGAGTCCCTTTGAGTTTGATCCATTAGTCTCCTGTGATCCTTTGATTCATGTAAAGATTAAGGTGGATCATGGTCATATCTACACATAGTTGGTGGGATTCAAGTCTTAACTCATGACTTGAATCTCCTTACTAGGAATCTCGTGGAATTCATACTATATTCCATAGAGATTTGAGTATATTTGGGTCTCATTTAGTCTCCAAGGACCATTAATTTGAGAGGAGAATAGGATGTCATGACTCTATATTCCTCAAGGATCATATGTTTGAGAGAGGAATTAGATGTAGATTTTCATAATTTATATTAAAAAATTCATGAAAAAAAGTAAGACCCTAGGATTCTCTTGCTAGTTCTCCAACTATGAGATCTATGATGAAAATCCATTAAGGCTAAATCTATGGATCCCTTTATCACTTATTCTAACAATCATAATCATACTTGATCCTAGTTCTCTCTAGAATCATGGATCAAGTTTGTTTCAAAAATATAAACACTAATCTAACAATGGTGTAGTGAATCCTTAATTCCACTGTGATAAAGATTTTTCATTAAATCATGGTCCATGGGAATGGGATGAGACCAATTGTAGGATATTCATAACTCATTTAAGTACCTCTGTGATTTTGGTTTTGATGAAATTCCACGTTTAAGATGGTTTGGTCTCTTGATTTCAAAACAAGCAACTCTCTGTCCAAAATTCCATAACAGTAAGTCCGTTTTAAAATTAATAAATCAGAACCTTAACTAAAGTTTCTTGGCCTCCAATAATTTTTTATAGGTATTTTAATGTGTTTGGAAGACACCCTAAAAAGATCTAAATATTTCTCATTTGTTTACTAGTTTTAGAAAATCACACAAAATCTCTGGACAGAGAGTTGAAAATTCCTGAGCGATGCCTAGTGTTTTCCATATTCCCAGAGATCTAACTGTTCAATTTTAGATTTTATTTTTGAGTTAGAAACTAGACTCACAGAGGCATATCATATCCAACAATCATTAAGATCCAACCGTTGGAAGTATGGTTTTTCTATCTTTGAAAGCCTGATCTGCTTTCTGTAATTCATGTGAAGCTGTCACTGTATTTGTCTAATCTTATTGATTTTAACTTAAATGGTTTCCTAATGCCTTGGGACCCAAACCATATTTTGAATAATGATAATTAAGTTTAAATCTAGAGAGTAAGTGATCCAAGCTAATGATTAGTTCATATCACATTCTTGCTTATATCCATGCATTCATTCATGTATATTGATACTTGTAGCTAGGATCTAGCTCTAGTTTGATTTGTTTCTAATTGAACCTAGTTGTGAGTTCCTTATGATCATGTTAGGATTATACTACTTCTATATAGACATTGCATTGGCTCCTTGTTGAGACTTGCATATCTATAGAGGTGATATGTTCTCAACTAATTAGAAGGAATCCATAAATAGGTCAATTATTGCCATGCATGATAGATTTAAGCTAGAGGTTTAGGATTGATTATTTGATATCATATTTGTTTGAAACATGTGGACTAACCCTTTGTTTTGTAGCTCTTTTGAGGTACAACTTCTCAACCCCTCTCTAATTATTTATCTCTTGATTTTATTGATTTTCGACTTCATGAGCAACACCTTAGACTAGGTATTGCCTTATTTGTACATATGAATTAGAGGCATTTTTTTAGGCTTTATCTATTTTGTGTGCATTACACGTTTAATATTTGCAGCAAGGATCACGGGTAAGTTTTCTTGTTCCCTATTTGCATATCATTTTGCTTGCTACTTGAATTATGTGGTTTTGAATGATATTTTATCATTAACAATCTTACACCATTTTCAACATGCTTTTGTGATGTATATGTATATATGTATTAGTTGAGGGCACACTTAGATAATTGATTCGATTAAAAGGATGTTGAGTAGAGGCATATCGCGAGATAGGATGAAAGGGGGTGTTTTAGTCCACCGGGCTCCTTCTCCTTTCATTCCATAATTCCCGGACCCAGTTTATCTTTAGTTTCACAAAAGATCGGTTTGCTTTTAAAATGGTTTCTTAATTTTCCTTTAAAAAAAATTAAGTGTCGACTCTTTGTATTTGAATTTGAATTTGAAAGAAATGTTTTAAAATTAAAAGAAGTGGGCCCAAATGCCGGCATCCACACCTGGTTGTTTTGAACGAACCCAGGATCTCTGGTTTCGCAGACCAAAATTCTGATTTTTGATTCACTCGAGGATTAGAATTGAAAGCATCATTTTAATCAAATTAATTAATTTTCGTGTGCCCATTGCATTGCACTTGCATGTCTCGCCAGTCGGTTGCACGGAACTATGACCTTGGAGGCTCGGGGTAACCCAGTCGGTCAAGCCATCATGGGATTGTGTGATTGATCGGGAGAGAACAAATCCTATTTATACGCCTTAACGAGCGTTTGTTAGTACCTTTTTATCCTGTTTTTGTATATTTTTACTTTATTTTCTATTGTCTGACAGGATTTGGAAGAAATCAAGTATACCAGGCTAAACAGGGTGAAAAAGCAAGCAAGAAGAAGCTGAAAAATCAACATCGCGCGCGCGATTCGCTCGCGCGAAAACCCAGATATCGCGCGCGCGAGCCGCTCGCGCGAAAATCCCAGAATCGCTCGCGCGATCCGCACGCGCGAGGTGCCAATTGTCGCGCTCGCGCGACATGTGTAAAAATGGAACTTGCGTATTTCACTCTACTGATGATTCCTACGCGAACGAAACTGCCTAATTACGTCTGGAAAGCTAAATGCAGCAGTTTTAGTGCGTTTTGGGTTAGGAAAGCTTCCAAAAACATGTTGTAAATCTATATATACCCTATTTTACTTCAATTTAGGGGTTGGACAATTGTTACACACCCATACATACATACACATACAGCCATATAGACTGAAATTCCAGTCCTTGAAGAGGGTAAAGCAAGGAGAAGAAGAAGAAGACCAAGGATTTCCATGGCCTCCTCCATCAACCTCTTGCCGATCTCCACTTCCATGGTAGCTTAGACCTAGATCTAGGGTTTCAATGAAGCCCTAGTCGAGTAATAGGGAGTATTTTATGTTTTTATTTTAGTTTTATTATGTATGGATGACAGTCACATGTTCCGAGGATTTTTATAACTAAATCGTACTTCTATTGATTAAATCATTGCTTTCAAAGTTTATTCTTGTCTTAGATCTATTTTGACTGTGATGTGCTCAATGATCTATGCTCGTTGTGCTTGTTTAGATTATTTACATGTGATGGTGCTTTATTGATTTGTGCTATCAAGTATCCGAATAATCCATGCCTAGATTAGACGAATTATGTCACAACCCTAGTTTAGTGTGGGATAATTCGTGCTAACCGAAGATGGAATATATTGGTGCTTGAACCATGATTATTTTCTTGACGGAGGAATTGGGCTTGTAGCCACAATTCCCCATAATCATCCAACTTAGTAAGCTAATTGAATGCATAAATATTCCTATTATGAAGCTAGTGGTGGAGTTGCAATCCTAGGTTCCTTTTACATATTTACAAAAACACTTTTAATTGCTTTCATAGTTTAGATTTATTTTTATTGTTATTAGTTTAATTAAAATCAAATCAAAATCTGTTTTTATAATTAACTAAAGTTAGGTTTTAAAATTAAGTCGCTGTAGTTAACCAATCCCTGTGGGTTCGACCTTTGCTTTCACACTACAACTCTTTTGAAAAGTAAAGAACACTTTTTATATCTTGATATTGACAACATCAGTGATCACCCTTGATCTTGTACCATGTGTTGGTATATGAAGCATCCTATCGGGTGTGTGTCAAGGGTCCTTTATTTGACCAAAACCCGGCCTTTGCATGGTAGCTTCTATAGAACCTTTCGAATCTCAGGGAATCAATTCTTGATTAAGATTATATGCTAGGGAGTTTTGTATGCCCGGAAGGGATTATTTGAGATGATGACGATGCTTGCTTGATGTAGAATGTATAATCTTTTAGTCACCTTTTAGCAATTCCTTCTCATGTCCCATGACATTTGGGAACATGTCAAATATTGGTTATAAGATTTTACTTCTTATATCTTGTTAGCTAAGCATCATTGACCTTGTATATATCCAAATTCATAAAAAGTATGCCGATAATCCGATCATGTGATCCTTCTTTAAATCCATCTTTGAAAGCAAGCAGATTTTGCCATTTTCATTCCAAAAGGTTTTTTTTTCACTCTTTCAAAGTCTTTGGAGTTAAAATTCCAAGTCAACCCTTGTTGAGGTATATTTTCATACTCTCATCCTCAAAGGGAAATCCAAAAAACTTGGGAATTATTTTCGGAAGAAGTGCTTTTAAATTGAATTTTAAAGCAAAATTTCAGTCGTCTTTGTTGAGGAATGCCCAAACATCATCGTTTTCAATAGAATTCCCAAGAATTGTTTTCAAAATATTTCATCATCCAAGAAATGCTTTCCAAATGAATTTCAAAATTTTTTGAAAGGGTAGTGAAGATCACAATGAAAGGAGAAATTAGTGCACTTGACATGGAGGAGGATTTTATGTGCTCATGTGTTTATATGTTAGGATTAGAATTTCCTATCTTTGGCATATAGATTAGGCACACACACACACACACATACATTACATCCACATGTCATATGAATCATTCATAGGATTATCTCATCAAAATTCTTTTTGAAATCAACCAAGATTGATTAAAAATAAAATATCACTGTAGGCAAGATATCATTGAACGCTAGGACAGTTTGGGTCAGGGATTCGAGTGCAAGGTTAGTAAGAAAAGGGCCAGAGACAGGAAGAGAAATGGATCCAGAACAGCACACTGCAGAGATCGCACAGCTGAAAGAGAGATTGGATCAAATGATGACCATGTTGGAAACACTGACCCACCAAAGGCCAGTAATTGATCCACTGATAATCGATCCTCCTCCACCTGTTCGGGTTGTAGAAGACGATTGGTTTGAGGATCCGAAACCACCTAGAGCTGATATACCTAGGGCAGAAAGGGAGAAGATTGAGAAAGCTGAGAAAGAGCGTATCGAGATGAAGGAGAAGATGGAAAAGCTAGAGAAAGTTATCCGCAAGCCCAACGGGGTTGATAGCTACCTGATAGAGTTAGAGGTTTGTTTGAGGGAACTCAAGAAAAATTGCCAGCCGGTTTCAAGATGCCAGAGATAGATAAGTTTGACGGTTCTGGCAACCCCAGAAACCACGTAAGGATGTGCATCGGAGCCTTCCAACCAAGTGGCCTAAGTCCTGCCATGATGGCCATACTATTTCAGTAAACTTTGACTAGGGCAGCTTTATCCTAGTATTTCACGTTAGAGCCAAGCAAGAGTCGCATATGGGAGGAAGTGGTGAAGGCTTTTATCACCTAATATGAATACAATCAGGAACTCAATGTGACTGTGAGAGATCTAGAGACAACTGCGCAAGAGAATAGAGAGTCGTTTGCGGAATTCTTGACACGATGGAAAGGAAAGGTTGTAAAAATGATCCAACGGCCATTAGAGAAAGAACAGATCCGGATTATAATCAAAAACCTGCAGAGCATCTATCAGGAGAAACTCATGTACCAGTGCATTCATATCTTTGCAGAATTATTTGAAATTGGAACCAGAATAGAAGATGCAATCAAGGATGGAAGAATTAAAAAGGAGTAGCCCCAGGGGAATCGCTCTAAAAGACCATTTTATGGAGGGAACATGGGAAACTAGATAGCGACTGATGTCAATGTTTTGAGCAAGGAGAGTGTGCCAAGACCAAGGTTGTTAGGACAACCACAACTTTTCACTGATTTAGGGATTTCATTGACCACCACTCTCAAGCGATTGATGGAAAAAGGATATCTAAAGTCGCTAGACCCAAAGCCAATGCCTGATCCCCTCCTACCAGGCTTCAATGCAAACTTCTACTGCGAATTCTACCAGGCTCATGGCCATACAACCGACCAATGCATGAGGCTACGGCATAAAGTACAAAATTTGATTAATAACAAGACCATTTTTCCTTCGCCTGCAAATCAGTCACATGTGACCCGAAACCCGCTCCCCAATCATCATGATGTACCACCACCATGGAACATCAATCTCTTAGATGTTGGGAAGGAAGTCTTCGATCCATCTGTGTTGATCGTACCGGTAGGAAAAGCTACCAAAGCTTATGAATTCCCAGAAGATTAGAGGATACGCCTTATAGTAGTCGAGGAAGAGGATTGGCTGATAGGAGGAGAAGAAGAACATGCGTTCAAGGAAGATATAGACAATGAAATCCTCCGAATTAATTGGTGGGATCCAAACAACCCTACTGATGACTCCATTTGGAAGGAGGAGGTGTATAGTGACACAAACAGTTTGTGGTCTGAAGGAGAAGAAGAAGAAAATGCTGAAGAACTGGTCAATCATGCTGAGCTGCGTGGGTTAGATGGGAATGATTTGGAAAGAGGGAAAGAGAAGGATCTCAAAGAAATTAGAGAAGAAGGTCAAGCGTTACATAAACACTTCATTAAGAAAAAAGGAGATTTCCCCTATTGTGGCTCTCCAGAGCCATGGGTGGACTGCAAATATAAATACTTGAAGCAAGGGTTTAAGATCTCTTTCTTACATAATTTACTGACTATGAAGATCCATACCTACAAGCGTCCACAGAACCAATTTCTATCCAAGATTGGATTTGTGCACTGGATGGCCTGGCCACAAGGAATCTCTTTAATGAAAAAGGCAGTGAGACCCAGGAGAGCGGTCCAAAGAAGATCATGGAAGTGAAGAATGGGAAAGACCAGATGAGAGAAATACTGAAGGAAGAGATAAAGGGAAACAAAGCAAGGGAGGGGAGCCAGAAAATGAAGGAGAAATAGAATCAAGGGATTTGCCAATAGGTCCCCGAGTCTAGTGATAGAATTCCCCTACCCCGGAAGTCTGTAATGGCCAAGTATGAGCCAAACTTTTAATTTCTGTTATCAATGAAAATGACTGATCCTGCTTACTTGATTGCACTTAATGATTATAATAAATGTGAAAAAAGAAAGTAAATCTGCATGCAAAATCGTTGAAGAAACCTTGGCAATTGACTTAGGAAATGAAGAAGATTCTTAAAGGGTTTCTGTCCATATTTCACTCAATAAAGATAAAAGCATAAACTTGATCTTATTGCTAAAAGAATGAAAGGATGATCTGCATGGTCCTATAATAATATGCCAAGAATAAATTCAGAGATTACCCAACATCACCCCTTCTATACCGAGCCTAAAAGGAGAAGCTCACAGTATAAAGCCATAATCTTGGTCCTTGATGGTATCCATATGTTTTAAAAGAATTTCTTCTTCTTAATAAAAAAATTAAAAAAGAAAGCTCGCTAGGATGAAAACCCGAAACAAAAAAATAAGATGCGTGTTGATTTCAAAATCCGAATCCTAGCCAGTCAAAATCATGAATAAGAGATTATGAGGCAGGAAAAAGAAAGAAAGAGAAAAAGAAAGGAAAATGAGATTGAAAGTTCTTGAGCACTTCAAAGTACATCATTAGTTCATGGATTATCTCGAAAGCCTTGCGTTACTCTAAAAAAAACCAAGAAAAGAAATTGGAAATGAAAAGAGGAATTTGAAAATATCAATCAGTCTCAAAATTTTGTGAGAGGCTAAAACGACCAATTGAGCCTAAAAGCAGTGCAAGGGTAACTGTGAGAAAAATAGAGAGAAATTTGGAGGGATGAAATTGTGTGAGTGTAATCAAAGCTCAATACATTGTGAGAACTAAAAAGATCTGATTGGCTAGTGGAAAGGGTGAAAAGAATCAACTGCCATAAATAATAAAAATAAAAATAAAATAAATAAATAAGATGAATAAGAAAAGAAAGAAAAAAGAAAGAAAAAAAAAAGAGAAGAAAAAAAAAGAGAAGAAGTTCATCATGCTATACGAAGGTTACCACAAGTGGCACGCACTCACTAGACCCAAATGGCAACATAGCTCGAAAAAGCCCACAAATTATTGAAGCCTTTTTCTTTCAAAACTTCCCAAGTTGATGAACTACGTTTTGACCTGATTCCCATTCGGGGATACGTAGGCAGCCTGCAAGGTTCGATCACAATCACTCCTTGTTCTTCTTTTAAGCCTTAGTTGAACTACTATAGGACATGATGCCCATTCGGGGATAAGTAGGCGAGCCTCCCAAGGCCCTCGGTCCAAAGAAGAAACCCAACTGATTCATGGAATTTCCTTTTAAAAAAAAGGAGGGGGGGGGGGCAAACGAAAGGCCGCATCAACTCCCTCAAACCAGGGGCAAACTTCATTTGCCTAGCATTCCCAAGCCCCCTATCATACTAGGGGCAAACTGTCATTTGCCAAATAAGATATCTCTGAGTTTACTACTTTCCAAATAAGGATCAAGTGTGGACATCCTGAAAATTCTTGAGGATAAGAGCTGACAGTTTTCATGCATAAATCTGAAATTGATTTAAGATGAAAAGAAACATGAAAAGAAGGATTCTTCATTATCATAAAGTCAATCGAAAAGGAAGATGCAATGAAAGAATACCATGGGATGATAATTTTCTAAAATTAATCAGAAAAGCGCAAAGAAAAGAAAGCAGAATTGGTCACGAAATATGTGTGTCTCTACTCAGTTTGAGTCTACCTTCTTGAAGTCCGAAAGATACATTCCTCAGAGGGTTCAACAAGAATTGGAAATTTTGAAAGAAGGGTAATAGCATGGAGGTCAGGAAGTCAGATTCTGCTCCGCCAAGGAAATCGAATAGTAATACTCTCAGAAAGAACAAAATCAGGTAAATATCTTCAATAGATCGAGCTCTAAACCATACAAGCTAATCATCGGATGTACCGAAAAGCCTTTGAACTTGTCCATGGTCAAAAGGGAAATCAGTGAGTAGAAAAGCAAGGTTGTCATGAGGAACTGGCTCGCACTTCTTCTTCTTACTTGAATCACCTAAACTGCTATTCATGGTGACTAATCTATCCAAAAAAAAAAGAGAAGGAAAAGAAGAATTTTGGAAAAAGCATAAATCAGGAACACATGAAAATCATTTTGAGTTAGAATAGCTCCAATCAAATCTTTTTGAGCTGGATCGGCTCTGTTTCAAATCCTCAGTCTTGGTATAAGTCATCTATTGTATCCTATAAATCATCGATCAAAATTCTCGGTCTTGGTATAAGTCGTCTATCATAGCCTATAAGTCACCGATCAAAATTCTCGGTCTTGGTATAAGTCGTCTATCGCATCCTATAAGTCACCAATCAAATCCTCGGTCTTGGTTTAAGTCGTCTATCGCATCCTATAAGTCACCGATCAAATCCTCGGCCTTGGTATAAGTCGTCTATCGCATCCTATAAGTCACCGATCAAATCCTCGGTCTTGGTTTAAGTCATCTATCGCATCCTATAAGTCACCGATCAAATCCTCGGTCTTGGTATAAGTCGTCTATCGCATCCTATAAGTCACCGATCAAAATTCTCGGTCTTGGTATAAGTCATCTATTGTAGTCTATAAGTCACCGATCAAAATTCTCGGTCTTGGTATAAATCGTCTATCGCAGCCTATAAGTCACCGATCAAAATTCTCGGTCTTGGTATAAGTCGTCTATCGTATCCTATAAGTCACCGAACAAAATTCTCGATCTTGGTATATGTTGTCTATCGCACACTATAAGTCACCAATCAAAATTCTCGGTCTTGGTATAAGTCGTCTATCGTAGCCTATAAGTCACCGATCAAAATTCTCGATCTTGGTATAAGTCATCTATCGCGTCCTATAAGTCACCGATCAAAATTTTTGGTCTTAGTATAAGTCGTCTATCGCAGCCTATAAGTCACTGATCAAAATTCTCGGTCTTGGTATAAGTCGTCCATCGTAGCCTATAAGTCACCGATCAAATTTTTGGTCTTGGTTTAAGTCGTCTATTGCAGCCTATAAGTCACCAATCAAAATTCTTGGTCTTGGTATAAGTCGTCTATCGCATCCTATAGGTCACCGATCAAAATTCTCGGTCTTGGTTTACGTCGTCTATCGCATCCTATAAGTCACCGATCAAATCCTCGGTCTTGGTATAAATCGTCTATCGCATCCTATAAGTCACCGATCAAAATTCTTAGTCTTGGTATAAGTCGTCTATCGCAGCCTATAAGTTACCGATAAAAATTCTCGGTCTTGGTATAAGTCATCTATCGCATCCTATAAGTCACTGATCAAAATTCTTGGTCTTGGCATAAGTCGTCCATCGCAGCCTATAAGTCACCGATCAAAATTCTCGATCTTGGTATAAGTTGTCTATCGCAGCCTATAAGTCGCCGATCAAAATTCTCGATCTTGGTATAAGTCGTCTATCGCATCCTAGAAGTCACCGATCAAATTCTCAATTTTGGCATAAGTCGTCTATCGCAGCCTATAAATCACCAACCAAACTCTCAGCTTCAGGCATAAGACGTCGATCGCAGCCTATATGAATTTGGGGTCATTGAATCTAGAGTAATTCTGGCTTGTCTACAAACCTTGACCAGGCACCAGAGTAAAAGACGCGAAGTGCATCTCAATTTAATCATTTTTGCAGTATAAAATAAGGAAAATGCATCTGCATCAATCATGACCTCCCTAGAATAGGAGACGTCATAATAGAAAATTTAAGGCATAAAATGCATTCTTGTCATTAGGAAAAGCAGCATGATTCTGAATCATCACGCTCAGGAGCATAGAGCATGAGATTGCTTGGGCATGTGCACCACGATAGGATAGGTGCATTCATCCGTGTGATTATTTGTGCTTAGGTATCATGCCCTGCCCGAACTACGTCTTGGTCTGATTCCCCGTCGGGATGCGTAGGCAGCTCACTATTGAGCACAACCAGCATTTGGCTCTTTACACACCTGTTTTTTTTTATGCAACGCACTTTTGTTTATACCTGGATCCGACGGCTAGGTCAAAGGTTTGTCTTTCACACAGGCTTCGACATTCACTTGTGATACGCATTGCTTTACAAGCTCTGCCGAAGAGGGGTAAACTGTAGACACCCCAATTTTGACCAATTGTCGAATCCAGGGATTGGTTACCTCTAAAGACCAATGATGATGATGATCGGTGAAATTCAAAGATTTTCTAGAGAATTCAAATCCTTCAAAGATTCTTCAAATCAAGTTTTCAAATTAAAATAAAAAGAGAGAGAAAATGGGTATTCGAGAGAAACCCGGATGTTGAAGAACGTATGAGAAACCCAGTCTGGGAATTCGTCCTGAAAAATAAGGTATAAAAGTTTTTTGGAAAAGAAAATTAAAAGGAGAAAATGAAAGAATAGAAAAGAACTTTGAAAAAGAAAAGAAGAAAGGAAAATATTATTGAGAAAAGGAGAAAATAAAAGAAAAGAAGAAAGGAAAATATTATTGAGAAAAGGAGAAAATAAAAGAAAAGAGAAAAGAGAAACAAAATAATATATTAAAGTATATACTATGCATATGGATGTATTTTTAATAAAATACATTACAAATATAAGTATTCTAATATGAGTTATTAATAATTAAGTTTATGTTAAGACTTGTTTTGAAAATTAAAAAAAGAGACAGGAATTCTGTTAGCTGCGGCACGATGCGAAGCCGGCAGCACTCACTGAGTGTCGCGCCGACTCATTGAGTGCCGCAGACAATTCACCAAGTGCCACACGCTGTAGCAGTCTGTTTTTCTCATATGTTCTAGAAGAAAACTTTGCAAATGGGTTTTCACCCGAATTTACCCATTTAACCTTGTAATGTTGGTCTATATGAACAGACCTTCATCTCCATTATTGGGGGACTTTTTGAATCAAATTGATATACAAGAGTTATATATATACAATAGAGAGAATTGAGAGAAAAAATGAGATTTTTTCTAGAAGAATTTGAAGAATTGAAGAAGAATTTGAAGATTTTGGAAGAACATTACAAGAGATAGAAGAAATCCTTGAGGTCATAGAGGTAACCTCTCAATCCTATGTAAAATTAGGCAAATTCAATCACAAATTCATAGTTCTAGGATCTTTTTACACATTTTCAAAACCTCTCTTCCCACCTCATTTCATAGCACACCACATAGAATTTTTGATTGAATCTCATGGTAGTTCATTAGCTCGGATCTAAACAAGCTTTGGGTTTAAAAAATATATGAGTTGGTTTTGAAGAATTTGCTCTTTTGAATTCTTCTAAGTGAACCTTGATTTTAAATTTCTATTTTACTTTTTGAGATCCATAAGATTTTATATGTTCCTTTGAGTCCCTTTGAGTTTGATCCTTTAGTCTCCTATGATCCTTTGATTCATGTGGAGATTAAGGTGGATCATGGTCATATCTACACAAAGTTGATGGGATTCAATCTTAACTCTTGACTTGAATTTCCTTACTAGGAAATTTCATGGAATTCATACTATATTCCTAGATATTTGAGTAGATTTGGGTCTCATTTAGTCTCCAAGGACCATTAATTTGAGAGGGGAATAGGATGTCATGACTCTATATTCCTCAAGGATTATATGTTTGAGAGAGGAATAAGATGTAGATTTTCATAGTTCATATTCAAAAATTCATATAAATAAGTAGGGCCTTAGGATTCTCTTGCTAGGTCTCCAACTATGAGATCTATGATGGAAATCCATTAAGGCTAAATCTATGGATTCCTTTATCACTTATTCTAACAATCATAATCATACTTGATCCTAGTTCTCTCTAGAATCATGGATCAAGTTTGTTTCAAAAATATGAACACTAATCTAACAATGGTGCAGTGAATCCTTAATCCCACTGTGATAAAAGATTTTTCATTCAATCATGGTCCATGGGAATGGGATTAGACCAATTGTAGGATGTTCATAACTCATTTAAGTACCTCTGTGATTTTTGTTTTGATGAAATTTCACGTTTAAGATGGTTTGGTCTCTTGATTTCAAAACAAGCAATTCTTTGTCCAAAATTCCATAACAGTAAGTCCATTTTAAAATTAATAAATTAGAACCTTAACTAAACTTTCTAGGTATTTTAATGTGTTGTAAAGTCACCTAAAAAGATCTAAGTGTTTCTCATCTGTTTGCTATTTTTATAAAATCACACAAAATCTCTGGACAGAGAGTTGAAAATTCCCGAGCGATACCTAGTTTTTTCCATATTCCTATAGATCTAACCGTTCAATCTTTGATTTTCTTTTTGGGTTAGAAACTAGACTCACAGAGACATATCATATCCAAAAATCATTAAGATCTAACTGTTGGAAGTATATTTTTTCTATCTTTGAAAGTCTGATCTGCTCTCTGTAATTCATGTGAAGCTGTCACTGTATTTGTCTAATCTTATTGATTTTAACTTAAATGGTTTCCTAATGCCTTGGGACCCAAATCATGTTTTAAATAATGATAATTAAGTTTAAATCCAGAGACTAAGTGATCCAAGTTAATGATTAGTTCATATCTCATTCTTGCTTATATCCATGCATTCATTCATGTATATTGATACTTGTAGCTAGGATCTAGCTCTAGTTTGATTTGTTTCTAATTGAACCTAGTTGTGAGTTCCTTATGATCATGTTAGGATTATACTACTTCTATATGGACATTGCATTGGCTCCTAGTTGAGACTTGCTTATCTATAGAGGTGATATGTTCTCAACTAATTAGAAGGAATCCATAAATAGGTCAATTGCCATGCATGATAGATTTAAGCTAGAGGTTTAGGATTGATTATTTGATATCATATTTTGTTTGAAGCATGTGGACTAACCCTTTGTTTTGTAGTGCTTTTGAGGTACAACTTCTCAACCTCTCTCTAGTTATTTATCTCTTAATTTTATTGATTTTTGACTTCATGCGCGACACCTTAGGTATTGCCTTATTTGTACATATGAATTAGAGACATTTTTTAGGCTTTATCTATTTTGTGTGCATTACACGTTTAATATTCGCGGCAAGGATCCCGGGTAAGTTTTCTTGTTCCCTATTTGCATATCATTTTGCTTGCTACTTGAATTATGTGATTTTGAATGATATTTTATCGTTAGCAATCTTACACCATTTTCAATATGCTTTTGTGATGTATATGTATATATGTATTAGTTGAGGGCACACTTAGATAATTGATTCGATTAAAAGGATGTTGAGTAGAGGCATATCGCGAGATAGGATGAAAGGGGGTGTTTTAGTCCACCGAGCTCCTTCCCCTTTCATTCTATATTCCCCGGACTCAGTTTATCTTTGGTTTCGCAAAAGTCGGTTTGCTTTTAAAATGATTTCTTAATTTTTCTTTAAAAAAAATTAAGTGGCGACTCTTTGTATTTGAATTTGAATTTGAAAGAAATGTTTTAAAATTGAAAGAAGTGGGCCCAAATGCCGGCATCCACACCTGGTTGTTTTGACTTACCATTCAGTGAGGTCTTTAAGATCAATACCTAGGTAACTTGAATGATCATGTCTAGAGTATTGGAAACATATATTATCAAGACAGAATCTACCCTCTATTATAGAGTAAGTATTCTCTTGAAAATGTCACTGTGTTAGTCACTAAGAATTGCAATCTTGTAGTAAGTATGTTACTACATGATTGGTGAACTATAAGAAGTGAATGCGAACTCAAGGACATACGCTGTAATTATCAACTGGGAGACAGTACTGCTTAGTCTCAATGATAATTATGAATACTAAAGGTAGAGGGGCATTAGTGTCATTTTATATATATCTAGGTATTGCTCTGTGTTTTGTCTCTTCTGATATGGAGTGCAGTTAATGTCATGTGGTGAAATTGATATTAACTAATTAATTTAATGTTTGGGTAATGAGATTAACCGGGCACAGTTTATATTAATTTAAGGCAATTAGGAAGAGCCTAGAGGTCCCACATGTAGTTCTTATGAAGTAACAAGTCCAACTAGGTTTAGGAGATGGATAGAGAGTATATAAAATATATGTGAAGAGAAAACATTGGGGTTAGCTTTTTGCAACCCTGGCCGAATCTCTCTTTCCCTCACATATATTTTTCTCTCTTCCTTTAACCCTAGAGATCATCACCAAGGTCTAACGATTGGAGAGCTTCAAGAGTATACGCGTGAAGATTTCTAGACCGCAAAGGAGGAGTAGCATATGGATCTTGCCTGAAGTGTTCTCGTAAGGATCCAACTGATCATAAAAAGATATTGAATCTAAATTTTGATAATCATTCGCATGTAAGTTTGAGCCGGATTCGTTTTGAAAAGAGTTTTCAATGTTAATCGCTTCCGTAAACCCTAATAATTTTAAAACGGGACCAACACTATTGTGCAAGGCAGCAGAACATACTATTTCACAAAAGACATTGAGCAAAAAAAATAAAGAACTTTTTTGAAATTTCATAGAAGTAATTATACTATTGTGACATTCAGCAACATAAGACATTCAGCGAAACTTAATTTTGTTTTGTTAAATTGGACAACCAAATGTTCAAGTAGCAAAGATAGTAAATTCAAGGAAAGTAATTGAGGTACATGTGTGTCATCGAGATTTGATATTTCTAGAATCTTCAGCTTCTTGTTGAGATCAATGAGGTCCCATTTGATAAATCTTGGGATACAATTTTCTGACAACGGTTTAACAATGGAGGTGTGCTCACAAAACCAATACTGCATTTTGTAAGATTTGATGTCATTAGTATATAGAAACAACATAAATTTTGCTCTTATATTAACTTGAAAATGTTTGGTATACCTAACGCGCGATTACACATCCGGTCACTCCTCTAGGATTATTGTTTGCTTTCTCAATTACTCCTAATAGAGTTGAACAAACTGCCTCTGCCCATGCATATTTGGATATTTCTTCAATATCATCGACATACTTAACAAATGCCCACTTAGTTGAGAATCTGGTGGTCGCAAAATGTAGGGATAGGAATAAATTCAAACGCAGTAGTCATACTACATCTTGAATGTCATCTATACTTGTTCCCTTCACAGCTTCTTCAATTGCCTTTTCTATTTTTACCATCCAGCCTCTCCGTATCCTTAAATGGTCTTGTGACAAATGGTGTCATGTCCTTTTTACCAGAACCCAAGTCAATTGGCACTTTTCCAGCCATTATCCCGAATATCAAAGATATATCCGTTGCATTAAATGAAATGAGGTGCCTCCCTATTTGAAATTGCTTCTCTCTTGGTCGATACAGTTGAATAATCTGTGTTGAAATCTTATCAAACTTTCTTTCATGCATCACTCTTTACTTCAAGAAAGTATTGAATAGGTGCCAAAATGATGGTTTCTTCAGTTCTTTGACATGCTTTTCTCTAAGTTTTGTGTCATGCATCAGTTTCACCAAGGTTACTACTGTGCCTCGATGTTCAGGGTCTTTTTTTTTTTTTTTTGGTTTCGTACATTCAGTGGCTTCTTCACAGGATTTCTGAATACGCGAGGTACAGATGAAACAATCATACCGTTACTTGTACCAAAATATTTTTAAACAATAAGATATCAAAATTACGAATCTCAGCCGAAATTAAAAGCAAACATTTCTCCAGAATTTATTGCAACCAAACAGATAATCAAGGAACCTCAAAATCTATAATAGAAACAACTTTAAAATTGATCGTTGGTATAATTATCCCTTGTTTGCCAATTAACCTAAATCCAAAAATCTTCAACACTACTAAATTGCAGTATAAGATCAGCTTTTAATGAGGATATAAATGTAAGAGACACTTATAGGTATCCATTACAGATTATGTGACCAAGTGTCTTTTGTGTGTGTGTGTGTGTGTGTATGTGTGTATGTGTGTGTGTGTGAAATTGATATATACAAAGCAAAGACACGCATAAATTGGTGTATTGCACTAGAAATGATAAGAACAAAATAAAAAATTATCTTCAAAGCAAATAAAATTCTCGTATATGAGAATGAATGCAAATCTACATAAACACACACAAATTGGTGTATGTATCGGTGTGTGTATGTGTGTGTGTGAAACAGAGATATACAAATCTAAAATATATTTTCATACACACAAATCAAAAACAGAGATACACAAATTAGTGTACGACAATCGCATCCCTAAGTGAAAAATGTGTGAAATCAAAGAGTATATTGTTCTGTTCATACTTTTCAACCCCATGATTTTTGAATATGATGTTTGCTTCAGGTTTGCACTTAATCTAGGGTTTCTAGTTTCTGATTTTTTAACAAATCAACTTGAACATCGATTTTCTCTACCTTAACTTCAACAAATGGGCTTGAAATTAGCAAGATTGAATGATCAATTTCAAACAGAAACTTAGGGTTTTACACATCAATGTTCTTCGATCTTCGAGTTCCATCCTTGATCACACTAACTATCAAAATGCAACAACAATCGTACACAACACAACAATAAAAGCAATGGTAAAGGCAAAACTAGTCGTAATGAAATGAACACTAGGAAAGACATTACGAACTAATGGAATTTATCAAAATTCACTTAAATCATCTGAAATCAACTCTAATCATCCTAAAGCAGAGGTTTCAAATTAGTGCTTCTAAAACCTGGAGAACACAAAGCACAATTGATGAATCCATTAAATCAGCTCATTGCAAAATCAATACTCATAATCAGCTTTAAATCATCTAAAATGAACTACAATCAATTGAAAGTGGAAAACGAACTAAAATTTTGGGCAAAGCTACTGAAATCAATTGAAATGATCTCCCAAAAGCAATTTACACTTGTAAATAAATTGCAAAGTAAATTCATATCCCTAATTTGAAAAATATATGAAATAAAAAAATATTAATGTTATATTTAGTTGAACCTATTAGATTGGTTAGGCATGTGAGACCCGAACCCGAAAAAAATATTAAAATAATAAATCATTTACTCTATTAAGCAGAACTGAGTTGTTTAAAATTTAAATTTCTGTGATTTAATTATTTAAGCTGAATTGTTATTAAATTCTTATGCTAAGCTCTTAATGATTAAATAATTATACGTTGGGTTAGAACTGGAAAATTCCATTTTTGGGATTTTGAGTTAGAAAATAACTCTATTTGGGGGTACTAAGATGATATGGGAAAGTTTGGGAACTCAAGTGCTTGTTTTAAAGAAAATTGGAGTGTTAAACATAATTTTTAAAAGTTAAAAATCAGTTTTAGGAGAGATACGATGGTCTCATTTACTGTATATTTTGAGAGGGTTTACAGCGACAAGTAAGAGAAGAGAAAGCGAGTAAGAGGGGAAGAAGAAGAAGAAGAAGAAGAAGAAGAAAAAGAATAAAGAGAAGAAGACTTGGAAATTAGGAGGAAAAGGAGAAAACTTCATCTTCTACAACCTAGGTAAGTGAAATTGGTTGAAAGTGTGAATTGGGATTTTTAAATTCTTTCCTTAGAATCTAAAAATTAATAGATCAAAGTTGTAATTTATGTTTTAGAACTTGCTTAAATGCTCCTTGATATGTATATGTGGTGTGGTATGAAGTTTTTCATGTTAAACTTGAATTTTGAGCTAATTTGCAAAATGTGTTTTTAGGGTTTAGTAGAAATCTGAAAATTGGGGATTTGTGGGGTTGATTTTTATAGTGAATATGTGTTCTATATGCCTTGGGTGATATGTATACCATATATGGCAAGTTTTGCTTGAATATTGTTAATTTTGCAATTGTTGGGGTGTTGAAATTTAAGGGTTTTCAATAAATCCGAAAATTGAGGTTTTTTTTTTTTGATGTTTTTGGTGTTGAGAGTATGTTATTAATGCCTTGAACACTCCTAGTTCAAGTCTTGAAAGGATTGAGTTGGGTTTGAGGTGATAACCACCATGGATGAAATTTGAAGCTTTATGGGTTATAATGATGTTTTTAATGCTTTGGATTACTCTTACAACAAGCTTTGAAAGAGTTGAGTTGGGAAGAGTTGGGAAGAGTAGTAGAGATTAGTGTGTGTTCTTGGTGTAGTGTGTGTTCATGGTGTAGTATTTGTTTTAAAACTCTAGCTTATGGGTCTTACTTGATTTGTAAAAATTGTTGATTATGAGTTGATATTTAAATTTGCTAGATGCTAATAACATATTTGAGAGGCATATAGAGAATGTTAGGTTTGGGTTTGGAAGAATTAGGTTATGATTTGGGTAAAACACCATTGAAGATGTTCTTGAGCTTTAGAAGTTAGAAATGGGTTCTTGATTTTTATTTGATGATTGTGGTGAACAATGTTAGATGTGGATTTTTTTTAATGCATTGTGAATATTATTTTGAGTTATATGCTATTGAAAACTTACGTCTCCAAGTGTCGGTAGAACATGAAAGCCTCCATGGAAGAGTTGTGTTTTTTTTTTTACAAACTTGATTTGGGTAGAGAGAGAAAGTTAGAAATTAGGGGCTATTTGGGTCTGATTTTGAGAATTTGAGTTGTTTCAAATTAAAACTTGAACTTCTTAAATTTTTACTTATTATGGAAGTTGCTTCTTTCTACATTTTTATTTATTATAAAAGTTGTTTATTTTTACTTACTAGTTATGAAGATGAAGTTTGAGAAATATGGATTTTTTTTTTCAATTAGAAAACCTAGGTTGTTAATTTTTTTTGTTGTTATTATAAGATTTGTGATTTATTATTTAAATTGATATTATATTTACTATGAAATCTAATTTTAAAGATTTCAGGGACCGATGCTAGTAGTAGCGGACCCAAGGAGTTGACCGAAGAGCAAGTAGAAAGATGAATTTTATTCGCTTGCCGAATTTGAGGTGGGTCTTCTACATATTGCTGTATTGCAATTTATGTTTATACACATAGCTGGCATGACATGTATGTTATGCACTTGCATTGCTGAGTTGTTAGACCAAGTAGCTGAAATATTGGTAATAAGCCATGACAGGCTAAAGCTGATAGGCCCAGGTGTGTGAGTCATGGCATGTATGAGTTGCACTTTAATATTGCATAAAAGCTGTATTTGTGCTGTGCTGAGCTGTTTATATGCTTAAACTTGCATATTGTTTTATCTTGTTGTCGTGAGTTGTGGTTTTGCTCACGCCCGCACAGATATTCTGTGCAGGTACCCCTTTTATGAAGCCGAGTTAGGAATTGCACTGTCATAGGTCTGGGGTTGCTGTGGGTTGCTGTGGGTTGACCACGAGTGGTATTTTGTCATAAAATTGTAAAATACAGTTTAGTTGTAACTTTTGCAAGATGTTGTAAACACTTAACTTTTAAGTTTGGTTGTGTTGGATTAGTTTAATGTATAATACTTTGGAGGTGTGAATATTTAAATTCTATAATAAGGTGTTCTTGTATAAATATGTTAATCACATGTTAAATTTAATATTGTTAATTAATTGAGTTATATTAGCAGATGTTCCGACCACGGTGGGTCGGGGTGGTGCCACAGTTTGGTATCAGAGCTTAGGTTATAGAATCTGTAAATGTTACGGTTGGGTCTAGACCGTGGCAGTGCTCTAGGAGCTGAGTTGTGTGGGTACATTTATTGGTGGATTAATAAATATATTATATTTGTGTTTGCATTGCAAACGTGGTATGTTGCAAATATAATATTATATGGATCAGGAAAGACGAACTGGACAGGAGGAAGGGGTGGGGAGAGACCAACCCTCGAGAAATCAAGAAGTTGAACAAGTACGGCCAGTGGAGCATGGGCAAACGTCTCATCCTGAACAGATGTTTGAATCAATGGCCCGATATTTTGATACGAAAATTGAGACAGCTGTAGCCGGGTCAAGTAAAGCTAAGGAAAAAAGATGAACCTGGGAAACTTTATGAAAAATATTTGAAATATCATCCACCAGCATATTCGGGAATCGGAACACCATTAGAAGCCGAACAGTGGTTTAAAGGAATAGAAGATATATTTGAAGTTATGCAAATTGGGGGTGATCAATGGGTAATGTTGGTAGCCTTCAAATTTACTGATCGAGCTAAGGATTAGTGGAGGGACACAAAAGCCCATCTAATGACGCCAGTTGTGGGGAAGACAGAGCTAAATACGATTACGTGGGAGAAGTTTAGAAATTTGTTTTATGAGAAGTATTTTACGGAAGCTTTTCAAAATGAGAAACGACAAGAGTTCATACACTTATAACAAGGAAGAAATACCGTGGAAGAGTGTGAGGCGCAATTCACTTCCTTATCCCGCTTCGTAGTAAAACTTGTGGAGAATGAATACGACAAATGCAGAAAGTTTCAAGATGGGTTACAATTTCCTATTCGATCGAAGCTGTCCGCATTGAATGTTCGTAATTATATAGAATTGATGGAAAGAGCTAAATTGGTTGAGAAAGATGTACAAGAAAGTCGAGCCTTCCAAATCCAACAAAAGCGAGGGAGAGTGGAACCGGGTGGTTCTAGCTGGGGAGAACCAAGACCGAGAATGCAAGACGCTCCAAGTAGAGGTCGGGGTTCATTTCCACCGAAAGGGTGGAGGAACTAGCAGTGCAAGTGGTTCAAGGTCTAGTGCAATACGACCATCGCCGAGCCGGAGTTTTTCTGGAGGGGTGACTTGCTACCGGTGTGGGACTCCAGGCCATGTAGTTAGAGATTGTACTATGCTTGATCAGAGGGAGTGTTATAAGTGTGGCCAGCCGAGTCACCTTTCTAAAGATTGTCCGACTGGGGCTGAGATAGTATCTTCGGCTACAGTGTCATCGGGCCGAGGCAGGGGTCAGGGCAGAGGACAACCACGAGGTGGTTCAAGTTTTAGTGGAACAGGAGGTCAAGCAAGGGTCTTTACAATAACAAAGAAAGATGCTGAAGCGGCACCTCAAGTTGTGACTGGTATGATCTTGATTTCAAATTATGTTACATACACCTTATTTGATTCGGGATCTACGCACTCGTTTATATCTAGAACTTTTGCAAAAAATTTTGATGATTATTTAGTTGAATTGAATGATAAGTTAGTCATATCCACGCCCTTAGGAGATAAAATTACAATTGATTAGGTTTATAAAGGGTGTGCGGTACAAATTGAAAATCGCGAAATGGGTTTGGACATAGAAGACTTTGATATTATCTTGGGTATGGATTGGCTGTCGACGTTTCACGCTTCAATTAATTGCTTTAATAAGGAAATTAACTTTCAGTTTTCAAATGGAAATTAATTCACATTTTGTGGTGAGCGACGGGTAATGCCAACAAGTTTGATGTCAGTTCTAGCTGCTAGACAGAAATTACATAAGGGTTGTGAATGTTTGATTGCGTATGTGATCGGTGATGGAAAAGAAACGAAACAGTTAGAAACAATAGTGGTGGAAAAAGAATTTGCTGACGTGTTTCCCAAAGAATTACCTGGAGATGTACCGGATAGGAAGATAGATCTTTTACCACATCAGCAAATTCTTTTACCATCACTATTGTTTCTAACTGTATCATTTCTTTTGCATAACCGATCACATACGCAATCAAACATTCACAACCCTTATGTAATTTCTGTCTAGCAGCTATAACTGACATCAAACTTGTTGGCATTACTAGCCGCTCACCACAAAGTGTGAATTCATTTCCATTCAGAAACCGAAAGTTAACTTCCTTATTAAAGCAATTAATTGATGCGTGAAACGTCGACAGCCAATCCATACCCAAGATAATATCAAAGTTTTCTATGTCCAAAGGTAATAGATTAACCCCCATTTCGCGATTTTCAATTTGTACCGCACACCCCTTATAAACCTAATCCATTGTAATTTTATCTCCTAAGGGCGTGGATACGACTAACTTATCATTCAATTCAACTAAATAATCATCAAAAAATTTCGTAAAAGTTCTAGATATAAACGAGTGCGTAGATCCCGAATCAAATAGGTGTATGCAACATAATTTGAAATCAAGATCATACCAATCACAAATTGAGGTGTCGCTTCAGCATCTTTCTTTGTTAGTGTAAAGACCCTTGCTTGACCTCCTGTTCCACTAAAACTTGAACCACCTCGTGGTTGTCCTCTGCCCTGACCCCTGCCTCGACCCGATGACACTGTAGCCGAAGTTCCTATCTCAGCCCCAGTCGGACAATCTCTAGAAAGGTGACCTGGCTGGCCACACTTATAACACTCCCTCTAATCAAGCATAGTACAATCTCTAACTACGTGGCCCGGAGTCCCACACTGGTAGCAAGTCACCCCTACAGAAAAACTCCGGCTCAACGGTGGTCGTATTGCACTAGACCTTGAACTACTTGCACTGCTAGTTCCTCCACCCTTTCTTGGTGGAAATGAACCCCGACCTCTACTTGGAGCGTCTTCCATTCTCGATCTTGGTCCTCCCCGGCTAGAACCACCCGGTTCTACTCTTCCTTGCTTTTAGTGGATTTGGAAGGCTCGACTTTCTTGTACATCTTTCTCAACCAATTTAGCTCTTTCCACCAATTCCATATAATTACGAACATTCAATGCGGATATCTTCGATCGAATAGGAAATTGTAACCCATCTTGAAACTTTCTTCATTTGTCGTATTCATTCTCCACAAGTTTACTGCGAAGCGGGATAAGGAAGTGAATTGCGCCTCATATTCTTCCATGATATTTCTTCCTTGTTCTAAGTGTATGAACTCTCGTCGTTTCTCGTTTCGAAAAACTTCCGTAAAATACTTCTCATAAAACACATTTCTAAACTTCTCCCATGTAATCGTATTTAGCTCTATGTTCCCCACAACCGGCGTCATTAGATGGGCTTTTGTGTCCCTCCACCCATCCTTAGCTCGATCAGTAAATTTGAAGGCTGCCAACATTACCCGTTGATCACCCCCAATTTGCATGACTTCAAATATATCTTCCATTTCTTTAAACCCCTGTTCGGCTTCTAATGGTGTTCCAATTCTCGAATATGCTGGTGGATGATATTTCAAAAAAATTTCATAAAGTTTCCCTGGTTCATCTTTTTCCTTAGTTTTACTTGACCCGGCTACAACTGTCTCAATTTTCGTATCAAAATATCGGGCCATTGATTCAAACATCTGTTTAGGATGAGACGTTTGCCCATGCTCCACTGGTCGTGCTTGTTCAACTTCTTGATTTCCCGGGGGTTGGTGTGTCCCCACCCCTTCCTCCTGTCCAGTTCGTCTTTCCCGATCCATATAATATAATATCTGCAACATACCACGTTTGCAATGCAAACACAAATATAATATATTTATTAATCCACCAATAAATGTACCCACACAACTTAGCTCCAAGAGCACTGCCACGGTTTAGACCCAACCGTACCATTTAGAGAACCTATAACCTAAGCTCTGATACCAAACTGTGGCACCCCGACCCGCCGTGGTCGGAACACCTGCTAATACAACTCAACTAATCAAAAATATTAAATTTAACATGTGATTAACAGATTTATACAAAAACACCTTATTATAGAATTTAAAATATTCACACCTCCAAAGTATTATATATTAAACTAATCCAATACAACCAAACTTAAAAGTTAAGTGTTTACAACATCTTGCAAAAGTTACAACTAAACTGTATTTTACAATTTTTCGACAAAATACCACTCTTGTAGTCAACCCATAGCAACCCACAGCAACCCACAGCAACCCCAGACCTATGGCAGTGCAATTCCTAACTCAACTTCATAAAAGGGGTACCAGCACAGAATATTTGTGTGGGAGTGAACAAAACCACGGCTCACGACAACTAGATAAAACAATATGCAAGTTTAAGCATATAAACAGCTCAGCACAGCACAAATACAGCTTTTATGCAATATTAAAATACAACTCATACATGCCATGACTCACACACCCGGGCCCATCAGTTTTAGCCTTTCGCGGCTTATTACCAAGTTTTCAATTACTTGGTCTAACAACTCAGCAATGCAAGTGCATAACATACATGTCATACCAGCTATGTATATAAACATAAACTGCAATACAGCAATATCTAGAAGTCACACCTCAAATTCGGCAAGCGAATAAAATTCACTTTTTTACTTGCTCCTCGGTCAACTCCTTGAGTCCGCTACTACTAGCCTCGGTCCCTGAAATATTTAAAATTAGATTTCATAGCAAATATAATATCAATTTAAATAATAATTTACAAATCTGATAATAACAACAAAAAAAATTAGGGTAAATTACACAAACCTCCCCTGAGGTTTGCCTTAATTACACGGACCTCTCCTCTTGTTTCAAAAATTATACAGACCTCCCTCGAGATTTGTAATTAGGTAACAAAACGCCCCCTCCCCTAATGGTCCGTTAGTTTTTTTACATCAGCCTCCCATGAAAATTACAATTAGCCCCGTTAATATTATAAAATTGTCATACTAAAGCCCCATTTCTCTTATATTTTTGTGCTAATTATAAAATCCCTCCTCCCTCCTATGTTTTTGGATTAATTTTTTTAGCATTAATTTATATCATCTACACAAAATATACACAAAACATATATAAATAGGTCCAAAATTTTTTTTTTCCCCCGAACAAACCTCTATCAAGCCCGCCCCCCCCCCCCCTGTATTAATTTTCTAGATCCGCCCGTCCCTATGCTTCAAAAGTGGACACTTAACCTCCTGTGATTGTGGACTAAAATAGAACTGTTATGATTTCACTCAAAGAGCGTTAACCCCAAAATTAACATCACAAAATGGGTTAAGTGTTTATATTTTTAACCAATTTTAGAATTTTTGTCAGTTTTGAGTGAAATCATAACAATTCCATTTTAGTCTACAATCACAGGGGGTTAAGTGTCCACTTTTGAAGCATAGGGGTAGGGGCGGATCTAGAAAATTAATACATGGGGGGCTTGATAGAGGTTTGCTTGGGAAAAAAAAAAATTTGGACCTATTTATATGTATTTTGTGTAGATGATATAAATTAATGCTAAAAAAATTAACCCAAAAACAGAGGAGGGATGAGGGATTTTATAATTAGAACAAAAATATAAGAGAAAGGGGGCTTAGTATGACAATTTTATAATGTCAGGGGGGCTAATTGTAATTTTCAGGGGAGGCTAATGTAAAAAAAAACTAACGGACCGTTAGGGGAGGGGGCGTTTTGTTACCAAATTACAAACCTCGAGGGAGGTCTGTGTAATTTTTGAAACAAGAGGGGAGGTCCGTGTAATTAAGGCAAACCTCAGGGGAGGTTTGTGTAATTTACCCAAAAAATTAATAACCTAAACTTTCTAATTGAAAAAAAAAATCCAAATTTCTCAAACTTCAACTTCATAACTGGTAGGTAAGAATGAACAACTTCTATAATAAATAAAAATGTAGAAAGAAGCAAATTCCATAATAAGTAAAAATTTAAGAAGTTCAAGTTTTAATTTGAAACAACCCAAATTCCCAAAATCACACCCAAATAGCCCCTGATTTCTAACTTTCTCTCTCTACCCAAATCAAGTTTGTTATAAAAAAAAAAAAAACACAACTCTTCCATGGAGGCTTTCAAGTTCTACCAACTCTTGGAGACATAAGTTTTCAATAGAGTATAACTCAAAATAATATTCACAATCCATTAAAAAAAAAATCACATCTAACATTGTTCACCACAACCATCAAATAAAAATCAAGAACCCATTTCTAGCTTCTAAAACTCAAGAACAGCTTCAATGGTGTTTTACCCAAATCATAATCCAATTATTCCAAACTCAAAACTAAAATTCTTTCTATGCCTCTCAAATATGTTATTAGCATCTAGCAAATTTAAATATCAACTCATAATCAACAATTTTTTTACAAATCAAGCAAGACCCTTAAGCTAGAGTTTTAAAAACACACACTATACCTAGAACACACACTACACCAAGAACACACACTAATCTCTACTACTCTTCCCAACTCAACTCTTTCAAAGCTTATTGTAAGAGTAATCCAAAGCATTAAAAACATCATTATAACAAAAATCAGCCCATATATATATATATATATATTCGAAACAATAATTTTCAAGAACCCATAAAACCCAAAAGCTTCAAATTTCATCCATGGTGGTTACCACCTCAAACCCAACTCAATCCTTTCAAGACTTGAACTAGGAGTGTTTCAAGATATTAATAGCATACTCTCAACACCAAAAACATCAAAATCAAAAACCAAAAAAAAAAAAACTCAATTTTCGGATTTATTGAAAACCCTTAAATTTCAATACCCCAACAATTGCAAAATCAACAATACTAAAGCAAAACTTGTCATACATCGTATACATATCACCCAAGGCATATAGAACACATATTCACTATCAAAATCAACCCCACAAATCCCCAATTTTCGGATTTCTACCAAACCCTAAAAACACATTTTACAAATTTGCTCAAAATTCAAGTTTAACATGAAAAACTTCATACCACACCACATATACATATCAAGAAGCATTTAAGCAAGTTCTAAAACATAAATTACAACTTTAATCTCTTAATTTTCAGATTCTAAGGAAAGAATTCAAAAACTCCAATTCACACTTTCAACCAATTTCACTTACCTAGGTGTAGAAGATGAAGTTTTCTCCTTTTCCTCTCAATTTCTAAGTCTTCTTCTCTTTATTCTTCTTCTTTTTCTTCTTCTTCTTCTTCCCCTCTTACTCTCTTTTTCTTCTCTTTCTTTTCATTGTAAACCCTCTCAAAATATACAGTAAATGAGACCATCGTATCTCTCCTAAAACTGATTTTCAACTTTTAAAAATTATGTTTAACACCCCAACTTTCTTTAAAACATGCACTTGAGTTCCCAAACTTTTCCATATTATCTTAGTACCCCCAAATAGAGTTATTTCCTAACTCAAAATCTCAAAAATGGAATTTCTCAATTCTAACCCAACGCATAATTATTTTATAATTAACAGCTCTGCATAAGAATTTAATAACAATTCAGCTTAAATAATTAAATCACAAAAATTTAAATTTTAAACAACTCAGTTCAGCTTAATAGAGTAAATGATTTATTATTTTAATATTCTTTTCGAGTTCGGATCTCACATAAATGCTCACTATACTTGGACTAAGCTCCGCTCCGACTTAACAACATTCATGTACATCAGTCTCTGTTATCCCAAACTTTCATTTGTTATTAGTGTAGTATAGTAAATTCACTTTACACTTGTACATCAGTCGCCAAAAGCAATGTACATCAGTCGCCAAAAGCTATTTACATGTAAATGAAATTGCAAAGTAAATTCATAGCCCGAATTTGAAAAATATGTGAAATCAAAAGAATGTTAATGATATATTTGTACCTTTCTTCCCCATAGTTTTATTCTCAGAGCTTTGAATGTTTGCTTCTTCAACTTCAATGGTGACTTAGGGTTTTTCAAGCTTCAAATATGCTGCTTTTTCAACTTCAATGCCGACTTAGGGTTTTTCAAGCTTCATCTCTTCGATTTTTTCAGTCTAAGGAAAAAACTCCATGGTGAACATCTTTGTCTCTTCGTAATCTTCGAGTTCTTCGTCTCTTCAATGCTGAATCTCTTCGTCTCTTCGAGTTCTTCGTCTCTGTGTTTTGTGTGTTGATTCAGAGTTGCTTTGATCAGTTGAGGCACAAAAGAAATGACGAGGGCATTTTTGTCCTAATGTCTTGTAGGAACTTCTCACTAAGTCGTATTTCTAAATAGGCCTAAGTCCATAAGAATTGGCTATTTTGGATTGATAACCAATTGACCCAAAAAAAAAAAGGGATTACATTGATTTGATAAATTAATGGTTTCTTAATTATTTTGAACTACTACTTCTGTAAGCCTCACAACATGAAATTTCTAGATGCTCCCCTGCTCACCTCATCTGATTAAGGTTATGTTGGTTTGGGTATTTAGGACTTCTTGTATGTTTTCGTGCTAGCAATGTTGATACTTTGACAATGAAAATGGGAAGGTGCCTAAATTCTATTTTGATTTTTGTGTGTTGTTTGTTGTACCTTTTTTCCCCATTCTTTTGTGGGTATTTCTTTAGGAAATACTCACCTCATTTGACTAAGGCTATGTTGGTTTGTGTATTTAGGGACTGTTTATTAAGACAAATAATCCATTATGTGATTCACCACTGCATCGGTTCAAAAAGTGTTCAATCCAACTTAATAACTCTCTTAAAATTAATTTTTTTTGTTAAACTAACTTTACTTTAATTCTCACAAAAACTAGATAGAAAATGAGAACTGCGCGAAAATATGTCATATTTTAGAGCATCTCCAATGGGGCTACCAAATTCACTACCAAAGCCATAAAATGATAGCTCGTCAAATTTAACCCACTCCAATGCTAGGCCAAATGCTCTACCAAAAAATGACAAAGTCATTTATATTGTCAAATTTGAGAGCTCAAATGACTTTTGTCAAATGAGTGGGCCCCACGAATATTTGCAATACCAATGAATATATTTTGTGCTTTTACTTTTTTACCCTTCCAAATGTCTATAAATAAAAAACTTAGAACCCAATTTTTATATTGTGCTCTCTTGTCCAATTTTATTATTTATTTATTTTTCCTTACAATGGTTGGTTGAGTGTCACCCAAGATCCAATTGTTGGTAACTTGCAGTCACAAAATAATTGAGTGTCTCCATCTCCATGTTTATGTTTTTTTTTTTTTTTTTGACTAATAAAAATAGGGTGATGCTATTTCCACTCCATCATTGAACTAAAGCACTCCATGGTACCATTCTTAAAGCATGTGGTACATGCATGTCATGCATTATATACATGGTACCACATGCTCTGATAGTGGTACCATAGAGTGCATTGGTTGAATGATGGAGTGGAAATAACAATTCCCTAAAAATATTAAGTTCTTGTTAAATTCATTAAGCCGTAGAGATTCATAGATTAACATTTAATTACAAACATGCATACTAGCATTTAGCAGTATTGTAGGTGAAAGTTGAGAATGGTAGGTGAAAGTTGACTAGGAGAATGGTAGTTGACCCAAAATTTTGGTAGTTTGAATGAAATCTACCATTGGAGCAGTATTGTCAAAATATAGCTTTTTAGTACTGCAGCAGTGTCAAATTATAGCTTTGAGATGAAAAAAATAACTTTTTGCATTAGATATGCTCTTAAGCATTCTCACACAGGCGTTTAGAAAGAAAAAGAAAATAAGAAGGAAAAAAGATACCAGATGCTCTCTTACATGCTTAAATAATAAATAAAAAAAAATTTAAATATAGTTATACTTTTCTTAGGGTAAAAAAAATATTTTTCTATTTCTCTTTCCTTTCCAACACTATTCCTATGAACCAAGCAGAAAAATACTTTAAAATCTTAATACTCGATGACCTTCACACCCTGAAAAAGCAAAAGGAAGCACTAGAAAAATCTGAGAAAAAGGACACAAACCAATGGAATAATGCTATGGTCCTCAATTCTCAAATGCTTTGAAATATGTACCACATATTATGGCAATGGTCGTGGTATCACAGACAATCATTAAGTACCACTTCCATATAAAAAGATATATCCCAAATTTGGAGATGTTTCCATAATAAATGGAAATATAAAACTTAATTATTAAATAAATGCCACTTTGAACTTAATAATAAAAGTGGGATAAATCGTTTTTACAAAAAACGACATTATATTGTCGTTTTTAGCAAACACGCCACTCATTTAGTGGCGTGTTTGCTAAAAACGACATTAACCTTTTTATTTTTTAAGATTTTTGGAAAAAAAAAATTGTGTTTTTTAATTGAATGTAGTGGTTACAAACTACGACAATAAATGTCGTGTTTTCTAAAAACGACATTAGTCTTTTATATTTATTTCTGGAAAGTCTTTTTTTTTATTGAATGTCGTGCTTACAAAAAACGACATTAATGTTGTTTTTACTAAAAACGACATTTAATGTCGTCTTTACTAACCACGACATTGAATGTCGTTTTTTAGTAATGTTGTTTTTACTAAAAACGACATTCAATGCCGTCTATACTAACCACGACATTGATAAAAGTTAAACACTGCACACTGCATAGCATACTGCGTGGCAGTGATTTTTCAGACCATACTAAAGTTCATTCATGAAATTTTCTGTAGTTCATTTATTATAAAGTTCATTCATTAACTTTTCTGTACATCCATAAACTTATTCCACTTACTGATTTTAATTTGAAAATTTTTAAATTACTAGGGTTGCAGGGGAGTACCAAGTTCGCACAAGAAGGCGAAAGACAAGTAAGTGGCGGTCTGAAAAATCACTGCCATGCAGTATGCTATGCAGTGTGCAGTGCAATGCAAGGACTGATTTAACTTTTATCAATGTCGTTTTTAATAATAACATTTAATGTCGTGATTAGTAAAGACGACATTAAATGTCGGTTTTAATAAATAAAAAAAACAACATTAATGTCTTTTTTGGAAGCACGACATTCAATAAAAAACTTTCCAGAATTAAATATAAAAAGATTAATGTCATTTTTAGAAAACACGACATTTAATGTCGTTGTTTGTAACCACGACATTCAATTAAAAAAACACAATTTGTTTTTTCCAGAAACCTTAAAAAATAAAAAAGTTAATGTCGTTTTTTGCAAACACGACACTCAAATGAGTGGTGTTTTTGTTAAAAAAAGGACAGTGTAATGTCATTTTTTTGTAAAAACGATTTACCCCACTTTTGTCATAAAATTCAAAGTGACATTGGTTTAATAATTAAGTTTTTTATTCCCATTTATTATGGAAACAGCTCCCCAAATTTGGAAACCATAGTACTACTCCAAAACAGTAATATCCAATGCATGAGAAACCATTGTGCAAAGCCTTTAAACGAGTTACAAATGTTTAAAAGGAATCCGAACAACTTGCTTATAACTCCCCCAACGAGCAAATCAGAGATTCTCAGGCAAAAGAGAATTAAAAGTCTTCGGAATATGATTTTAAAAAAAAAAATTAGAAATAAAAAAATTTGTGCCTTTTACACTAGTTACCAATGAAGCAAAACAATATACATGTACAAACACCAACAAAACATACAAGAAGTAAAATGGATAAATATCTCGATTGAAAAATGACTCTTATTATTTGAATTGAAGTCAAAATTGGTTTTGACAGTACACTAAAATGTTGTTACCAGACCTATACCCAACTCCTCTGCAAGTTCATCCCATAGAGGAAGAAGTGTCAGTACAACAAGGAAGAGAGCCACTGTAAGAGCTGTTTTCCTCCATGTCCCTACCTCTGACACATCATTTAAGCAAGGTTTCTCTGGAGTCCTCTACAATCACAATATTTGCATAAAAATCGACATTATCACCCAAAACTTGTTTTTCAGTTACTTTTCTTTTCTTCTTAGTAACACCAAGAACTTTAGGGCCTGCATGGTAGCGTTTCCAATTTTCAGTTTTCTAAATTCTGAAAACGGACTCTAGTTTTGTGTTCTCATTTTATAAAACTGAAAACTTCAATTTTTTTTTTCTTGCTATACGTTCCCTAGCCCAATTTTTTTTTTTTTTTTTTTTTTTATAAATAAGACATGATTAACAACATTTTGAATTTTCGTTTCAGAAAATATAAAATCAATAACTGAAAACCGCAACGTTACCAAATGCGCCCTCAATGTATATCTGAAGCAAACTTTTTATTTTTCTTACTCTTCTTGATGATTGCATACCTGACATATCAGCACATACAGTCCCCAGGGAAGTGACAAAGGTCCACCAAGCTGAAAGGAGTAGTAAACAATAAATAATGTACGTTTTAAAAAATTATCATAATATCAGCTTTACAAAGTATGTTACGAAAATGTCACTAGCAAAGTAAAACTCGAGCACCAGAATGCAAAAAACAAATCTCAGGGCATCAAGATGGAAAATGACCAAGATAATGACCGTTAAAATGCGAGTTCATACACACTGTGGTCTGCAATGTATTTAGAATATGCTTTAGTAGAATTAAAAAAGATTGGAAGGATGTAGCAACACGGCACAAAACTCTGCGGTTTGCGGATTTAGAGAAGGAAAACCAACAGGAAGGTAAAACGATGAAGGTAATTTCTCGTGTTTTCCTCCATGCTTAAACAATATTAGAAATTAAATTTTTTTCAAAATATGAAGGACAGCCTCTCTGCTTGCAGGGGTAAGACTGCGTACATCTTACCCTCCCCAGACCCCGCAATGGCGGGAGGCTCGTGCACTGGGCTGCCCTTTTATGACAAGAACTTGAGAAAAGAGGAAGGGAAGTAACTCCAAAAATTTCAACTTTTTATTTCCCTTTTTCACCCTATTTTCCTCGCTCTTTCCCTTATTAACCAAACTTATCCTCACCAAATCATGAACCAAACCGCGCCTAAAAGTTCAAGGCACAGAACTCCATTAATTGCATTTATTATCTTCTTGACCATTAACAAAATACAAATAAATAACCTGGTTGCTTAATGCATTCATAAATAAGCAACATGAGAAACTAATCAAACTGACTGGGAATTTAGGAATGCATTGAGCTCTATCGAGGTAGAAACTAAGGTGGCTAAGATGAGTGAATACCACTCCCAATCCAAGCAATGCATACGTTGTCAAACCAAATCCCATCAGTGCATTTTTCCCAAAAGCACCCTGCCAAACAAGATATTCAAATTCTTGTATGAAGTAAAATATAAGGAAATTTGAGAATTTTTTTTAATGCTTTCAATTCTAGAATTAGTTGGATGTGTAATCCTCATTCCTTTCACATGAATTATAGACATTTTCCCCCTTTTAAGCTGCATAAATAAACGAGGTAATAGACAATTCACACTTCCAATCATTATTTTGTGGATGAAATAAAGATGCCATAACAAATAGCTTCCCAGTTTTCCTACGGATGTATGATTAGATGCTATCAAAAGAGCCAAAACTATTTGCCAGCACAAATCACTGAAATCAGGATGTTTTCAGAACAGGTCAAGTAAACTTGCAAAGAGAGCTTCCAAGGATAATAAGTAGACAGTACTGAACAAATAACTGGCAATCTAAAAGAAGTTCATGAAAAAATTTATACGAGAATACATCTAGCTGAAGCTGTATAAATTAACAAATGAGAAAACCAGCCATTCCCCATCCCATACAGGTGTGACTTCCCGCAAAATCTTCAGGTCTAGGAATTGTAGTGAAGGTGTTTTAGACTTTTAGTTGTCTATTGCCTCGTAGAATGATAGGGAATCTATTAAATATGCCTGAAACAGGTGAGAACTAGGTAGAACCGGTGCGGGTGCAGGGATACTGGTACGGGGATGCGGGTAAGGGATTCGCCAATTTTCCAAAAAGTAAGGTGTGCGGGTGCGGCGGGAGTACTTGGATAAAATAATAAAAAAAATAATTTCAGATAGTAGTATATACAAATTATTTTATAACTATTAGTGCATTAGTGTATACCCTAGATAATTGCTATTATTTTTTTCTACTATTTATCTTTTAAACCCCCAAAGTTTTTAAAATTGTATGAAGAACTTGTGTAGTTTTTCAAAAGAACGCTACAAAAAAGCCCAAAGAATCCACGGAGCACCCAGTGCGGCCTCTTCGAAGAGTCCATGTTTCATAGAGTGAGAAGTTTCAAGAGAGAATCAAGCTCGACCTGCATACTACCTTAATCTCCAAACAGACCCAAATTTTGAATGGCATCCCTAAATTTAACTTCAATTTGCATTTAGTTATGTTAATCCACTGAGGTCTTAGAAATTGAAATTTTATATGGATGCATCTGAGTGGCGCTTGGTGAACTTCTGCAACCCTCAAATCCTGAAGCAAGAGCACTACCCAATTCTGTTTCTTTCAACCTCAAGATCTCACCTACCATGAGTAAAAATCATTACCCAAGAAGCTTCACAAACTGTTGGGAAGAAAGAACCCCAAATTTTATGGCCATTAGTTATGATATGCTTTTATTTTGTATGATTGGGATGTAAATCCCATGATTTGTGGGATAGATATGATAGCATTTGATTTGATTTTCTCTCCATTACTACCCTATATATATGGGTGTGAGTCTTGTAATCAAATGTATGAAGTGAGAGAATACAAAATGTAGTCTATTGGGGATTTTGGGTGTGGATGTAGGTCTACACCACGTAATTGCTTCGTGTTCTTTTCTTCTTCCTTTGCTTTTTCATACTATCTATTTTTCTACTTGGGCTTAGGGGTGTCAACCGGTCAATTCAGTTCGGTTCAGTTCATTTTTTAAGCAAACCGATCGGTTTTGAGGCAGTTTGGTTCGGTTCGGTTTAGTGCATATTTTCTCAGTACGGTTTGGTTTCCACACTGGAGAAATATTTTGAAAACCGACTGAATCAATCGGTTCAATCAGTTTCCTTGTTTTGGACCCCCATTTGGAGTGTTTTTCGCTGATGTGACGATGAACCAAATTTTTTGGGCCACCGGTGTGTTCGGTAGCATTTTCCTTCTTTGGGGGTGCTAGTGTGTTCAATAGCATTTTTCTTGGTTGGGCTGCCGGTGTGTTCGGTAGTATCTTTTCTTCTTTGGGCTGTTGGTGTGTTCGGTAGCATTTTTCTTCGTTTCTTTGTTGTGTCACTGACAACTATGTTGGTGTTCGTTTCTTTCTTGTCTCCGACAACATTCCTACAACCATGTTGATGTATTGGGTTGCCTTATTCCAAATCTGATTGTGATTTGATTTGAAGGTCAAATCGTAAATCATTGATCGAAGATTGTGATCTGAAAGCGTCTCACCATGTTTTTGTCTGGTATTCTAACGACCTCAGTGGCGTTCGAATGGCCAATAAACTCTGAGTCTTCAAAGGAATCAAGAACGCCCTTCGAAGGGCGTTAGAAGTGAGTGCATTTGAATGCACCTCAGACCTATTTTTCGGCGATCATTTCATGTTTAAGTTCAAGTTCATGTTCAATAAGTTTTCGTGTACCAACTTGAGGGGGATTGTTGGAAGATATGGAAAGAATCCCAAATTTTATTGTAATCCCATTAATTATGATATGCTTTTATTTTATATGATTGGGATATAAATCCATGATTTATGGTATAGATTTGATGTGATATGATTCGATTTTGATTTTCTCTCTATTCCCACCCTAAATATCTATATCATATATGAGTCTTGTAATGAAATGTATAAAGTAAATGTAGTCCATTGGGGCTTTTGGATGTGGATGTAGGTCTACAGATCGGACCACTTAATTGCTTTGCATACCTTTCTTCTTCCTTTGCTTTTTCATACTCGCTGTTATTCTACTCAAACAACTAACTTTCAATTGGAGGAGAAAAAAGTATACCTGCACAGCTCTTCCACCATCAAGACATCCCACTGGGAGCATATTAAAAGCCGATGTAGTTAAACCACACCTGCAACAAGGACTAGACATCAAGCGTCTGTTTGGACTGGCTGTGGCTTTTGCGTTGAGATAGATGCAAGCACGGAATTAAGAAAATTTATTAAAACTCCAGTCTGCTTCCCGCATCATGTTTGGGCTGAAGCACCTTTGACCTGCTCCAGCCACAGGGTGCTTTTGGGGTACTAAGGTGCTTCCTCAATAATTTAAACAGGCTATATATGCGTTTTGGGGCCCAAATTTTTATCTGTGTTTGGAAGGTGATTCCAAACAGGCCCCATGCATTCCATGTTTCATTTAAAGGAAACAATGTCCAAAAATAGTACATTACCAGCCTGCAATTACAAGAGGATGGATAGAAACCGTTGCCGCATGCATCCCCCTGCGGATTCAAATTAGTAAAATGTCAATTTACTATTGACAAGATGACAACAATACGAGAGGGAACTTCGTGTGAATTCATATAAATAGAAACCAAGAGTTTTTCTCAAACAATGAAAATAGTCCCTTAGTTAAATGTACACCAACTGGCCTATCATCAATAATGGTGCCTTTATGACAGTAGTCTTTTAACTCAACGTTTTGTTGAGTTAAATTGCTTCTTCACAAAAGGAGACCAATCACATCAATGGTCTGATTAAAAAGAAACCTGCTAGTCTGCTACAAAGTATCATCAGTTAATTACAAACTATACAACCATAATTTTTCTGAGGACGAGCCTTTGCGCAACGATAAGGTTGCTCCTTAGTGACTTTGGAAGTCATAGGCGAGGCGCGAACACCACATGCAAGGGTAAGGTTGCGTGCATCTAACCCTCCTCAGACTCCCGAGCACTGGATTTTTCCTTTTAACTTATTATCATTTTAGGGCTCAAATACTGTTCGGTACCCTCTCGTTCCCCATAAATTTATTTTGAGGCCACTAATATCAATTGCATCAATTAGGACCCTCTATTTTAAAATAGATTTCAAGTGAGCAAAACCATATAGGATGATTGAAGGCCTTAAATAACTGTCCTCAATGGGGAGGAGTGATGAGAATCAAGGAAGCACTTAATGGGCTAAATTGGGCTGATTATAAATGGAGAATCCAAGAAGATCAAGGTGGCATTTTTTTGGGTTGATCTTATTAATTGGGCATAAATTTGAAGAAGATAGGGCTGATTAGACTTATCAATCAGCCTTTCGCATCTGATTGTGGCGTCTTCACACACCATGACTTATCAATCAGCCTTCCGCATCTGATTGTGGCGTCTTCACTAATCTTTGGAATACCCGTGGTTTGCGTCTCTTTATAGGCGTTGGGTCACGGGTTTACTATCACAACAATCTGATTTTAGCTTTTCTGGGTAAACATGTCAATTTTGTTGTTGGGTATCTGATTGTGGCGTCTTCACACACCATGACTTATCAATCAGCCTTCCGCATCTGATTGTGGCGTCTTCACTAATCTTTGGAATACCCGTGGTTTGCGTCTCTTTATAGGCGTTGGGTCACGGGTTTACTATCACAACAATCTGATTTTAGCTTTTCTGGGTAAACATGTCAATTTTGTTGTTGGGTCTCAATTGGAAGTTATATTCAGCCCATTATTCTTCTACATGCATAAATATGATTAGGAAATATAATCAGCCCTATCTTCTTCAAATTTATGCCCAATTAATAAGATCAACCCAAAAAAATGCCACCTTGATCTTCTTGGATTCTCCATTTATAATCGGCCCAATTTAGCCCATTAAGTGCTTCCTTGATTCTCATCAAGGAGATATAAAAATGAAGGGTCGTAGGAGATGTAATTTATAATAGCTGGCCTAAAACGGAACTTTTAAGGAAAATAGAGAGTACCAAAGTAAATTTGACCCCTTTTCTTAACAAACTACAATAAACACTGTAAATACAAAGGAGACACGTACGCATAACCAAGAGTAGCTCTACTGATGAGTCCCAGAAGCAAAGAACCTTGAAATAACATGCTAGGGACCTGCACCAAATCTCCTGCAGCAGCTGGATTTGATGAAAGCAGCAGGCCAACAGCGAACATCGAAAAAGACAATGCAGCACCAGCAAATGGGCCAGCAAGAGAAATATCTACTTGTGTCTTTCGATCAGGAAGAATTGAATTGAACTACAGGAGCCAATTTTGATAATTAATGAGCAGCATATGACAAAATATGACTCACATGCCTACAACTAGTGAAATATCTAGCCGAAAGCTAATTCAGAAAACTTAGGAGACAGAATCAGGAGGAGATTAGATTGGAATTTTAGAGAAGTTTGAACTTGGAAGAACACCTAAGAGAAATCAAGGTTTTTGTTCATATATAACAACTAAAGGAAATAAAGAACAGAACAAACAGCAAATGTTTATACGGGAGGAACAAACAGTAAATGTGTTTTGAACTGTTGGCTGCTTGATAACATGTTTGACGGCACCAATGACCGAATCTCACAAATAAACAAAATAAATTAAGCAGAAGTCATGTTTAATTTTCATTTATATTCTTCATGCCTACAAAACAGCAGTCAAGCATCCACTTTATAGTCGACTCTATTGTGGCATCTCTGTCAATAAACTTTCCAAAACAGCACCAAAGGTCATTGACCAATGTTTGTTCCATCAAACTACCCTGTTGCAAAGAATGGGCCAGGATCACATCCGACCTCCCCTCCAGCTCTATTAACAAATTGAACCTATATTCTCATGCTTGACAGTGGACTTTTACAATTGCACCAAGAACTGGGCCGCTCTACAAGGAATTTTTACCTTTGGAGAACAGTGAAATGTGCACATTGCGCTTTTTTAGGTTTCCACTTCTTACGTTTAAAAAGGAATTAATGATTTTTTTTTTGGTAACAAAAAGATAATAAATTTTATTACAATTATCATTATTATTAATATTTATTTTTGGAAAGGGTTGGGTTGGGGGAACATGAGAGCTCTAGTGACAAACATCCATGAAGTAATAAGCGTGGATGCTCACCTCAGTAATTGCACCAAAGCTGCCAAGAGTGATGTTAGGAATGAAGTACGGAATTCCTAGTTTCACTTTCTTTGGGAATGCAGCCAAGAAATGCCCAACTTCCTGCATGGAATCAACTCCTTCATGTACAATAAAACCAAAATAAATAAATAAAAAGGATTGAACAATTAGCCGAAACTGATAGTATAAGTCGAAGGCAACAGGCTAGGCTAGAATGGAGATCAAAAATGAAGTCAAAAATTTAATGACAAATTGAGCAAGATATGATATTCACTGTTTTTGAATGACATATCAGTATTCAAGACCTATGCAGCTTTTCCACCGTTTCTCAAATTTACATGTGTATGGTAGTATGATAAAGAATGTGATGATACTGGCATAGTATGTTCAGTCATCATCCACCTCAAGATGGGAGACATTTTATGGGGACCGATGAAAAGTAAGGGTGTGTTTGATAGCCCAATTAAGTGGTGAAAATGAAAATATTTTGCATTTAATTTTTTTTCAGTGCATTTGATAATGTACCACTGAATTGAAAAAACAAACAAAAAAACCACCAAAAACTTTATGTGAAAAAATTCTACTGAAAATAATCAATGAGTGCAGTCTATTTCAATACTTGAAACACTGTTTTTAGTATTGCAAATTCAATCACTTAAAATTTTCAGTACTTAAAATTCAGCACTTAATTTTCAGTTTTATAACTTTCATCAAACGGACCCCAAAACTATAAAAATATAGCACTCCAGGATTTAGGACAGAATGGTACATCATAGTATTGGTGAAGGAAACATCATAACCTCAAAAATACATGTGGATGACCACAAAAATCAATTTCAAGATGAAACAAAATAATGAACCTTAAACTACTCAGACTCCATGGCATGGTAAGAGAACTTAGTAACAGCTCGAATCTCTAGAATGAGAGGCAGAGACTCGAACGGGACACATATAGATATACAAGGGCGGAACCTACCACATCCTCCCCCCCCCCCCCCCCCCCACCCCTCCAAAAAAAAAAAAAAAGTTTAACCCACACCTTTTATTCTTATTTTTCAGTTTAGCCCTCCCTAATATATTGCAAATTTTAATCCAGCCCACAAAATTTTCTCCTACCTTTCAGTTTAGCCCCACCCAAAAAATTCCCTGGCTCCGCCGCTTGTAGATATAGCATTAGAAAGGAGACCTATTAGACTATTACTCATGGATTTTGTGCATAATAGAATTTTCATCTAAGTTGACTAAAAGTCTAAAACTTATATTGACACATGCACAGCTGAGGCACCACAATAAACAAGAATGAGGAAAAAAAAAAGACAAATAGTTCCAAATACCACTGAGATAGTTAGATCGCGCGAGCGTGTGTGTGTGTGTGTGTGTGTGAGAGAGAGAGAGAGAGAGAGAGAGAGAGAGAGAGAGAGAGAAACCAACAAAAATGAAAAGAAAACACAAGGTGAGAAAGCATATCACTGCTGTAGTCGGTCTTAGGAATCACTAGACAGAATTTGCTCTGGTTAGAAATAATAAAAAATATAAAAAATAAATCCCCGATGTGCATTGAGTTAACTGAATCAATGAGAGAGACTTCTCTTACATGAAACAGCTGAACACCCAGGACTCCATATGCAAGGGGAAGAGCAGATTCCACAAATGGATATAGAAGCTGTACATCTGGTGGTTCGATAGCATTTGGATCTGTGAAGTACTTGACTACCTCGGGTGGAAGTCGATTTATCTGCTTCATGACAAAATTCAGTGAGTATACAAACCTTTTAGACAAAGAAATCTACTCTAGATTGCCTAGCAAAGATGACCCGAAAAACCATGGAAAAAATAGTAAGGAGTGCAAAAAAGATCTCGAAATCAATACTATAAGGTTGATTTAATGGTGATTAGCACCTGAGATGCAATCCCTAGCTCCACAGAGGAACCAATATTAAGAAGGAACAGCAAAAGAGCAATCACGTATTGCCAAAGTGTTGTAGATCCTTGTTCTGAAACCTCTTTACGCAGCATTCCAAAGCTGACACGAGGCCCACCACGGGGGTCTGGACCTTCTGAATTAGGTTCCTCCACCATATATAGGTTGTATCTATCACCCATGAGTTCAGCCAGTTGACTCTGGAGTTTGGCAAAAACTTCCTCCTTGTTTCCCCTTAGATTTCCAAGAAATAGGATGCCCTCCCCTAGGTCTCCAAATGACTCCTCCCTAGTCACCCAGAATGTAGAATAGCCAAAGAGCTTTTCCTTAATAAGTTTCACATCAGCGGGATCGACTTTCTCAGGTCCAAGGAGTTCCATCAGTTTAAAAGAGTCAACTTGGAAATTATTATAAGCCGGTCCCACAGTAAATATATTTGGTGGCTGCTGCAGGGAAAGACATATGACAGAGTCAACATTCGCATCAATGCATGACTGTAAGAGAACATATGTGTGTGTTTGTGTGCACGTATGCGTGATACTATATATAGATCATCTGTCTCTGAAATTATCTCCTGCCTCTTATCAAATAAGATATCCACCATATAGCCACATTTAGGTATCGTAACATCATACTTGATATGTCTCCATTTCCAAATTTTTCTCAATGTTTCTCTAACTTGCATATATTGTAATTACGTAAATGTAATGCATATTAGCATGTGAAAAAGACATGCTATGTTAAGCTAGGAACAGGAATATGGCTTGTATAACTTTCATGCATGCCAAATCACCTAATTTATGAGCTTTTCATACAGGAGAATTAGTTGATGGCTGCAAATGGGAAACATGATTTACTAGCATCAGCATTGTCATCAGTCGTCACTGCACTATCTCCGTTATCTCTTCATATCTTAAATTCTTACTTCTATTTTCATTAATGTCTCAATTCTCAAATTTTCAAACTCGTCTTGTCAAGAAGATGTAGACTATAAAACCACATGAATGAAGAATTACACATTTATGTGGTTAGCATACATTTACAAACCTCTCTCAATGTTTCTCTCGCTGTATGTTAGGGCAACATTTTATGTATTCTAGAATGTGACACAGAAGATGATACCCCTGTGTAGGGGTGTCATTTGGAATAGAAATTCCGATTCAGATTCGAAAAATTCCGATTTTGGCACCAAAAATTAAATTCCGAATCCTGAAATTCCGAATTCCGAATTCCGAAAATTTCAAAAAATATCGGAACGGAATTGGAATTGTTTTGAGAATTCCAAAAATATTCCGAAAATATGTTTTCCGAAAAAATCCGAATATTTTTCCGAAAATTTGGAAGAATGTGGACTTGTTTGTCCCACATCGAATAAGACGAGAAAGGAGAGAATAGGAGACTCTCTATAAAAGCATGACTTATCCTTTCAATAGTATTTGTACTCCGAAAATTCCAAAAATTATGAAAATTTCCGATTCCAATTCAGAAAATTCCGAAAAAATTCCGAAAATTTCCAAAGAATTCCGATTCCGAAAATTTCCAAAAATTCCAAAATTCCGAAATCAAAAAGGAAAATGAAATTCCGAAAAAATCGGAACAGAAATTGGAACACCTATTTAATTTCCGAAATTTTCGGAATTTTTTCCGAAAGAGGGTATTCCGATTCGTTCCGACCGAAACACACCCCTATCCCTGTGGCATCATTTGACATTCCATATAGAGAAACTGTCAACCAATGAGTTGGAAGGTGTTTTTTATAACCTTCCCCCACCGCCAAAGCACATAATTTAATCGTACGTATCCCAGCAAATTATTATATATCTTATGTTTGCTGGACTTAAAGAAGGTTTGTGTTTGAGTTCAAGTAATGAAAAAAACAATTACGTTCAAAATATAAGCCTTACAAAAAACTTGTATCCTTGTAGGTATTTTAAGCAAAACATTCAATAGATATAAAATATGAGCCCTGTCATTTGCATTTTCTCCGTAATGGCCCTACGACCAACGTAACCACTACACCAAGACACTGGTTTGAATTTGCAAATGTAAGTGTTTTCAAGTTAGTGTTTGGCATTATAGCCTTAAACCAAGATCGTAGAGCTGATCCCTAAAAGTAGTCGAGTACAAAAACTGTCTTCCATTCATTTATAGCTTTCTAATAGACTTGGGTATTTGTATATTCTTAGTATCAGTTCGAAAGACTGGTAGTTCTCACTACGCAACTGGTTTCTGTACCATTTTCATATCAATCTGTTTCAAAGAAAACACTCCAAAAGACTGCTTAAATGCCAAACACAATACTATCTCTCACTTTTCAATACTCAAAAGTACATGATATTCAACCTAAGTTCTTGCTAAATAAATATTCTCATCTAGATAAATTGATTTACCACTGTTGGCGTATCAAGATTTTTTTTTTAGTGGTGTCGTTCTAAACCTAAGTTGCACGAAGCGGGAGCGGGGACGGGAGCGGAAGCGGGAGCGGGAGCGGGGAAGCGCCGAAACATGAAAGAGTCTGAGGTTGGGAGCGTTTAGGAAGCGTTGATATTGTTTATATATACATATATACATTCTTCATTATTATTATTATTATGAGAGGAAAAGAAATTCAGAACTTATGTCATTTTTTAAAAATTATGATTCTTTTGTGGCTCTTGTAGAAATAATTTGGGGTGAAATCAATAGGTACATATTAGTTGTGGAGTTATTTGCAAATAATTATTAATAATGTAAAAATGTAAATAATTGTGGTGTGCCATACTTAAATATTTATGCTTTTATTGTGGTTCTTTTGTAAATAATCATAGAATTAGGGTTAAAATAGTAGTATAAATATATTATGTGGTGCTATTTGCAAAAAAGCAATAATATTATACTTCTATTATAATAGAGTTCTAATATTTTTAAAAAGTTAGTGATCTAATAGCAATAAACTAAAATATTAAGCCCTTAAGGACAATATCTATAGATACAACATTAGGGTTTCCTTATATCTTCTTCAAGGCAGCACTCTGCAGCCACTCTCATTAACAGCTATGAAGAGAGAGAGAGAGAGAGAGAGAGAGAGACGAAGATGAGTGAAAGAGAGCGAGAGGAAGCATCACAGATCTTGATGTTCATGAAGGAACAAGACTTGTTGATAGTGGCGACGACTAGAAGCAGATCTTGCTCTGTTTTTCTTTATCTTCTCGTCAGATCTACTCTTAGTAGCGAAACAGAGAAGACGAGGAGATGGAGCTACGAACCATAGGATGATTAGGTATGTTTCCCCAACTCACAATCATTTATTGTTGGAAAATCTATGAGCGATCAGTGGTGTGTCGAATCTTCTTTGATAGACTCGCGAATCTGTGTTGTGAGAATCGCATTTCCCAAACGATTCTTTGTGAGAACTGCGGAATCGTGATTCTAAGCGTGATTCGTTTGCAAAAGTGACGATTCCTGCAACCAAGTTCTATACCCTTAACCCACATCACAAAATCAAACTGGGTGTAGAGCAAAGCAATTTGATGAGATTCAAACATCACAAAAATGTGGGTTTAAGTGCTAGAATGACACCTCAAGTACTCATTTGCTTGAACATCTGAGTTGATTGTGAAATAGAACAGGGTTGTTTGAACCTCATCGAATTACAATATCGACACCCCTTTATTGTTTTTTAGTGGAGTCAACTTAGAAAATAATTATTTTAAAAGCACTAAATTTTGTGTATAATATATTGAAAAGTAATTTCTTGTATTACTCAACCGTAAGGTCCAATATTTATATGCAAGCTAGAGAACTAAAAAGGAAATAAAATCATATTACAATCAAATCCTTAAACATAAGTGATATCAAATCATGGGATTTGGCTGGATTAAGATATATCTCCAAAGATCCAAATATATCTCCAACACTCCCCCGCAAGTTGAGGCACGGAAATCTTTTGAAGTGTCCAACTTGAACTTGAAAGCTTCGGAAGATGAGAATTTGAAAGTCTTTGGAAGAGTGCTCCCGGACAACACTGGAAGCCCGAACAAAGATGGCACCGAAAAACACCGGTGGACCGAATAAGAATGCTCTCGAAAAACAACGAGAGCAAATCTCAAACTAGAATGGCATCGGAAAAACCATCGATAGCCATACATGCCTTTAACATGCCCTTGGGAAAACAGGCGCAACACTAATGTTGTGCAAAGAAGACCCTCAACGGGAAAGGCAGTACTAACACTGTGCAAAGAAGACCCTCAACGAGAAAGGCACGCTACGCAAAGAAGAGAGGCGCGCCACACATAGGCTGCACAATAGAAAGGAGGCAGCCGATGGCTATGAATTGCACAGGACGGCTGGCTGGGCTGGCCAAAAGATGCGGACGAGGCTCTAGTGGGCTGGACATGGCCGAGAAGGCTGGCCGCAGCTGGATGGACACGTAAGGGCCTGGACAAGGCCCGAGAGAGCTGGCCGGTGAGTGGACAAGGCCCGGAAGGGTTGGCCGGCAGCTGGACAGTGTCCGTAGGGGCTGCCAAATAGGCCCTTAAAGCGGCTGAATTGATTGCAGCAGCGGAAGTAATATAAGAGAAGGGACCAAAGGAGTCATAAAGGAAAATTCAGAGCAATTCAAAAGGCCGAACGGACGGCATAAGGCCGTCCGCCAGAAATGCGGAAGCACTTGAACTTTAGGCCAAATTGACCTGCTCTGATACCAAGAAGAAATCCAACATTGAGAAGTAATTTCTTGTATTACTCAAATGTAAGGTCCAATATTTATATACAAGCTAGAGAACTGAAAACGAAATAAAAATCATAGGAAATAAAACCATATTACAATCAAATTCTTAAACATAAGTGATATCAAATCATGGGATTTGAATGGGATTTGACTAGATTAAGATATATATCTCCAAAGATCCAAATATATCTCCAACATAATATAAGTGTGTTCTTCTTAAAATTCAGAGTGATTAACATTCAGCAACCCTTAATTAACCAAAGAAAATTAAGAAAAAGAGAGATAAATATGAAAGCTAACCCTCGAAGAAACAGAAGGGGGCGACTTCTCCGATTCTAAATCGTCGGTTTTAGGTCTCTCTTCTGGCTCCTCAGCCGTCGCCAAATTCGAATCACTGGCCACATTATTGTCATCTTCTTCATCGCCACTAGAATCGTTGTTGTTAATGCTCAAACACTTGAAACTACGAAAATCACTACGCGAAATTCGCTGCCTCTTCGATCTCTCTTCACACAAGAAACAGTTGTTCTTGGTCTCGAAGATTTGAATTCTCTCTCTGAAAGTGAAACCACTGCGAATCGGACTCAAACGGAGCTTCAAGTTCATGTAGCTGAAACTACAGCTCGTTAGCGTCCCCATCGGAACTCAAATTCAATGCCCTGCCTTGTATAGACTTGATAGAGAAGAGACTATTGTTTCAACACCATTGGGATAAACTCCACAAATTTCTGCATCTCTCTCTCTCTCTCTCTCTCTCTCTCTCTCTCTCTCTCTCTAATCTCTGTGTGTGTGTGTGTGTATGTGTGTATAGTGGTGGGAAATGGGGTTTTGGTTTGATATGAGAGAAGCGAGGGAGAAGGAGTGGAGCTTTTAGCTCCGTTTTTGGATATGGCACTATTATCTACTCTGCCTGATTCTAAAAGTGTAAAATTACACTGACCACCCTTGAAGTCTTTGACAATTCTAGATATTGGCCCTTCCGTTTGGGAAATTATATGAGTAATTCTTTGATGACAACTTTCATACAACTTTTATACAACCTCCTAAAAAGATGTGTCTATCTCTCTCCTGTGATGTCACTCGACCCCACACTGACACATGAGAGAAATAGATACATCCTTTAGGAGATTGTATGAAAGTTGTCACCAAAAAATTACCCAAATTATATCGAACCCCCAACCAGAGTTTCTTACACTTTACAACTTCACCTCCACATTTGAATGAGGTCAATTTGGTAAATAAAATATTTAAGATTATGTGTTGAATTTGAAGTATATAAATCTTAAGCAAATGAGTTTGTAATAATAAAAACAGTGTTTCAACTTTCAAGTAATGAAATATATTGCATTCAGTGATTATTTTCAGTAAAATCTTTTTACATAAAGTTTTCATAGATTTTTTGCTGATTTTTCAATGAAGTGATACATTATCAAATGCGGTGAAAAGAATAAGTGCTTAAAATTTTTATTTTCAACACTTGTCTTTTATCAAATACAATGTTGGGTGAACTGCACTTGATGTTGTACGAAGTTGCTCTACATGTTGTCCAAGTTGCACCTGATTCGGGTGCAAGTTGCATAATGTTAGGTTACATTTGAAAACAAAGCTTATGTTTACATTAGCATTGTTCATAAGTATGTTTGAAGTATATAGACTTGTCCTCTCTAAATTTTGTGAAAATTATTAAGCCCGCACCCTAAGCTAGATTCTTTGATTCGTCCTTAGTTGAGAGATTGTACACAATATGTGGATCAACTTGCACAATGTTTCAAATAAAAAAATTTAAAAATAAAATGTTGAGTTTTTATCTTAATTTTGCTAATGTGTTTCGAATTTTCAGTATAATTTGAGTTTTGAAGGATTAATTACATATACACCCCTTATACTTTGACTATTTTTTGCTTTGCCCCCCTTGTACTTCATATTGTAGCACTAGCACCCCTTGTAATTTGATTTTGTTTCAATGTGGTCCTTTTGCTATCTCTAGACTTATAAATATTATGATTACAACTCCTAATGTCTATAACTTTTGTAGAAAGTACCTCAGTTTATATAATTAAAAAAAAAAAAAAAAAACCAAATCAGTCGAGATTCGACTCAATATTATCTATTATCAAACTAAGATTGGTAACTATTTACGATATTTTCTAATTTTTCTTTGGCCTAAAGACACATTGGTATCCTATGGTTTGGCAAAAGTTTTACTTTGGGTATTCGACTTTTAATTGCAACATTTTGGGTCCTGTAATTTTAATTTTGTTGCAAGGTGGGCCCCTAGTCTTAACGCCGTCAATGAAAGATAATGGGAATCACTTATAAATTTATATTTTCTTTCAAAAACACCCACCCATATTTTCAAACCCTCGGGTACATTTCATATATGTATAATTTTATAGTTTTTTTTTTTTTTCGTTTTGAACTAAATCTAGGGTATATTTCATATATGTATATATAATACACACAAACACAACATATATATACACCACCCATACATACAGCATAAATTTTGAAATCACATTTTTTTTATCTTGTGGGCACACAAAAGGCACTCATATGAGCCCGAAATGCTACCCAAAATACTAATGTGACTAATCCAATGAGTACTCATGATTCGCGCACTTAATTTCTATGTTAAGTACACTATTTAACATATTTATGGACTTCTAAACACTACCCAAAAATTTTATTACATGTCACTAAGATACATACACGCAGTTAAAATTCAATACTTGAAAATATTAAAAATAATTAGTAAAAACACTTTACAAAATTAGGATTGTTACAGGAACCAGGTTCTGTTACCAATAAGAAAAATGCAAGTGCACTTGAAGAAGTAAAAGAGGAAAAATTAAAAAAGATATTTGAAAGAATGGAGTAAAATTATTAATTAGGCTAAAGGATCAGATCAGTTGACTTACTTTTTGAGAGTTTAGGGGAAAAGTGTTGCAATCAACACTCCGTTTGAATAGAGAGAACTGGAGAGAAGAGAAGAGGAAGGTGTCACACGCGTACCAAATATTTATAAGTTTTATCTTGCATAATTGAATTTATGAATTTATCAATATTAGTTGATAAATGAGGTTGAGGTTGACTGTGAGTCAACGGTAAAGTGTCAGTAAGGACACGGGAACCTGATGGTTCATTTGTTTTGGCACAAGTAAATGACATTTATGTGATTTAAATGTTATTTGACTTATCTAGTATTTTAGGAATAGTGAATTATGATGGAAAAACCAATTTAAATTCAAAGTTTAAACGCGCAGCGGAAAAGGTTAAATTATAAAAACTTATTGGTAGCCCAGGATCTACTACCCGTCAATTCCATAGATGCGTACTAACAAGAGGGAAAGGAAATATACCTCAGGTCTTGAACTCAATTCTGAAAACTTCTTTCTCCTTGATGGTGCAGCAACTTCCACTAGGTTGTCTTCACTCTTATGACTCCTGCGGATGCCTGCCGGAAGGAATAGGGTTGGTGGGAACCCTAATAGGAAGGTTTAGGGAAACCTAAATAGTTTCTGCAGCTTCTACGTATAAAAACGACAATTCAAAAACATTCAGTACGCAGCTGCCCTATTTATAGATTCCCAGAATCGACCTAACCTTCGAGCGATCGAAGTGTATTCGATCGATCGATCCTTCGATCGATCGAACAAACCTCGAGCGATCGAACCTGCCTAGACTTCAATCGATCGAAACTCCTTCGATTGATCGAACCTGTCTTGACATGATCCTCATGTGCCCTTCAAGGCTTCCTAGCGGAGCTAAGAGTGGGACCTCCTAGGTTCTTTATTGTTGGCTCAGACCAGTTTGTTAATTACCGTGACCAAACTCTTTGATCAGCAAACTAACTAACTGGTCAGTTAATGTTTACTCCACTACAAAACGATAACTGAACTCCAAACGCAAAAGAACATATCCAAAGCAATAACTAGACTTGTATGTTGTACTAATGTCCCTCTACCTTCAGCATTCGTAATCATATTCAGGTAGTCGGATAATTGTTACTGTCAACCTGAATCATGATTACTTCTTGTATTCCTTAAGTCTCATTCACCTCTCATCATTACCAAACATGTTGATAACTCTTATCAATAAGACTGTAGTACTCAGTAATCAACTTTGTGACATACTCAAGGGAATGTTTACTCTGAAACCGAGGGTAAATTCTATCTTGACAAAATATGTTCACAACCCTATGAACATGACATACCCAAGATACCCAAGTATTAATCTTCTATAGACCTCACTGATTGGTAAGTCAAAGCAGCCATATCCACAGTCTGTGTTCATAATCGTTGCAAGATTGAGAACACGTACCTTATACATGTTATGAGTTCCTATCGACTGAATGACAGTCTTGAGTGTCAATAGGAAAGCTCGGGTCCGTCAATGCACTATAAGCACTAGCATATTAACTAAGAGTTACACTCTAGTGATTGAGATTAATCACTCCATCCAATGGTAGTTAATCATGCTACAGTGTAAACCTGATGAGATATCCAGTCTCACCATCCACTATGACAAGTTCTAACAAAGAATAGTAAGTCGTATCTAACTTGTACGTATCTCATATATACACGAATTGCTTACTATGATACTTAAGGATAACAATCATCTCATGAAAGAAACATACATAACTAAATGTAAAGCCGATATCCATATATTAAAATGCCAATGTCTCACACATAAAGTAATGGTTTGAGGGCACAATCCCAACAAACTCTCACTTGCACTCACAACCATACAGGATTACATCTGAGACCTAGACTATCTAGATGACGATCAAAGACCTTCTGGAATCTTTATCTGACATAAAGTCCGAGTCAGTGTATCCTACTGGAATTAACTCACTACCATCGTACATAAGCATGTAATCTTTAGTCCTTCTCAAGTACTTAAGAATGTGCTTAACGGCTGTCCAGTGCTCTAGACCTGGATTCAACTGATACCTGCTAACCATGCCAATGGCAAAACAGATATCTAGTCTAGTGCATAACATCGCATACATGAGATTTCCCACCGCTAAGGCGTAGGGAATTCCTGACATGCGATTCCTCTCCTCCTGTGTCTTAGGACACTGTTCCTTAGAGAACGCTAAACCATGCCTGAAAGGAAACAAACCTTTCTTCAAATTGTCCATTAAAAACCTAGTCAGCACCTTATCGATATAACCAACTTGAGATAATCCCATTACATTTCGCTTGTGATCCCGAAAGAGCTTTATCCCAAGAATATAGCTCGCCTCTCCTAGATCCTTCATATCGAATGTACTAGCTAGCCAAACCTTGACCATTGACAATGCCGCTACATCATTCCCAATGAGTAGAATGTCGTCAACGTAAAGCACAAGAAAGGCCACTACTTTCCCTTCACACTTTTTGTATACACAAGGTTCATCCAGATTCTGTATGAAACCAAACGACTTGACGGCTCGTTCAAATCGGATGTTCCAACTCCTGGATGCCTGCTTAAGCCCATAAATGGATTTTTGCAACTTGCATACCAAGTTACCTTTCCGACCAGCTATGAACCCTTCTGGTTGCTAAATATAGATGTCCTCCTCAAGATTGCCATTCAAGAATGCAATCTTGACGTCCATCTGCCAGATCTCATAATCTAGATATGTAGCAATGGATAAGAGTATTCTGATGGACTTGAGCATGGCTACCAGCGAGAAGGTTTCCTCATAGTCAATGCCCTCCCTCTGAGTATAACCTTTTGTTACAAGCCTAGCCTTAAAGGTCTCAACCTTTCCATCAGATCATCTTTTCCTCTTGTAGACCCACTTGCAACCAATGGGTTTAATATTGGCTGGAAGTTCTACAAGATCCCAGACCTAATTAGAATCCATAGATTCCAATTCAGCCTTCATAGCTTTAACCCAATGAACTGAATCAACATCAGTCATTGCCTCTTTGTATGTGGTAGGATCAGATTCAGATTCTATGGAGACAGCTTCAAAAACTTCTCCTAAGAACATATATCTATCAGGCTAACTGATAATCCTCTCACTACGACGAGGTACTGGTACAAAAATGGGTGAAGAAATGGTGTTTTCTTGATTTACATCGTTATTAACTGCGGGTAGGACTGAGGGCTCTCCTTCTATCTATCTAAGATCTATCCTTCCCTTAGGTTTATGGTTCATGATATAACCATCTTCCAAGAAAATAGCATTTGTAATAACAAACACTTTCTGTTCTCTTTGATCATAAAAATACCATCCATAAGTACCCTTTGGATACCCTACAAAGTAACATACTTCTGATTTAGAATCCAGCTTGCTGATCTTTCCTTTCAGCACATGTACCGAACACCCCCATATCCAGAGATGTTGCAAAGAAGGCTTGCGCCCAATCCACATCTCTCGTGGTGTCTTGGGAACAAATTTGCTTGGTACTAGATTTAGTATGTAAGCAGCGGTTTCCAAAGCATAACCCTAAAGGAATAATGGTAACTCAGAATAACTCATCATCGACCTAGTCATATCTAAAAGAGTCCAATTCCTTCTCTCTGCTACACTGTTCTACTGAGGCATACTAGGTGCAATCAACTGTGACAGAATCCCATTCTGTAAGAGGTGATCAATAAACTCATTAGAGAGGTACTCGTCACCTCGATCAGATCGAATGGCCTTGATATGTGTGTCTAATTGCTTTTCCACTTCAGCCCTAAACTCTTTGAACTTTTCAAAGGCTTCAGACTTACGCTGTATTAGGTACACATATCCATACCTAGAGTGGTCATCAGTAAATGTTATGAAATACTCATAACCACCCCTTGCTCTAATATTTATTGGTTCACACACATCAGTATGAACTAATTCCAACAATGCATTGATTCTATTGCCCTTTGCAGGAAAGGGCATTTTGGTCATCTTACCCTCTAAACAAGACTCGTAGACTTCCATTAGTTTGAGAACCAAATCGCCTAAGACCCCTTCTTTGACTAGTTTGTCAATCCTATTTAGATTGATATGGCCAAGCCTCATATGCCAAAGCCTTGTTGGATTAGTGGAAGGCCCCTTTCTTTTAGATGGTACAGTTACCACTGAGTTATTAAGTTCCATGCAAGAGTCTTTAGAAATATTGGGAGTAATCACATACAAATCATTTGATTTAACACCAGAACATATAAAAGAACTATTTCTTTTAATCACAACTTCAGTTTCAAAATGAAAGGAATAACCATTATTCGATATATTAGAAACTGAAATTAAATTACGTCTCATTGAAGGGACGTAAAGTACATCTGATAAAATCAAAACTTTATTGTTTAGAAATTCTAAAGCTATGACTCCTATAGCAATCGCAGAAACGGTTGTGCTAGAACCTAGAGTAAGTACGATTTCCCCATCACTGCACTTCTTGGTTGATCTGAATCCCTACAATGAATTACAAATATGGTTAATTGCACCAGAATCAATGCACCAAGTGTTTGAAGTATCCGTTATAAAACTTACTTTAATCACATGTGATTCAATCATACCTTGAACTCTTATAGCTAAGAATTCTGGGCAGTTCCTTTTCCAGTGGCCCTTGTCGCCGCATTGGAAACACTTTCCTTTGCCTCGGCCACCTACCTTCCCTTTGCCCTTACCTTTTCCGATAGATTTTGCAATCTTAGGGACCGGTCCAACACTTGAACCACCAGTGCCAGCCTTTTTCTTCTCTTTCTTTCCTTTCAGTGTAGATCGGGAAGAAGAAGCACTTTTCTCAACGTTCAGAACATTGACCCCAGGCTTAATCACCCCTTCCGCTGCGAATAAAGAACTCATTAATTCACTCATTGAGAAATTCATTTGATTCATATTATAATTAAGTTTGAATTGAGCGAATGAAGGCGACAGCGAATTGAGGATCATATCAACTTGGGTTTGTGCATCGATGTTGGCACATAGGGTCTCCAGCTCGTTTAAATAACTAATCATTTTTAAAACTTGTTCCTTGACTGGAGTCCCTTCCGACATCTTTGCACTCATTATCTTCTGCATGGCTACCTGTCTGGCAGGCCTGCCATGCTCCCCAAACATCTTTTTCAGGGATGTGATAATGTCACCGGCAGAATCGTTCGATTGGAATTGGTGTTGCGACACGCCAGCCATTGAGGCCAGAATGTAGCAACGAGCCATTCCATTCGACTTCTTTCATTTGTCGAACTCGCGTCTGACAGCTGCCGAAGCATTTGCTGCGGGTTCTTCAGGGCTTAGGGTGGTGAGGATATATATGTGATCCTCCGCAGTTAACACAATGTCAAGGTTACATTTCTATTCAGTGTAGTTGTTTCCAGTTAACTTGTTTTGAGTAAGTATAGTGGCAAGTGGACTAAATGCAAACCCAGACATTATGATTACTAAAAATCAAACAAACAAAATAAATATGGATATCAGAATTTGACAGTTTGAAATAAAAGAATCCTTAAAAAAACTCTTATTTTAAAACAAAGTCGCCGGAATATCGAAACGAAAGAATAAAGCCTCCGTGTGGTGGTCAATGTTCGATCTTTCGATTTATCATGACTTGTCTACTATGCAACTCTTGCAAAACAAGTTACAACTCTCGAACCTTTTTGATCTCTAAGTTTCTGAATAATGCCCCGTGTAGGATCCCTTATCCATAGTTTAGCTAGTGTGTACCATTAACTAAGATCCAATCACAACCGTCTCAAGTAGCGCCTCCGTGTGGTGGTCACCCTCTAATACGTCTGATTGATCCTATCAAAGGAAGTTCACATCTAGTAACCAATGAGTAATGCACCCTCCATATGAAATGATCACCCCTGGCGAGGTGACACAGAATGCACCACTCATCTTACAGTGAACCATTAATGGAAGATCGTGTGTGTTATTAATAAGACCATCTCCCACTAGATTTAGTAAATAAGAATTTTGCTTTTTTTAAAAAAATGTTTCCACACATTACCCATAAACATCCAATATTTACTTATGCGTTGAAATGGTTTTTGAATTTTATTTAAGAAAACTTGTTTTACATGCATACAAGTAGTAACAATGTAAAACGCTAATCACAACCAAGTACATAAAATAAAAACTAAAATAAAACAAAGGCATTCATATGCCTCTATCTCCCATGGCTCTATCTCCATAGAACCTCCTTCTTGGTTTGGTCGCCTCCACCTCCATCTTTATGGATAATGGCTTGCTCCATCTCCATGGAATTTCTAATTCTAATACATTAGTCCTATGCTTCTTTCGAAGCTTACAATTTATCTAGAAACAGAAAAACAACTATGATATAAAAGGCTAGGGAAACCGGTGCGACTTTCCTTTTCGTAGGATTGAAGTCGCAGCACCATTTACATATGCCTTAAACCAAACCAATAATAAAACATAATATACACCAACCTCAAATAATTAAATACAAAATTTAAAAGTCTTGGTGCCATGGGAGATAGCAACTAAGCTTGCTGCAAAAAGGTTAGTTGTACACACATCCACGCATATATAACAATTGGAACCGCTAATTGATTCACACAATACATAAACTCTTTATATACTGAATTAGAACTTAAAACAGCATCTAACTTCACTGTCACAGTTCGATCGATCGAAGACTGTTCGATCGCTCGAACCTTCGATCGATTGAACATTGTTCAATCGCTTGAACTTTCTATTTCACAGAATGATTTAAAAAAATTTACAGAATAATTTAAAATTAAAGCATATAATTTTTAAAAAATTTAAAACTATGAAAAGAACAGCCTGACAGAGAATCTGTCTAGACAGATCGAATGCCATTCGATCGATCAAACATATCTAATGTTCGATCTATCAAAACCTGTTCGATCGCTTGAGCATAGAGCATCTTCGATCGATCGAACCTACTTCGATCGATCGAATCCAGCATGCATTCTATGCAATCACAGATTTGTATTCTGTTGCGATAACGCTGCAGAAATAGATCTGTGACGATGTAGTTTCGAAACAGTCCTAAAATCTACATGCAAATCAAAACTAGTGTTCCAAAACGCATCTAAAGATCTAAACGAGCATCGCTCGGATACCAATTGATGGAAAAACCGATTTAATTCAAAGTTTAAACGCACAACGAAAAAGGTCAAATTATAAAAACTTATTGGTAGCCTAGGATCTACTACCCGTCAATTCCATAGATGCGTACTAACAAGAGGGAAAGGAAATATACCTCATGTCTTGAACCCAATTCTGAAAACTTCTTTCTCCTTGATGTTGCAGCAACTTTCACTAGGCTGTCTTCACTCTTATGACTCCTGCAGATGCCTGCCGGAAGGAATAGGGTTGGGAACCCTAATAGGGAGGATAGGGAAGGTTTAGGGAAACCTAAATAGTTTCTGCAACTTCTACGTATAAACACGATGATTCAAAAACATTCAGTACGCAGTTGCCCTATTTATAGATTCCCAGAATCGACCTAACCTTCGAGCAATCGAAGTGTATTCGATCGATCGAACAACCCTCGAGCAATCGAACCTGCCTAGACTTCAATCGATCGAAACTCCTTCGATCGATCGAACCTGTCTTGACATGATCCTCATGTGCCCTTCCAAGCTTTCTAGCGGAGCTAAGAGTGGGACCTTCTAGGTTCTTTATTGTTGGCTCAAACCAGTTTGTTAATTACCGTGACCAAACTCTTTGATCAGCAAACTAACTAACTGGTCAGTTAACGTTTACTCCACTATAAAACGATAACTGAACTCCAACGCAAAAGAACATATCCGAAGCAATAACTAGACTTGTATGTTGTACTAATGTCCCTCTACCTTCAGCATTCGTAATCATATTCAGGTAGTCGGATAATCGTTACTGTCAACCTGAATCATGATTACTTCTTGTATTCCTTGAGTCCCATTCACCTCTCATGATTACCAAACATGTTGATAACTCTTATCAACAAAACTGCAGTACTCAGTAATCAACTTTGTAACATACTCAAGGGAATGCTTACTCTGAAACAGAGGGTAGATTCTATCTTGACAATATATGTTCACAACCCTATGAACATGACATACCCAAGATACCTAAGTGTTAATCTTCTATAGACCTCACTGATTGGTAAGTCAAAGCAGTCATATCCACAGTCTGTGTTCATAATCGTCACAAGATTGAGAACACGTACCTTATACAAGTTATGAGTTACTATCGACTGATTGACAGTCTTGAGTGTCAATAGGAAAGCTCAGGTCCGTCAATGCACTATAAGCACTAGCATATTAACTAAAAGTTACACTTTAGTGATTGAGATTAATCACTCCATCTAATGGTAGTTAATCATGCTACAGTGTAAACCTGATAAGATATCCAGTCTCACCATCCACTATGACAAGTTCTAAGTAACAAAGAATAGTAATTCGTATCTCACTTGTACGTATCTCATACATACACAAATTACTTACTATGATACTTAAGGATAACAATCATTGTATGAAAGAAACATACATAACTAAATGTAAAGCCGATATCCATATATTAAAATACCAATGTCTCACACATAAAGTAATGGTTTGAGGGCACAATCCCAACAAATTATACCTGTATAGTATACTTTCTGGTAATTTTGGTATTGTTAGATATCTTTTGAGAACTGTGGTGAGAACGTGAGTGTCACGTTATATAAAAGGTAGGTTGTGTAGAGATTCCACGGAATTTAGTTTTCGGACATATATTTTGGATCCAAATGAGACTTAATCGAAAACTCTTGTAATTAGTAGTTTTCACTCATAAAGCAATAAAATGGACGTGTGCGAAGTTTCAAGCATTAACTAGGTGTTTAAGAAACTCGCGGGGAAGTAAACGCTATTCCCGAAGAGTTTGTCTATAAATAGTGGTGGATGAAATTGTCATTTCTTGAAAACATCATATAATATCTTGAGAGAGGAGAGAGAAAAGGGAGATTAATCCTACGGGCTTTGCGATGACAAACGGCAACCCTTCGTCCGTCTAAATTTCACCAAATTGCATATTCAAACTCCCCAAGGTAAGGGCTACGTATTGATAGTCTTTAGGCCACGTTTGGCTAAGATTTTGTAAATTTCTAAACCTAAAAAATTGGGGAAAACACGTGTAGACTTGTAGGTTTTGTGTAGGATCGGAGATTTGACGTGTATTCGGGCTTCTAGTCGTTCCCTCAAAGTTTTACGATGATAGCTCGAGGTATGAATTTCTAGCCTATATTATATAGGTGAAATGCATGTTTTATATTTCGACGACAAAATTGTGATCCGGGCAAAATTCATGTGTTAATCTTAGGTCCGTTAATTATGTACGTGATTAAATGTGAATAACATGTCTAAATTTACGCGAGCATGTTGAGTTGCCTATGTGGGTCAAAGGGGGGTTTTATACAAATTCATGATGGAGTAAGCTTCTCGATGTTTGAGAATTTTAGTAGCGACGGTTATTGTGCATGGTTTAAGACTTGGACTTGCCAGGGCACTTGGGGACGTAATGGTTGTAGGCTTGGACTAGCCATTGACGTCGCGATTTAAGGCTTGAACTTGCCGCTACCGGATGAAGGCGTATTTTTCTCCCTATCGACTATTATTGTGATTTATGAAAATAAAGCATGTTCTATCATATATGCATATGTTAGAAATTGTACACTCAGCATATAACTGAGTAGTGGAGACTTATTCCATTGCAGGTGAAAAGAAGAAAGGGAAAAGCGTGAGGAGTGAGGCCGACGGACGCCGGGGATCCTTTGTACATGTTTTTGTTTTCTATTCTAAGTCTTGTAATAATGAGCGTTTCGAATAGCTAGCATTTTTGTATTTGGCTTGGAAGGAGTGGTATGGTATTGTTGATGTTGTAATGAATCTTAAAACTCTTTTTAGTTATGTTGTAATGGAACCGGACTCGTGGATTCATGCCTTGAACGTTTAACTTGTCAAATTCGTATTTTAGAGGCATGTTATGGAGCTTTTATGTTTTAAAGCCAAACGAGCCTTAACTTGTTGTGTTATTGTTTCTATCAATAGATTAGTAAGTCTAAACTTTGGTTTTGATAACATGTTGTAGCTTGTGAAGTTTAAAATAAGGTAAACTTGTGTAGAAGAAAGAAAGGAGTAAGGTTGGGTGATGCCTTAGGCAAAATTCTGCAACTTGTGCAGGATCCTGCTAAAGGGTAATTCGACCAGTCAAATGGGGTCATTCGATCGGTCGAAATGCCCTCTGCCAGAAATCTTTTTCTATACCTTCCGAAAATTTTCAAAAGGTTTTGATTGGTTCTTAGGGTGCCTTAGGGACCCCTTTCAACATAAAATCATTCGTTTCGAGATATGATTGCGTTTTCAATTTTGTACGGATTTTTCAACTCGGAGAGTAATGTTTCCAAAAGTTTTATACACTCAAGGTTATTTTAAAGTCTTTTCCATTGTGTATATTAATTTTAATGATCTGGATAAGCCTTGATGGCGTGCCACGTATCCTATTTCCGCACGTTAGCGGGATGGGTCGTGACATTTATTGGTATCAAAGCTAGAGGTAACAAAACTTTGGGAACGTTCGACGACGAGTGGAGTGTTGAGTAACTTTGTGACATGATCTAGAGTGCATCCATACCTAGTAGAGATGTCTGATGTATATGAATGTTGTTATACATACATGTTATAAATATTGTTGTACATACATAGTATTTATGCATCGAGAGTAACAGGTTGAACAATCATGGGTGACCAAAAATTATCACCGCATACCCGATGTATGAATGAAATGGAAGAAATAATGGGGAATATGGGTGACATGATACGGAATATAGCGAAGCGATTGCTTCCCACGCCTCAAATCGAAGTGAAACCAATAACTGTAGTGCATGCACCCGAAACTAGAGGCATAAGATCCGTATCCGAACATTTCGCTCAAAAGAAACTAATGGAATTCCATGGAACACCCGACCCAATGCTCGCAGAACATTGGATAATGGACATGGAACGAATCTTCCGATCTATCCCGATGAGCGATAGGGGAAAAATGAAAAATGCAAGCGATGTGCTGAAGGGTGAGGCCCAGAACTGGTGGGTAAATGTTCTAGATTAAGGGGCACTAATTACTTGGGAGGGGTTCAAGGAGGAATTCAGTCGCCAGTTCTTTCCGCGAGCTGTCTATAATGCAAAAAAGTGAAAGTTTGATAACCTCAAGCAAGGGGACATGATCGTAACTGAGTATACTTCCAAGTACAGCGCTTTGTTGAGATTTGGAAAGGGTTCCATGCCAGAGGAGGAAGATAGGGCAAAGAAATTCGAAGAGAGTTTAAGGGAAAATATTCGTTTAAGGGTGGAAACTTACGAACATTCGACTGTGGCAGCAGTACAACAAATGGCGTTAGTGGCCGAGAGTGAAATGGAAAGGTCGAGGCAGAATCAACGCGGTAAATGGGGTAATGAGAGTGGTGATAGGAACCAAGGCAGATCTTTCAAGAGGCCGTTTCATAGAGGCTCTAGTTCTAGTTTCAGTGACTTTAGGAGGACACCAAGCAACATACCGTTGTGTTCACTTTGCAACCGACCATACTCAGGCCGATGTTTCATGACCAAATCCCAGAACAGGAACCAAGGAGGGGGTAGTGCTAATTCGACTCCTGACATGCGAGGTAAGTGTTATGATTGTGGAGTATTTGGGCATCAAGCCAAGGATTGCTCGAGGAAGCATTCTCAGCAAGGAGCTAGTTCGATGGCTTCCAGTGGGTCGAAGCTTAGACAGTCCAATAATGGGGGACAAAAGACAGAACAAAGTCAAGGGAGAGCATACCAGATGAACCCAGGAGACATGGTTGCTTCAGAGACAGTGGTCTCAGGTATGGTGCCTATATGTTTGCACTTAGCACGCATACTTGTGACTCAGGATCTACGCATTCATTTGTATCGCATGCCTTTATTGAACATTTGAATGTTAAATCGGCACCATTAGGATATGAATTATCTATTGCCATACCACTTAGTAAGTCGAGCATAACGTCTACGATATACAAGGATTGTGAGATCAAACTAGGTGAGAAGATGATGACGGTAGACCTTATACCAATCATCGTGAACCACTTTGATGTGATACTAGGAATGGATTGGTTAGACCTTAACCAAGCCACGATAAACTGTGAGCAGAAAGAGGTTAACTTTCGATCACCGGTGCATGGGAACTTTTGTTTCCAAGGGGGTGGAGTTACACCGCCGTTGTATTTGATTTCGGCTATTCGGGCGGGTAAATTATTGAGGAAAGGATGCCAGGGATTTTTGTGTTCAATGACTAACATGACAGTGAGTAAATTGAAAGTAGAAGACATTCTAATAGTACGAGAATATCCAGATGTGTTTCTTGATGACTTGCCAGATGTTCTGATTGAGAGAGAAATTGAATTCACTATTGAAGTAATGCTAAACTCAAGACCTGTATCCAAGGCACCATATAGAATGGCACCAGTGGAATTGAAGGAGCTGAAAGTTCAACTATAAGAACTACTTGACAAATGTTTCATTCGATCTAGTATATCGTCGTGGGGAGCTCCAGTGTAATTTGTGAAGAAGCAAGACGGTTCAATGCGTATGTGTGTGGATTACCGAGAGCTAAACAAGTTGACAATCAAGAACAAGTATCCATTACCGAGGATTGATGACCTATTTGACCAACTTCATGGAGCACATGTATTTTCAAAGATAGATTTGAGATCGGGTTATCATCAGTTGAAAGTGAAAGTGGAAGATGTAGAGAATATAGCTTTCAGAACGCGTTATAGACACTATGAATTCCTAGTTATGCCTTTTGGAGTTACAAATCCACTAGTTGTGTTCATGGATCTTATGAATCGAGTCTTTAAGGACTATCTTGATGACTTTGTGTTCGTATTCATAGATGATACTCTTATCTATTCACCGAGTGAGAGAGAACATGAGAACCACTGGAAGTTGATACTTCAGAGATTGCAAGAGAAGCAACTATTTGGGAAATTCAAGAAATGTGAATTCTGGCTACCTAGCATTACTTTTCTTGGTCACGTGATTGACAAGAATAGAGATTCAGTTGATCCTAACAAGGTAGAAGCCGTATCTAATTGGCAGAGGCCGACATCTGTATCTGAAATTCAGAGTTTCTTAGGTTTAGCTGGGTACTACCGCCGTTTTATTGAAAATTTCTCGAAGATTTTGTTGCCAATAACGAAGTTGATGAGGAAAGGTATTACTTTCGGGTAGAGTTAAGAGTGCAAAGATAGTTTTCAAGAGTTGAAGGCACGACTAGCGAGCGCACCTATTCTGACAATACCATCTGGAACTGAAGAATTTGTGATCTATAGTGATGCATCACATCAGGGTTTGGGATGTGTCCTTATGCAAGGTGGCAAGGTAATTGCTTATGCTTCTAGACAGTTAAAGGCACACGAGGTTAACTATCCGACTCATGATCTTGAATTAGCTGCGGTAGTCTATGCTTTGAAGATTTGGAAACACTATTTGTACGGAGAAAAATGCGAGATTTTCACAGACCATAAGAGTTTGAAGTACATTTTTACGCAACGAGATTTAAATATGAGACAGAGAAGATGATTAGAGTTAATGAAGGATTATAACCTTTCTATTGAGTATCATCCAGGAAAGGCTAACGTAGTAGCCGATGCCTTAAGCCAGAAGACGCCGAGGAACTTAGACGACGAGCTAACACAATAAAAAGAATTGGTAAAGGAAATGGAACGTTTAGAGTTGGCTATGATTCCAGAGACGAGTGGTGGCTTAATGATGGGGATCATAGCATACCCAGATATCATTGATGAAATCAAGAGGGAACTGTTTCACGATGTTTACCTATGCAAAATGAGGGATGAGATACTATTAGGAAAGCAACCTGGTTTTGTATTGGAACAAAGAACGTTGAAGCTTGAGAAACGACTATGTGTACCTAATGTGAAAAGCTTAAAAGAGAGGATTCTAGAGGAAGCACATAGCACTAGATATTCAGTTCACCCAGGAAGCAATAAAATGTATCGGAACTTGCAAGAAAACTTTTGGTGGAAGGGTATGAAGCGTGAAATTGCTAAGTATGTTTCTAAGTGTTCAGCATGCAGCATGTGAAAGCAGAAAGACAAGTACCTGCGAGATTACTACAACCATTACCAGTGTCAGAGTGGAAATGGGATGAGATTACAATGGACTTTGTATTTGGATTTCCACGATTACCTAACAAGAATGACAAAATTTGGGTTATCGTGGACAGGTTAACAAAATCAGCTGATTTTCTCCTGATCAAGACGACTATGCAGAATTGTATGTAAAAGAGATTGCAAGACTACATGGGGTTCCAACAGTGATTGTATCAGATCACGACAATAGTTTAACATCGAGGTTTTGGGGAAGTTTGCAAAAAGCTATGGGTACGAAGTTGAGTTTTAGTACCGCGTTTCATCCTCACACCGACGGGCAATCAGAGCGCATGATTCAGACATTGGAGGATATGCTTCGATTGTGTGATCTAGATTTTGGGAATGATTGGGAGAAACATCTATCTTTGATTAAATTTGCGTACAACAATGGGTTTCAGTCAAGTATCGATATGACACCGTATAAAGCTTTGTATGGGCGTAAGTGTCGATCACCGGTTTGTTGGACCGAGGTTGGAGAAAGAAAGTTACTAGGACCTGAGTTAATATAGGTGACTACTGAGAAGGTGAAGTTGATTCAAAAGCAACTTAAGGTAGCTCAGAGTTGTTATAAGAGTTACGCAGACTCGAAGTGACGATTAATGACGTTCGAAATTGGTGACTTTGTATACTTACGAGTGTCACCTTCGAAAGGCATTGTTCAATTTGGAAAGAGAGGGAAACTCAATCCGAGATTTGTAGGACCGTTTGAGATCCTAGAGAGAGTAGGACCAGTGGCTTATAGATTAGCTCTTTTGTCATAAATGGAACACGTGCAAAATGTATTTCATGTATCGATGTTGAGGCGATGTATATTAGATACGAGTAAGATCATGGTACTAGAACTGTTATAGATTCAAGAGAACTTGAGTTACATAGAACATCCAGTAGAGATACTAGACCGGAAGGAACAAGTCTTGAGAACTAAGACGATTCCAATGGTGAAAGTGATATGGCGAAGTCATTCAGTTGAGGAAGCTACGTGGGAAAATGAGGAAGAGATGAGGACTGAGTATCCGTACCTGTTCGACGTATGAGGTATAAGTTTGGGGACAAACTTCCTTTTTGGAGGGGAGAGTTGTCATACCCGTACCAAATATTTATAAGTTTTATCTTGCATAATTGAATTTATGAATTTATCAATGTTAGTTGATACATGAGGTTGAGGTTGACTGTGAGTCAACGGTAAGGTGTCAGTAAGAAAACGGGAACATGATGGTTCATTTTGTTTTAGCACAAGTAAATGACATTTATGCGATTTAAATGTTATTTAACTTATTTGGTATTTTAGGAATAGTGAATTACACTTGTATAGTATACTTTCTAGTAATTTTGGTATCGTTAGATATCTTTTGAGAACTGTGGTGAGAACGTGAGTGTCACGTTATTTAAAGGTAGGTTGTGTAGAGATTCCACGAAATTTAGTTTTCGGACTTATATTTTGGATCCAAATGAGGCTTAATCGAAAACGTAATTAGTAGTTTTCACTCATAAAGCAATAAAATGGACGTGTGCGAAGTTTCAGGAATTAACTAGGTGTTTGAGAAACTCGCGGGGAAGTAAACGCGATTCCCGAAGAGTTTGTCTATAAATAGTGGTGGATGAAATTGTCATTTCTTGAAAACTTCATATAATATCTTGAGAGAGGAGAGAGAAAAGGGAGATTAATCCTACGGGCTTTACGACGATAAACGGCGACCCTTCGTCCGTCTGAATTTTAGCAAATTACATATTCGAACTCCCCAAGGGGCTACGTATTGATAGTCTTTAGGCCACATTTGGCTAAGATTTTATAAATTTCTAAACCTAAGAAATTGGGGAAAACACGTGTAGACTTGTAGGTTTTGTGTAGGATCGGAGATTTGACGTGTATTCGGGCTTCTAGTCGTTCCCTCAAAGTTTTACGACGATAGCTCGAGGCATGAATTTCTAGCCTATGTTATATATTTGAAATACATCTTTTATATTTCGATGACAAAATTGTGATCCGGGCGAAATTCATGTGTTAATCTTAGGTCCGTTAATTATGCACGTGATTAAATGTGAATAGCATGTCTAAATTTACACGAGCACGTTAAGTTGCCTATGTGGGTCAAAGGGGGGTTTTATACAAATTCATGCCGGAGTAAGCTTCTCGATGTTTGAGAATTTTAGTAGTGATGGCTACTGTGCATGGTTTAAGACTTGGACTTACCAGGGCACTTGGGGGCGTAATGGTTGTAGGCTTGGACTAGCCATTGACGTCGCGGTTTAAGGCTTGAACTTGCCGCTACCGGATGAAGGCGTATTTTTCTCCCTAGCAACTATTGATGTGATTTATGAAAATAAAGCATGTTCTGTCATATATGCATATGATAGAAATTGTACACTCAGCATACAGCTGAGCAGTGGAGACTTACTCCATTGCAGGTGAAAAGAAGAAAGGGAAAAAGAAGCGTGAGGAGTGAGGACGACGAATGCCGGGGATCCTTTGTACATGTTTTTGTTTTCTATTCCAAGTCCTGTAATAATGAGCGTTTCGAATAGCTAGCATTTTTGTATTTGGCTTGGAAGGAGTGGTATGGTATTGTTGATGTTGTAATGAATCTTAAAACTCTTTTTAGTTATGTTGTAATGGAATCGGACTCGAGGATTCATGCCTTGAACATTTAACTTGTCAAATTTGTATTTTGGAGGCTTGTTATGGAGTTTTTATGTTTTAAAGCCAAACAAGCCTTAACTTGTTGTGTTATTGTTTCTATCAATGGATTAGTAAGTCTAAACTTTGGTTTTGATAACATGTTGTAACTTGTGAAGTTTAAAATAAGGTAAACTTGTGTAGAAGAATGAAAGGAGTAAAGTTGAGTGATGCCTTAGGCAAAATTCTGCAGTTTGTGCAGGATTCTACTAAAGGGTCATTCGACCGGTCGAATGGGATCATTCGACCAGTCGAAATGTCCCCTGCTAGAAATCTTTTTATATATCTTCCGGAAATTTTCAAAAGGTTTTGGTTGGTTCTTAGGATACCTTTGGGACCCCTTTCAACATAAAATCATTCGTTTCGAGATATGATTGTGTTTTCAATTTTATACGGATTTTTCAACTTGGAGAGTAATGTTTCCATAAGTTTTATACACTCAAGGTTGTTTTAAAGTCTTTTCCGCTGCGTATATTAATTTTAATGATCTAGATAAGCCTTGATGGCGTGCCACGTGTCCTGTTTCCGTACATTAGCGGGATGGGTCGTGACAGAAGGAAACCACTTTCTCTCTAGTTCTCTCGTTTGGATAGTTAAGTTTGGAGAGAAGAGAACGTTAATGGAGAAAATTGGAGAGAACATGAGAAGAAAAGAAACCAGTTTTGATTCTCTCCAAATCGGAGAGACTGAGGAGAGATGAGAAGAGAACCACAATAAAATATTAATAAAATTACCAATATATCTTGTATGTCTAATCTTATTCCAACATACCCCTTGCACTTGCAAAGTGACATTACCATTATTTAATATAGGGTAAAAGAGTAAATGGATTTTAAATATTTTCCCTTCTCTTCTCTTATGAAAGCTAAACAAACAAGAGAACTTTATGATTCTCTTCTCTTCTATTCTCTCCATCCATACAAGCATGCTTTCTCTTCTATTGTCTTCTCTTCTATTCTCTTAATGAGATTCTCTTCTCTTCACTTTGATTCTCTCAATTCAAACACATTGTAGAAGTTCGAGGGGTTTATGTGAACCATGGCCTTAGTTCAGGGGTGAAAGTGTATTTTTACCCTTTTTAAAATTTACCCAAAATTATAAACTTATACATAAATATGAAACAAAAAGTTAACTGAATTCTGATTAACCCTTTTAAAAAGCCCCTGATGTGAAATCATAACCCATTCACATATATCGAATGGCAGCCAAATCGTGACATATTCGTGAACTATACTTATTAAGGGAAAATTAAAACTCAGTTAATAATTTGTTGATAATTTAAAAGACAGTTAGGTATTTTTTGAAAAATGAAAGGAAGTCTATACAAAGTATATAAATTAGAAATCAGTCAATGTTTTTTCTTAAATGTCTAAACTGCCCCTCTTTACCTCTCTTTGGTCTCTTCTCTCACACGGCCACCACCACCACCACCACCTGTCACCGTCGCCACCACCACCTACCTCTGCCACCACCACCGGTCACCACCACTACCACCACCACCACCTACCACTGCCACCACCACTACCACCTAGCCACCTACCACTGCCACCACCTTATGCCGCCGCCACCACCACCACCACCACCACCACCACGGACACCACTGCCCCCACGTTTGGTGAGTTGCTCCTGCCATTTGGAAAATTGTTCTAACCTATAACTCTCTCTCTCTCTCTCTCTCTCTCTCTCTCTCTCTCTCTCTCTTTTGTAAACGCGATGGTGGATGAGGGAGGTGGCCTGTGGTAGTGGTGGTGGTGAAAAGACATAAAGAGAGAGGTTGGGGTGACCGTGGCCATGTATTAGATGTGTATATATGTATAGAGAGAGGGGAGTTGGTGTTTCGATTTAGGTTAATTAGTATTGGTGGTAGCACCACCATCCCCACCCCAGCCTCTCTATCTCTTTGATATCTTCCCGGTCTCTTCTCATAGCCACCACCACCACGGGCCACCTCGCTCATCCACCATCGCCTCTACATAAAAAAAGAGAAGAAGTTGCAGGTAGGAGAATGGCAGGAGCAACTCACCAAACATATCGGGAGCACCTCACCAAACATAAGGAGCAACGTTGCTCTTTCCGTTTGGTGAGTTGCTCCTTACGTTTGGTGAGTTACTCCCAATTTCCTTTTAATGAGTTGCTCCTTACATTTGAGTTACTCCCGATACGTTTGGTGAGTTGCTCCTGCTGTTTAGACGATTGCTCCAACTTGTAACTTTTTTTTGGTAGAGGCAATGGTGGATGAGGGTCATGGTGGTGGTGGTGGTGGTGGTGGTGGTGAGAAGAGATAGAGAGATTGGGGTGGCTGTGGCCATGTATTAGATATGTGTGTATATATATAGAGAGAGAGGTGGTGTTTGGGTTTTAGGTTAGTGTTGGTGGTGGCACCCCCAACCCCACCCCAATCTCTCTCTATCTCTTTGATTTCTTCCCTCTCTCTTCTTATAGCCACCACCACCATGAGCCACCTCGCTCATCCTCCATCGCCTCTACAAAAAAAAAACAAAAAAAACAAAAAACAAAAAAGAAGTTGTGTTGGAAATATTCCATTGATACAATTGGAAAACAAAAAATATTTTGAATTACAACTCAAGGAAAAAAAAAACAGAAAAATTACAGACTATGTAAACAAAGCAGGAACTAAAACAAAATTGATCAAACCGAGGTCTGTGAAATTTTACAATTTCCTTAAAACAGATTCGCCGCCTCACTGGATGTGCTTGAGGAAATCATCGGCGTCTGTCTTCCAGGATACAACGGCTTCTTATAGTGGTACTTGCATAATGTACAACTGCTCCGGCGAAACAACTATATTATGTGACTCTCTCTCTGAAACTGGGACTGACAGTATGTAAAACTGTGTTGGAGGTGTGTATAGACTGAAGGAGAGTTGGAATATATCTGTGGATTAATCCAAATCAGTTCAGAAATTCCAAAGGTTGTAACAACAACCTTTTGGAATTCTGTAACTCTTAGACTTTACACATTTCTGTCACATGTTCAGTGTGAAGAAATTCCAAAGGTCTTTTGTAACTTTGGAAAAATTCTGGGGTCCAAAAATAAATATTCTGTGCAGGCCACACCCACACCCCGACCCGACCCGGCCGGTCGGACTGCGGAGGCAACGCGCACGCGCGTGTGTGGAGTAAACCCAAAGGGCCTTAGGTCCTCCCCCTTCCACAAAACTGGGTACCCCTTGGGGCCCAAACCCAAAACATGAAGTAGCCTTATAAATACACTAAAGACCACTTCTATTTTTCCTATATGGGACAAGGCAATTTGTGAACCTTTTTCATTTCACCAATTCCTTGTAAGGGGCAACCTTTGATCATTAATTTCTTATTCACCCATCAATAGTTTTGGACATGTGAATATCCAAACTTCATCTCTTCATGGAGGAGAACACAAATCCACAAGGACCTCACTTAAACTGTAAGTGAGTCCCACTTTTATTAGCCCTTAATCATAGCTAAAACACATATTTATCCAACAATCCCCCACATGAATGAAATTAATCGAAACGATGTGAGAACAGCGACTCGACAAGAGAGAGCACAACGGATCACTCCTGCAAAGGATAGGTAGCTTTTGGCTTTGAACCTTCCCTTGTGACAATCTATCAGATTTACTGGCTGACCAGTGAACGTATAATCTTGAACTGATTGCCATTAGTGTAAACAACCGACAAACCTCACATAGGAGCTTTCCAAACATAGTTTAGTTCTTACACTTGTGTTCATTTTGGTCTTGAACACTCGCCTGATTCAGTGAATGTTTATCAAAAAATTTTGCCTTTCTCAAATTCTTTTAGAAGCGACCCTACTTCACATTTACATAGGTGACTACTTAGAGTATTCTGCTATACTCTGCTTGGTTATACCAACGCACATAGTCATTAAAAGCTAACTATGTAGGTATCACTGCTGAATCATAGAAATGGGCAGAAGAACATTTCTTCTCAGTGATTCTTTTAAGGTACATAAAATTAGGTTGTCTCTTTGAACCTAGATCTTGGGATCTCCAGTCAACTAGGTTGGGTTACCATTCCATTCCCTTGTAACATCATAGGCTTTAGTCCCATTCCTCTAGATAACTTAATAACTAACTCTCGATTTAACCCTTTGGTTAGCAGATCCGCAATATTGTCCTTTGACTTTACATAGTCGATTGTGACAATCCCACTTGAGAGTAGTTGTTTAATGGTATTGTGTCTACAATGAATATGTCTAGACTTACCATTATACATATTACTTTGTGCCCTTCCAATAGTAGATTGGCTATCGCAGTGTATGTAAATAGCTGGCACAGGTTTTAACTATCTAGGAATATCTTCTACAAAATGGCAAAGCCATTCAGCCTCTTCTGCTACCTTGTCTAGCGCAATGAATTCAGATTCCATTGTTGACCTAGCAATACAAGTTTGTTTTGAAGATTTCCATGACACAGCTGCACCACCAAGTATGAAAACATATCCACTTGTAGATTTTGAATCTTTCATATCGGATATCCAGTTTGCATCACTGTATCCTTCCAATACAGCTGGATATCTCATGTAGTGCAATCCCTGATCACGTGTATATCGTAAATATCGCAGTACCTTTACTATCCCTTCTGTTCAACACTAGGATTACTAATGTATCTACTTAGTCTACTAACAGAATAAGCAATGTCAGGCCTTGTACAACTCATTAGGTACATCAAACTTCCTACCACTCGAGAATATTCTAGTTGAGAAACACTCTCACCAGTATTCTTAGATAGGTGTAGACTTAAGTCCACAGGCGTCCTGGCTACACTAGTATTATACTTGTTGAACTTCTCTAGAATCTTGTCTACATAATGTGATTGTGACAGAACAAGTCCATTAGTATTTCTAGAGATCTTGATGCCCAATATAACATCAGCAAGTCCCATATCTTTCATGTCAAATTTAGAATTCAACATTTTCTTAGTAGATTTAATGATCTTATCATTACTACCCACTATGAGCATGTCATCAACATAAAGACATAAGATGACATAGCCTTCAATTGTGTCTTTGACATAAACACATTTATCACACTCATTTATTTTAAATCCACTAGAGAGTATGGCTTTGTCAAATTTTTCATGCCATTGTTTTGGAGCTTGCTTTAACCCATACAATGATTTGACAAGCTTACAAACTTTATTTTCTTACCCTGGAGCAGAAAATCCTTCAGGTTGTTCTATGTAGATTTCTTCATTCAAATCTCCATTAAGGAAGGTAGTCTTAATATCCATTTGATGTATTTCGAGATCTCGCAAAGCTGCGATCGCAATAATCATACGAATGGATGTTATTCTCGTAACAGGAGAATATGTATCAAAGTAGTCTAGACCCTCCTTTTGTCCATACCCTTTAATGACAAGCCTTGCCTTATACTTATCAATAGTACCATCCGTCTTCATTTTCTTTTTAAAAATTCATTTGTAGCCCAACGGCTTACAACCAGGATGAAGATCTACCAGTTCCCAAGTATGGTTTTGTAGGATAGAATCAATTTTACTCTTGATTGCTTCTTTCCATAATGGACCATCTGGTGATCTAATAGCTTCATTATAGCTTTGAGGCTTACTTTCTATAACATAAGTTAGAAATTCTGGACCAAAAGATTTTGAGGTCCTAGCTCGTTTCCCACGTCGAGGCTCAACCTCAACATTCTCTTCTTGGGTTTTACTAGTTTCCCCAACAGTCTCAAATGTGCAATTTTTAGGACTATATTCCTCTTTACAAGGAAATATATTCTCAAAGAACGATGCATTTCTAGACTCTATGATCGTGTTCTTGTGTATATCTGGGTTTTCAGATTTATGTACAAGAAATCGATACACACTACTATTATGTGCATAGCCAATAAATAAGCAATCAACAGTTTTTGGACCTATCCTTTCTTTCTTAGGAGTAGGTACAGGAACCTTTGCAAGACACCCCCACATTCGTAAGAACTTGTAGGAAGGTTTTCGACCATTCCATTGTTCATAAGGGGTTTGATCAACTTTCTTTCGAGGCACCTTATTTAAAATGTAATTTGTAAAGATAATTGCCTCCCTCACAAGTTCTGTGGCAATCCAGAACTTATTAACATAGCATTCATAATTTCTTTTAAGGTACGATTTTTCCTTTCAGCAACTCCATTTGATGGAGGCGAATAAGGTGTGGTGGTTCGGCGAATAATTCCATTTTGTGCACAAAACTCACCATATGGCGCTACATATTCAACACCCTATCACTTCTCAACACCATAATCTTTTTACTTAGTTGATTATCAACCTCTGTCTTGTATAGAATGAACTTATCCAAAGCTTCATCCTTACTTTTTAGCAAATACACATAGCAGTATTTAGTGCAATCATCAACAAAAGTAATAAAATACTTATTGCCACCTCTAGATTGAACCATTTTTAAATCACGTACATCAGTGTGGATTAATTCCAGAGGTTCAGTGCTTCTTTCAATTGATTGATATGAAGTCTTTGTTAATTTTGCTTCAACACAAGTTTCACATTCATAACTTGCATCAATATGAAAGTTTGGTATGTGGTCTAATTTAATTAATCTTCGCAAAGAATTAAAATTAACATGTCCTAGTCTACCATGCCACAAATTGGACGACTCAAGCAAGTAAACAGAAGAGGTACTCATTTTATTAACTTTTGGGAATACAGTCGCTACATTCATTTTGAACATCCCATTACACATATACCCCTTCCCCACATACATTCCCGCTTTGGTCAACACCACCTTGTCTGACTCAAAGACCATTCGGAAGCTATGCTTGCTTAGGAGAGATCCGGATACCAAATTCTTGCAAATTTCGGGTACATAAAGGACATTGTTGAGAGTTAGCTACTTTCCTGAAGTCATCTTCAAAATTACTTTCCCTTGGCCTTCAACATCCGAGGAAGCAGAATTTCCCATATACATCTTCTCACCACTTGTAATTGGTTTGACGGAAGTGAACATAGTTTTGTCGAAGCATATGTGGCGAGTAGCACCAGTGTCTATCCACCATTTCCATGGGTTTGAATCTACCATGTTCACTTCAGAGACCACTGCAGACAGATTAATGTCAGAGACATCCCTTGAGATAGAGTCTAACTCCGTCATATTAGCCTGATTATTCTTGACATTCTTTGGTGGCAACCTATAATCAGAAGCACGATGTCCAGTTTTACCACAGTTGTAGCACTTTCCTTGAAACTGGAATTTAGGCTTCTTGGAGATACCACCTTTTGGCCCCATCTTACCCTTTTCTAGAAGGAATTTTCTTCTTCCCACGAGAACTTTGACCATGCTCAACCATATTAGCCTTGGCTTCAAAATTCCCCAATTTTCTGTCAGCCCCTTTGTTGTCTTCTTCAATTCGAAGCCTGACAATGAGATCTTCAATCTTCATCTCCTTTCGCTTGTGCTTCAAATAGTTCTTGAAGTCCTTCTAAGCGGGGGGTAGCTTTTCAATTACAGTAGCAACTTGAAAAGTTTCGCTCAAGGTCATCCCTTCAGCATGGATTTCATGCAAGATTACTTGCAGCTCTTGAACTTGACTGATCGCAGTCTTTGAATCCACCATCTTATAGTCGAGAAATCTCCCCACTACAAATTTCTTTGACCCGGCATCCTCGGTTTTGTACTTTCTATCTAAGGACTCCCACAGTTCCTTAGCAGTGGTCTTAACACTATACACATTACAGATTGTATCGTGTAAGCCATTCAACACATAGTTTTGGAACAGAAAGTCTGAGTGTTTCCAAGCATCAATAGCTACAACCTCTCGATCTTGTTCATTTTCATTAGGCACAGGAGCCTCTTCCTTCAAGAACCTCGCAAGGTTCAAGGTGGTAAGGTAGAACAACATCTTTTGCTGCCACCTCTTGAAATCCACACCATTAAACTTCTCGGGTTTCTTCCCGTGGTTCACAGGAACCGTTTGGATTGAGGGAACCTTCACAGGTATGGAGTCAATCACCACGGTGTTGGAGCCAGTAGCACCGTCGGTTGCAATAGGAGGGTTTGCAGCAGTGTTCACATTCTGATTTTCCATTTCTGAAAACATCATCAAAGGAGAAAATAAATTAAATCTAATATTTTATTTTTTCCTCCTCTTATATTTTAAGAGTAGCAAAATTTCATTTTCAAAAAATTGTTAGGAAAATTAAGAAATTTTAAGATTCTGCTTACCTAATCCCAAGCAAAACGCGATTCTACACACTTTTCGTTTAATGCAATTTTCCCTGATCTGCACCATTTGGACAGAAAACGAGAATTACAGTAGCAGTTTTTTGAAAGACTATTTTCAAAATAATTTTGTTTTTCCAAATCCGAATCTGTTTTTGTTTTGTAAAGTATATAGAATCTGTTTTAAGATTGTTGGAAATATTCCATTGATACAATTGGAAAACAAAAATTATTTTGAATTACAACTCAAGGAAAAAAAAAGCAGGAAAATTACAAACTATGTAAACAAAGCAGGAATTAAAACAAAATTGATCAAACCGAGGCCTGTGAAATTTCACAGTTTCTTTAAAATAGATTCGCCGCCTCACCGGATGTGCTTGAGGAAATCGTCGGCGTCTGTCTCCCAGGATACAGCGGCTTCTTACAGTGGTACTTGCACAATGTACAACTGCTCCGGCGAACCAACTATATTCTGTGACTCTCTCTCTGAAACTGGGATTGACAGTATGTAAAGTTGTGTTGGAGGTGTGTAGACTTAACGAGAGTTGGAATATATTTGTGGATTAATCCAAATCAGTTCAGATTACAACCTTTTGGAGTTCTGTAACTCTTAGACTTTACACATTTCTGTCACATGTTAAGTGTGAAGAAATTCCAAAGGTCTTTTGCAACTTTGGAAAAATTCTGGGGTCCAAAAAGAAATATTATGTGCGGGCTGCACCTACACTCCCAACTCGACCCGACCCGACTAGGCATGGACGGTCATTCAGACGGCGGCGACGGCGTGTACGCGCGTGTGTGGAGTAAACCCAAAGGGCCTTAGGTCCTCCCCCTTCCACAAAACTGGGTACCCCTTGGGGCCCAAATCCAAAACATGAAGTAGCCTTATAAATACACTAAAGACCACTTCTATTTTTCCTACGTGGGACAAGGCAATTTGTGAACCTTTTTCATTTCACCAATTAATTATAAGGGGCAACCTTTGATCATTAATTTCTCATTCACCCATCAATAGTTTTGGACATGTGAATATCCAAACTTCATCTCCTCATGGAGGAGAACACAAATCCACAAGAACCCCACTTAAACTCTAAGTGAGTCCCACTTTTATTAGCCCTTAATCATGGCTAAAACACATATTTATCCAACAAGTTGCAAGTTGGAGCAACTGTCCAAACGGCAGGAGCAACTCACCAATCATACCAGAAGCACCTCACCAAATATAAGGAGCAACGTTGCTCTTTCTGTTTGGTGAGATGCTCCTTACGTTTGGTAAGTTGCTCCCGATACGTTTGGTGAGTTGCTCCTGCTGTTTGGACAGTTGCTCAAACCTGCAATTTTTTTTTTATAGAGGCGATGGTGGATGAGCGAGGTGGCCAATGGTGGTGGTGGCTATAAGAAGAGAGAGGGAAGAGATCAAAGAGATAGAGAGGTTGAGGTGGGAGTGGTGGTGCCACCACCAACACTAACCTAAATCCAAACACCAACCCATCTCTCTCTATAGAGGGGTGGATAAAGGAGGAGGCCTATGGTGGTGGTGAGAAGGAGAAGAGATAGACAGAGTTTGGGGTGGTGGAGTCCATGTATTAGATATATTTATACTCATGTATATATATAGAGTGAGAAAGAAAGAGAAGTTGTGGTGGTAGTAGTAGTAGTGAGAAGAGAGAGAGAAAAGATAGAGAGAGGTTGGGGTGGTGGTGGACATATATTAGGTATTATGTACTCATGTATATATATATATACATATATATATAGAGAGAGAGAGAGAGGGGTTGGGGTTTGGGTTGGGTTGGGTTTGGTGGTGTTGCTTGTGGTGGCAGCGGCAGGTGGTGGTGGTGGCGGCAGCAGGTGATGGTGGAGGTAGCTAGTGAGAAGAGAAAGAAGAGACCAAAGAGAGAGGGGCATTTTTGACATTTTACACAAGAGTTGATGTGCATTTAATTTCCAAAAAGCACACGATTGACTTTTAAAATTGTCAACAAATTGTTGACTGATTTTTAATTCTCCTTTTTACAAACTCCATCAGAAAGTCAGCATCATCTTTGACCACTCTCAACCATATTCGTTCTCAGTGAAGTTAATTTCCTTCTCCTCAATTCACTCTCTTCACCCTAGTTACATACCCATGTGCAAACAAATTTGAATTCCAAGTAATGGATACTTGGTAATCCAGTAATTACCGCTTTTGATCGAGTGACAACTTCTAAGGAAGGCCTTCATTCCCCTTTGAAAGAAGTCAAAAAAAAAAAGAGCACTAGAAAAAGAAAAAAATAAGAAAATTTGCTTCATATTTCCATTTTTTATTTAATGAAAAATAAAAGAAGCTTTCTTTGAAGAAGTCATTAGGTGATCTCTTGCCTCTGGATAGCCTACAAAAGACAAATAGGGACATAGGAACAGAACTCTAGACCCGGCTTCAATCATGCTACCATCTAGTTTGGCAGTCCAAACGAACAAGTCTCAATTGGGCGCTACACCAGTCACCGGGGCATCGTAGAAGAAGCATCTGACTTCTTCATGCATGCTCCACTTGGCTCGGGGGGATATAGCTCAGTTGGTAGAGCTCTGCTCTTGCACTAAGGCTCAAGCACTAAAAAAGTGTGCCCTTTTTAACTATGGTTTTGTGATGTGATGATATATATCACATTACCTATTATATAAGGGTAGGCAATGAAATAAACATTTTCCCTCTGGGGGTAGGAAATCATGATCGGGATAGCGGACCAAAAGCTATTGTTTAGGCAGTTCATTCCATCCATACATAGTGTTTTGATATAAGATTTCAATTCTTCCATATTTCAGCAGTAGCATATTGCTCCGTGGAGCTAAGGTCCAACATATGGAAGAAACAAGTGTTTCCACGAATCTACCACCTAGTCAATTCTGTTCCACTTAATCACTCTTTCATGACCACATATCTTTCTGGCTAAGGAATGAGAAATCTTTCTCCGATTACTCATTGTCATAGTGTTTTTGTAAGCTGAAACATATATATATATATATATATATATATGAACCTCCTATATATAAAAAGGCTAAATGCTAATTGCAGAGTTAGTTAAATACCACAATATTCCTTCACTATACCATAATTACTCATACATCTGTATAACCGTCATAGAGATATATTCTATTGTGAAAGGGTAATTCTGTCATGTCAGCTTAATAATTACATTCAGGTCAGCTTTTGAAATTTTATTTAATATAATAATAAGGATTCAGTCAATAATATTATGTCTAATTATATTTAGGTCCACAAATTTTGGGATATTTATCATTTGCTTAAAAAAAGGCCAACAATAATGGCTATTTATGAATTGGTCACTAATATTTATATTTAGGTCTATTTTTTCAATGCAATTTAGGATTTATATATTGTATTGAGTGCAATTACATTTACTTCAACAATTTTTTTGCATATTTATCATTCGCTTAAAAAATAATGGCTAATTACGTATTCGTCTCTAACATTTACATTTTGGTCAACTTTTGTCCCGAAATTTACGATTTATATATTGTGGGTTTTTTTTAAGGGAAATTTGGAGATAAACCCCTAAGAATTAGTCAATAATGTGCAAAACCCAGTCAAACTCTTGTTTAATCTAAAGCCCACACTCGTTTGAAGTTTGCAACCAAAAATCCATTTTTGTTTTGTTTTGTTTTTTTTATCTAGTTTAATGACTACGTTGCCCTCGACATCGATGAAATCGCCCGACGCCGGTGACTACCACTACCACCATCGCAGCAAGACCACCATCACCATCGTCAGCACCACCATCATCAGCACTATCGTTGCGAGACCGTCACCACCACCATCACACCGCAATCGCCAGCACCTTCGTAGCGAGACCACTGATCTTGTCAGAATCAAGATATAAAAGTATTCTTTACTTTTCAAAGGATTTGCAGTGTGGAAGTAAAGGTCGAACCCACAGAGATTGATTACTACAACTACTTAATTTTAAAACCTAAGTCTAATTAATTAGGAAAAACGGAGTTTGATTTGGATTTAATTAAACTAATAACAATAAAAATAAATCTAAACTATGAAAGCAATTAAAATTGTTTTAATAAATGTTTAAGGGAACCTAGGATTGCAAATCCACCACTAGATTCATAATAGGAATATTCATGAATTACTTTAGCTTATTACGTTGGATGAATATGGGGAATCGTAGCTACAAGCCCAATTCCTCCGACAAGAAGATAATCATGGTTCAAGCACCAACATAATCCATCTGCGGATAGCACGAATTATCTCACACTAAACTAGGGTTGTGATCTAATCCGTCTAACCTAGGCATGGACTATTCGGATACTTGATAGCACGAATCAATAAAGCACCATCACATGTAAACAATCTAAACAAGCACAGCAAGAATAGATCGTTGAGCACATCACAGTCAAAATAGATCTAAGACAAGAATAAATTCTGAAAGCAATGATTTAATCAATAGTAGTACGATTTATTAATAAAAATCCTCTCAACATGTGACTGTCATCCATACATAATAGACTAAAACAAAAGCATAAATAAAACCCTATTACTCATCTAGGGCTTCATTGAAACCCTAGATCAATGATCTAGCCGTCCATAGAAGTAGTAGATAGCAAGAGGTTGATGGAGGAGGCCATGGAAACCCTTGGTCTTCTTCTTCTTCTCCTTGCTTCCCTCCCTTCAATGGCTGGAAGTATGGTTGTAGAATGTGTCTATAATAATTGCCAACCCTCTAATTGAAGTAAAATAGAGTTTATATAGATTTACAACATGTTTTGGAAGCCTTTACAACTCGAAACGGACTGAAACGCATGTAATTTACAGTCTGGACGTCGTTTAGCAGTCTCGTTTGCACAGGAGTCTTCAGTATACTGAAATACGCAACTTTGGTTTTTGGGCATATCGCGCGAGCGGGTCGCGCGAGCGCGACATTTGGCTTTCGCGCGCGCGGATCGCGCGAGCGAGTTAGTGGGGGTCTCGCGCGAGCGGTTCGCGCGAGCGATTATCTGGTTTTCGCGCCCGCGGACCGCGCGCGCGACTTGCATTTTTCAGCTTCTTTCTTTCTGACTTTTCACCCTGTTTAGCCTGGTTTAGATGATTTCTTCCAAAACCTGTCAGAAACTAGAAAACGAAGTAAAAATATACAAAAACAGAATAAAAAGGTACTAACAAATGCTCGTTAAAGCGTATAAATAGGATTAGTTCTCTCCCGATCAACCACCCCCATCGCCACCACCATCACACTGCGACCACCACCGTCGCCGCTGAAGAAGATGATATATATAGATATATATACATATACACACACAGATAATATCGCTATTAGCACCACCATCGCCATCACCATCACACCGCCACTGCCACCATCGCCACTACCATTGCACTGGCACCACCACCATCTTCACTGAAGAAGATATATATATACATACACAAAAATAATATCACTAAAGAAGATGATATATATATGTATATATATACATACACATTGCAACATCTGTTTGTCAAACAGATAACATTATCTGTTTGTCAAACAGATTATACAGCCACTGCCACCATCACTACTACCATTGCACCGCCACCACTACCATCATCACTGAAGAAGATGATATATATATACATATACATACAAATAATATTAATTGTTTGATAAACAAATAACATCTGTGTGTCAAACAGATAACATTATATGTTTGTCAAACAGATAACATTATCTGTTTAGCGCAAATTTTTCATTCAAGTTTGATAACATTAACTGTTTATCGAGTGACACCATTATATGCATCTGGTTCGACGTATTGAAAAGTCTTCCATATACAAATTTAATGATCTTAACATTACTTTATTTTTTTCATTCAAGTTTGATCTTTTATCATTTTTTTCAGAAAAGTTTGCGCCACCACCACCACCGCTGCCATAACAGCACCATTGTGATGTTATTATCTTTTATGCTCAACATATTATATTATCAAAGTTGATAATTTCACAGATATATAATATTATTTGTCATGCTCAACAGATAATGTTATCTGTTTGGAAAAAATCAACTTAAAATGACCATAACTTTCTCATCTTTTGGTCTTTTGGGAATTCTTTCATTTATTTTTTCAAGATCTACACAGTTCACTCACAATTGTAAAAAGACATATCATTTTGAGCCTTAATTTAAGCTTTTTTGGTTCAAGGATTTTATATGTCGAAATCTGCTAACAAATAATATTATCTGTTGGACAAGAGAGTTTGTAATGCACAATAGAGAATATGATATGAACAATAGATAATGCTATTTATTGTGTACAAGAGTTTCAATTGCTAATTAGAACACATCTATTTATCTATAATGTACATCGGATAAAGTTATCTGGTTCACAACAGATAATACTATATAGTTCAAAACAGATAATATTATATGTTTCACAACAGAGTTCCGTTGCTCAACAAATAAAATAGTAATGGTATGTGTTTTTCAACAGCAATTATGCTTTTTTACATTCTATTTTCATCATCTTCTTATTATTCTTCTTCATTTTCATCATCATTTTTTTCTTTCTCGTCATCTTCGTAGATGAGCAGTTCTTTTTCCTTGGTTATCTGGTTCAAAACAGATAATATTATCTATTTTATAACAGAATTCTGTTGCCCAATAGATAATATTATCTGTTATCATCATCATTATCGTCGTCACCACCACAACTAACATCACCATCGTCGTCATCACCACCACCACCACCACCACCCCTATAACAGAACAGTTCACAGCACCACCAACAACCACTACCAACAACACCACAAAACAGATAATATTATCTGTTTTGACAATATTATCTGTTTTGGAAAACAAATAATTTTGCACCACCACCACCACCACCATCAGAGCACCACCACCACCACCACCACCACCACCCCAATAACAGAACAGTTCACAACCACCACCATCACAGCACCACCAATAACCACTGCCAGCAGCACCACAAAACAGATAATACTATCTGTTTTGACAATATTATCTGTTTTCGAAAACAGATAATTTTGTACCACCACCACCGCACCCATAACAGAACAGTTCACAACCACCACCATCACAGCACCACCATAACCACTACCAGCAGCACCACAAATTAGATAATATTATCTATTTTGACAATATTATATGTTTTCAAAAACAGATAATTTTGCGCCACCACCACCACTATCAGATCATCACCACCACCGCCACCAACACCCCCCTATAACAGCACAGTTCACAACCACTGCCATTACATTACCACCACAATCACTACCACCAGTACCACAATATCATCTATTTTTGTAAACAGATAATATTATCTATTTTTTAAAACAGAGAATTTTGCACCACCACTACCACCACCACCGCACCATGCCACCATCATCGTTGCTATCATCGCTGTCGTTGCCGTTGTCTTCACCGTCGTCGTCACTGTCACTGTCACTGTCGACATCACATCATCGTCACCTCCATTACCACTGTCATCACCAACACCATCACAGTACCACCACTACCACCAATACCACCAATACCACTATCGCACTACCACCACCACCATCGTCACCTCTATCTACAATCGCAGCACCTCCACCACTACCACCACATTACCTCCATCACTATCGCAACAACACCACATGCATCGTCACCTCCATCACCATCGCAGCACCACCATCACCATCACCACCTCCATCAACAATCGCAACACCTCCACCACCATGTCACCTCCATCACGATTTTTCATTTTTTTGGTTTTGATTGTCTGTCTCATGTAGGAGGAGTGGGCATTTTTGGTTTCTTAGAAAATTAGGTCATTTTGGTCTTTTTGGTTGGGGAAGGGGTTATTGAGTTAAATGGGCCTTGGGCTTTATGTAGCATTGTATTAGTTTTAGGGTGTTATGGTTGAGCGCCCCTCTTTTTTTTTTTAACACATATTGTGGCTTTCCCCCTTTCCCTTTTTTCCTTTTATTTTCAAACTGATTTTTATAGTACACATATGCAAACAAATTTAATTTACACACACATGGTTATAAATTTAATTAACACACATTCTTATAAATTTCTTTTTATTATAGACACATATCTAACATGTGTCATTTACCGTTTCTAAACTATTGTCCATTGAAGAACTTTGAATATATGGAGATTAAATTAACTCATAAATATATATATATATATATATATATATATATATATATTGTTGTCGTTCATTAATTTATTAAACTAATACACAATTGATAAGGACATTTTAAATTACAAAATATAGAAGTAATTAGCAAAATTATCTATTACCAATTCAAAATGCAACCAGTACTACCGTGAAAAGAAAGAAAAAACGTCAAAATTAAGTTCGTTCAACAAATTACAAAATGCATTGTAATCATAGAAACAAATCCATACCAAATTTACTTTTACTTAAATCTCATATCAAATTGAAATAACACTATTCAAATCTTATTCTGAAAAATTGATAACAAGATTAAAATTTGCCCCCCCCACCCCCCCAAAAAAAAAAGTTAATACGAGGGGATAGGCAAGTGCGAAGCACATGCCGGTAACCTAGTATATATAGGGAAGCTCTAAAGTGAACTAGGTCGACTGAATTTACCAAGTGAACTGACTTTTAAGCCTAAAAGAACCCCCTGGCTGTGTATATATACACACATATATATATATATATATTTATCAATATTGGTATTGTGTCAATGATTTTTCACTATTTTTTGTACCAAAGCTAAGTGAAAATTTTCATTTTTTAAAAACTATTTGATGATATTTTACGTATTTTTAAAATCAAATTTCTCTATGTATAAAATTTTATTAATAAGCTAAGGGTCTGTTTGATAAAACTAAAAATTAAGTGCTGAATTTTAAGTACTGAAAATTTTAAGCGATTGAATTCGCAATACTGAAAACAGTTTATCAAGTACTGAAACAGATTGCATTCAGTGAATATTTTCAGTAGAAAATTTTCACTTAAAGTTTTCAGTGATTTTTTGGCTACTTTTTCAATTAAGTGGTACGTTATCAAACGCACTGAAAAAAATTAAGTGCTAAAAGTTTTCATTTTCACCACTTAATTGGATTATCAAACACACCCTAAGTGAAATTTTTCTTAATTAGTTAAGTGGCATTTACCCTTAATTAGTTTAACAGAAAGTTGACTCAAATTTTTTTTCAAGAACTAGTCGAAAACCCGTGCTATGCACAAGCATTTTACGGTTTCGTCTAGTAAATTATCAGGGCAACTAGTTAAACAATTTTTAATAGAAATTTTGAACAAATTTCAGAGGACCCTCCAAATTTTGAACTGTAATACAAATTCAGAGGACCCTCCAAAAGTGTCAGTTTTTGGTGCATTGTAAATTTTTATCCATAAGATCTATCAAAGGTAACAATTTCAAGCACATTTTCTGAAATAGTAACTCCCTAATCAACTGAAACCAAACAATCTTGCCTCTTGGGTTCAAGAATTACACCCACATTAACTATCACAGAAGTACTCATTTTTTACATTGTTATCAAAAAGTACAATGGTCAATGACTATGTATCTGTTCATACTGATTCATGTTGTTAAGAGCTACTTTTAACTTTATCTTTGGTGAAGTATAGCCACACATAGTTCTCTGCCTCTTTTATAAACTACACACCTTTATGTTAGAAGTATCAGTTTAATAGCTCCACTATAAATTGGCAATGCAGCTATCAAACTCCACTTATCCAATCATTTCTCACAATTTAATTTACAAACTTATGTAACATAACATACAACCATAACTCATGAATCAAATTAATAGTAACCAACATTAATCAGAATCTAATGAGCAATTTGTATAACTATGCATGTATATATGTATGGATTAGAAAGAGAAACTTTGGAAAATTGGATTGTTGTGGGACTGATCAGCTGGGATGGACTTGTCGGTCCACCAACTGAGATGAAATTCGCAGCTTGGCTGTTTTCTATCGCTTGCAAGACTTCTACTTCGACGAATTCAATTGACCTCCAAAATACATTCCCGATGAAACGCAAGCTTCAATGTGTACAGATTTTGTCTCTAAGATAGGATAATAGACTTGAAACTGTTAGACAAATCTTTCACTCTCCCATTAGAGAAGTGCAATCACCAGCATCCTTGCACTGTGAAAAGACACACAGAGAAGCTAAAGGGTAGTAAAGAGAGGAAAAAAAAAAAGAGAAAAGATTTGAAAGAAGCTAAACATTTTTTATTATAATAGAGGCCTATATAGAAACCATAGCATTTGTACCATCAGTAAATTGGAGAAACCCTATCCTAAGAGAGGAATATATAGAAATTGTAATGAATCAACACGGGGAAACAAGTTTGAAGCATATTCTTTCAATTAATATACTTCGGGGTTTATCTTTGGTGGCAGCCAGCCATTCGAACTGCAAATGCACTTGATTTGCTTTTAGTTCCTCACCCAATATATCGACTCAAAGATAGGGCGATTGTCCAACTTTAGTTGCATCATATAATATTTACATTACTTGAATTTTTTATTGTTATTATTTTTTTTCCGCGTAAGCTCCTTTGATGTGCTAAGCTATTCCTCTCCAAGACGCTAGAACTTGATTACTTGAGAAACTACAAAATAAAAAGAAAAATTAGTAACTCAAAACAAAAACGAAAAAGAAGAAAAATAAAAACTAATATAATATTTACGAATGAACTAAACTAAGATTTTAAAGCTAAAGGTAGTAATTTGCAATCCCCAGCAACGGCGCCAAAAATTGATGTTGTCAAAATCAAGATATAAAAGTATGCTTAACTTATGCTTTACTTTCAAAAGATTTGCAGTGTGGAAGTAAAGGTCGAACCCACAGAGATTGAATACTACGCACTTTAATTTTTAAAACCTAAATTTAGTTAATTAAGAAAAATGGATTTTGGATTTAATTTGAATTAAACTAATAACAATAAAAGTAAATCTAAAGTATGAAAGCAATTAAATATTTGGTTTTATAATAAGTTTAAGGAACCTTGGATTGCAAATCCACCACTAGCTTCATAATAAGGGTATTTACGAATTACTTTAGCTTATTAATTTGGATGATAATGGGGAATTGTAGCTACAAGCCCAATTCCTCCATCAAGAAAATAACTATGGTTCAAGCACCAACATAATCCATCTTCGGTTAGCGTAAATTATCCCACACTAAACTAGGATTGTGGTATAATACGTCTAATCTGGGCATAGACTATTCGGATACTTGATAGCACAATTCAATTTAAGCACAATTACATGTAAATAATCTAAACAAGCACAACAAGCATAGATCATTGAGCACACTACCATCAAAATAGATCTAAGACAAGAGTAAACTTTGAAAGTAACGATTTAATCAATAAAAGCACGATTTATTTATAAAAATCCTCGGAACATGTAACTGTCATTCATACATAATAAAATTAAAATAAAAACATAAAATACACCCTATTACTTGGCTAGGGTTTCATTGAAACCCTAGATCTTGAGTTTAGTTGGCCATAGAATTGATGAACGGTAAGAGGTTGATGGAGGAGGCCATGGGAATCCTTGGTCTTCTTCTTCTTCTTCTCCTTGCTTTCCTCTCTTCAATGGCTGGAGTTTTTGTTGTATATGAATGTATCTAATGTTGTTTAATGTTGTGTAATCACAAAATTGATTTAGAATAGGATTTATATAGAGTTTGGAAGGATTTATGAAGCTTTCCTAAGCCAAATCGTACTAAAACTGCTATATTTACGTTTCTGGACGTCATATGCACAAACCACCTTCGCTGGGCACTTTAATTTAACAAAATACGCGTTTTTGGTTTTTTCACAGGTCGCTCGCGCGAGGTACTTTTCGCTGCACTGCGCGAATTTTGTAGAATTGCGATAACTTTTTTGTTCGGAACTCGGATTAACTCATCGTTTGCGGCCACGCATCCGTAACTCGAAGATCTACATTTTATATCTCTGGAGAAATTTCTCAAATCTGAAGTATTCCTTGTCAAAAACGCAATTTTCCGAGGCTACTACTGCATTCAGCTTTCACCGGAATCACCGTTTGAGCCCAGAATGACTTCCAAAGCCAATAATCATTGGATTTTTGTGCATTTTCAAGTTAATGCTCCAAATCCTACAAATTTTAGAATACTGATTAAAAAATAACTAATAACTACATGAAATGGGCTAACAAAGGGTATTTGTAAGACTATAAACGGCAACTATTCGTCGCCGATCAGTGGGACTTCTTCAAAATACTCCAATGACAATCAAGTAGGCCTATTGCAACATATATTGCAAAGCACATTTGGGAAGCATATCATTTACCCTAAGTTGAAACATACATAGAGCAGCTTGTTGGTGGTTACACTCAAAAGAGTAGGCAATGGAAAGTGCCACAATGGTTTGGAATGATAATTGTCATTCCCTGGGTGCTATAGTTCCTTTGAATCAAACAAATACTCTTTAAGTTTATCAAGATAGACATTCTAAATTTAGGAAAATGTTATGTTTCTTAGTGGAAATATACTAAGTTCCAAGATGGTGTAACTTACGTCCCAAAATGAGTAAGTAAACTGCGCAATTCTTTCAATGGAATACTAAAAAAATAGTCCGTAGCATGATTAAAAAGCCAGGAAGTGAAAACAACATAATGGCAAAAATAACCCCCCCCCCCCCCCCCCAAAAAAAAAAAAAAAGAAGAAGAAGAAAGAAACAGCACCAAACAAGTCATAAGGTCTAAATTCAAAACCTGCAACAACACTCAATATCAGGGGAAAGATTGCTCTAAGCAATCAGAATTTAAGTTTCAGCCTAATTGTGACAACTGACATTGCTTCAACTTATCTTTGCTGATGATTTGCTAACTACTACTACTAATTTTTATGTTTTAGTTTAGCTTACAAAGAACCTTTACTGATGATTTTCTAACATTGCTTCTCTTTGTTTCAACTTACCTAATTTTTATGCTTACAAAGAAGAACAAATGTGGTTCACTACTACTACTACTAAAGCTGAGTATTTGCTTCTCTTTTGCTGATGATTTGCTAACATCGCTAAAACATAAAAATCGATACCTTCAACCGCTCCCGCTCCCGCTCCCGCTCCCTCTGAAAAATGCCAACAATATCTTTATACCTCAGATAAGTAAAAAAAAATTCAAGATCAAAATCTCAAAGTCGTGAAATGCCAACAATATCTTTATACCTCAAATAAGTAAAAAAAAAGTTCAAAATAAATTCTCAAAGTCGTGATTTAATTTCGAACCAATTTCATTTCGGATAACAGTGTAAATATAGAACTAATGGCTTCCACGGCAGTACGACTTTCCTCTATGGCTTGAATGCTATACAGTCTTCGTTGTTCCAACTCTAAAAGAGATGGATTATGATTCTCTCTGAAAACCCAATGATGCATAAATAAATAAAACAAAATACACAAGAGTATACAGAAATTAAGATAAAAGAAACCCATTTCCTCTGGAGAGAGTATAACAAAATTTCAAACAGAAAGATTGATTTTTTTTTCTCTGAGAGAAGCTGAGGAGTGTATAACTCACTGAGTTGAAATGCATCCATTTCAGCACGGATGCAATGCTCATGTATAAGTCTATAATTATATGCCTCTTGCCACAAAGTTCTTCCTAAATGGATGAAATGCTCATGTTAAAGTCTTATTACCTTGAATGCACTATCTTCTCTAAGAAGTATATGAAAAATCAATATGTATTACCATGTTTCCGTGTCCATGGATTCATGATTGGGGAAAGTCTGTGCTTATTTCGGACACGGTACCCGTGTCCATGAGACATTACATTTATATATGGTTCCTGGATTGAGCGTAATGTGATTGACAAATATGACCAAAAGTAACCATGTCAAGTCATCATACCTTGGGTCTCAGTTGAAGGGAAAAAATATCTCCAGAAAGTCCAAAGCTTCTGAAGAGCTTAAATGGTACGATTGAAATTTTTTAAAAATCATCCAATTCATCCTCAGCTTCACTTGAGCAATGAATACAAGTAACACAATAAAAATCCAACCCTTCAGATAATTAGAAAACTAAAAAAAATGAATCAAAGGAATCATAGGAATACAAAATCCTACAAAGCCACAGTTGGACCAAAGTCACAGCTTTTTCCGTAGATGCAATTCTCAGACCAAATTTATCTAGCAATTTGCCCCAATTGAATGAGAAAAATATAGAAGGCATGGAGACCGCACATTTACATACGTATAGACACTGATATAGATAGAGATGTAGAGGGATATATACCTGGAATTTTGGGGTATGCACATACGAGTAGCAGCAGCTTCAGCCATCATCTTGTAACAACGCCTAGGGTTCGTCTTTTCTAATCGGAGAGAGAGAGAGAGAGAGAGAGAGAGAGAGAGAGAGAGAGAGAGAGAGATAGAGAGAGCTGATCCGTTGTGCGCTTCAAAGAATACAGAGAGGCGATGGAATTTTTTATTTTTTCATCTGGAAGGAGAGGGAGAGACGTTCAGGCAGAGAGGGTTTTAGAGAGTGAAAAGGGAAAAGTAAAGAGAAGACACGGTGTTGTGCGTTTTGATTGAGAAAGGGAAGAGGCAGAGACGTTTATATCGTGAGAGTGTGAGAGAAGGAAGAGTGTAAGGCAGAGATGAGAGAATTTGTGCCACATAGGATTTTTAGTAGTAGGAGAGGGTGTTGATGTGGACGAATCTAGGAGCTTGTTTTGCTTAAGCAATTATATATATATATATATAATAGATTTTATACTAACCATTGTACTTGTTTGATATACCTCATCTTGTTGATTCCAATTTTTTCCTCCAAGAAAATATATCTCATTTTATGGAAAAATGAAAGTTATAAACTTTTAAAACTTTGTAATATTTTATGCAATTTCGTTTTAACAGAACTATCAAACGTATCCATGCCGTTAGTTTAAGAATGTCCAAAGTTTTTGAACCTCACCCCATTCTCATGAAAAAAAAAATGTCCAAAGTTTTTGAAATTCAAAATTAGGTCCTATTTGCGTTGATTGACATTCGACACCAATTCTCCTCCATTTTTTTTTGGTGTAGGTTCGACTTTCCTTTTCTAACCGCAATAACAAAAAAATCAAAAAATCATAAATAAATACCTTAAAGAACCCAAAAACATAGGGAGGATGTTCGGTTACTTCAGGAACCGATTACATTGAGAAGAATCAGTTTCTAAATAGTTTAAGTGTTTATGTAATTGGCTATTAGTAATATTGGAGTCCGTGTCTAATTTAAAAATGACCACCCAAATATTAATTTATTGTCAAGTTAACATAATACTGATTTTCATAAAAACCAGATAAAAGGGAGACTTTGGTTTAAACCTTTTCTTATTTGAAGCATTCCCAAACAGGCCCTAGAACTTTCCACAGGCACCATCATAACGGCGCCTATCACCGCCTTTTGAAGTTTCACGATGCTTTCCATATACGCAATATATAAATAAATAAAAAAAGTTCATCCCCTTCTAAAATGGTGAAAAGCGCGCGTGCTTTGTCTCCCTCTCGATCCGGAGGAGGAGAGAGAAAGTGCGGTAGAGAGAGAAAGAGCGCGATGGGCTCTTCTTCTCCAACTTCTCTTCTGGTTATTCTTCTGCAACTTCTCTCACTCTTGCTCTCGATCCCATCGTGCTCCGGCGACGTGACTGCGTTCAAAGGTACTTCACAATTCACACGTCTCCTCCATAGTCTGACCCTCTGTTTGTTTTCCTAGAAAACCCTAGCCCAAACGCAAATTTACGACTTGGGATGCTCTATTTTCAATTGGGTGTGTGTTAATTTAAACTCCGAGAAGTCATATTTTGGATTCTTTGTTTTGCCACAAGTGATAAAATGAAGGGTTAGGGTTTTGTTTAGTGGGTTTGAGTTCAATTGATCTGACGTTGAGGATGAATTATGTTTGATTTCAAGCAGTTGTACTGATTTCGGACTATTTAGTTTTTGCTTGCAAATTCTCTATTAGTCCAGTGATCCATGTGTGCGTCTTCTCTGTTGATTCGATACTTATCTATATGTCTGTATATATATATATATATGTACGTATTTGTGAGTTTTTCTCTTTGTGTGTGCAAGTTGGTTTTTTAGAATGTTGTATTTTGATTGATTAATATAAGTCATGTTTATAAATGTTACTTATTGATATCGAAACGCAATGTGTGTTTTGGAGTATGTTTTGAGGTAGAAGAAATATGGGAGGAGGGGAAAACATTAGTGAGGATATAAGAGAAAGGAAGATGGGAAAATATATCTTTACCATGTTTGGAGTTTAGGAGAGAGGAAGGGAGGGAAAACATTAGTGATGATAGAGGATAACGGAAGAGAATAAAATGTCTTCATCTTGAGAGTTACCTTTGCTTGATTGAAAGTTTATAAGGGGAGCAGAGGAAAAGAAATTGACGTCTTTATTTTGTTAGTGGTAAGGGTAGAATTGGAAGGCATTTTGTTCTAAGAATGAGAACAGAATAGGTAAGCAATAACTCCCTTTTTATTGTTACCCTCGGATTCTTCCCGCTTAAAGAGGGAAGAAAAATTGAGCTAGTATGGGATATATGACTTCCATTCCCCTTTCCTATCAATTGAAGACTCCGAAACAAGGAAAGGGAAAATCATGTATGCCCGAGAATATTCCTTGAAATGATTATGAATTAGAGCATTAAGGACTTCTCGTTTTCCCAAGGAAAGTCCTTCAATTAACTCCATCAATGCAAGTAAATTTATCTTCTAAGGCATGTATAGATCATATATTGCTTAATATGAACAGAAATGTAAACATGTATACAACCACTTATCTAACATTTTCTTGATCCTTTTCTGGATAAGTCTGAGATTTAATTATCTAATCGCATTCAAATTGAAATTTCAGTTATCGATGTGGGGAATCCAGTTCTTTATGTTACTCCATCCCCTCTTCCCAGTCATACATCTACTGCTCATGGTTCCAAAGATCTTATACTGTGTGAACGTGTGAAAGTGGCTGGAAAATCAAGACTGAAACTTGGGAGTTATGCCGATTCGTATGTGGTTACTCTTGCCCCATCTGCAGCTATCCCTGAGAGGTTACATAACAAAATTCAGATCTGTTTTCACCAGTAAGAAACTTCCTTGACTTTTAGCTATGTTTTGTGCTTTATGTAGCTATTTCTCCCTAATGCATGTGCAAGTGTGTTTTACTTTTAGTGCTGAGGCTTCATAATAGTGAAGACTTGTCTCTCAGTCATGTAGTTGTTTGCAGGAATGCTTCTCTTGGATTATGTCAATGTGAGAAGGGTGAATGGAAATCTCTCCAGAAGGGTCTGTGGAGATCTGTCATGTCACCTTATGAGGATAGATACATTGATGTGAAGTTTGTTGGTGAAGTTTCTGGTTCTGGTTCTGTCACTGTCACTGTTGAAGAAGGTTGGTAATTGGTTTATGTATAATATATATTCGTTGGTTTTCCTGATACTCATAATTTATTTATTAACTTTTTTTTTTTTTGGTTTATACATGTTTGTTTGATGTTCATGTTGTGCAGAGTTTCAACAATGGCGTCTGATTTGTCTTGCCGCGGGTTTTGTTTTACTGTTGTCGGCACCAATTGTCAGCAGCTGGGTACCCTTTTATTATAGCAGTTCGATGGCCATTGGAGTTTTTCTTGTCATTTTAATCCTCCTTTTTCAGGTATTTGGTGTGCGTAAAATACTTTTCTTGTGACCTGTTTCTATTTTGATAGATCAAAACTTTTTACCTCTTAGTTTCTTGGTTCGGACACTATACTAGGACATATCACAGCCTAGCATTTGATCTGTTGAGAAAGCACTTCAATTGTTTCCGGAGTTCAGGAGCGGAGCCAGGATTAACAACTTATCACTGCCTACCATTTGATTTGTTGAGAAAACACTACAATTATTTCCGGAGTTTTGGGGCGGAGCCAAGATTAACTTTGTGGGGGTTTTTTTTTTGGGGGGGGGGGGGGGGGGGGGGTGGTGGGGATGTGCGTGTATAGAGAGTCTAGAATTACACAGTGGGAGGCAAAATTTTTTGAGACTATTTGTAATTCTGCGATGCTTGTAGGATATCTATATATATATAAATTTATGTTTTAAGTGCTAATTTGTAAAATTTGCAATGATGACAAACATTTTGGGTTGGGTTCAATGGTATCACTATTTAATTTAATTTTTTTTACTGTTAAGTACTAATTTGTAAAATTTGCGATGATGATAAAACAATTTGGGTTGGGTTCAATGGTACATGAGAAGGAAGAGAGCAATATGGTACAGTAACTTGGGTTGGGTTCAAATAGTAAGCGTAGAGAAAGATTATTGGTCTAAATATTTAGGATGTGTTAGATTACAATTAGACCAATATAGTACACAATATATTTTATTTCAATTTTTGGGTGATTTAATTACAATTAGGCCAATATATACTCGATACAAAATTCTTATTTTGAGTCTAACCAATATTTTTTTGAAGTTATATAATAATTATATATATCGATTTTTTTTTGGGGGGGGGGGGGGTGCGCAATCTCAATAAAAATTTTAAAATTTCAAAAACTATATATATACAGAGTGGAATTTTAGAAAATCTTGGGGGGACCATGCCCCTAGATTTTAAAATTTCAAAAACTATATATATACTAAGTGGAATTTTAGAAAATCTTGGGGGGACCATGCCCCTAGCACCGCCACTCCTCCAACACACCCCCCGCCCCCATTACCGGAGTTGAAGGTTTAGAAGATTGCATAGGAAAGCATGAAAGAACTGAAAATAGAAATTGTTGTCACTGGTCAAACTTGCATCTGACCATTAACTACAGAAATATCGTGAGATCACAAAGTTCGTATGTCATACTTATCAAATAGTTAAAATGAAATAAAAAAGCATGCCACAGAGTTTAGGACTGTACTATCAGCTGCACCTTTAATGGCTACTTCTCATTTAGTAGAGAATGTACGCTTAGGTTCTGTCCATATCTTATGCCCTAAAGCTAGAATATATTACCATCCCTTTTTTGAACACTGTTTTACGTTACAGTTTTTGGGTCCCATACTCCCATAATTGTATTTGAACCCTTTTTATTGCACCGTTTTACTCATTATCCCCCAAATTTGACACTCTAAAACTTCGACCCTAACAAAGCAATGTCTTGCGCGAAGCGATCCACCTAGAAACACTGCATTGGCAAGCAATTTTTTTTGGTGTTTGTGCAATTCTTGCATAATATTTAAGGTGTCTAGGAATTATAGACGTTTATGGGTTTTCGAAATATCATGTTGTTTGAAGAAAGTTGTTAAAGGATCAAACATTGTCTTGCCAAAGTTGTCAAAAGAAAAAAAAAGTCCTCTTTTCTTTGGGTCATATTGTATAGACTAGTTCTTTTCTAGTGAGGTTTTGGGGTCCACTCTTCATACTATTAGTTTTGAACTTTGATTCTCCTTGAAAACAATGAGTGAAAATGGTCTATAGAATCTATTTGTTGGATACTTGTTTCAACTAGAATCTATTTCTTATACGTAGTTGGGATTGAAATATATTTTCATGGAGTGCATTGTTAGATTGGTTTGGGTCATTATTTCGTGTTCCTGTATAGAGTCTTAAGGCCTCATTTGAATGACTAGAATGAAGAGAAAAAGAGTGATATCCGTTGAAGGACTGGGACGCCCTGTAATGGCATCCTTAGTATCATGTTATTCAAGCATTTTGATAATGACGGGCTTTCAAACAATTTGCATTCAATTTGAGTAACAAATTGCATTCCAATTTAGTAGAATTCTATATTACATCACTAGGCTTTCAAATACACTTATCATAAAATCTATTCATAAAACATGAAGTACACATCTGTTTACTTTTCTTTTTGGCAGGGTATTTTTCTTCTCAAACTGGTTGTCCAGTGGTTGGACTTGAACATTCAAGTTTGAATTCAAGATTGATTTCATATCTAATAGTCTGAAGTTCTGAACTTAGATAATAGTTTAATACATGTACCTAGAATTTTAAAGATTTTGTCTCTAGTAGGTACAATTCGAAGACTTTAATGTACTTTATCATGTTCAAATTGGGACTATCAAAAGTTTGAGTTGAGTCCACCTTAATCATGTTATCATGGTGACATAATGCCCATTAAATTAGCAAACTTGTTGGAGTTTGAAGTTCAGCAAGTGTTAATTGATTCTCAAGATCTGCTTCCGGATATTTATTTTCTTCTTTTTTAAACAATGAAAGAGCTGCTTCTGAGTATCATTCTGTTTTGAATTTGGTAGCTTTCTATTAGGAGAAAAATTGGGCTAGCCCTAACTTATGAATGTGTATAGTTGCATTGATCCATACAATTAAGTCTTAATTCGCATTAGGTATTGAATTCCTAGTTTACTTATTAGGAAACTGCATCTCAGCGGCATGATTTCATTGAACATTTATTTCAGCTTAGTTCCATGTCCTGCTTCTATGTTTGTGGCTGGAATGTTGGATATATCTCAATAGTTTGCTCTGGTGTACTGGCAGGGAATGAAATTATTGCCAACTGGCAGGAAAAATGTCTTCTACCTCACCATATATGGATCGGTGGTAAGTTTTCTTATGATTTAGTTTAATGTTATTACTTATTGGTAAGTAAGCACGGACTCTTCTAAAAGGTCGTCGCACCCGCACGCCATACGCACTCACACCCGCACTAGTGTGGATTCTTCTCGAATGCAGCGGGGTGTTTCTTTAGATTAATTATTTTTTATTTTTAAAAAGGACTCTAATATAATCTAGAGTCTAGATAATTCCGAGTCAATTTAAGAATGTTGGGAGTTGGATATATGTCAAAATGCTAGTATTACTTTTTTACTTGTTATTTAATTGCATAAAAAAATCAGGACAAGTATAGTTTATAAATGTATTTAAAAGTAGATTTTTAATATTTTATACAAGTACTCCCGCCGCACCCGCTCTCTTGATTTTGGGAAAGTTGACGAACTCCCTACACCTGCACCTGCACCGTTGCTTCCTAGCTTATCAGAATGTAATTTGTAGATTTTTAATATTTTATACAAATACTTCTGCCGCACCCGCACTCTTGATTTTGAGAAAGTTGACGAACTCCCCGCACCCGCTCACGCACCGTTGCTTCCTAACTTAGTAGGATGTAATTTTGGTACAGTTAAATACGTCATTGTCTGTAACTGGTGGTTTTATTTTTATTTCAGCTTGGAGCTGGATCTTTTTTGTTGCATTACTTCTCCATGCTGATTAATTCTATTCTCGTCAACTTCGGGCTGAGTGAAGAAATGCACAACCCTGTATGTTCTCTTTCCTCTCTATTTTCATTATTATTAAATGCAGTGAACATTCCATATACCAATGGGTAATGTGTGTTATCTTCCTCTACTTGGTTAAGAATTGATGGCTTTGCCCTTGGTATGTACAAGTTTATGACAATTATCCAATTTTGATTTAGTATTTTTCTCTTTGACTTGATCTTTTGTCTATATGAGTTGGTTTATCCAGTGATCTTTGTTAGTGGAACAATCTTGCATAATGTGGTAGTTGATATATTTATTGAACGCCCTTAGTTTTAGAATGTTATGTACTATGAAGCACGGACACGGAAATACCAACACGATACGACATGACACGGACACACCGACACGACAAAATTCTAAAAATATTGCACGTCGACACTCCAATAAAAGTGTCCGTGAAGTGTCGTGTCCGTGTGTCGGACACGATACGACACGCGACACGTTACCTTCTTAGAAGTGTTGGTGCTTCCTAGGTTATGTATTGTTAATCAAATCTTTCATGAATCAGTGGATTTAAATCTTGTTTACCAAATTTGAATTATTTTATTGTACATCCATTAGATAGTGGATCCACAGAAATTTTTTTCATTCGTTTGGTAAAACTCGCGAGTTCTTTTGAAGTCAGTTACTTGTTATCAACTTGTTGAATTGCAGCACCAATATTTTGATTTAGGGCGCTCTTATAGTGGTTGCAAGGGATGAGAACATTCAGAGGAAGTTAATAGGTATTGGAATCCTCAAGTTTGGGTACTTATGGTCTTCTTGTGACATTGGCCGCATTATGAGCCATCCTTTGATTAGGTTTAGTAACTTGAACAAATATGTGCAAATAAGCCTAAAATACCCAAAAAAAAAGAAGGAAAAGAATAGATCAGCATAAAATAAATGAAGTAAGAAAATGAAACAACTTTATGTGTTATATTCTCTCTTTACTTCAGCGAAGCTTGGAATGCAAATGGGGATGTTTTGAAAGGTAAGTTCATAAGATAACCTCTAAAAAGTACTGCTTCACCCTGATCTTTTACAATGATGGTGCTTCTTATAGTTTAAATGCTTTCCTGTCCTCCTCCCTGTAAAAGGGTATAAATTTGTTTTCATCATCGAATTGATTTCACAAGTTCCGATTTCTGTTAGTAATTCTTTATTAAATTGCAGTCAGCAAGTGGTATTATAAACCTTGAATTTGTGCAATTATTTGTTTCCTTAAGAGTTTGTTGCTAATCATACACAGGTCCTCTGTATGTAAGTACATGTTGGGTGCGGCTCCTATTCTAGTGAGCTAGTTACACTAGGCCCTGGGTCAAATGGAAGGGCCCTCGAGCCCATGTCTTTTATTTGTGGGAGGGTATTTTGGAGATTTTACCATGTACCAGGGTTGGAGATATTAATTCATTTTTGATGATAGTGGAAACTTTTTGGCTCTCCTTGTGGACGTAGGCACAACGTCGAACCACGCTAAATTTCTGTGTTTATCTTTATTATTGTTCGTGTACGATCCAACATGACATTCTTTATATCTTTGTACTGTGGTTTTGATATTTTAAGGCCCCCTCTTTTTTCTCCGTCCTATACCAACCTTTCCAATGTTTGCTTGCAGGTATCTGTACTTGTACTGGTCTTAATTATTCTCGCAGGAGCTGGTCTAGGGTATTGGATCGTGCGGAAATATGTTATTTCTGAAGATGGTGATGTGGATGTTGGCGTAGCTCAATTTATGAAATGGGCCATGCGCATCATTGGTGCCACATTTATTTTTCAGGTGCTCTAGTATACTTATGTTTGTTCAATTACATATTCTCAAATTCGGAAGGTTTTCATACCCTTTGGAACTAATTTCACAATACTGCAGTTGTATATAACTGGCCCAAACAAAACTCGCATGTTTTGCAGTTGACTTATCATCACTCGTCAAACATAGGTGCTTCCCTCAGACACCCCCACCTTCAAAATCTTCTTGACGGATTTCGTTAGATTTGAAATAGATGTATTCTCAATCCTTTTGTACTCATCCAGTAATGTGTACAAATTTACTATTACCCTTTCTTAAGGATAATATGTGCAAATATTGAATGAATTGGTTTTGCATTACTCCACTCTCTCTCTCTCTCTCTCTCTCTCTCTCTCTCTCTCTCTCTCCTTTTGGGTTTTGTTTCTAACTGTTTGATTTTTGTTCTTTGGTAGAGCACTCTTGATACTCCTTTGGCACTGGGATCGATGCTTTGTTGTTTGGCAATTTGCTTTCTGGTCGCTTCTCCAGACTGGCATATTCTTCCGTAAGTTCTGTTTAATCCTTGACTTTTAAAGCAATTATCGGATAATGTGTGTAAGTTATCAAAACCATTCATTTAGGTGTAAGTGATTGGACTGTCTTACTTGATTGAGAGAATTGCAGATCAATAACCTTACGCAGAGTAGTTTGTTTAATCCTTAAATAGACTCTTTCATATGGTAAAAAGTCAAATTAGTGTCCATGTCTCTTTATAGCTCTGTTCAATTATAGGGATAGAGTGGCAGTTTATAGAGCAGACCTATATTTTGGCATTTAGATGGTGTCATCCAAATTTTAATTATATATCATGGTTTTAATCAGGTTTCCATTGTATTCTGGAGACATTCGTCCTTGGCTGCGGAGTGGTGGACCGGCTACTGCAAGACACAATCGTGCTGAATTCTTTAGCAGGTCGAGTATAAGGGCCCGAGGAAAATTGATGAATGGTCCACGAAATTCATTTGCTTGGTCAAATTCTCCTGTTAAAGGTACAAAATCTGTTACACCCTGGTTTGTATTTGCCTTATCCCAGCATCTCTCTGATTTATTTTACTTTGTTGAAAGTTAATACTTAAAAATAGGGTTAATTGTATTTTACCTACATGTGGTTAGGCCCATTTTCACTTTACTTTACCCCATGTGGTTCTGTTGGAATGTTCCACATCGCCATTTATGACCCCTTTGTTTATAAGGCTTTAGTTCATCTCTCCTTAACACTTGGGTTTTAAGGAGTTGAATGGGCTGGGCCTTACAAGTGGTATCAGAGCTTGGTTGGGCTTGTCTTCCAGTGTGCTTAGTGTCCGACTGTTGTGGTTCAGGGTATGCCGAGTGTCCGGCTCCTGTGGTTCAAGGGGTGTGTTGGAATGTTCCGCATCGCCCATTTATGGACCCTTTGTGTGGTTTATAAGGCTTTAGTTTCCCTTTCCTTAACACTTGGGTTTTAAGGAATTGAATGGGTTGGGCCTTACAAAAGTGGACACTTAACCTCCAGACTAAAGTGGTTTATTGTTACAATTTCCGTCAAAATTAATAAAAATTCAAAATTGGCCAAAAATATTAACATTCAACCCCCTTTGTGAGGTTAATTTGGGTTAACCTCCTATCTATGAAGCACGGACACTCCGACACGGATACGACACGACACCGGCACGTCAACACGACATAATTCTAAAAAATTGCATGTCGACACTGCAGTAAAAGTGTCTATGAAGTGTCGTATCCGTGCGTCGAACACGGTACGACACGCGACACGTGGCCTTCTTAGAAGTGTCGGTGCTTCCTAGCCTCCTATGTGGGGATGATGCTGCCATTTTACCCACCTATTTGGGGCTAATTTTTTTTTACACTTAACCCCTTGTGGGTGCTAATTTTGGGGTTAACCCCCTATATAGGGTTAATTTTGGCACTTAAAACTCTCCTTTGTGTGGCAAATTTTAACACTTGAGCCCCATGTGGGGCTATTTTAAGAGAAATCTTAGTAGTTTCACTTTAGTCCAACCACAAGATGGTTAAGTGTCCGATTTTGAACCACAGGGGTAAAGTAAAAATGGGCCTTACTATAGGGAGGTGAAATGTAATTAACCATAAAAAATAATCATTTCTAGGGTGAAAAGTGACATTCTTTGCGGTTTCAACTATTAAAAATATATAATTGATTTGGCCCGATTGTCGTGTGAACCGACTGACTAAAATGAATAAAGTAAACAAGATTACCAGCATGTGGGGGTCTTGTATACAGCCTAAAGCTGTGTGTTCACGTGGTGCTGCCAAAGACAAGCCAAAGCTGCGTGTTCATGTGTTACTTTCGCGGACACTTGACCTTTGAGGTTTCTAATGTAAACAGTTGCAACAAATTCCCATCTCTACATTACTTAAGAGTATGTATCACTTTGATTTATCCTTGAGAAGTTTTATGAGGAATACGAATCAAAGAAAGTTGGGCAAGTGTAATTACTTATCCCTTGCAAGCAATGCCGTAGTCGATGATTTTAAGTAGACTCTTTTGTGGTTCAAGGTAATAATATGTCAAACGTAATGTTACAGACAATATTTGGTTGTGGTGTTTGATTGTTTTTGGCCATTTTAGGTTTGGTTTCACCTCCCAGTGGAAGAGACACGAGAAATCAGCAGAACTACTATTCAACATTCCACAAGTCACCGAATCGCAAGAAGTTCTCCAAGAAAGAGTGGGACGAATTCACACAAGAATCAACTCGGCAAGCCATGGCGGAGTGGGCATCCTCTCCAGAGTTCACCGATTGGGTCATTAAGCACGCTGACAGAATAAAACTTCTTCCCGATGACAGTTCGGATGAAACAATTGGAAGTGAATCGGATTCCACCGACGAGAATGCAGTGGAAAGTGGAAATGGGCTTGGCCTTTTCAAGTGGAACCGATGATGGTAGGTTGAGCCCGCAATGGGAAATTAGGTGATTGGAAATTAGGTGATTGTACGAGGCCAAACGAGGTAGAGGTTGAGAAATGTAGATTTTTTTCCACCCCCCCATTGATCCGTTGAGCTAATGTAGGCCTCAGGTGGCCATTGTAAAAATCAAGGTTGACCATGTTACAATTCTCTCGGTCTTTTTATTCATTTCTGTTATTAAATGGCTTTCTCTATACACTTTCACTATGAAAGTTGAAGATGAAGCAATTGTAATATTTGCCATTAACTGCATGGTTTGGCATTTTTTTAACACATTGCAGAGTGTTAAATGATGAATGAAGTGTATTCTTTTTCCTTCTCTCTTGCCTACATGTAAATGGTGATGTGAAATGCAATTCACCCGGTCTTTCATGGCAAACCAGTACTTTTCAGTTTTCTGGTCTTTCTTCATTGTTTTAGCTGTGGTGTTGTGATCATTAAGTTCAGTACTTGGCAAAGCATTAAACATTTTAAGAATAGCACTGAACACCATCTTCTAAAGTTGTTTGCATGAAAGCGATATAAAATAAAATAGAAGAAAAATGATTGGGGCATGTGAAGATTTATGGCAAAGAGACATTAATGGTAATCAAGAAACGTCTTCAGAGATTTTTTTTCCAGAGAAATACAGTGAAGAGATTTTAATCTGATTTATTTCTCTTCCTTGCAATTAATAACAGAAAAATGTTAATAAGTACATCAGATTTGTTTATTTAAAATGTTCATCTGTTGATGTGTTAATGGTAATTTTGAAGTTAAATGTAAATTTATGTTATTTTGTTTTTGAAATTTATGAAGAATTTTAATTGTCATGTTGTCTTTTTTAAGTGAACCGTTTAGGGCTCTTTAGCATTACGCTTAACTAGTAGGGGTTCACTCACTCTATGCGTGACGAGAAAAAATGAAAGACGATAAATCCAATTTTGAGAGCGAGGGGAAGTTAAAAGTAGTTTCTTGTGTATAGAAGTTGGCAGTTGTAGAGAAAGTGGCCATTGAAAAGTGGAAGCGGTTACAATATTGGACAATGATATGGATACACCCAAAACACACACCCAAGTACACACCTCCCTCATATCACTCTGGTGGCCCCCACACTAACAGTGGACCTGCACTCTTTCTCTTTTCCTATTGGTTCACCTTAGGGTATGTCCAAGTTGTGTGGGTTTTAAGTGTGTCCCAAATATTACCCTTCAATATTTGGGTTTTTCTAATATATCATGATGGCAATTTTGTCCTTTTCATGTGAGTTTTTTTTCTATAGAGGACACCATATTGATATAGGATAATTAAAAATCAGTCAACTGTTTGTTGACAAATACAAAGTCAGTCACCTACTTTTTCAAAATAAAAAGGTAATCATTTTAAAACTAAAAATTCAAAAATCAGTCAACATTTGATCAATTTTTAAAATGAAAAATTAAAAAATTACATTTACCCCCCTATCTTCTTCCTCACCACCACCAGCCACCAGCCGTCGCCGTCGCCACCACCCCCACCATACCACGACCACCACCACCAGCTGCAGCCACCACCCCCACCACACCACCACCACCACCATGACCACACCACCACCATGACCACCATGACCACACCACCACAACCTCTCTCTCTCTATATATATACAAACACGAGTATATATATATATATATATATAATATGGCCACCACCACCCCAACCTCTCTCTATCTCTTCTTTCTCTTCTCACCACCACCACTGGCCTCCTCCCTCATCCACCCCCGCTAAAGCAAAAAAAAAAAAAAAAAAAAAAAAAAATTGCAGGTTGGAGCAACTCTCCAAACAATAGGAGCAACTCACCAAACGTATCGGGAGCAACTCACTAAACCTGGTTTGGTGAGTTGCTCCTTACGTTTGGTGAGTTGTTCCCGATACGTTTGGTGAGTTGCACCTGTCGTTTGGACAGTTGTTCCAACCTGCAATTTTTTTTTTCCTGCTTTGGTGGGGGTGGATGAGGGAGGAGGCCCGTGGTGGTGGCTGGTGGTGGTGAGAAGAGAAGGAAGAGATAGAGAGAGGTTGGGGTGGTGCCATGGTGGTGGCCATATATTATATATATATATATATACTCATGTATGTATATGTATAGAGAGAGAGAGGTTGTGGTCGGAGTGGTGGTCGTGGCCGTGGCTGGTGGTCGTGATGTGGTGGTGGTGGTGGTCCTGGTGCGGTGGCCGGCCATGGTGGTGGTGGTGGTGGTGGTGGTAGTGGTGTAGTGTGGTGGTGGTCGTGGTCGTGGTCGTGGTCGTGGTCGTGGTCATGGTCATGGTGGCTGGTGGTGGTCGTGGTGTGGTGGGGGTAGTGGTGGTGGCTGGTGGTGGCGACTGGTGGTGGTGGTAATGGGTGGTGGTGGTGAGGAAGAAGATGAGGGAGGTAAATGTAATTTTTTTATTTCAAAAAAGATCAAAAGTTGATCTCTTTTTAATTTGTAAAGATGAATTTGATTTCCTTTCAATTTAAATAAAGTAGGTGTGACATCTAAATTTTTAAAAAAAGTTGACTGATATCTAATAATCCCTATTGATATTCTCTTTCTGTAAATATGCTTTTAGGTAAAATGTTTGTGGTAATCCTCTTTCTATAGTAGTATAGATAGATGACTAATGCTTCACACACAACTTTCACACAACCATTTGTTCACAACCCACAAAATTGTGCCTATCTCTCTCCTGTGTCACTGTGGAGTCCACTGACATCACAGGATGACACAAGAGAGATACACAATTTTATGAGTTGTAAACAAAACGTTGTGTGTGAAATTTTATCCTAGATAATATGGGATATTCCGCAAGAGACTCCTGGGTCTCCGGCGGTGTGATGAAATGCCCACGTGCATTGTTGATTTGAGTTAAACGCCCTCTCGCTACTTTTGGTACCAATTAAGCCATTCATCATGGTTTTTTTTTTTTTTTTTTCTAGATGTTTATACCCCTAAGCCAATCGGACCACCACCAGCGGCCTTCTCCGTTGTAGCCATCGCAGACCATCGTTGCTGCAGCCATCGCAGATCAGTTGGTGTGGTTGGGGGTTGTGTCGACGCTTGGTGGTAAAGGTGTTGGGGTAGGGGTTGAAGGTTAGAGATAGAGAGGCATGATTCAGAGAAAGATGAGAGTTTGACTGCAACTGGGTATGAAAGAAAGAGGAGATAAATATGAAGATGAAGAAGACGATATATACACACACACATACAAAACATATAATATTATTTGTATTCAAACCACCATAACTTCCTTATTTTTGAGGCATGGACTTCATACCACCATCGCCACCACCACCCTCTCCACCATCGCCACCACCATCATGAAGAAGACGATATATATATATATATATCCACACACACAAAATAGATAATTTTATCTATTCTCAAAACCACCATATCTTCCTTACTTTTTAGTCCTTTTGGTGATTTTTTTTTTGTTTCATGCATTTTTTAAAAGATCTGTGTTGGAGTTGCTAATTTTTCAAAAAAAAAAAAGACAATAATTTTATGCCTCGATCAAATAGAGAAAAAAAAAATTATGTTATAGACAGATAATAATATATGTTTTAATTTAATCTATCTATATATAGATAATATTGTCTGTCGTTGGGACCGATAATATTGTCTATTTTTGGGGTATTTTTTTTATCTATTGTAAAGTGACAAAAGAGGGTAATTATCTGTTATAAAGTGGCAAAAACAGATAATATTGTCTATTATAAACTTCTTCTTCTTTTTCACTCTCTTCCTTTTTTTTTCATCGTTATCTTTTTCTTCTTCTTGGTCATATTCTTCTTTGTTCATAATTCTATTCCTTTTTGGTTTCTTTTTTATTTTTTCTTTTTATAATCATTTTTCCTTCTGCGGTCTTCTTCTTCTTCTTCACTCTCTTAATTCCTTGTTGACTTATTTTCCTTCTTCACTATCTTCCTTGTTGGCTGCTTCTTCTTCATCACTTTCTTCTAATTGCTTTGCCTCTTCATCTTTATCATCTTCGTGTTCTTCTTCTTCTTCTTCATTTTAATCATCATTTTTCTCTTCCTCGTTGTCTTTGTAGATATGAGCAATTCTTTTTCCTTGGTTGTCATTCCCAATTCTCGACCACGTAAGTACTTGCATAGTTGGCAGAAGAAGAGTGTTATTTGTTATTTAGAACATATAAAGTTATTTGTAATTCACAACATATAATATTATTTGTTGGACAGGAGAATTTGTAATGCACAACAAATAATATGTTATGAACAACAGATAATGTTATCTGTTGTGTACAAGAGCTTCTGTTGCTAATTAGAACATATATGTATCTATAATATACATTAGATAAAGTTATCTGGTTCACAACAGATAATATTATCTAGTTCAAAACAGATAATATTATCTGCTAAAATTTGTCAACAAATTACAGAAAACATAAGTTGTACAAATAATTAGCATTGCAAAAGCAAAAATTGTATAATGTAGAACAGATGAAGCTATCAATATTGTGTAAGAGATAAAGCAATTGTATGTTATGTAAAAGTTATACACAACAGATAACATTATTTGTTTTTTTGAACAGGTAAATAGAGACAACCTCATTTGATATAGAGCAAATCAGACAACAAAACAGTAATGGTATGTGTTTTTCAACATTAATTTTTTTTTTTTTACATTCTATTTTCACCATCTTCCTATTCTTCTTCATTTTCATCATCATTTTTCTTTCCTCATCGTCTTCGTAGATGAGCAGATCTTTTTCCTTGGTTGTCTGGTTCAAAACAAAAAATATTATCTATTTGATAACAGAGTTCTGTTGCCTAACAAATAATATTATCTCTTATCACCATCACCATCGTCGTCACCACCACCATTGCAACAGCAGCAGCCATTGGTGGACCTACATAGTCACCTGGGGTGGCACAGGGGCCCCCTGGACTTATAAAAATTATGAAGTCACATGTAATATTTTATAGATTTTACAAATAGGCTCTCCTAAAATTCACACAGGCCCCCCTGGACTTTTAAAAATTCTAGATTCGCATACAATATTTTATAGATTTTAGACACAGGCCCCCTGGACTTTTGAAAATTCTAGATTTATATGTAATATATTACAGGTTTTAGAAATAGGCCCCTTAAAATTACACGATTTACCCCAAACTAAGGGTGTTAAACCAATTTTACAGTTTACACATAATTATATATAAATAGACCTAAAAAAATTCATCTCGAGGGCGCTGTCCCCAAACCCCTGTATAGTTTAGTCCCACCCTGACCAAAAATCCTGGGTCCGCCCTTGGTAACAGTAGTAGCACCACCACCATTGCTATCACCATCATCATCACCACCACAATCGTCATCACCACCACTACCACCATCGTAGTATCACTAGCACCACCAACATCGTCACTTCCACCACCACCATCATGGAGAAGAAGATGATATATACACATATACACACAAATAATATCATCTATTTGTGTGTATATATGTATGTACATGTGCGTGTATATGTATATATATGTGTGTTTCGCTGCCACTACCACCACCATCACCACCCCTTTTTGCTATGTATATGTATATCATTTGTCTTCTTCGTTACTTTTTCTCTATAGAAGAAGAGGGTACTTTCGAATTCTTATAGAAAATTAGGTCATTTTGGTCTTTTTTTGTAGGGAAATGGCTCATTGCTTTAAAATGATGGGCCTTGGGCTTTAGCTACTATAGTTTGCACTATAGGGTGCTATGATTGAGCGCCCCAAATAATAATACCTTTTGTTGCTGATAATTATCCACGTAAAAACCATCTATATTATAGGGGAGTTATGATCATAAAGCACATGAACGACAGTTAATTATTTAATTACAAGCATTAATTGCTTTTCTTACCCTAAAATTTTACATTAGAATGACAAATTTAGTTGAACACTTAGGGCGTAGAGAATCTATTTCTTAAATTTATTTATATATATATTTTTTGATAATTCACAAATCACAAGTAAATTTATTTTACAAGTTCAATTATTTAGTGTTTGTACCCAAAAACTGCCAAAGGTTTTTAAGCCTGAATGGAGTGCTGAGATGGGTTTGAGGATGGTCGGCCCAAAGCACATATAGGAGTGGCCGACACAGAGATAGCAGAAGCCCATCGGGCTCAGGGAGAGATCGTCACGCTATTTAGATAAGGCTTTGTTACCCCAATTTAGTAGAGCCCGATAGGTGGAGTAGGTCATGTGCTGGCCAATCGGGTACTGACATTGAAATGAAGGGAACAAATATGAGCGTGAGCCACAGTGGGAGGCTAAGCATGGGTAAAGCTCATCGGGTATGTGAGTAGCCTAAGCTGGCGTTAGGGCAGCCCGATGGATGATATTAGTAGCGTGTATGATGATCAGACACCATACTCGAGGGAGACGGTGAAAGCTGGTTGTGCGAGCCCGATTGGTCGTGAGTATTCATAAGATTGTCATCGAGCATGAAAGTCAGAATGCATGACAGGTGAGGGTTGCTACTGTCCGATAAAGTTAAAAGCAAGGTCGGGCGAGCCCGATGAGCTAAACGGGGAAGGCGGCTACACTCTTAGCTATCACGGTGACGTTATCCTGAATTTAAGGAAGTAGAGTCAGTTTGGGAAAGGAATATAATCACTTCCAGCAAGATATGCAAGGCTAATCCCTAGAATATTAGGATTGAATCAATCAAGACTCCGGATAAGGCAAGAATTTGAGAATGGAAGGATTCTACAATCAATCAATCTGCTTGGAGCGCAAGTTAAGGAGTCTTTGCCTTATCAGAATTGTTCATGGCCGCTATAAATATAGAAGCAGGCCAACCATGCAGGACACTCTACATCATCTCGAGAAAAAGCAGTCATAGCATTCTTTCAAAGTATTCAAAGTAGTCAGCTTTTGTTTCTTAGCATCCACAGCATCCATAGCAGGTAGGTCTGTCCTTTTTGTTATTTTTCTTAACTTTTTCATTCTTTGGACAAATCAGAGTCTGTTCTGATCTTGTTCTTTGGTTGTATGTTTTATTCTCCAAACATTTAATAAAATATGTATTTTATTAATCGTTTGTGATTGTTTACCTAGTAAACTCTTGCACTATTTGGCTTGTGCGCTTCAGTGCTACCAAAGGATTTTTGATGAGGGTACTTTCCTACTCATCATACACAATTACTCTGTTTAGAAGTTAGATCTTAAAGCCTTGAGTATCACTCACTCAAGCGTATAGAAAATTAGTTTGCACACACACCGAGCCTGTTTGGCTCTGGTACGCCCTCACAAAACTATAGTAAACATTTTTTGGCACCCCCGATGGGACCCATAGTGTCAAAACATGCCTTCGAAGAAAGAGAAATAGACCGGAAAGAACGGATAGGATAACCTGGCTGTCGTTGACCCACCAGAGGACAAGAGCACTGCCCGTTCCGCAGTGAAAAGTGCCTTGACTCTGGAGGCAATGTCTGAATTGATGAGGCGGACTGTGGAATCAATGAGGCAAGACTATAATGAACTCTTAGGTTCCATGGGAAATTTTCAAACACTAATTAAACAGACGACAGAGATGCAAAGAGGACAAAATAGACTGATTACATCAGCGGAGAAAACACACTCGAAGTTGGACGGCCTAACTGATATGATAGGCCGACTTATAATTGCTTATGAAGCCAAGGGCAATAAGGAGCAGGCCGTCGAGTTGGACTTTGACGTATCGCAGGTGTTCGAAAAGTCGAAGGATTTACGTTATGTAATCCTAAATCTTAGAGAGCATAGCGGTACAGGCAAACAGCCCGAGTCACAGATAAGAGAGGCTAGCGGTTCAGTAGTCACCGATCCCAATGGTTCGGCGACACCAGTTTTTGTCCAGCCATCTGGCCGTAATGGAGATCCAAACAGCCAAACCCCCCCTGTCCACACTGTTGGGGGACAAAGAACTAATGGTATTTTTTGGAACCATCAGGCCAATAACAACCAACACCAACTACTACCTCCAATAGCGCCTCCCGTGGTGGTAGCTCAGCCCCATTGCTCCACAACCTATCAACAGGGAGGAGTTGGTGGCGGCCATACATGAAGAGTATGGCCCATTTATTAGAAGGATGGAGAGCTTAATGTACAGACGGCCATACCTGCCTGAAATTGACCAAGTCAACTTTTTCCAAGGGTACAAAGTTCCAAATTTTACCCTATTTTCTGGGAAAAGTGAACAGTCCTCGGTAGAGCATATTGACCGTTTTATAGTACAATGCGGCCATGTGGGTAGCAGTGACCCGTTAAAACTAAGGCTGTTTCCAAACTTGCTCAGGGGTATATCATTCTTATGGTATGTCAATCTTCCGGCCAACTCTGTTCAAAATTGGCAGGGAATGGAAGAATTGTTTCACGACCAGTTTATAGGACTGAGCCCGAAACATCACTGGCAAATTTGTCCAAGATGCTATAGTTAGTAGGAGAGACCATTGAGACTTACATAGCCTGTTTCTGAAAGGCTAAATATAGGTGTAAGATGATCTTACCTGAAGAGGAGTACGTTAAGATGGCCATAGGAGAAATGTCCTTTAAACTTCATAAGAGGTTTGAAGGGACTGACTTCTGTGATTTATTCGAGCTGGCCAAGGGGCCGCTCGCTATGAGTGTATCCCCTTAGATGAGCAAGAGAAAAAGAACTCGTCCAAGGGAACGTACTACAAAGATCCTAATTACGAGGTCCACTTAGCAGATTGTGACCTCGAGGCAGACATCGATATGGCCGAATTAGTCTGTAAACGGCCGATTGTATGTAATGCCTTAAACAAACCCATCAACAATAATGTCGCTGCAAAAAAAGATGGCATTTGAGGTGGGAAAAAACTATACTTTTGATATAACAATGGCTGATCAGATTTTCGATGCCTTACTGGCTAATAAAGTGATTAAGCTTAGTGATGCTCATCGGATCCCTAAGGCCGATGACATAAAAAAATAAAGAATATTGTAAATGGCATAATTCCTGGAAACATACTACTAATAACTGCGTTGTTTTTCGTAATGTTATACAGGAGAATGTGGAGAAATGAGTGTTCAAATTCTCGGACAAAGCCATGGGAGTTGATGCTAACCCATTCCCTCAAATCACTGGCGCCAACATGGTCACGCCCGATTTGACCAACTTGACCAGGCCAAAGCCAAAGGTGGACCTGACCGAGAAGGACGAATTGCCAAAGCAAAGAGAAGGAAAATAGATTACCATTTCAGCCACTGACGGGCCGAAGGTGACAATACATGAGCTCCAAAAAACTTATCAGGAGCGTAAGGAAAAAGTGCGTAAGGCCAAAGTTAAAACGACCCGATCAACCACTGACAGCTTAATCGTTGACTTACGACACCAACTTGATCTGATAGAACAAGGCCTCTGCCCAAGGTGCAAGGCCGATGTTAGGAAGGAGGCCTCTAACCCTAGTAAGAGGCATACTCCTGGCCCGGCTCGGCCCGGCCCCAGAGACTCAGGCCGATTGGAGATAAGACGTTAGCAGGCATTCTACGGACTAGATGTGCAGACAAAAGGCCCAACCTCAAAAATGCGTCCAAGGATGGTACTACCACTCAGAGTCGATAAAGGAAGGTGGTACAGGGCTGAGCACCCAAAATTCCCGACAACACCTAAATACAGCAAGTCTTAGAAAAGAAAATATCAACGTGCAAGATAGGCTGAGGGAGAATGACAATACTGGGAGAATTGGGCTCACAATTCCCCCAAGACCAGTTCACTTGTATTACTCGTATCCTTAAGAACCAAAGGCATCTTGCCCTTGGACTGACAATAGGAAGCAAGACAGCAATGACTGCTTTCTTCATTATTAAAACATTGACCGCTTATAACGTGTTGTTGGGCTGAGATTGGATACACCCCAACTACTGTATTCCCTCCACTTTGCATTAGTTATTGATTTTTTGGAAGGGAAACGAGGTAGAGGTGGTTGGGGCAAATGTTCAGGATCAACTATTGGAGGTCAACCTAGGCAATGAAGGAGAACAAGCCTACTTATGTAAGTCAGATGCTAGAACCACAGTTTCAGGCCGAGATGATATCACTCTTACATAAATACAAGGATTGCTTTGCCTGGGACTATGATGATATGCCAGGGCTATCAAGGGAACTGGTGGAACACTGATTTCCAATTAAATATGGGTTTAGGCTGTATAAACAGCTACCTCAGCGCATGCCACCAGAGGTTACTCTGAAGGTGAAAGAGGAAATTGAGAGACTCCTGGGTGCTGGTTTTATTCGGACTGCTAGATATGTAGAATGAGTCTCGAATGTAGTCCCAGTGGTAAAGAAGAATGGAAAGCTCAAGGTCTGCATTGACTTTAGAAACCTAAACTTGGCTACCCAAAAAGACGAGTATTTGATGCCCATGGACGATTAGCTCATTGATTCGGCTGCCAAGCACAAAATATTGTCCTTTATGGACGAGCATTCAGGATACAATCAAATTTACATCACCGAGGAGGATGTCCCAAAGACAGCTTTTCGGTGCCCGGGGCAATTGGAACCTTTGAGTGGATTGTCATGCCCTTCGGGCTGAAGAATGCAGGAGCCACCTATCAACGGGCAATGAATTTAATCTTCTATGATATGAATGGACGATTCATGGAAGTCTACATTGATAATGTGGTGGTAAAGTTTGGTGATAGTGCCTATCATTTGAGGGACTTGGAAAGGGTGTACGAAAGAATGCTGGCTCACAAGCTGAAGATGAACCCTCTCAAAAGTGCATTCGTCATTTCAGCAGGGAACTTCTTAGGTTTCTTGGTGCACCAACGAGGGATAGAGATAGACAAGAACAAGGCTCGGGCTATCCAAGCAGCAAAACCCCCAACCAACAAGAGGGAATTACAAAGGCTACTCAGGCATATCAATTTCCTAAAAAGATTCATATCCAACTGTGCCGGAAAGACTCAAGTATGGACCCTACTACTGAAGATTAAGACCGATGAAGAATTCAAGTGGGAAGACAACCATCAATAGGCCTTTGAAGGGATAAAACAATGCTTGTCTACTCCTCCAATATTAATGCCACCTAAGAAGGGTAGATACCTTAAACTGTATAAATCGGCCTCTGATTGCTCAATAGGAAGTATGTTAGCTCAGGATAATGAACACGAAAATGAGCAGGCCATATATTACTTAAGAAGAATATTAACTCCAATCGAGCAGCGCTATGCGCCGAGAAGTTATGTCTGGCATTGTGTTTTTCATCACAGAAGTTAAGAACGTATATGCTTTCTATTTCTACTTATATCATATGTTAAACTGATGTGATCAAATATATGTTGTCAAGACCTATCATGAGAGGTAGAATTGGAAAATGGACCTTGGCCTGATGAAATTTGCCATTCAATATCGATCCCAGCAATCAGTCAAAGGCCAGGCTATAGCTAATTTTTTGGCCGATCATCCAGATCCTATTGATCTAGGAGATTTATCACTAGCACCTAAAGTACTAAACACATCTTAGTCCCATGGACGTTGATCTTTGATGGCTCTAAGAATGCAGAGGGTGCTGGGGCAGGAGTGGTTATTGTATCACCTAAATATAAAAAGACAAAGATGTCTTTTCGGCTCGATTTCAAATGCACCAATAATCAAGCTGAGTACGAGGCACTCATCATTGGACTAGAAATACTCAATGAGATGGTGGCATCATCTGTACACATAAAAGGGGACTCAGGGCTGGTGATCGGACAGATATTAGGTGAATTTTAAATAAAGAGTTGGGAGCTCTGCCCGTTTCACTCAGTGGCTACTCAACTTATGGATTCATTTGATGATATAAGTGTGAGCTATATCCCCAGGTCAACAAATACAAAGGCTGATAAGTTAGCAAAAATAGGATCAGCCTCGTCGGCTAGAAAGGGTTTAGAGGATCAGGTCATCACGGTTCAAGGCTAATCGTTGCCATCCGTAGCAAACAGAGGCTGGTATACTATGACCAATTTGGTCTTGATGGAGGACGATGATTGGAGAATCCCAATCATTGAATATTTAAAGCACCCAAACGTTAGGGTGGATCGAAAGGTCAGACTGCTCGCAGTCTGATCTATTGTATTTGATGGAGAACTTTTTAAGAAGCCCATCAGTGATGACGTAATCTTAAAATACCTCGGGAAGAAACAGGCCATGCAGGTAATGGCCGAGGTGCATGAAGGAATCTGTGGAGCTCATCAGGCCGGTACCAAGATGAAGTGGCATTTGCGAAGATATAACTATTACTGGCCGGGCATGTTGAAGGATTGCATCAGCTATGTCAAAGGGTGCCAGGCTTTCCAAAGCATGACCAGATTCAAAGAGTGCCGGCCAAAGAACTCCAACCTATTATCAAGCCATGGCCGTTCAGAGGATGGGCCATGGATTTGATTGGCAAGGTTCTCCCACCTTTATTGGCCCAGCATTGTTTTATTATAGTAGCTACATATTACTTTACTAAGTGGGTCGAAGCAATACCATGTAGAACGGTGACTCGGGCTACAATAATTAAATTTATTGAGGAACATATAATACACTAATTTGGCCTACCAGAGACCATGACGGCCGATTAAGGATCTGTGTTTACAGGCACAGAAACCATGGCCTTTGTAGAAAGTAGAAGGATTACCATTCTCAATTCTACTCCATACTATGCTCAGGCCAAAGGGTAGGCCAAGTCAATAAACATGATTCTCAAGGGGATCATTGAGAAAATGATAAATGAGAACCCAAGGGAATGGGACAAGCTACTGTCTGAAGCACTGTGGGCTTATTGGACATCTAGAAGGTCGAGTACTGGGGGTCACTCCATTCATGCTAACCTATGGGCATGATACTATGCTACCTATGGAGGTCACAGTCTGATCGACCAGGAGGGCACTACAGAATTAGCTTGAGCCCACAGAATATACCGAGGCTATGATACCTGAGTTAGAAGGGCTTGATGAAACAAGATTAGCAGCCCTAGATTCGTTAAAGGTATAAAAGCTACGTGTGGCCCGAGCGTACAATAAGAGAGAAATAAAAATCTTTCTGCATGGAGGATTTAGTTTGGAAGGCCGTCTTACCTATCAGAGACAAGGATAACCGATATGATAAATGGTCCGTTAATTGGGAAGGTCTCTTCATCGTTCACCAAGTCAAGAGAGGTGGAGCATACAGGTTATGCGATATTGATGGAATGGTGCATGCCAGACTAATAAATGGTCAGTATTTAAAGTCTTATTATCCCACTTTATGGGAAACTATTGATTTGGAATATAGACCGAATCCAGGCTTAGAGTATGATCTACTTATCAATTATGAGCTTGAGAGCGAATAATAAAAAATCCACAATTGTATTAAATAAATGCTGGGCACAGCTTACCTACAAAGGTTCAGTTCAAAAGAAAATGAATATATATATTTTTACAAATACAAAAGGTATGAATTAGCCTCTAAGCTAACTCAAAATTCCTAAGTTTTGCTCGCAAGTCCTCCCATGTTCTTTCGACTTCGACCTGGTCTTGTTTAGCTTTGTTGAGTCTTTGAGTCCACAATCGAGCATAAGGAGTATTGGCTTGTAATTGTTCACTGCACTTTAGTGCATCTCCGGCAAGTTGTGCCAAGGCCTCATCCACCTTTGCCAGGGCTACATCGTTGGTGCTAACTTCAGCCTTGTACTTCTCTAACTAAGCCTTTAGAGAGGTAATGTGGGTCTGAAGCCAGACGTCTCGAGCAATCACTTGTGCCCGAGTTGTTTTCCCAATTTCATATTTTGTCTTGGTGGCTTTGAGAAACTGCATCGCTTTCTACCGAGCGCCAAGATGAGCCTCGGCCACAGTCTGGACAATAGAGGCCGATTGGTCTAAGATGCGGGAACCTGGTAGCCACTCTTGAATTTCTCTCAGTAGGGCCAGCTGACTGATCGATAGTGACGAATCAGCAAGAAGCATGTTCAAAGCAGTGTCGATCTCTTGGGTAGGAGGGAGATTGCCTAGCCCGTGGGAGGTAAGTCCAAGGATGAGGTCCTTGGATTGCTGTAAGCATGTGGGAGAGGCCGTTTCAGGTTCAAAAGGACCCAAGTCGAATGCCCCGAGGTCCAGGCCGTTGAGAAAATCGTCAAAGGGCATGAACAGCTCTGGACCTAGAGGAACGACCTGCTCAAAGGATTTAAAGTTTAAAAAGGTTAGTATTAGTTAAGGACTAAAGAGAAGAGCCTGAATGAAAAAGTGAAATACTTGGGTAGGCAATAGTGTGGAGGCCGATGTGTCTTGAGGTAAAACAGCCTCGCCACTCGGTTATGAGGTAGACGGTTGTGCCGGTGGTTGGTTTAGCTCAGGAGGAGGTATTATAGTGGTCCCCTCTAGTAAAGCCCCAACACTTACACCAATAGTGGTTTGAGCGGCCTCTACGATGGCCGGACCATTGATGGGACACGACCTTCACCACTTGGAGCTGGAGGAACTGCAGGAGTGGAGGAAGTAGGATCGGCCATGGCCACTTTTTCTATATGCTCAGTGGCTATTTTTTTTTGCACCGGTAGAATCAGCCTGACTCGTGGGGACATCATGACCGGTTTCCACCATAGATGGGGCCATTTGTTCTACTTCTTCCTCTTCAGGTGTCCCTATAGTTGTTTCATCCCCAAACTTATCTTCACTATTGGACGAGAGAATCACTTGCTTGGGTGCATCCTCTCTAGCAAGGAGGGGAGCATCATCTCCGTCTAATGGAGTGAGAGGAGGGACTACCCTTTTGGTGACTCGTTCCAGGAAGGTCGCCGCTTGTTCATGGGTTGGGCCCGATTTTGTCTGTTGCCTAGCGGGCAATGCCTCCTCTTTAGAGCCTTCATCCATAAGCTGAGATGCAATAAAGGGGGAGCCAGAAAGAAGAAACGGTGGAAATTTGGGAGCGCGGGGAGAAGAGGATGTAAAAATACCTGAGTGGATGGAGTTGCAGCTTGTTCTTCTTCATTGACGGTCCTTGTCCTGGTACTTGCTTACTGGTCGACCTCTTTGCTACCTGCTTTCGTCGGGCGATCACCATTATAGTCGCAGGTACTTAGGCCTTAGTGGATGAAGATGTAGCGAATTGAAGGAGCACCTCGGCGGTAGGGCTCCTGAATATTAGGGTAGCCCGATCGGACCACCACTTCTCGAATTCTTTAGAAGCGACTGGTCGGGCAGAGAATGGTCTGAACACGAAAGCTGCCTTCAGCTTGTCCGATCATTCCTTGATCATTTTTGCTTGCCCGTCATTTACGATAAGGCCCCGCTCTACCGAGTCCAAGTATAGTGGTGGCCGGTGGAATGGGTACCATATGAGAAAGTCCGAACTGATGGACATAAAGCGGAGCAAAGTAATACTCTGCCCACACTTGTTGTTAGCAGAAGGGATGCTCGGATTGAAGATTATGTCCCTAGCTACCAAGTAGCTAGAGAAGATTTCATTATAGAAGACTGGGTGCCCGGGCCCCAGTTAGCAGGATTGTTGGAAAATTGGAAAAATGAAGGGAATTGAAGAGAAGTGAAGGGTTTGAAAGAGGAGGGGGGAGGGGGGGGGGGGGGGGGGGAGAGGGGGGCAGATTGGAGCACCTTTCATAAAAAACGTAAAACATTCCTTAAAGGAATGTGAAGTAGGAGTGACGTCCATAAAGTGGACAAAAAATGGGAATATTGGTCAATGAGCGATCAGCAGGACGAAACTCTCGAAAGTATGAGTACAGCCAGAGTTGGAGGATCCATATCGGGCTCCCACCAGCACAATGCCCGAGTGGACAAAGTTCGTCATGCCTCGGACAAGTTGGGCCCAAACCAAGGTAGCAAGAGCCAAAGGCTTACCAGATGCCAGAGTCATGGCCAGAGTGGTATACTCTTTTGTTATGGCCTGACTGGCTGAACAGAAGAGGTACCTGCTCAGGCTCTCAGCCAGTAGATGAGGAAGGCAGTGTGCTCGGCGTCAGAAACATCTGTTCCTTTTTTACCCATGGAGGCAGTCAGAAAGCCTCCAAAGGCTGTAATCGGTTTGTAGGACACGACCCCATCTCTGACAGATTTTTATTGGGGGTAAGTGAAACTGGTCATTCCGACGTCAAGGCCGGGCATAATCTCCTGCCCATAGGATGCAACCCAAGCAGATAACTGACATCCTTGACCGTTGGGCCCATCGGACCTCAACGGAAGAGAAACCTGTTGCAGGAAGAAGACCAGAAAAGGAGGGCAGAGAAGAGGAGCGGTCGGTCTATCTCCAACCTAGACCGACTAAGTATGCATGATGCCATCATGGATGGCCTCTTGTCTCCAAACATCGGCCTTAGAGGCCGATACCCTCATTACCCACTTATCCTAATCTACACTAGGCGTAGGCCAACCCTTGATTGGGTGAGTGCTGTCTAGATCTTGCTCCAATGCGTAGGGGTCTGGAAAGACGATTCATTTGCTATGGGGGCAAAGAAAGGGGTGAAAGCTGCAGGAGGGTCGCTGCGAAATATCATGCCAAAACTAGGTGCAGCCGGTGACCCTTCGGAGGTACTGTAATGTATGAAACAATTTGTGGAGATCTTGGAAGCATAGGTTTTGGCTAGGGCCCTCACCTCTTTGCATCTGTTCTGTGGTGGAGGATCATCTATGAAAGTCTTCTTGCCTTTAGATGGTGCTGCCGGAGTAGTTTTCTGGGCCATTTCTACAGTAGAGATGGAGGTTTTCTTCGCCAAAAATAATGGAGTTTAGAGAGAGAAGCTCTGGGTGCTATTGGTTCTCGAGAGAGAAAGTGACGCAAGTAAGAAGGGAAAGTGGAAAGATTTTTGAAAATCTCATCACTTTACATTTAATGTAGAGTGACTGGTGGGATTCTGAATGATCTAACAAGCCCTGCTGTCACGACCCATCCCACTACGTGTGGAAATAGGACACGTGGCACGCCACCAAGGCTCATCCAAACATCATCTAACGATACGCAGCGGAAAGAACTTTAAAACAACCCTGGGTATTTTAAAACTTTAGGAGCATTACCCTCTGAGTTTGTAAAATCCATTGAAATCAGAGTTATAAAAAGTTTTGGCCAAATGAAAACACATCCAAAAGAACCAATTCTTGAAAACAGGGGTTCAGTCGACTGCTCTTAGGGTCCAGTCGACTGAACTGAGCAGAAACCAAAACCTAAAATTCTCAACAGAGGTCCAGACGACTGATCAGGGAACCCAGTCAACTGCTCAGTCGATTGATCCAGGTCCCCAGTCGACTGTGGTAAGCAGAACCAAAATGCAACATTTCAAAAGGGGTCCAGTCGACTGATCAGGAGACCCAGTCGACTGGTTTTACCATTAATCAAAGCAGTGGCCAAATTCAATAGTGGTTCAGTCGACTGATCAAGGATCCAGTCGACTGCTTCTCTTACTATTCACTTTCAGTATCTCCATCCTACGAGATCCAGTCGACTGATCCTGGGTTCAGTCGACTGCTCCCTTGCTGGGCAGCCCTGTGTTGATAATTAACAACTCCTACTTTCTCCACACAACACCAATACCACCACAACTGATTTTCAACATTTAAAACTTAACTACAGACGTTCAAATACAGAATTACCATGTTACAGAACAAATCCAAAGATCTATTACAACGTACTATTACAATTTCAAATCCTTACACAAGGTTTTAGCATTTAGAACAAAAACATATACAAATGTGGTTCCCCGGCGTTCCTCGGCCTCACTCCTCACGATTCTTCTTGTCTTTCTTCTTACCTGCAATGGAGTACATCTCCACTGCTCAGCTATATGCCGAGCGTACAATTCTAAATGTATGCTTATATGACAGTTCATGATTTATGCATCTAAAACACATAGAAATAGTCTCTAGGGTGAGTGGTACGCATTCATCCAGTCGATACCGTAGGAGGCCCACCTCTCCCACGCATCTCGTACACTGGTTGGGCCTTCCTCCATACCAGGTACCGTGTACTGGTTGGGCCCACCTCCAATCCAGACACAACCACAATTCCAATTCCATCACAATCACAATCCTCAAAGCTCGAGCAGCTTACCCCGGATGAATTTGCACCAAACTCCCTTTTGACCCAAGTAGACACATATCATGCTCACATAAACAGTTATACGTGCTTTTCATATAATTTCACGTGCATAATTAACGGGCCTAGTTAACACATGAATTTCGCCCGGATCCAAGAATATCAAAGATGATGTTCAAAACATGAAAATCCATATATTTCATAGATCTAGAATTCATACCTCGTGCGATTCTCTTCAAACTTTGAAGGATCGTCTAGGGGGCTAATTAATCGTCGGATTCCAAATTATACACGATTCCTACGAGTTTTACCTGATTTTTCCCAAAATTCTAGAATTAATATTTTTAGAAAAATTAGCCAAACATGGCCTAAGTAGTATCAAAACGTAGGCCTTACCTCCACGAGTTCAAATCTCTAATTTGAAGAAAAACTGACGGACGAATAGTCCGCGTTTGTCGTCGCAAAGCCCGTTGGCTCCAATCTTCTTTCTCTCTCCTCTCTCTAGATATTTTTTGCAAGTTTTTGGATGAGAATGAATCTCATCCATTACTATTTATAGGCAAACGTTCTGGAAATTACGTTTACCTCCCCGTAAGTTCCTCAAACTTCTAATTAGCTCTCGAAACTTTGCACACGTCCATTTTATAACTTTACGAATGAAAACTATAAATTTCAAAAGTTTTCAACTAGGTTTCGTTTGGATCCAAAATAACGTCCGAAAACCATATTCTGTGGAATCTCTACCCAACCTACCTTTTTAATTAACGTATCACTAACGTTCTCACCACAGTTCTCAAAATGATATACTAAAGTATCCAAAATACTAGAATTATACTACACAGGTATAATTACTATTCACAGGAATACCAGATAAAGTCAAATAACATTTAAATCATATAAATGCCATTTACTCATGCTCATGCCATATGAACTATCATGTTCCCATGTCCTCACTGACACCTTACCGTTGATCCACAGTCAACCTCAACTCAAATTATTAATAACATTAATAATCTCAAAAAAAATCTCAAATGATGCATTTTCAAAATCATAAATTTCTGGAACGGGTGTGACACCTGCATAGTGGACACATGGCATGTTCAAATTCAAAACATCACATCAACCAAGGCGGGACATTTGATATGACCTTTTGGGGAGCAATTATTTGCACCCAAAAATTGCCAAAGGTTTTTAAGCCCGAATGGAGTGTTGAGATGAGTTTTGAGGATGGCCGGCCCAAAGCATGTATAGGAGTGGCCAAACTAGAGATTGCAGAAGCCCATTGGGAGAGATCGTCACGCTGTTTAGACAAGGATTTGTTGCCCCAGTTTAGTAGAGCCTGATAGGTGGAGTACGTCATGTGCTAGCCAATCGGGCACTGACATTGTAATGAAGGAAACAAATATAAGTGTGAGTTCCAGTGGAGGCTAAGCATGGGTAAAGTTCATCGGGCATGTGAGTAGCCTAAGCTGGCGTTAGGCCAGCCCGATGGATGATATTAGTAGCGTGCATGACGATCGGACACCATACTCAAAGGAGACGGTGAAAGCTGGTTGAGGTTTGCTACTGTCCAATAAATTTGAAAGCAAGGTTGGGCGAGCCCGATGAGCCAAACGGGGAAGGCGACTCCACTCTTAGCCAGTTTGTTGGACCGAAGTTGGTGAAAAATAGCTTTTGGGACCAGAGATAGTACAAATTACTACCGACAAGATTAGATTGATTAAATAGCAGTTGCAAACAGCTCAGAGTCGTTATAAAAATTATACGGATACGGGTAGAAGACCGTTGGAGTTCGATGTGGGTGAGAATGTCTTTTTGAAAGTGTCGCCTTCGAAAGGTATAACACGTTTTGGTAAGCGAGGTAAGCTTACTCCGAGATATGTTGGACCATATTTGATTCTTAATCGAGTTGGACCATTAGCTTATCGGTTGGAGTTGCCACAAGAGTTAGCAAATGGTCATAATATGTTCCACGTGTCGATGTTTCGACGTTATGTGCCGAATTTGAAACATGTTATCATTCCAGAGCCGTTGGAGATTCGAGAGGATATGACCTACGTTGAACATCTGGTGTAAATTTTGATAGAAAAGATCAAGTCTTGAGAACTAAGGTAATTCCCTTGGTGATGGTTCAATGACGTAGCCATTCCGTTGAGGAAGCAACTTGGGAACGAGAGGATGATATTCGAGCCAAGTACCCGCAACTCTTTGATTCCTGAGGTAAGAATAAGAATGGTTCTTTTTCTTTTTGAGTAAAATGTTTAATTTGACGCATCATGCTATTAGTTAAATTTTTAGGATAATTTTTTTTAGAAATGCTTCATTCATGACATGCCATGAAGTTATAGATCCAAGACGGAGAGATAAAAGCCAGGCTTTAGCTTTATCTTTTAAAGAAAAAGGAAAAAGCTTAAGACGGATTATTTTAATTGGACAGCTTTGATAAGAGAATGTACTACAAACTTTTTCAAATTCACGAATATGTAAATAAGCATGTTCTGACCCCATTCTATGGAAAGTTGGTAAGAGTGGAATCATGTCTTGTCTAAAGTGAAAATTTCCTGTATGTCTAGGTAAAGTGATGCAAGAAGGAGTGATGTTTCTTATGGGGTAAATAAATCACGTAAGGAGCGTTGTTCACATTTTGGCAAGATAAATTGTGGTATATTTCCCCCATGTTCACTATGACCATCATCAGCTATTCCTTCTATGCCTTCAATTTCAGCCATGATTCTAGGAAATTGTATACTAGATGATTCACTAGAATATTAGAATTATGTGGTACTTGATATAAAGCTTCAGTAGTATCTATGGACATATGAAGTAAAAGAAAAACAAAATGATAAAGATATTATTATTATTATTATTATTATTATTATTATTATTATTAGCTAAGTAAAAAAAAAAACTCACTTGGTCCCTTTATGTGATGTTTTTACAAGTTATTATGAAGATTTGATGTAGAATATGCATAGTTTTTACGTTTATATCTAATGTTTTTGTAATCTGCAGGTGAAGATGAAGTGCCAATCGATTGGCATGATTACCAATTGATTGCCATCAGTCTGGACCCAATCGATTGGACATAATTCCAATTGATTGACATCCCAATCGATTGCCATTGTTAGCAATCGATTGACATTATTTTAGACCCAATCGATTGCCAGTTTCTTCAATCGATTGTTACGACTTTTATCTCAATCGATTGGACCCTTATCCCAATCGATTGGTATCGGCAGAACATGTATTCTTTTGCCTATTTATCTTATTAAGGGTTCGATTCCCTATTCAGACTTCCGTTATGCGATTTGGGGTTGACTGGGGATAATGTGACAACAAAGTTTAAGTATGATTAAGAACAATGGGTTAATAAAATGACGTGAGATACTATGCGGTTCATGTATGAGTTCGATATCCATTTTCTTTTAACCAGAGTAGTCATGCCACATTGGAAATTGTCATGTGTCAATATTAGAACGTAACTTAGGTAGGTTTGATAAGTTCTGGGAATGGTGCGTGAACGGACGTTTGGTTATGATATGTTCTAAAAACCGGTGAACTGATAAATGTTCTTAAAAGGCGGTGAATTGGACCAAGTAGTCCTAGGATAAATCAGGGGATTAATGGTATGCTCTTAAAGGCCGGTGAACTGATAAATGTTCTTAAAAGGCGGTGAGCTGGGATATACGATAGATGACGCTGAGTCGTGGCAATAGATAATATGCCTTGTTCAAAACGTTTATGTCCCTGAAATGCGGTGAGCAGGATATATTATTCTTAAAAGCTGCGGACGGACTGACGTGGAGTCCATGACATGCGATGAGCAGGATACATTACTCTTAAAAGCGATGGACGTAATAAGGGTGTATCCCTAGAGTTAAACGATTGAGTCTGTTTCATTCAGTCAGAATATGTTAAATGTCGGTCTTCGAATAACAAGACGATAAGGGTTGGTTAACGATATTGAATGAGGAGCAAGATATTATTATAGTAGAACTTATCTCGTGTCTTCATAAGCTTGTTATTTACTTCAGATAACTGATACTTTGTTAGCTTATACTCACTCAACTCTCAGTAAACTGACGACCTTTATTGATTGGACTTTTCCCCGTCTAGATTGTCTTGTACCTTATTCTGTAGATGACGAAGCCTACAATGATGGTTACTATCTAGGAAGAGAATACATCGAGGGTAGCCCCACTGTTGACATCTATGTCAGGGAGGACTACTATGCTGATGTTTACGCTAGCTGCAGACCCGGAGATAGTTTTAGTTTATATTTCTATTTAGACTGTTTTGTTATATTTGGTACTTGGGCATATGTTGCTTCCAAACCTTACATATACTTCCGCTGTAGCTTTACTGTTGTAATAACTTTGATGTTTGTAATACTAGGAACTACTATTTGTATCCAGTTTGTTTTATTACTTTTCTTGTTGTTGACTAGTACTGTGTGGTGTGGATCATTAGTGACGTTCACCCGTCATTCCCTATGGACCCAAAAAGGAAATTTATTTTTCTCTATCTTTGCTGCTTAAGGGTGTGACATGATTTTTGGTATCAAAGCTCTAGGTTGTGATACTTTTGTTCAGTAACTATTCCACATCATTTGGTCCTAGCATTTTAAGATTTCCTGAGATGAGATATGAGTTTAAGATAAGTTCGTCCGTTTGACGATAAATAGTTATTCCTTGTAGGTTAGCATAGATCCAGATTTCATAGATTTGTGGATAACTCATATGGAGGACACATGATACATGGGGATACCGTAGAGCCAGCTGACCTAGAGCGTTTCCAGGATTGAGTACTGTAGATAGCCAGTTGTTATTTAGAGGAGGATATGTGGAAGGCCCTCTATGTTGATGGTGTTGGAAAAACAGGTTTAAATGGAAAGTTTAAACGCGCAGCGGAAAAATCAAGTTATGAAACTTTATTGGCATGCCCGGATCTACTACTCGTCAATTCTACAGATGCGCACAAGAGGGGACACGAGTTATACCTTAGTGTCTTGAACCCAATTCTGATCTTCAACTTCCAGCAGCCTCCACTAGATGATCTTCACCCTTATGACTCCTGCGGATGCCTGCCAGAAAGACTAGGGTTGGTGGGAACCCTAATGGAGAGGATAGAGAAGGTTTTGGGACTCCAAAACAGTTTCTGCAGCTTCTGACGTTCAAAACGACGAACAACCTTTTCCAGAACGCAGCTGCCCTATTTATAGATTCCCAGAACCGACCTAGACTTCGAGCGATCGAAGTGCCTTCGATCGATCGAACATTCGATCGATCGAACCATCTTCGATCGATCGAACCTGCAGACTTCAATCGATCGAGATATCTTCGATCGATCGAACCTGTCTGGACATCATCCTCAAGCATCTTTCCAAGCATCCTGGCGGAGCTAAGAGTGGGACCTCCTAGGCTCTTTATTGTTGGCTCAGACCAGTTTGTTAATTACCATGACCAAACTCTTTGATCAGCAAACTAACTAACTGGTCAGTTAACGTTTACTCCACTATAAAACGATAACTGAACTCCAACGCAAAAGAACATATCCGAAGCGATAACTAGACTTGTATGTTGTACTAATGTCCCTCTACCTCTAGCATTCGTAATCATATTCAGGTAGTCGGATAACTGTTACTGTCAACCTGAATCATGATTACTTCTTGTATTCCTTGAGTCCCATTCACCTCTCATGATTACCAAACATGTTGATAACTCTTATCAACAAGACTGCAGTACTCAGTAATCGACTTGGTGACATTCTCAAGGGAATGCTTACTCTGAAACAGAGGGTAGATTCTATCTTGACAATATATGTTCACAACCCTATGAATATAACATACCCAAGATACCCAGGTGTTGATCTTTTATAGACCTCACTGATTGGTAAGTCAAAGCAGCCATATCCACAGTCTGTGTTCATAATCGTCTCAAGATTGAGAACACATACCTTATACAAGTTATGAGTTCCTATTGACTGTTGACAGCATTGAGCGTCAGTAGGAAACTCAGGTCCATCAATGCACTATAAGCACTAGCATATTAACCAAGAGTCACACTCTAGTGATTGAGATTTATCACTCCATCCAATGGTAGTTAATGATGCTACAGTGTATACCTGATGAGATATCCAGTCTCATCATCCACTGTGACAAGCTTTAAGTATCAAAGAATAGTAATTCGTATCTCATTGTATGTATCTCATACACACACGAAATACTTACTATGATACTTATGGATTAAACAATCATCTCATGAAAGAAACATACATAATGAAATGTAAAGCTGATATCCATATATTAAAAAGTCAATGTCTAATACATAAAGTAATGGTTTGAGGGCACAAACCCAACAGATGGATGGACTCACCCGACCCAGATGCGTATGGATGCTTGCCATTCTGCGAGTATAGGCAGAGATATTTATCAGGAGATTTTATGATTGATTGGGAGTAAGCTGAAGATGGATGCTATAGAGCTGCGAGCTATTCTTGGAGGACCTATTAAGGCAGCACACTCGAGGTACCTATTCTAGAGCCACAGGAGCATCTTGAGGAGCCAGAGTTACCAGAGGCTGAGTCGATCATAGATGTTAACCCAGAGGAGCCATAGGAGGATCCCGTAGAGGACACCGAGCTAGTTGAGGATGATGAGGAGCCAGAGGAGAATCCAGAGGAGGACCCAGAGCTAGTTGATGAGGACGTTATAGTTAGAGAGGATGAGATCGAGGTAGTAGGAGATGAGGGTATAGAGGATATTGCAGTTGAGCCCGAGGTAGAGGAGGTAGTCGTACCAGAGATACCCGTGGTGTTTGATTTACCAGCAGGACCTGTTTTACATATGGCAGCTATTACCAATATGGCAGCCGAATGGAAAGTAGAAATGGTTGCACAACCAGTTGGAGTTCCAATAGGACAGGTTGCGTTAGCAGATGCTATGGCTATAGTTGGAGATTTTGCTGAGTTTGTCGCCGATGTTGCCGAGCCAGCACTTAATGTTGAGGAGATAGAGGTTGACGACATGATTGTCGAGGATTGGGATATATGAGTGGTAGTTGGAGGAGCAGTAGCACCAGATGAGGCCGATCCACCTGTGGAGATGGTTATTGCACCAGAGGATGAGGCACCAGCAGGAGGATCAAATGCCGATGACTTTTGAGTCAGGATCTGCAGGATGCAGATTTTTGTTAGTTTTATATCAGGACATGTTGTCCACATGATTTTTGGGAGCTTGAGAGATAGCTATTTGACCATAGCTTTGTATAGATGTTATCCTTAGTAATAGTATTATAATAGTTGACCTTAGTACTGTTTAGCTTTGTCCCACGTGGTACACATTTTGACTAGTGTATACTATATGGTACATCTTTTAATTTATATGAGCAGTACTTTTGATATTGATCGTATGGTTGCTTTGATGTGTGGTTTTGTAGAACTACTAGTTCTTGTTGCTTCTCGCCCTATCTTGTTTTCGTTTCTGCAAGAAAACTTTCAGCTAATCGTTGTGTCTCTTGTAGGCAATACTCGTTATCATTATGGTAGGACCCTTGAGAAATCACCAAACGCGTATTAAAGCACCTATTTTGGAAGGAATGGACCCATCTGGAGTTTTTGAAGCATTTATGCAGCGAATGAAGCATGTAGGCGATACCTACAACAATGCTACTAATCAACGACTTGTTTAACCCCCAATTGCCCCATTCCAGCCAAGACAAACATGAGACAAGTTACTGGCAAATTTTCGTGGGTTACGTCCCAAGAAATTTGATGGACTATTGAACCATGGAAAGCCGAACAATGGATACGAGAAATGGAGTTGATCTTTGAAGCATTGAAATGCAGCAAACAAGAGAAACGCCATCTTGCTACATTCCGGCCAGCTCACCTATGCCGCCGTAGATTGGTGGGAAGTTGAGCGAGCCACTATTGGGATAAATGCTGCAAGAACAATGCCGTGGGAAACCTTCAAATGAAGATTTCAAGAGAAATATTTCCCAGAAGATGAGAGAGATCAACAGGAGAAGAATTTCCTCGATCTGGTTCAAGAAGGATGGACTATACGAGAATACACTACACAGTTCGAGCGTCTGTCTCGATTCGCCCAGCATATGATTGACACACCGCAGAAGAAGGTGAAGAGATTTCACCAAGGATTGAACCCTTACCTCAGATATATGATGGTTGGCCATCTGAGTCAGTCATTTGAAGGGATTGTCAGATTCGCTGCAGGGTTTGGAAATGATTCTTATCCAGTACAGCAACCTCAGATGAATCGACCACAGCCATTAAGGAACTTCCAACAGAGGAAATTCTAGACAAAGCCGCCGAGGGATACCCAAGGTTGGAGATCTCAGGGAAATTTCCAAGGTAACAAGAGAACCTGAGAAGGAACCAGGAAGCCCCAGCAGAGTTTTCTTCGACCCCAGCAATATCAACGGCGAGGACTGCAACCCCAGGCACTACTTACAGCTCTTCCATCAAACAACGGAGGGTATTTTAACTGTGAAAAATTGGGACATATTGCAAGGAATTGCATTGCCCATAAACCAAATCGCAGGCTAGATATTATCTCTTGCAACTGTAATAAGCTAGGGCACTTGAGCAGGGATTGTCGTGCACCACAGGGAGGATACTATGGGGCACCAGTTCAAGGAATTCAAGGACCTCCGGATAAGATAAGGATGAATGCTATAATTTCAGGAGAGGCAGGTTTTAATGCCAATGAACAGCAGCATTTGGAAGGTACGCTTGTACTCTTTCATAGCCAAGTTAAAGCTTTATTTGATACTAGAGCAGCACATTCATTTATTGCTGTTAAAATTGTGCGTCAGTTAGGTTTAGAACCTAGCCACTTGAGCCAGCACTGAATGTTGTGTCACCTTTGGGAGTGATTGTTAAGTTGGGTAAAGTGTGCAAGGATTGCCCACTAACCTTGGGAGATAGGAATCTTGCAGCAAATTTGGTAATTCTGTCAATGTCAGAGTTCGACATTATCCTAGGAATGGATTGGTTGACTAAGTGCAATGCCAACCTGGATTGCCCTACTAGGACGATTGTATTTCTGATACAAGGACGATCGACGATTAGATTTCAGTGTCAGACAACGATCGACATGTTCTTGACAAGTGGTTTGGCTATGATTGGTAGTAATGGTACGGAACTCAAGATGGATCAGATTCCTAGTGTATAAGACTTTTAGGATGTATTCCAGGATATTAAAGGACTTCCATCAAAGAGAGAAATACACTTTTGTGTGGAATTAGTACCTGGTACATTGCCTATTTCTAAGACTCCATATAGGATGGCACCAACTGAGATGTTGGAACTGAAGAAGCAAGTCCAGGAACTTGATGATTTGGGATTTGTTCGTCCGAGCACATCACCTTGGGGAGCACCAGTTCTATTTGTGAAGAAGAAGGACAAAACACTTCGACTTTGCATAGACTATAGAGAGTTAAGCAAAGTTACGATCAAGAATAGATATCCACTACCTCGGATAGACGATCTATTTGACCAGTTATAAGGATCTAGGTTTTTTTCCAAGATCGATTTACGTTCGGGATATCACCAGTTATTAGTTCGACCAGAGGATGTATCGAAGACTGTGTTTAGGATGAGATATGGGCATTATGAGTTTCTAGTTATGCCTTTTAGATTAACGAACGCTCTGGCAATATTCATAGCCTTAATGAATAGAGTATTCAGACCATATCTGGATAAATTCATTATAGTATTCATCAACGACATACTAATCTACTCGAAGACGGAGAAAGACCACAAGGAGCACTTACAGATTGCTCTGCAGACACTTCAAGATAATAAGTTGTATGCAAAGGTCAGTAAGTGCGAATTTTGGCTACAAGAGGTCAAATTCTTGGGACATGTTATATCTCAAGATGGTATTTCTATGGACTCATCTAAGATTGATGCAGTCTTAAGATGGAATAGACCGACCAATGCAATTGAAGTCAGAAGTTTTCTCGGCATAGCAGGATATTACAGGAGATTTGATAAGGATTTGCCAAGATAGCGGGACCTTTAACGAATTTGACGAGGAAGGAGATGAAGTACGAGTGGATAGACAAGCATGAGAGTACATTTCAGTAGTTAAAGGAAAGATTAACTTCAGCACCAGTACTCGCAATACCTAAGAGTGGAGAAAGGTATGTGATCCACAGTGATGCATCGCACGAAGGACTTAGATGTGTACTAATGCAAAATGGGAATGTGATTTCTTACGGATCAAGACAGTTGAAGGTACATGAGAAGAATTATCCTACTCATGATTTGGAACTAGCAGCAATAATGTTTGCATTAAAGATTTGGAGACACTATCTCTATGGAGAGAAGTTTGATCTGTTTTCCGATCATAAGAGTTTGAAGTATTTGTTCTCTCAGAAGGAGCTGAACATGTGACAACAAAGATGGATGGAGTTGCTCAAGGACTATGACTTTTCATTACAATACCATCCAGGTAAAGCGAATGTCGTAGCAAATGCTTTGAGTCATAAACCTCGACTAGTGATCATTGCATTACTAATTCGAGAATGGAGAGCATTAAAAGTGTTAGCTGAATTCGAGCTTCAACCAGTGGAACCAATGGATAGACAACATTTTGGATGTCTTATGGTACAACCAACTTTGATCAGCCGCATCATAGAAGCTCAACAGACGACGGGAGATTTAAAGTTATTGTTCGCCAAGATGTCAACAAAGGAACCAGAGATCTAGAGTATTAGTGCAGACAGAGCCTTACGATGTAAAGGTAGACTCTGTGTACCTGACGAAGAAAATCTCCGGAAAGAAATATTGGATGAAGCGCATAAGTCACGGATGACTATTCATCCGAAAGGTACAGAGATGTACAAGGATCTGAAGAGGAACTTCTGGTGGGAAGGAATGAAGAGAGAAATAGCCGAGTATGTATCTCAGTGTCTTACTTGTAAACAAGTAAAGGCAGAACATTAGAAGCCACCAGGATTACTATAACCGTTACCGATTCCTCAATGGAAATGGGAACACATCACCATGGATTTCGTGGTAGGAATGCCGAAGTCACAATAGAACCATGATGCTATTTGGGTAATCGAGGATTGACTTACAAAGATGGCACATTTTATTGCCTAAAGTATGACGTATCCAGTAGAACGTTTAGGCCGGATATATCTAAAACACATTGTATGGCTACACGGAGTACCTATTTCAATTGTGTCGGATCGAGATTTGCGTTTTACTGCAGAATTTTAGAAGAGTCTCTAAACAACAATGGGAACAACATTAAACTTGAGTTCAACATTTCATCTGCAGACTGATGGACAGACTGAACAAGTTAATCAAGTAATGGAGGACATGTTACGCGCTTACGTTATCATTCGAGCATAGGAATGGCACCATTCAAAGCTTCGTACAGAAGACCTTGCCGATTGCCGCTTTGTTGGATTGAAGTCAGAGATACTCAACTTCTTAGGCCAGAAATGGTACGAATGACCAGTGAGAAGATTCAGATTTACATGAGAAGATGAAGACAGCTCAAATGCGATACAAGAGTTATGCTAACAAGCGACGCAAAGACTTGGAGTTTGTTGTCGGAGATCATGTTCTACTCAAAGTTTTGCCTGTTCGAGGGATTGTTCGTTTTGGTCAGAAGAGAGGCAAGCTATCACCACGTTTCATTGGACTGTTTGAGATTCTAGAGCGTGTTGGAAAGGTTGCTTATCGACTTGCATTGCCGCCAAAGATGTCTGGAGTGCACAACGTGTTCCACATCAGTATGCTGAGGAAATGTGCTCACAGCCTAACGCACGAGATCAACTTCGAGGATATTGAAGTCAACGACAATGTTACATTCAATGAAGGACCAGTTCATGTTTTGGATCGAGGGATCCAGAAGCTCAGGAACCAGGAGATTCTGCTAGTCAAGATTTAATGGAAGCATTATGATGAAGGAGAAGCTTCGTGGGACTTAGAATCAGAGATGCGAGAAAAAGTTTCCATTTTTGTTTTAGACCTTGCTTGTTCTTGATTTCGAGGATGAAATCCTTAATAAGTGGTGGAGGATGTAATACCCTGTATTTTTGCTATATAATAAGACCTAGTATTTCATTTCTGTACTTGTATAACCTTTCCTTTTCTTTTGGTGAGATTTGGTTACTAATTGATTGCCATTGTTTACCAATCGATTGACACTTTTTGGTTACCAATCGATTGCCATTGTTCCCAATCGATTGCCATCTTACTGACTAAAATTCATGACGTGGCAACATACCAATCGATTGGCATTCTTTCCATTCGATTGCCTTCAAATATCTGTTACCAATCGATTACCATGAGTTCTAATCGATTGGCATAAGCTGAGATAAGTCTTCTTCTTTGCTTGAGCTTTGGACGTGTGGCACTCTCACACCTCTATATATATGAGATTATTCTTGGCCTTGGGTCTGTTTTTCTCAGTTTGAGAGAGAGAGAGAGAGAGAGAGAGAGAGAGAGAGAGAGACATATCTTGTTAGTTATATATATACACACATATATCTATATATATATACATACACACAAACACACTGCCTTAGCAGCAAGAAGAAGAAAAAAAAGAAGAGAAGAACAAGAAGAGGAGGAGAAGAGACAGAGAAGGGAGAGAGTTAGACAGAGTCGGAGGAGAAAGAGAAGCTTGGACTTTTAAGCTCACACCCACCAAACACACCCTTGGTGAGTTTTAAACTCACTTGGTCCCTTTATGTGATATTTTTACAAGTTATTATGAAGATTTGATGTAGAATATACATAGTTTTTACATTCATATATGCTGTTTTTGTAATCTGCTAGTGAAAGCAATCGATTGACATTATTTTAGACCCAATCGATTGCCAGTTTCTTCAATCGATTGTTACGACTTTTATCTCAATCAATTGGACCCTTATCCCAATCAATTGGTATCGGCAGAATATGGATTCTTTTGCCTATTTATCTTATTAAGGGTTCGATTCCCTATTCAGACTTCCGTTATGCGATTTGGGGTTGACTGGGGATAATGTGACAACAAAGTTTAAGTATGATTAAGAACAATGGGTTAATAAAATGACGTGAGATACTATGCGGTTCATGTATGAGTTCGATATCCATTTTCTTTTAATCAGAGTAGTCATGCCACATTGGAAATTATCATGTGTCAATATTAGAACATAACTTAGGTAGGTTTGATAAGTTCTGGGAATGGTGCGTGAAAGGACGTTTGGTTATGATATGTTCTAAAAACCAGTGAACTGATAAATGTTCTTAAAATGCGGTGAATTGGACCAAGTAGTTCTAGGATAAATCAGGGGATTAATGATATGCTCTTAAAGGCCAGTGAACTGATAAATGTTCTTAAAAGGCGGTGAGCTGGGATATACGATAGATGACGTTGAGTCGTGGCAATAGATAATATGCCTTGTTCGAAACGTTTATGTTCCTGAAATGCGGTGAGCAGGATATATTGTTCTTAAAAGCTGCGGACGGACTGACGTGGAGTCCATGACATGCGATGAGCAGGATACATTACTCTTAAAAGCGATGGACGTAATAAGGGTGTATCCCTAGAGTTAAACGATTGAGTATGTTTCATTCAGTCAGAATATGTTAAATGTCGGTATTCGAATAACAAGACGATAAGGGTTGGTTAACGATATTGAATGAGGAGCAAGATATTATTATAGTAGAACTTACCTCGTGTCTTCATAAGCTTGTTATTTACTTCAGATAACTGGTACCTTGTTAGCTTATACTCACTTAACTCTCAGTAAGTTGACGACCTTTATTGCTTGGACTTTCCCCCGTTTAGATTGTCTTGTACCTTATTCTGTAGATGACGGAGCCTACAACGATGGTTACTATCTAGGAAGAGAATACATCGAGGGTAGCCCCACTGTTGACGTCTATGTCGGGGAGGACTACTATGCTGATGTTTACGCTAGCTGAAGACCCGGAGATAGTTTTAGTTTATATTTCTATTTAGACTGTTTTGTTATATTTGGTACTTGGGCATATGTTGCTTCCAAACCTTACATATACTTCCGCTGTAGCTTTACTGTTGTAATAACTTTGATGTTTGTAATACTAGGAACTACTATTTGTATCCAGTTTGTTTTTATTACTTTTCTTGTTGTTGACTAGTACTGTGTGGTATGGATCATTAGTGACGTTCACCCATCATTCCCTATGGACCCAAAAGGAAAATTTATTTTTCTTTATTTTTGCAGTTCCGGGGCGTGACATCCTTCAAGATTTCTTATTTTTTATTTATCTTAATTCAATCTTCTTTTTCTAATAAAAAAAAGTTTATCGAATGGAATTTCACTTTACGGTACATGAAATTACTAATAAAAAATGTCCCTTTAAGTGATTTCTTAACAAATTAAAAATTAAATTAAACTTTAAATTTTTTGTAGTTATTTTTAGATATTTCCTAAATTTCTATTTTAAGATTTGTGAATACAATTACACTGGTCAATAATGCACTACTTTATATAGTAGCATCCCAATTTTTTTTCGTTGATTACAAAGAGGAGTGGGGGTTCGAATATCAGACCTAATGCAATGAAGGAATGTCGAATCAACTCAGTACAAAACGAGGGAAAAGACTTCTATACACTAAGGAAGTTTTGGTGTATATGCACCAAAATGATTTTGGGTATGAAACATTTGTTCCGTAATCGAGAACATTTGTTCCTCAAAACCACCCAGACCACTTTGGAACAAATATTTTCTATCATTGAACAAATGTTATCTACTCGGGAACAATGGTGTAGGTACACCATAACCACTTTGGTGCTAAAGCCTGTGCAGTTCACCAAATACAATTCTAAAATACATGAATTGGATAAATAAATTAATTATTAAATAGAAAATCAACATAAAAAAAAGAAAAAAAAAAAAAGAAGAGGAAATTAAAAAAAAAAAATTACATTATTAGCTGGGGGGTTTAATACATTTTACACCCTTGTAGTTTGTCATATGTGTCAGTTTGGTCCCCATAAGTGTGTCAAATAAGTCCAATAAATTCTTTAGTGACGAATAATTTTGTCACTGAAGGTAAAAATTTGTTGCAAAAAGTGTTTGAGGGACTAAAATGACAATGACACTTTCTAAACTACAGATACCAAATTAACACAAATGGTAAATTAGGAGGGTGTAAAATGTAGTGAAGCCTTAGCTTGGGGTCGGAGGGCTTTTTTCTCCTACATTTGAGCACATGACCCTTAACAGAGTAAATTGAAGATGCCCCCCTTATGCTAATTTTTTTCTTTGTTTGGGGTTAGTTTCTGTGTACATTTTATATTTTTCTTTCTTATTTGATTTTGAAGTTTGATTTGGCGACTTTTGGTTTGAATGGAATTACATATCATGTTGTTTGAAGATATGTTGATTGTTCATATTTCTAACCTAAATCTCCCACCAATTTTTTTTTTTTTTTGTTTAAATGTTAATTTTGATTATTTCTTTGTTAGAATCATTTTCACATCTGGAGTCTTAACACAACCTAAAATTTGCGCAACATACCCTGGATAAAAATAATCGAAATGTCATTAGCTATCAACTTGTCACACCCCGATTTTTGGAAAGCCAAATAATCAGTATAGAACTAAATCTAGACAACTATTCGACTGCCCAACTATCGGAGTGAACACCACAAAGCCCATCCTAATAAAACTTTTTAATGGAAATAGATGTTCTTAAAAACCTGGTTAAAACAGTTGTAATAAATCTCTATTTATGTTTTTAAAACAAAACCACCACATCTTCATTTTACAAAAAGCATTCATGCGGTTCCGAAAATACTCAAATATATTTGATTAAAGCTACAACTACTAAATCACTTATATTGAAAAGCGGAAGCTGAATAAACATTTCTAAATTCTCATTAAAAATAAAAATCTTTTCATTTATAATTAAAGCTTTGAAAGAATAACCTCTATTACAACCTTTGGTCAGAACTACTAAACGTCCCAATACCAACTACAATAATGGCCCACAATGCCAAATAAATGAAAATAGCAAATGAACAATAAAGGTCTTCATGCCCTCAAGCAAATCCATGCAATCCAATTGTCATACCGGCCTACTCCTTAATCTGCAAAACGGCTGCGTTTTTCGAGAAACGCCCCCACATGATAAACATCACACGGGTCAGCATTGTATAACAACACTGGTATGAGTAAACACGCCCCAGTCTCAAGGATCACCCGTGGTCCCCTCGACTCCAACCCAACAATAATCAATTAACATAATAATACCCAATAAATTTCTCTGAGGTTGGGAATCCGCTGGGCTCCCTCCCTTTCTTGACCACAAACACATATAGAGTTGTAGGCAGAACTGTAGTTCCACACGTGAGTGAGGACAAGCGGTAGTTTCCTCGAGTCACGGCGGCAGTTTGTTCCACCCACAAAGTAAAAGAAACACTTACTCTTAAATAACATGGTGAGCCAAAGCCTGCATACAATGGTTAGTGGGCCCACCATCCTGCAACCCGAGAGTTAGCACAAATCCTTAGTATTAGAATAAGAAATTCTCCAATATCGAATCATTATATCAATTTCCTTCGCATTATACCACGGTAACCATTTCGAGTTTTCAATTTCATGTTTCGCAACAGTCTATCCATTTGCATTTAACGCTCTACAATCACTGTCATTTTTTTCTTGCCCTAGGTTCACCACTAAGGTCACCCTACTCATGGTTAACTTACTTTTTTTATGAATGATTCATTATTCAGTTTCCTAGGTTCACCACTTGGTCACCCTCCATGGTACACCCACACATATATCCCATGTGTGCCCGGACATACTACTAACATCCACTCTGGTGCTAGTTTGGTTGGGGTATCAACCAAACCAGGTATACACACAGAAGGCCAGTCAATATGCCTAGACGTCTAACAAATAAGCCGGGCATAAGGCTTAGGCCAGCTTGATCACGAAGCCACTGGCAAAAGGGTACACTCAGCAAGTCGAGCTACCAAAAAAAACATAGCACACAACGGGGAGCGGTGAACACTAAGGAACTTGAAACCACTTTTTTTTTTTACCATCTACGTTAATTCACACAAGTACCATTCATGAGGATTTAATCACGTCATTAACCACTTCGAAAATTTATCATTTATTACATGGATTATCATTATCCGATTATTCACAATAAGGCCCTTGCGCCAAACTTCTATTCACGTCTCTAACGTAGTATTTCCACAATCATCATTTAATACTACACATAGCATAAGTCATAGCATTTAAAATCGACATTCAACAGTACTATTTAAAACGGTCCCAAACAAACCTTATATTAAACAGCCCCAAAACTAGCATGGGTTGAAATTGTTCTTCATAATAATACCGTACAAAGAAACATCTCTAACAATTTTCATAAACATAATTCGAAATTCGGAGTTAACATTTACTGCTACTGTAATATAAATTTTCTGCCCAAACGGTGCAGAATTGAGAAAAATACCATTAGACGAAAAACGTGCAGAATCGCGTTTTACATTGACTTACGTGAACAGTTTTATCAAAAACAAAATGTATGAATTAATACGAATTATTTTCTAAAACAGATATGAAATTTTCTTTAATTTTACCCAAATTCGAATTTGTGTTAGTCTTTTTTTTTTTTTTTTTGTTCAATTTTCTAAATAACTTATATATAACCTTTGATATATATATAAATATATAAATGTATATGTATGTATCACTATAGATCCGTATTATATAAACACCCATCTATACGATTTATTCAAACTATACTGAACACAATCGAAAATCAATCAAACTACGAATCAACCCTACAAATCTACATGTTTACTCACCAAATTGGGAAAAGCAAGATGATGTTGATGGTGGTGAACTCCCTTCTTTTCTCTTCTCTTCTCTTTTTCTTCTCCTTCTAGGTGGCTAGGGTTGCCTCTTCTCTCTTGTCTCTTGTTCTCTCTCTATCTCTCTCTCTCTCTCTCTCTTGAGGCTGCTCTCTTTTTTTTTTTTCTAACCCTAGGATATATTATCTATCTATATACATATAATACACACACAATACATATATTACTCACACAAATATTAATAATCCCGTTTTTCTTTTTATGGGCTAACAAAAGAGACCCATATGAGCCCAGAATGCAACACAAACCACTAAAATGGCTAGCCCAAATGGTACTCATACCCCGGGTACTTAATTTCAATACCAGATACACTATTTGACACATTCGCGGGCCTGTAAACACTATATTAAAAAAAATACATATCAACACTTCATTTTTTTTTTAATAAATTTAAATTAATAAAATGTAGCATTCAAACTAAAGGGCTCACTAATGATTTTTTTTATATGTCCTCCAAACTTAAAATTTTTAAAGACGTGTCTTACATAGGCACACTCATATAATATTGCTAACTGAAAATTATAATTAAAATAATTATTTATACACTTAGAAATTTTAGGGTTATTACACAACTCCTACATTTTTTAAGATTCCAAGCCCTCATAATTTTTTCCCTATAGTTTATTTTTTATGCGCATGCCCTGTTATTGAATGGAATGTAGAATTGTAAATCCAAATCAAAAGGATTTAGCTAAATGTCTATTTTCTACATTTTTTATTTTCTGGTTTTCTGTATAGTTTTTTTCCTCCTTATATCACTTGCTATATCTCCACGGAGTCATTATGAAATATTTGGTATGTATTTTTTCGACATTTATAATAATGCACTATGCACTTCCTCCAATGTAACATTGTACTCCGTATCTATTTTGTGTTTGTTCAATGATTAGTAGTTATGCACTATCCATTCTTCTTACCAAATTAATGGTTATAAAATACTTAAAAGTTCTAATATATTTGAAAATACAAAAATGATAGGAATACACACCAAACGACACACTAAACGACACACCAGCTTTAAGTGCATGTACTCTGTGCTATGTAAGTGATGCACATAAAAGTATGAAAAATTCAAACAACACAGAATACATACATTTAAAACATAATGTGTCGTTTGGTGTGTCGTGTATCCCTATCATTGTTGTTGAAAATATTAAGCTTTAGTTGTAGAGTAGGCATGTTTCTTTGTGTTTTAGTTGCAGTATATAGTCATATTTGGTTTTGTAAATATTTATCCTGTGCATTGCATGGGTTGACAACTAGTCACAGATGGATTCCCAAAAAAAAAAAAAAACAGTAATTTACGAGTAGAGAGAGAGAGAGAGAGAGAGAGATTCATATGGGTCTTTGCTGGTCTTCTCCTCCCAATAACCAGACCCCAAGCACTACTGGCCAAATCACCTCAGGTACCCCCATAATGGTATTTCTTTTCCTTTTTTTTTTTTGTTCTGATCATTGCTATATTTGCTTAAAGAAATTGTTTGGGTAATTTTTACATTAAAAAGTCCTTAAAATGGTAGTCTTATTAGTTCCTTTTAAAAAACAATACAATTGTTTCTTGCCTTGCTTGTTGATCATTGTCGTACAAATATTCAGCTAATTTGTTCAATTCTTTTTTTTTTTTTTTTTTGCGATGTGGGTTTCGCTTTAATCCTGATAAATTCTTTAATAAATTCACATCGTTTCATCAGTCAATCTGTAGTCAAACACCTACAAAACCATGTCTTTTGACTTCAATATATAGTTGTTTTTTTTTTTTGGGGGGGGGGGGGGGGGGGGGGGGGGGGGGGGGGGGTGGGGGGGAGAAATCCAACATCATCCGGTCAATTTTGCCAATTAGTTATGTGGGTTTCACCTTTCATTTCACAAATTAAACCAATCTGAGTCTGCTGAATTTCCTACCCTTACCATATTATACAGTAGTATTATTTGATTTGACAAAGTAGTACTCCGTATTATACAGTAGTATTATTTGATAAGACAAGCTGAATATAGAAACAGATTTTGAAAATCAAAACTAGCAAACAAGCACTGAAACCTTAGAGTCTAGAAACAGATTTAGAAAATCAAAACAAGCACTGAAACACCCTAGATTCGAAGCACCATATGGAATATAGAAACAGAGAGTGAAATACGTATATGTGTGTGTGTATACTTATATAAGCAGATCGAACACAGTATGATTAAATATAGCAGATCGAACAGATCGAACATATGTGTATATGTATATATATATAAACAGATCGACTATAGCAGATATAGAGATCAATATAGAAAAGAAAAGCACCTTAAAAGTAGAGAATTATCGATGATCCTGTTGAGGACAGAGAGAATCAACTGAAACCCTAGATTCAAAGGAGTTGTGTTGAATCTTCCGTGGCTGCTGAGAAAGAACCCTAGCTTTGCGCTCCGTTTGTTCTCAGTCGTTTCAGTCGTGAGAGAGTCCCGATCGAATTGTGTAAAATGATTTACGGATAGTTTAAATGTAAGTCATTTTTCATTGGTTAGAGTAAAATGTTTTTCAAGTAAAATATTTTACCTACTTATTAGGGTAGCCAAACACCGGAAACTGTAAAAAGTATTTTTCGGAAAATATTTTACATCAAAACAAACGGAGTGTCCATTTTGATTTCTGATCCTTTTTAATTCACATCTCTCTCCTTCACTTCAATTGATTGGAAACTCTTATCTCGTATCTTCAGTGACCTTATCACATCTTGAAGTTTTTATAAACCCTTATTTTTCAGAAAAATTCGTTTAGGGCCCGATATTTGATCGTTGAAGTGTAATTAGATTTGTGGGCTTCGTTGAAAATTTGTTTCAGAGGGTTGTGATTGTTTGGGATTTGAGAGGATGAGTTCTCAGAAGAAGAGGAATTTTTAGATTGAAGTGTTTAAGCATATAGGGTTGTTGTGGATCCCAAAAATGCAGAGAAGATTTGGAAGATTTTGGAGCATGCGATTCATGAAATATATAATCATAATGCTAGTGGTCTCAGTTTCGAAGAGCTCTACAGGTTTGATGTTTATCTAAACCTCGTATTCACCTTTTATTTTTTATGGGTTGTTTGTTCCTTATTGTTTGATAGTTTTGATGTTGAGCTGTTGAGATATATTGGGAAACTAAAATGATTCCATTTTATTGTTGGGTTCATGAAAATCTTGTTGTTGAACTTGTTTCTAGGGTTGTTTGTTAATAACTTCATTCTATTCAATTGTTGAACTTGATGTGGCACGCCGCAAAAAGGTGAAGGCATAATTATGTATGTGTGTCTGTGTGTGTACTGTATATGTGCATATGTGTGTGTGTGTGAGTGTATACATATAATTTGTAACTAGCATTATTTGTTAATCATTTCATACTTCTGTAACCAAAATCTGCTTAGTTTGACTTGACCATTTCTGTTCAAGTGTTGAACTTGTCAAAAGGTGAATGCACAAGTACGTATAAGTGTGTGTATATATGTATATAGGTTTGGAGTTTGGAGGTGGGTTCCTCTTTGTGCAGTTGTGTGTTCCTTAATATCCTTATGTCTTGTACCGGCATGTTGGTGAGGTTGAGCCGTAAGACACATGGTTCTGGTGGCTTTTATGGTGGCAAGAATTTAAAGTTTGACTTGACAAAAATTACTTGATGCATCAAATGGCTTCATGCAGTTTAAATAGTTGGTACTAAAAAACTATGCAATCTCGTTCCCAATTGGAGTCAAAAGGTTTTGTTGCTTCTTAGGTTAAGCTTCTGGTCTCAACTGCTTGTGTGTTCAACGGGTAATAGATGTCGCAGAGCAAATAGTAACAACTGATGTATGATATTGGTGTCTTGATTAATCAGTGATGAGGTGAGGATGACCCGAGGAGTAAATACTACACATCTGATAGATTGAAAAATAATTTGTATATCTTTTAGTTGTAAGTCTTATGTTATGTATTACCTATATTTTCTTAGTCATACTACTATGTGCACTCGATTTTCAGGTTCATCATTTGGGATGCATTATGCCTTCTTTTTTGCCGGGAATTGGTGAAAACTCTCTTTTTTTTTTGTTGTATGTTCTATCTGAACCGCCATAACTTGAAATGCACCGTTCAATATTTGCACATGCCATTTAACGTGCACTTCTTTTTCAAGAACACGCCTGATCCATTGCTTCCTTACATTCCTAGAAATCTAGCTTATAACCCATAAGTTGATTCATAGCAGCAAAACAAGCTATTAAGTCTCTGATATAGTTTGATGTTGAAATTAGGCTCTGAAGGCAGAAGAGGCTGAAATAAGGGGTTCTAAGACTTCATCTCTTGAGTAGGTCTCTGTCTTACAGTGATCTGAATAAGTGAGAGATCACTCGTAATGCCAGGCTGCCAGCTTTATATGACTCTAGATTATTATAGAAACTTCTTACCTCCTTGGTCACATTGTTTTTGGGCTTGAAATGTTAAATTGGAGCATCCAACCCAAAACCAATTGGCAATGGGTGGAGTGGCCCCTTGAACTTATATATTGAGTAGCAAGGTTATAAGTCCCCGATGTGGGACAAACAATCTCAACACGCCCCCGCACGTGTGGCATGACTGAGAGCCAAACACGTGGATTACTGAGATAGGGTGACGTAGAGCACACGTGGACAAATTTGGCCCAATAATAACCTGGCTTTGATGCCATGGAGATTGAAAGAAACAAAATGGAAGTGCAAAGAAGCCAAAAAACGTAACACAGAAGCAGATCGGAGCCCAAAAACCTTGAAAAAAGGAGCCAAAAGACTGCCGGAGGGTCGCTGGAGCTGCTGGAGGTTCGCCGTGCTCCGGCAAAGGTCGCCGGAGGGTGGGCTGAAGGGTTGGTGCTGCGGCTGCTTGGGTGGGCTGCGGCTGCTTCCTTTGTGGTTGCGGGTGCTTCTTTGACTGTTAGGGTTAGGGTTTTGACTGTAGGGGCTGCGGTTGAGTGAGAAAGAAACTCTCGAACTTCTTACGGAAATCCGGCAATGATAATGAACTCTCGAATCCTAACTAAGGATCGGCAAGATGAGTAAACCCAAGAACGATTGCTCTGATACCATGTTAAATTGGAGCATCCAACCCAAAACCAATTGGCAATGGGTGGAGTGGCCCCTTGAACTTATATATTGAGTTGCAAGGTTATGAGTCCCCGATGTAGGACAAACAATCTCAACAGAATGCATTATTGAAAGTCACATTTAAACATGTTAATAGGATAGATTCTACTCCAATCTAAATTACACCACTGGTGTTCAGAGTTTCTGGAGTTTGAGACGTACATATTCTGGCAATAGCCAGCAGGTAGGAGTATAATTATTATCCTATTTCCATAGCCATGTTGCTTCGTGCCGGGCACAGATAAACTTGTCATGGTGTAAGTTCCCTGTTTTCTGAATACGAATGAAGAGTTTGTTGTAGGCAATGTTTAAGGAAGATTGTCATACGAATGAAGAGTTTGTCATACATGTACTCAACAGTCTCTCAACTACCCAAACCAAAACTTACATCCTCATTGCTATCAATTGTCTATGGGCTTTTGTTAAAACATAGATCGTCATCATTCATTCCCATTTTCGTGTATTTTGATCTTAAAGCTGTCAATATCAGAATTTTGCATGTAATATATACTCCAGAAAAACATTAATCACTCATCTCCATTTTAATTCACATCTCTCTCCTTCACTTCAATTGATTGGAAACTCTAATCTCGTATCTTCAGTGACCGTCAATTTGTAGATCACATATCAAATCGTGAAGTTTTTAAACCCTAAATTTTCAAAAATATTCGTTTAGGGCCCGATTTTCGATTGTTGAAGTGTAATTAGATTTGTGGGTTTTGTTGTAAATTTGTTTCAGTGGGTTGTGATTGTTTGGGATTTGAGAGGATGAGTTCTCAGAAGACGAGGAATTTTCAGATTGAAGCATTTGCATTTAAGCATATGGATGTTGTGGATCCCGAATATGCAGAGAAGACTTGGAAGATTTTGGAGCATGCGATTCGTGAAATATATAATCATAATGCTACTGGTCTCAATTTCGAAGAGCTCTACAGGTTTGATGTTTATCTAAGTCTCGTATTCACCTTTTTTGGGTTGTTTGTTCCTTATTGTTTGATAGTTTTGATGTTGAGCTGTTGAGATATATTGGGAAACTAAAATGATGCAGTTTTGTTTGTTGGGTTGATGAAAATCTTGTTGTTTGAACTTGTTTCTAGGGTTGTTTGTTAATAATTTCGTACTTCTGGAGCCAAAATCTGCTTAGTTTGACTTGACCAATTCTGTTCAATTGTTGAACTTGATGTATGATTGACAAATACTACACATCTGATAGAGTTGAGGAAGACTCAAGGAGTAAAGTCTACTCATCTGATAGATTGACAAATTATTTGTATATCTTGTAATTGTAAGTCTTATGTTATGTATTACCAATATTTTATTAGTCATACTACCATGTGCACTCGATTTTCAGGTTCATCATTTGGGATGCATTATGCATTATTTTTTGTCGTATGTTCTATCTGAACCGCCATAACTTGAAATGCAATGTTCAATGATTGCACATGCCATTTACCGTGCAGTTCTTTTTCAAGAACACACCTGATCTATAGCTTCCTTACATTCCTAGAAACCTAGCTTATAACCCGTAAGTTGATTCATAGCAGCAAAACAAGTTGTTAAGTCTCTGATATAGTTTGATGTTAAAATTAGGCTCTGAAGGCAGAGGAGGCTGAAATAAGGGGTTCAAAGACTTCATCTGTTGAGTAGGTCTCTGTCTTACAGGCATCTGAATAAGTGAGAGATCACCAGTAATGCCAGGCTGCCAGCTTTATATGACTCTAGATGATTATAGAAACTTCTTACCTCCATGGTCACATTGTTTTTGGGCTTGAAAGAATGCAGTATTGAAAGTCACATTTAAAGATGTTAATAGGGTGGATTCTACTCCAATCTAAATTGCACCACTGGTGTTCGGATTGTCTGGAGTTTGAGACTTACATATTCTGGTAATACTCGGTAGGTGTGAGTGTGCCTAATTATCCTATTTCCATAGCCCTGTTGCTTCGTGCCAGGCACAGGTAACCTTGTCATGGTGAAAGTTCCCTGTTTTCTCAATACGAAGGAAGAGTTTGTTGTAGGCTTTGTTTAGGAAAAATTGCCTGACAGTGTAGAAGTGCTGCAAGGAGTACTCTTTCTTGGGTTATGGCCGTACGTGTACTCAGCAGTCTCAACTACCCAATCCAAAACTTACATCCTCATTGCTTATCAACCGTTATGGGCTTAAAACATAGACCGTCATCCCCATCCACGTGTATTTTGCTCTTAAAAACATCAATATCAGGATTTTGCATGTAATATATACTCAATAAATTCATCTATCCTTGATGGGAAGTAAACCTTAGATCGTTTTTTTCATGTTACCCCCCCTCCAAGTTTTTATTGGTCTTAAAATATGAGAGTATCGAAACTTGCATGCAAGATGTATTAAAGTCAGGTTAACTGATATTTTTTCCTTTTTATTTCTGCTAAATAAGAGAGTGTTCATGAAAGCACCAACCAGGGGGTGCACCCATGAACAGAGGATATACACTATTATGAAATTACAGATTTGGGTCATGATGTCCTCCCTTTAGATGTTCAACTGCTCTAAAGCCTATAGCATTTTGAGCTTTTCTGGTGCTGCTGTTTTCTCCACAATTACAAGGTAGGTATAATTTTAAGTGTGTAACATCCTATTCTGTAGCCTGGACATATCATGTGCACGTCAGTGAAGGTGTTATTGGAGCGGTTCCCTTGTTTTATCAAAACCTGCCCTGAAGCAGTGCCCAGATGTTACATATACTTCTGACAGGATTCCTATTTGACTTATCCATCATATGGCATATCTATGAGGTGTTGCCTATTGGTCAAGATCTGTTAGGGATTTTTAATTGACTGCCATCTTATTTACATCAGAGATTTTTACTGTTCTGATGTTTTACTGTTGTAAAATAGGAATGCTTACAATATGGTTTTGTACAAATCTGGAGAGAAACTATACTCCGGACTTGTGACAACTACAACATCACATCTGAAAGAAATCGCGAAATCGATTGACGCTGCTGAGGGAGGGTTGTTTCTAGAAGAACTAAAGAGGAAATGGGCAGACCACAACAAGGCATTGCAAATGATCCAAAACATCTTGATGTACATGGATAGGACTTTTATTCCGAGTACACACAAAACCCCAGTTCACGAACTTGGGTTGAACCTGTGGAGGGATAATATTATATACTCCAGCAATATCCAGACAAGGCTTCAGGATACCCTCCTTGAACTTGTAGAGAGAGAAAGAACTGGTGAAGTTATAAACACGGGTTTGATGAGGAACATAACCAAAATGCTAACGGATTTAGGTTCTTCTGTTTACCAAGAAATCTTTGAGAAACCTTTTCTCGATGTCTCGTCTGATTTTTATCGTGGCGAGTCCCAGCAGTTCATCGAGTGTTGTGATTGTGGGGATTATCTAAAGAAAGCTGACAGGCACTTGAATGAAGAGATTGAGAGAGTGTCCCATTACTTGGATGCGAAAAGTGAAGCAAAGATCAATAATGTGGTGGAGAAAGAAATGATTGAAAGTCATATGCAGAGGTTAGTTCATATGGAGAACTCGGGTTTAATTAATATGATAACGGATGACAAATACGAAGATCTGGGAAGAATGTACGGCTTGTTCCGCAGGGTTCCTAATGGACTCTCTATAATTAGAGATGTCATGACTTCTCACATTCGAGATACAGGTAAAAATCTAGTTACGGATCCAGAAAAGGTAAAAGATCCTGTAGATTTTGTGCAGCGGCTCTTGGATGAAAAGGATAAACAAGATAAGATCATAAATTTGGCATTTAACAACGACAAGACATTCCAGAATGCTTTGAATTCCTCGTTTGAGTTTTTTATTAATTTGAACCCTCGGTCACCGGAATTCATTTCTTTATTTGTGGACGATAAGCTCCGAAAAGGGCTAAAAGGGGTGAGCGAGGAGGACGTGGAGATTGTACTGGATAAGGTGATGATGCTTTTCTGTTACCTCCAAGAGAAAGACATGTTTGAAAAGTATTATAAACAGCATTTGGCAAAGAGGCTTCTATCGGGGAAAAGTGTCTCTGATGATACTGAGAGAAGTTTGATAGTTAAGCTCAAAAAAGATTGTGGCTACCAATTCACTTCAAATTTGGAAGGTATGTTCACCGACATGAAGACATCTCAGGATACAATGCAAGTTTAGTCTTCTTTTCTCATTCAATCAATGAATGTCACTGGAGAGTCCTTGCATTGAGCTGTAGCAGTGCTTCTTGTCTCTCGAACCTTTCGTGGGTACCAAGGGCTACTGTGAAGTGTAATTGGTAGTTCTTCTTACTCAAGATTTGAGTTGATCTTAAACTTTTACTATAGAAGAATATATATATAAACTACTCCTTTAAAACTTCCGTAGTCATTTACTGAACTGAATGAATTGTCGACTTGCTTACGAAAATTTGAATTTGTTAATGAAGACTTGTTTTAATAGCTCCGGTTTCAGTTTTCTAAGTGTCTTGTCATTGACATACAAAGAAATAAAATGTGTGTTTAGACATGGTTTTTGTATTACCATCTCTATTATTGTCTTTGCTTCTGTAATCTTGAAGGCAAAAAGGCTATATTTGAAGCTTCACCAGGAAGTATTAAGTTCAAAGACTGCAACTCTAATCAGTCTTTCAGAATTTCATCAGCTGTTGGAAAAACAGGTTTGGTGATATGGTAATTGTGAAAGCAGTGGCATTGGTTTGGAAGAACTCACACACCCATCAATTGACAAGGGCATTTGTCCTTGCAGTCTTTTCTTTTGAACTTTTAAGGCACCATGACATTATTATTTGGGTAAATTACGCTAACACCCCCTTAACTATGGCCTTTTTTCTAATACACCCCTCAACTGTAAAACTCAACAAATTGACCCCCTCAGCTATTACAATTTTTGACTTGCACCCCTCCAATTTGGTTGTCGTCCAAATAAAACGAGTACTTTTGTATCATGTAACCAACACATGATATAAAAGTGTTAATAACATGACATCTTTGCCTCTCCTCGAAGATTTTAGAACAAAAATGCATAAAATTTTGTCACCAACAAAGGGTAATTATGTGTGCAACAATGGATAATTGTCCTAAAATTTTTAATGGCTCAAAGGTGGGATAAATAAATATCATACTCTTAACATTTTTGTATCTTGCTTACATGAAACAAAAATATTACGAGTACTTTTTTGGACGAATTTTAACAGAAGGGGGTGTTAGTGAAAAAATTCAATAGTTGAGGGGGTCAGTTTTTGACGAGTTTTATAATTTAGGGTTATTTGAAAGAGACATTAATCCTGGGTCTCACTATATTAGCCAATAGAAGAGGGTGAGCAAAAGTGAGCAATTTTGGCGTGAGTAAAAATGTGTTCTTAGATATAAGGACGTTCTATTATAAATACTAGCAAATAACCCGCGCAATGCGCGGGCACATTGTTTGGAATAAACGTAGTCTACATTTTCTGTGTTCATCATAATATTGTCAAAAGATATATTTGATTACGTAAAGCAATTGAACATTTTGTAATGAGCCCCGTTACTGCAGTTACATATATTCATGGCCAACAATGTTATGGGCACAAAAACTTTACACAAACATTATCTCCCCCTCTCTCTCTCTCTCTTGGTTGGCACTGTGGTGTCCATTGAAATTATCGGACTCCACAGTACCACCCAAGAGAGAGATAGAGTGTTTGTATAAAATGTTTGCGAGTGTTTGTGCCCCAAACATTACTCATGAATAAAAATACATAAAATACTTTCATACTAACATTGAGCACCACCGTTAATAACTTGTATGATTACGTATTGTTTGCAATAGAGCCACAAATCGACTCATTGTTACAACCAAGAAAGAATAAGATATTTTTGGAATCTTTTGCGTTTTGTTGGTAAATAATAGGTAAATGAAAAGCCCTTGGATACATCATATAAGTTGAAATATGCATGTCTTTTTCTGAAAGCCTCCCGTAGTTTTCTAATGAAAATATATGACTTCAACCCAAATGAAGCGCACATCATCATGGTCTTAAAAGCTAATCGGCGCTGCTTAAATTCTTAAACCGCCTGCTTATTAAAAAATCATTTGAAAATTCAGCAATAATTATGAAGAAAGGCATAATATTGCTATTCTAAGAGATGATTCAAAATTCTTAACAGCCAAGGGTTGTAAAGGATTTTGTTTTGTGAAGCGCAGATTCTTCAAAACACCACATATAAGAATCAAATGAAAGTTATCCTGTCTTATATCTATGTAAATGTTTCAATGAAAACATATATTGTAAAAGTTTCCAATATAACCAATGTCCTATTGGTTGAGCAATTGGTGATAATAGGATGAGATAAATGTAGACAAACACACTGAAAGAGAAATCATAGTAGCTTTAATACCTTCTCCACCACCCTTTATAGATCACTTAGATCAGAGAAATACAGAGTCAACACCTTATTCGAAATTTTAACACAATTTTTTTCTTGAAAGACAAAAATTTTATTGCTTACGTTCCTTGGGAAGGAGCCCAGAAGCAGCTAATGATTCGTGAGGTGGAGCCCATATGGCTAAGGCTGGCTGCAGAAGGGAAAACCTAATACACTTTCCGAATCCTACCTAGGAGGATAGCTTGATTCACTCATGAAGACACAATTTAGCTCTTTGTTTAAACATTAGGTGACAATTCTTAAACCTTCTTAAATGTTCAATAAGTGAATGAAAATCACCTTAGGGAGGTTCCAACAAAGCATATAGATAAAGGTTCACTATTGCTCCACTATGAGGCCTCTGATGAGGTGTAACTTGTAATAGCTTCCTTAATACTAAAGAACTTTTCCTTCACTGAAAACTACGAAAATAATGAATAAAATGCTACAGACAGTTATCTATGCAATCGACCTTCTAAAATTCACTATTTAATAATTAAAAACTTGCACAGGCAAAAACTCAAACTGATGAAGTTTTACTACTTCCGTCAAATCTGATCTTCAGGTATAAACTATAAAAAGTCAAATTGAATTTCTCCATTTTCCTTATTATTCTTGAGCATAGGCTACTGAATTGTGATGATGACGTGTTTATACACTTAATGTACTTGATTTAATATTTCTGGTAATAGTAAGAATTGTTTAAGTACTTCAATTCTTTGAATGATTCAACAACCAGCATAATAGTTTAGCTTTCCGTACTTTAAACAAATCATCATGTTTTTGAATTCCCAGAAAGTTGTATAAGTGAGGACTTCTTTTGAAAAGAGACTCCCTCTGTCCCAATTAAGGGACCCTTTTTGGAATTCCAACCATTTAAGAAAGCTTTTTGTTTGTTGTGAAAATTTTCAACTTCTCGTTGTTACCCTTCTTTTAAGTTTAAAATTTAAATGTCACGTCAAATGAAAAATGAGGATTTTAAATTGGACACCCTTACATAGAATGTACAAATCTTAAATTGGGACGGAGAGAGTATATTTTAGTGCCTCATATCCATTGTAGAGAGTGATAAAATTTTGTTAAGGTGTTAATTAATGTTGGTACCAGGGAAGAGGTAGTTATTTACAAAGACTCTTCCTATCCACCTTCCCAAAACAACATTTTTAGAATAGTCCTCCTCCTCCTCTTCCTCCTCCTCCTCCTTAAGAATAAAGAATTAGTTCACCTGTATGAATAAAACTTACATACACATACACCTATATTTAAATTTACCTCGCGACTCCCCTGTACTTGGATACTCCCCTTGGAAATCATATACTCCTTCTGTGATAAGGAAAAATGAAGATTAATTAATTAAGGTAATAAGCCATGAAAGATATATTTTGGATAATATCTTTGGAGTCGTACGTTCTTAAAGAGGCTAGGTGCTCTTCTTTGTTACAATTTGCATTTTATTTATCTCTTATGAATCATCTGCATAAGAATTGATTAAGATTTGTTGCTATAACTCATTAGCACACAAATATACACACATAATGTTTATATGAAATATTGTAGATATGTATACCAAGAAATTGGTGAAGGTTGACATCCCCCAATTTTTAAGCACAGCTAAATCATATGCTCTCACTGCAGATTCTTCTTCATCATAAGCTCCCGAAAAATTTGGGAAAAAGTTTGTCATTCTTTGATTAGTCCAAAAATGTGAAAAAATATATGCAAATCCAAGTTTTGATTGCCAAAATACTCACCTAAGTGAGCTGTCCAGTCCCAAATTAAATTCTACTCCAAACGCACACCAAAGGATAAAAGATGAAAAAATAAGCCAAAAACAAAAATAAAATAAAATAAAATAAAAATGAAAGACCGTTGAAGGACTATATTACAATTTAAAAAAAAAAAAAAAAAACCTCTATACCTTGTTTCCCTTTCATTTTCTGTGCTCACCACTTATCAAAGTTGCCTAGAAAGATGGAAGATCGTGATAATGACAAAGGTACATTTTTTTACCTACAATTCAATGCTTGCAAATTTTTCATCTTGCAACTCAGAAAACTCAACATCCGTGATAAGCCCCTACTTTATAAACTCGGCAAGCCCAGAGCTAATTCTTTCTCTGACAATGTGTTTAATGTGTTAGTGTCTATTAGCACTCATTGAGGTTAGTACAATGTAGCAGTCAAATTTTAACCCAATAGGATGGTTAATCCAAATTTTGCCACCAATAGAAGAATTACTTGTAAAGGGGAAAAACAAACTTAGAAGGTTTTCAAACACTAACTATAGTTTGATTTCTCAAAGCAAGGCAAGACATGTGTCATAATCCACTTAACACTAAATAACCACACTGAATGGGCCTGCAATCTTCACCAATTCTAAGCATTGTCCCATTGAACAAAAAACACATAGAACATAGTCATTAGTTATGATGAAAGAAGAGTACTCACCATGAATGAAGTCTACAGCTCGATTAAGATTCGCCAATGAAGGATCAAAGAGGTAATCTCTTGTCTGAATAACCAGTGGTCTATCCCATGGGCCTGAAACCATAAGAATGCAAGTATGCGTAAATCTGCAAACATACCAAAAAACAACTTTCTTGATCCTTAGGGTATAGTTTATTCGAACATAAATTGCTCTTGTGAAAGACTATTCATTGGTAAAAACACTTCTGGGAATCACCTATTTAATTTTGGTATTCTACGGTGGTGCCCAGGTAAAATACATTGTCTCTTCAACTTAGCTTCATTTAAATTTTTTTTTTAAAAAAAGTGCAGTACATATAAATTCGAAGAGAAAATGATAATTTTACCTCATACCCGATTAGGGATTGGATCATGGGGCTTCCCTTGTTATCAGAAACGAAAAAATTAAAGCAACAGAAAAATACCATTTACATAGATAATTAGAGAATTTATTAATTCAAATACTCTACCACTAATGAAACATATGTAATCAATATGTAATTAGGGGAAACATATGTGTGAAACATATGTAATCAATATGTAATTTGGGTTATCCATTCATGCATATATACTTTAATTAATGTTTTAAAACGTTTCCTAGTGTCCACACATTATTTCGCCCAAATGTAATTTGATTTTTGGCAATATTGTAACAAAGTTTCAGTAAAAAAATATACCTGTTCCTGGGATCATAGCTCAAGAAAGACCTTTGCAGCACCAATCAAACTGGTGCAAATCTTTTGTCTCATCTAAACTACGGACACATGAAATAGGCTAACCTCAAACAAAATTAGTCAGAAGTTACCTAAAAACACACACCCCAAATCAGTGAATGTCATATGGATCTCAAACAGATAGCTAATCAGATACAAACATATTGATATATATATATATATATGTTTATGTGTGCATATGTATAAATATGCAACGCTCATGGCGGTGGGTGTCGGGATCGTCCGGCTGCGAACTACCCAACTTCGCACACCCCTCTCCCCTCGCCTGTATTTGTCTCTATGTGTTATACATTTAAGAGAGAAACGATTCATCTAACATAGAGAAGCGTTTGAACATGGAGAAGTTAAAGCACAGGGACACGTGTCAATCTGACGTTCATTTTTGCTTGGACGCTCCGCTATTAGTATAGATAATAGATTAGTATAGATAATAGATAATAGATAATAGATGTTGGATTAAGGAAAACTTAAAAAAAAAAAAAAAAAACATGTTGGATTAAGTCCCTCAATTATTATTTTTTAGACATTAAAACCCTCCCTAGCTGCCCAACTCGCCACACTCTCTTGCCACATCCTAGCATTCCTAAAATCCCAACGATAAGAGTCCACGCACGCCGCGCGCGCCATCCTTCCCAAGCCACTCATATCGTGTGAGTGGCTGTATTGTATCAGATAAAACCTCATTTCAAAATTATTTTTTAAACTTTAAACCTCCATAGCTTTTGATTTACAACTCTATTTTTTGCAAAATTTATACTGTTAGAATCGTATCGACGAGAGCTACAAAACTAGTACCATTATCGCTATGTTTTGAGCAATACACACACACACACACACACACACACATATATATATATATATATTTACATGTCGTGACAGCATTATTCCTGAAAAGTGGTGAAATTCAACATTGTTTTACCGCATTTCAAAAGTGGTGACATTTCATCACTTTTAATCATGGATGCCAAAACATGAGATGTTTATGAAAGTATTCACCACAATTATAATTTCATTACTTTTAAACAAAGTTGTGAAATTTTACCAATTCTAATTCCAGATGTCAAAACATTTGAAGTTTATAAAAGTATTCACCACAATCATAACTCTACCACTTTGACAAACAAAAATTTCTCCACATTCGAAGTGGTGAAATTTCACCAATGTTTGACGAACAAGGCGTGTAAAATTTCGGTCTTATATATATATATATAGTTGCTCAAAACATATCAACAATAATACTAGATTTTTACCTCTCGTCGACACAATTTTAACGGCATAAAATTTGAGAAAAATGGAGTTGTAGATAAAAAATTATGGAGGTTTAAAATTTGAAAAATATTTTTGAAATGGGGACTACTATTGTGTGTGAGCTCACACGATGTGAGTGGTCTGGGGAAGTGAGGCATTGTAAGCATGAAGTGCGTGTGTATTTTTTTGGGAATTTCTGGGGCGCATGGACTCACATGGTGAGAGATATACGCTGTATTACCTGGACTATGATTCCTTTTGAGAATTTTTAGAAAGTTGAAGATCGAGCAAACAAGAGTGAAGGGTATAAAGGGTTAGGGTGGGCTATAGCTCACCCCAATTATTTGAGGGAAATTTTTTACATGGAAAAAAAATTATAGGTAATATGTGTACTTAGTGCCCTCTAAATTTTGAAAAAGAAAAAAAAATTATGTGTAAAATTTTGTTCCAAATATAATTTATCCTTCATAGTATATTTGTCCCATTACATTTTCGTATCACTTTTCAATTTAACATAACCCAAATTATTCTACCATAGGTCAAGTTTAACAAATCACACTAAACTATGAATCCTTATATCCAAAAATGATGATAAAAAACTATGAATAACTCTTGGGACACATAAGAATCTCAAAAAAAACAAGATACATAAACCACAATGTGTCCATCTCTCTCCTAATGGGCACTGACACTGTGGGGTCTATTGGATAAAAATTGGTTTTGGCCATGTTTGATGTCAAATAAAAGTGGGACTCATTTAGAGTTTGAATGGGGTCTTTGTGAGTTTGTGTCCTCCTCTATGAGGAGATGAACTTTGGATATTTACATGTCCAAAATCATTATTGAGTGAATGAGAAATTAATCCCACAATGAATACAAATGTAAAATGTACATCCAATGAGTTGTACATCCATTGAATACATATGGATAATGTACATACATGGATGAATCATGTACATACATGAATGAATCTATAAATGCATAATGTACATACATGAATGAATCTATAGACGAATCATGTTCATACATGAATGAATCTATAGATGCATAATGTACATTCATGGATAATGTACATACATGAATGAATCATGTACATACATGGATGAATCATGTTCATACATGAATGAATCTATAGATGCATAATGTACATACAAGGATGAATCCACAGATACGTAATGTACATCCAATGAGTCCTCTCTCCCCTTAGTCCTATACATTCTGAGCTTTTTCCTCAGAAATTCATAGCTAGAAAATGAGAATTCACTTTCCTTCCTTCCAATATTCGTTTCTGAGAGAGTTATAAGTGTTAGCCCCAAGGGTTCTACCTTAAGTAATTTTGATGATTAACAAACTATAAAGTTGAGTACTTATGATTTCATTAAGTGTATTGTCCAAACAGAGCCTTATAATGATGATGGATATTTTATGGAAGCACTGTGGAAGATCATTTCTTACTTGTATTGTTCTTATAAGACTCTTTGTAAAGTCAGTTAGATTGATTCTCCAAGATAAGGGCTTAAAATCTTAACAAAATCTTCAAAATAGAAAAATTGTTTTTCATAGGAAAACAGCCAACTGGACGGTAAATTTTTCATTCGACTGTTTTCTGTTTTGAGAAATAGTTTCTGCTGTAAAAACCATTCGACCGGACCAAGCCTTCAATCGACTGTCTTACTGGCATAATTTCATCACGTTTGATATGTAGTTGACTGTATCGCAACCCAGTCGACTGGATTACTGCACAGAACAGTAACGACTCTTTATTTAGGGTTTTGACTTTGCATTTAATGCTCCCAACTACCTTAAACATTATGATTTTCAAGAGAGAGTATTTATAGTCATTTAAAATTGGTTGTTGATTACTTAATTACTTACATTCAATACTTATTCATTTTGTTAAAAGATTCAAGCCCTAGCTTTGTGAGATTCAATCTTCCAGCTCTAGACTTCAATTGTAATTTCTTGAGAGCTATTGTTGAGAGCATTTATTGTATTTATCTACTCTACAAGAGAGTGTATTTCAGTTGTATCAAAACACTTATTCAATCCTCAAAGTTGTAAAGAGGGTTGGTGTAACCCTTGCTCCAAGTGAAGGTGTTCTTCATTGGAGGTATGAAAGGAGTTCAAGAAGAACTTGTAAGGAGTGGTTTAATCTTCACCCAAAAAAGGTTGTTTAGTGGAATCCTCAAGAGCTGTTCTTGAAGGGTGGACGTAGCCATGGATTGTGGATTGCCGAACCACTTGAAAAACTCGGTTTGCAAGTGTTTCTTTCTCTCTCTCTTTACTTAGTGTTTAATTTGATACTGTGCTAGCTTAGTTTTTAATTTGCCATTAATCGTCAGTAATCTTATTCCCCCCCCCCCTCTTTAAGGATTACTTTTGGGCCAACAATTGGTATTAGAGCAAGGGCTCTTGTATTGATTACACATATCTTTGAGTTAAAGATCTCATGGAAAACACTAGTACCAATATCACTTATATTGAGGGACAATTTTTCCAAAGACCTCCATGCTTTAATGGAACTAATTATGCGTATTGGAAAAATAAGATGAAAATTTATATTATTGCTCAAGACTTTGATTTGTGGAAAATCGTAGTCAAAGGACCTCATGTTTCCACTAAGACCGTAGGCACCGAGACCGTTCCTAAGACGGAAGATGAATATGTTGATAGTGACAAGAAACTTATTAAAATGAATGCTATGGCTATGAATCTCTTGTATTGTGGCTTAGACCCAAATGAGTACAATAGAATATCTTCGTGTGAATTGGCTAAAGAAATTTGGGATAAACTAGAAGTCACACATAAAGGAACCAATCAAGTTAAGAAGTCTAAGATTAGTTTGTTCAATCTTATGAAATGTTTAAAATGCTTCTTAATTAAACTATTAGTGAAATGTCTACTCATTTTACTACCATCACTAATAGTTTGAAAAATCTTGGTAGAGTTTATCCTAATGAAGCGATGATTCAGAAGGTGCTTAGGTCACTACCAAAGCATTGGCAACCAAAGGTCACGGCGGTCCGAGAAACAAAGAAACTTGCAAGGCTTTCAATCGAACAACTCATGGGATCTTTCATCACTCACGAAATGGAATTGGCCGTCTTTGACAATGAAGATAAGAAGAAGAACTTGGGTCTAAAGCTTCAAATGACCAAGATGATGATAGTGATGGAGATGATGAAATGGCCATGATCACCCACAAGTTCAAAAGGTTCTTGAGGAAAGGTAAAACCTTCGGAAGAAGGGGACAAAAAGAGAATGATGCTAAGAAGGAACCAATAATTTGATTCAAGTGCAAAAGTCTGGACACATCAAAGCTGATTGCCCATTGGTAAAGAAGAGCTTCAAGCAAAATGCGAAAAAGGCAATGAAGGCAGCAACTTGGGATGATTCTGAAAATGAGACATCCGAAGATGAATCACGTGATGATGAAATTGCAAACATTTGCCTCAGGGCACATGAAAGTGATGAGGTAGACTCTAACTATGATTTTTGGAATGAGTCTCATGAACTTCAAAATGCGTTTGATGAATTGCATGAGGAATTGGAAATTTTGGGAACCAAGTACCTAGTTCTCAAAAAGAATTTTACCTCACTTTCAAATGAGCTTAGTGAATTAAAATCACAAAACGAGTCTTTGAGAAAAGAAAATGAAATGCTTTCTTCAAGAAAAATTTCTAAAAATGATTTTGAAAAAGAAAACTGTTGGCCCAAAAGTGGAAATCTTAGAGGGGGGGTGAATAAGGTTTTAGCGGAAATTAACCTTTTAAAAACTTAATAGCAAATTAAACACAATCACAACCAATTATGTAAAGAGATAAGGGAAGAGAAAACTTGCAAACCGATTTTTCAAGTGGTTCGGCAATCTCACCCCGCGGCCTACGTCCACCCCTCAAGAACACCTCTTGAGGATTCCTTTATCCGATCTACTTCACGGGTGTAGACCAAACCGTTCTCGGAGCACTTACGGGTGTGCACCAAACCGTTACAAGAGCCTATGATCTCTCCCAAAGAAGAACACCTTTTCTTTGCACACAAGGGTTACTAACCCTCACTCTTTACAATTGATTTGATACAAATTAAACTCTCTTTATAGAGTGGATAATACAATTGAAGCTCACTACAATTCACTCTCTCAAAGATTACAATTGAAAGCTAGAGCAAATTGATAAACTCACACAACTAGGGCTCAATTGTGAATGATTAAGAATTAACAAGTTGTGTGATTGAAATAGATGTTTTCCTATTGATTGATCAACATGAAATGGTGTGGGAAAACATGTATTTATAGGCCAAGAAAGATTATAGCCGTTGGTGGCAAGTTTGGCAATTAAAAGCCCCTTTAAAAACTAGCCGTTATGCCTTTTCAGGTCGATTCAGTCGACTGGAACATGAAGCAGTCGACTGGTCCTTGAAGCAGTCGACTGAGATGTGTTTACAGAGGGTTTTGTTTGCATTCTGCTCAGTTTGGTCGACTGCATCGGGCCCTCAGTCGACTGCCCCTCCCTGTTTGGCAGACTGACACATCTCCACTAAAATGGCCATAACTTCCTCTACAAAAATCGGATTTGCGATCCGTTTGATGTTTTGGAAACTAGATTCAAATACCTTTCCAACCATATAAAACTCAACATCTAATTATTCTCCAATTGGTTGGGGAATTGCTTTAAAGATGACCCATTTAAAATTTGTTTCCAAAACTTTAACTTTTAGCATTTGTTTGAGCCCCTATGAGTGTGAGATCAAGATGCCTTACAATGATGGTCCTAGACTTCAACCAAGGATGAAATATCTTCAAGTCTTCAAGCTTGATCCTTGTTGAGCTCCTTGTAATCTTGATCTACATCAATTGAATCTCATGCACACAGAGATGTTAAAACATTGATACAATATTAATACATGAGATTATATGTGAGCATGAAAATGACTATGATAATAACAAGGAATGAATCAATATGAATCATGTAATTATCATAGCATATTTGACATCATCAAAACATAATTAAATATGCCTTAATATACATTAAGGCTAACAAAAACATTGAGTTGAAGAAACAAGTTGAAGACTTGACAAAAACATTAGCAAAATTCACTCATGGAGAGCAAAATTTGGACATACTTTTGGAAAAACAAAGATGTGCTTTTGATAAAGCCGGATTGGGTTTCAATCCCACTTATAAGGAAAAGAAGTACAACAACTTCTTCTCTAGCATTGGTTCAATTAGCACAAGTTTCTCAAGCAATTCTCATCAAAGCATCTTTCATCTTTTCAAAAGGATCCACTTCAAACTATTTCAACCCTCATGTAACTTGTCATTATTGCATGAGAAAGGGGCATGTGAACTACAAATGCCCAAATAAGAGAAAGATCACTATGGTTTGGATTGCAAAGGGAACCACACCTCCCTTTGCTAACAAAAGTGGACCCAACGAATATTGGGTACCAAAAAGGGTTACTTATGCTTGTTTTATAGGTATGCTTAAAATCCTCAAGCAAGGATAGATGGTTCTTGGATAGTGGATGCTTTAGACACATGACCGGAGACAAATCCAAGTTCTCCTCTCTTTCTCTCTCTCTCTCTCTCTCTCTCTCTCTCTCTCCCTCTCTCCCAAGGATGATGGAAATGTCACATTCGGAGGCAACTCCAAGGGTAAAATTATTGGGATAGGTAATGTTGGTAAGAACTCCTCTTTAAATATTGAGATTGTGTGATTAGTTGATGGTCTCAAACATAACTTGTTAAGCATTAGTCAATTATGTGATAAAGGTTTTAAAGTTGTATTTGAATCAAATTATTCCATGATTATGGATGCCAAAGATGATAAAGTGTTATTTATTGCATATCGAGATGAAAATGTTTATACCATTGATTTTGATGATATCTCTTCTCAAGATGTTAAATGCTTTGCTGTGTTGAGTGAAACTAGTTAGCTTTGGCATAGACGATTAGGACATATGCTAGTATGGATCTCCTTTCAAATTTATTAAAGAATTATTTGGTTAAAGGTTTGACAAAAACAAAATTTGTTAAAGACAGGATTTGTGATGCTTATTAACTTGGAAAACAAACAAAGGCTTCTTTCAAAAAGAAAAAGGTGATCTCTACTAGTCGACCTCTTGAATTGCTTCATATGGATTTATTTGCTCCTAATTGTGTAGCTAGTATGATTGACAAAGTGTATGCATTCGTAATTGTCGATGATTATTCAAGATTTACATGGGTCATTTTTCTTGCTCATAAAGATGAGGCTTTCCCAAATTTTGTAAAATTTTGTAAAAGAGTTCAAAATGAAAAGGGATATGCCATCAATAATTTTAGAAGTGATAGAGGAAGAGAATTTGACAACAAAGTTATTTCAAGTTTTTGTGAGGAAAATGGTTTTGGACATAAATTTTTTGGCACCAAGAACTCCCCAACAAAATGGTGTTGTTGAAAGGAAAAATAGATCACTTCAAGAGATGGCAAGAACTTTATTGAATGAACACTCTTTGCCTCAATACTTTTGGACTGAAGCAACTAGCACTTCTTGTTATGTCATTAATCGCGTTGTTGTTAGAAATAATCTTGGTAAGAATCCCTATAAACTTTAGAAGGGTAGAAAACCTAACATCGGTTAATTTAGAGTTTTCGGTTGTAAGTGCTTTATCTTGAACAATAAGGACAACTTAGGTAAGTTTGACGCTAAGTCAGATGAAGGTCTCTTCTTAGGTTATTCACAACTAAGCAAGGCATATAAAGTCTTCAAAAAGTAAACCTTAGTTGTAGAATGTCACGCCCCGGAGTAGCCAAAAATAGGGAAAATTTAAAATTTCCTTTCTGGACCCATAGGGAGTGACGAGTTACATTAACTGATTGTCCTTTCTACATTCTACACATGGTTAACAGAGTAAGCGGAAGTATAAAAACACCTATTGGTATTCTTCAATAGAACTCAAAGGTCTGGGATCTGGATATTACATCATGAGTCTAAGTAAAAGATCTATATAGGCAGTCTAGGGCGATCTATACTGATCACAATTATATCTAAAGCATTACCTCAGATAGAAGACAATAAAGCAAATTAAGTAATTCTAAATACGACTATGTCGGAGTCCTTCACTTCAACTTGTACATCTGCCGCGTCCCTTTGGGTAGACCTCATCTTGATAGTCGTCACCTGTGAAATCTAGACGTGATATGTCCAGGGCAGGAAGGAGAGCCGTTAGCTTTTGAAGCTAAGTGAGTTGACCTAACCGATCACTCTTAATACAAACAATAATATACAAGCACAACAGATATCTCGAACTTAAACATTTGATAAGCATTATCTCTATACATATGATTCATGACATGATAGTATGAATGAGATATGACACGATGCACCATCGATATGTTCGACTTTACTCAACCACAGACCCCACAACTGACTCATGTGACTTGTTACATTACCAGTGTAACGCCGTTAGCTCAGAGTAGAATGATTACGTTGCTATCGTCGCCTAGCAGGGCCCTATAGCAGTTTTTGGTTTTAAAAAGAAAGAGTGTAATCATTGTACTCTTAGGTCCTCGTGACCTTGCCTGGAGAATAGAATAGTTACAGCGCTATCGTCGCCTAGCATGGTCATATAGCATTTGAAAGGTAACTATTGTATTCTGATGGATACATTGCTATCGTCGCCTAGCAGGGCCCTATAGCGTATCAATCATCAACTCATACATAACTTCAATGATTTCAATGGAAACTCTGGCTATCGTCGCCTAGCAGGGCCCTATAGCAGTTTCATCGTTGTTCCCATTTACTTGACTGTACCACTCGGACCACTGCGGTCCATTCAACATGTATAACAATATGACTGGGTTAGTCCCCATGACTAACCATGCAGACGTCAACATTGATGTCATGACTCGACTATGATCATATGAATGTTCATGTGATTGTATAAACGTGAAAACATGATAAGCGGGTATATCAACGGATATTAACTAAGCATGAAGTATAGCTAAAACATGCGCTCATCATATAAGTAAGAATCTCAACATCCACATAACTAATACTTATCAGTATTGTCCACACAGGACGCACTGGGTATACATATATGAACAAAGAATAATTCTATAATATACCAAGTGAGTTAGGACGACTCGCCTCAAAGCGGTTGCGTAGAAACAAGCGTAACGGTTCCTACAAAGTATAAAATTACATAGAACATTGATTAATAAGCCTACAAAAATCAGGGGCATAATGGTAATTGTGCCGGGTGTGTTCCTAAACCTCAACATGATGATTTAGGCATCATTCTGAGTCTAACGCCATTCACTAGCCTCAAATCGGAGTCCGTCGTATAAAAGGCTGAGTTTTTTTTATACCAGTTTGGGCCCTAGAGATAAGCTGTATTTTTGACAGAGTCAGAAAGTCACTAAACTTAAGGGTATAGCTCTAAACATCATTCTAGGAATTTAGGAACTGACCGCGTATTTTTCCGAGCTACGATTTATTTTATATGAATTATTGAAGTCTTAATTACATAATTCTAATCTACGGGATCCTAAAAATTTCAAAATATATTCTAGAATGATATTCGGTCTATACAAATATTTTTATTAAATACTAGACTTTTAAAATGAGCTAGTAATATTTTTCTCATAATTTTCAGAGCTCGTTTGATATTTAAAATAATTTAAACAAGGGTTAAACGGCTCCTTATAATTTATTCAAATATCAAATTTTAGTTTTATAATTTGTTAAATTATAAAACAGTCATTTATATCCTTAGGATATGATATATAATTTCTTAGATTTTGAAATGGCCAACAGATATTTATTATCTATTTATCATAATTTAAAATTAATATTCATTATTTATTGAAACCCAAATAAGTACTGACCAATATATATAAACACCAAAGTTTGGGCTTTATAAATAAATAATTTATAAAACAAGGTCATTAGGCATTGGGACCAACAATATGATTTTCTACATATTAAACTTAACCATTAGGAATTTATTACCTAATTATCATATTTTAAACTAATTCTTTAAATTAAATAAATAATAAGTACAACACACAATTTATTAAACAGAAATTTCAGAATATAATAATATTATTTTTCAGAACATTAAAGATTTTTTTTTTTTTTTTTTATAATAACTTTTTAAAACAACCTTTAAAACATTTAACAACTACTAGTACCGTTTATTTTAATTAAATTACATTTATTATTTATTTAAGTCCAAATAAATAATAAATATGATACATAGGTAATGAAAATAATTTTAGAATATATAACAATATTATAAAGGAATATTTCAGAATTTTTAAAGGCCAACAATAACCTTTAAAACCATTTTCCCATAATTTAAAACAATTAACTATTAAGTTAATAGTAATTATAATATGTATAAAGACTAATTAAATAAATCAGATTATTAAATTATAAAGTATAGTTAATTATTTACTAATCATCATTAATAGAATAATTAATAATATAATATACTAATAATCAGGATTAAGTCTAAATAAACTTAACTAAAACAGATTTAGCAAATTAATAATTAATTAATATTTAACTACACGTACCATACAAATACACTAACATGCTACACCCTAAAAACTCCCATAAGACTTCTTCTTCTTCCACGAAATGCACACAGTGCATGTACATATCTATATAATATTGGGGAACGGTGTGGGTCCCCAAAAAACTTGATCTAAGGGCCAAGAATTTTCCATTTACTCAACTTTGGATCTTGGCCTTTATCCAAACTATATCTACTTTCTACCCTTAAATCAACCTAATCCAACGATTACAAAACAAGCTAACCAACACAACCTATGCACTATATAACTTCCACCCTCTATTTACCCCACTCAGCCGAAATTCTCTCCCCCTCTCTCACTCTCTCTCTCTCCTATGCACACACTGATTTGGAAGGTTAGGCACCCTTTGAATTCAATTTTTTTTTTTTTTTTTTTTTCCTTTTAACTGGTTTTTTTTTTTTTGGTCCACCCAATATCACGGTAAAGCATATTTTGGTATTTGGTATTAAAAAAAAAACAACACCTTTATTTAGTAAAACATACCATTTATTTTTGTTTTCTTTAAACTCAACCTTAAGATTTTTTTCATGACTATTAATTTTTTTCTTTCTTTCCCTTTTTTTTTTTTTCTTAAACTGATTTTTTCCCATTTATATTTCCCTTATTGAGAATTTTTGGGTAAAAAAAAAAAATCCTTTTTGGTAAATGTAAAAAAAAAAAAAAAAAATCCCTTTTTACCTTAGTTGGTATGACTACTCATTTCTTTCGTTTTTTTTTTAAATGTTAAAATTGAAAAAAAAATGGCCCTTGATTTTAACTCTTTATAAATACCAACTTTCCTTTTTATGTTTTCTTTTTTTAAAAAAATTGAAAACAGTGGATTTTAGGGTTTGTTTTTTGGGGGCTTTTTTTTTTTGTCTTCGTTATTAAAGTATTTTGGTATTTAGTATTTTGTTGAAAAACACTGTTTTTGTCATGTGCCCATGAAAGTGTTTTGTTAATGATTTTGAACATTAACACTATTTTTTAGAAAGGAAAAAAAACAATATTAGTTTGTCAATATTTTTTTGAAATTACTAGATTTTAGGGTTTGCTTTTTGGGGATTTTTTTGTTTTCGTTATTAAAGTATTTAGGTATTTAGTATTTTGTTGAAAAACCCTATTTTTGTCCTATGCCCATGCAAGTATTTTGTTAATAATTTTGAACATTAACACTATTTTTTAGAAAGGAAAAAAAAAAAGAACAGTATTATTTTGTCAATATTGTTTTGTCAATTTTGTGTTTGAAAAACAAATTTTTTTTATTTATTTATTAAAATAAAAGTCCCCAATTAATGCAATTGAAAATTAAGTTTATAACGTATTGTCAATTCTTTTTTATTTGGTTTGTTTTTTGAAAAAAAAAAATCTGTTTCTGGAAGTTTATAAGCTTCTAGAAAGAAAAAAAACCTCTTTTCCCTTCTTTTCCCCCCTTTTGTTTTACCATAAGATTTTTTTTTAAGATTTGTTTCTTTCTTTTAAGTATGGTTTTCTTTTTACTTTGTTTTTCCTTTTTTCCATTAAAAGTGTTTTGTTAATAGTCTTTTTCGTTTAATTTTTATTAAATGAGTAAATCAAAAAAAAGGAAGAAACAAAATTATTGACAAAACAAAATTAATGTTTTTTTAGTTTATGCAGATTTCATACTAATTATTTTTTTGGGGTCACAATTTGATGCTAATTCAAAGATGATAGAAGCGTATTGAAAATGAGATTTGATTAGAAGAGATTCCTTGATGAGCCAAAAAGCTTATGGTTATGTGATTTTTTTCGACAACATGGGGAAGATGAGGTTCAAACTTCGTCACTTGAACTATGCCTCACTTCGCCAATGGTTATGATTTATGATATGAAATTGAAAATTAATTCTTTGTTTACACAATAACTTTCTTATTGGGATTTAGGAAGATTGTTCTCTTTCTTTTCTTTTTTTGTATGTATTTTTGGAAATACAATCACACATCATCCAATTTTTGGGGGCGAATACACATCAATCATTTTGAAAGTAAAAATTATCAACCTATTTTCTTCATGGGTCATGAAATGTCACTCCGCTTCAAGTGATAAAATGCATATTTACAGTCGATTTTTTTTTTTTTTTTTTATTTTTTTGCAAATAAATTTATAGCCTAATTATCTTGAAGTCATTATATTCTGCATTTTTTTTCGCCCGTGCCCGTGGGCACGGGTACGTACTAGTATATACATAACGTTATACATACATATATTTACATAAATATTAAATAAATCATAACTCTCTCATTTTTCATCGGATTTGCGCAAGTCCTATATGAAAATCGATCGTCTCGACGAGCCCTACAACTTTCCAGTACATTACAGAACCCAAATCCTAATGGTTTACGCAAAAACGAGGGAAAATCAGATTTGGTTCAAAATGAATAATTGCTTGCATGTCCTACCAAATGAGGTCCAAACCCAAAACTGCTGTTAAGGGACCTATTGGGGATCTCTAGGGTCTGTTTGGTACAACTTTGGAGCAGTTTGGTTGAGCTTCAAAAATCGAGCTCCCATGAAGCTTCCATGGCCGATCGGACATGGTAGGAGGTTTAGCTCTGTTGAGTGTGCTCCATGTGTGTGTATGTGTGTGAGAGGGTACATATATGCAGGGGAAAAAGGAAAGAGAGGGAATGAGTGCTTACCTAGGTCCAAATGAGGTGTGGTGGCAAGGTAACGAAGCTTCAACAATGGCTTCCCATGGTGATTCTACAAACTGCAGCTTCGGCTCTTCCAAAATCACTTCTAAAAATTTCTCATAAAGCTCTAGATGTAAATGCATGTGGGTCTAATTGTGTGCATGTGAAAATAAAAGTGGAAACTCTCACTTTCTCTCTCGGATCTACATATATATAATATATGTAGGTGCACAGTGTGTGGTGGTGTGGCCTGCTGAGGGAGGGGTGAAGGAGTAGTATCAATGTGTGTGTATGTTACATAAAATGAGAGGCTGTGTGTGCATTCATATGTAATATATATATATCATGATCATGATTTGCATGAAAAGAAATGGACAAGTGTCCACAAGGTTGGCAAGTGGCGGGTAGAGCCATAGCATGCTTGCCACGTGGTCATGTGGTCCCATATCTCGATTTGCGTGCAATGTTACAAAGAGGGTGCGAGACTGAAAGTGTGTACATATGCAGGGCTGTGTATAGGTCTAAGTGATATGTCAGTCCGAGTCGTAATTTACGGTCCATGGTCTAAACTAGAAACGTCAATACTATAACAATAACTACGACTATAGTCTTGGGACCGAATAGAATATAACCTATGGTTATAATAATAATAATAATTGAATATTAAAACGCGTAATATTAATATACAGGGTCGGGTCTAAATTTAGGTGACACTGAAAACGTACATTATAACATATGGTTATAAAATTAATAGCAGCAATTATATGATATAATTCATAATTAAAATATTAAACGACAATTAAATGGTAAACGCGTAATTAATATACGGAGTCAGGTTTATAAAATCTATAGTTACGTGACAAATGAAAAATATGCAATAATCTATAATTATAATTTACGGCAACAGTGAATATAAGATATATCCTATAGTGGATAATTAAGCCATACGAATATTAAAACATGTAATAATATATAGGGTTACACTTAGAAATTTAGGAAATTACATATTAAGGCAGTACGGATTTTACAGGTACTACATAGAAGAGTCCATGCATATAGTATTTGATGAGGCCAACCCCTTTAGAAGAAAGGATGATGATGATGATGTTGTAGAAGGACTAGACATAGCTAGTACCTTAAACTCTTTACCTCTAGAAAACCCTAAAGAAGGTTCCCTTATCCCTCTAGAACCTCCTAGAGACAACACTAGAGATGACCTTCCTAGAGATTGGAAAACCGCGTCTACTCATCCCATAGAACAAATCATAGGTGACCCCGGTCAAGGAATAGCTACTAGATCCTCTCTTAGAAATATTTGCAACAATCTAGCTTTCCTTTCCCAAATAGAACCTAAAAATATAGAGGAAGTCGAGCAAGATGATAGTTGGATTATGGCTATGCAAGAAGAGTTGAACCAATTTGAGAGAACCCAAGTTTAGACTTTAGCTCCTAGACCCAATGATCATTCCATCATAGGAACCAAATGGGTGTTTAGGAATAAGAAGGATGAATCTGGTGTTGTAGTTAGAAATAAGGCTAGATTAGAAATAAGAAGTCGAATGGAATGGCTCGTTGCTATATTCTGGCCTCAATGGCTGGTGTGTTGCAACACTAATTCCAATCGAATGATTCTGCCAGTGACATTATCACATCCCTGAAAAAGATGTTTAGGGAGCATGGCAGGCCTGCCAGACAGGTAGCCATGCAAAAGATAATGAGTGCAAAGATGTCGGAAGGGACTCCAGTCAAGGAACATGTTTTAAAAATGATTGGTTATTTAAACGAGCTGGAGACCCTAGGTGCCAACATCGATGCACAGACCCAAGTTGATATGATCCTCAATTCGCTATTGCTTTCATTCGCTCAATTTAAACTTAACTATAATATGAATCAAATGAATTTTTCAATGAGCGAATTGATGAGTTCTCTTTTGGCAGCGGAAGGGGTGATCAAACCTGGAGTCAACGTTTTGAACGTTGAGGAAAGCGCTTCCTCTTCCCGATCTACACCAAAAGGAAAGAAAGGGAAGAAGAAGGCTGGTACTGGTGGTCCAAGTATTGGACCGGTCCCTAAGATTGCAAAATCTAAGGGAAAAGGTAAAGGCAAAGGAAAGGTGGGTGGCCAAGGCAAAGGAAAGTGTTTCCAATGTGGAGAGAAGGGCCACTGGAAGAGGAACTGTCCAGAATTCTTAGCTACAAGAGTTTAAGGTATGATTGAATCATATGTGATTGAAGTAAGTTTTATTACGGATACTTCAAACACTTGGTGCATTGATTCTGGTGCGACTAACCATATCTGTAATTCATTTCAGGGGTTCAGATCAACCAAGAGGTGCAGTGATGGGGAAATCATACTTACTCTAGGTTCTAGCACAACCGTTTCTGCGGTTGCTATAGGAGTCGTAGTTTTAGAATTTCTAGACAATAAAGTTTTGATTTTATCAGATGTACTTTACGCCCCTTCAATGAGACGTAATTTAATTTCAGTTTTTAATTTATCGAATAATGGTTATTCTTTTCATTTTGGAACTGAAGTTGTGATTAAAAGAAATAGTTCTTTTATATGTTCTGGTGTTAAATCAAATGGTTTGTATGTGACTACTCCCAATATTTCTAAAGATTCTTGCTTGGAACTTAATAACTCAATGGTAACTATACCATCTAAAAGAAAAGAACCTTCCACTAATCCAACAAGGCTTTGGCACATGAGGCTTGGCCATATCAATCTAAATAGGATTGGCAGACTAGTCAAAGAGGGGATCTTAGGCGATTTGGTTCTCGAACCAATGGAAGTCTGTGAGTCTTGTTTAGAGGGTAAGATGACTAAAAGGCCCTTTCCCGCAAAGGGCAATAGGACCAATGCATTGTTGGAATTAGTTCATACTGATGTGTGTGGACCAATAAATATTAGAGCAAGGGGTGGTTATGAGTATTTCATAACATTTACCGATGACCACTCTAGGTATGGATATGTGTATCTAATGCAGCACAAGTCTGAAGCCTTTGAAAAATTCAAAGAGTTTAGGGCTAAAGTGGAGAAGCAATTGGGCTCACATATCAAAGCCATTCGATCTGATCGAGGTGGCGAGTACCTCTCTAATGAGTTTATTGATCACCTCGTACAGAATGGGATTCTGTCACAGTTGACTGCACCTGGCACGCCTCAGCAGAATGGTGTAGCTGAGAGAAGGAACCGGACTCTTTTAGACATGACTAGGTCAATGATGAGTTATTCAGAGTTGCCATTATTCCTTTGGGGTTATGCTTTGGAAACCGCTGCATACATACTAAATCTAGTGCCAAGCAAATCTGTTCCCAGGACACCACGAGAGATGTGGATTGGGAGCAAGCCTTCTTTGCAACATCTCCGGATATGGGGGTGTCCAGCACATGTGCTGAAAGGAAAGATGAGCAAGTTGGATTCTAGATCAGAAGTATGTTATTTTGTAGGGTATCCAAAGGGTACTTATGGATGGTATTTTTATGATCCAAGAGAACAGAAAGTGTTTGTTAGTACAAATGCTGTTTTCTTAGAGGATGATTATATCATGAATAAGAAACCTAAGGGAATGATAGATCTGAGAGAAATAGAAGGAGAGCCCTCAGTCCAACCCGCAGTTGATAACGATGTAAATCAAGAAAATACCACTTCTTCACCCATTTCTGCACCGGTACCTCGTCGTAGTGGGAGGATTATCAGCCAGCCTGATAGATACATGTTCTTAGGAGAAGTTTTTGAAGCTGTCTCCATAGAATCTGAATCTGATCCTGCCACATACGAAGAGGCAATGACTGATGTTGATTTAGAACATTGGGTTAAAGCTATGAAGGCTGAATTAGAATCTATGGATTCTAATCAGGTCTGGGATCTTGTTGAACTTCCAGCCAATATTAAACCCATTGGTTGTAAGTGGGTCTACAAGAGGAAAAGAGCATCTGATGGAAAGGTTGAGACCTTTAAGGCTAGGCTTGTAGCGAAAGGTTATACTCAGAGGGAGGGCATTGACTATGAGGAAACCTTCTCGCCGGTAGCCGTGCTCAAGTCCATCAGAATACTCTTATCCATTGCTGCATGCCTAGATTATGAGATCTGGCAGATGGACGTCAAGACTGCATTCTTAAATGGCAATCTTGAGGAGGACATCTATATGCAACAACCAGAAGGGTTCATAGCTGGTCGGAAAGGTAACTTGGTATGCAAGCTGCAAAAGTCCATTTATGGGCTTAAGCAGGCATCCAGGAGTTGGAACATCCGATTTGACCAAGCGGTCAAGTCGTTTGGTTTTATACAGAATCTGGATGAACCTTGTGTATACAAGAAGTGTGAAGGGAAAGTGATGGCCTTTCTTGTGCTTTACGTTGACGATATTCTACTCATTAGGAATGATGTAGCGGCATTGTCAACGGTTAAGGTTTGACTAGCTAGTACTTTTGATATGAAGGATCTAGGAGAGGCGAGCTATATTCTTGGGATAAAGCTCTTTCGAGATCGCAAGCGAAAGATAATGGGATTGTCTCAAGCTGGTTATATCGATAAGGTGCTAACTAAGTTTTCAATGGATAATTCGAAGAAAGGTTTGTTACCTTTCAGGCATGGTTTAGCGTTCTCCAAGGACCAGTGTCCCAAGACACAGGAGGAAAGGAATCGCATGGCAGGAATTCCATATGCTTCGGCAGATGGAAGTCTCATGTATGCGATGTTATGCACTAGACTAGATATCTGTTTTGCCGTTGGCATGGTTAGCAGATATCAATCGAATCCAGGTCTAGAGCACTGGACAGCCGTTAAGCACATTCTTAAGTACTTGAGAAGGACTAAAGATTACATGCTTATGTACGGTGGTAATGAGTTAATTCCAGTAGGATATACTGACTCAAACTTTATGTCAGATAAAGATTCGAGGAAGTCAACATCCGGGCATCTCTTTACCTTGGGAGGTGGTGCTGTTAGTTGGAGGAACATTAAGCAGAAATGCATTGCAGACTCAACTACAGAAGCTGAGTATGTGGCTGCTTGTGAAGCCGCAAAGGAAGCTGTTTGGCTCAAGAAGTTCCTTATAGAGCTCGAGGTGGTACCAGCGTCATTGTCACCTATTACGCTTTATTGTGATAATAGTGGGGTAGTGGCTCAGTCCAAGGAGCCAAGGAACCACGGAAAGGGGAAGCACGTAGAGCGGAAATATCATCTTATCTGAGACATTGTTCAACGTGGAAATGTGACTATCACCAAGATTGCCACCGTTGACAATCTTGCTAATCCGTTTACAAAGGCTTTGCCACAGAAGGTCTTTGATCGTCATCTAGATAGTTTAGGTCTCAGATGTAATCCTGTATGGTTGTGAGTGCAAGTGGGAGTTTGTTGGGTTTGTGCCCTCAAACCATTACTTTATATAGGAGACATTGACATTTTAATATATGGATATCAGCTTTACATTTTGTTATGTATATTTCTTTCATGAGATGATTGTTATCCTTAAGTATCATAGTAAGTAATGCGTGTATGTATGAGATACATACAAGTGTGATACGAATTGCTATTCTTTGTTACTTAGAACATGTCACAGTGGATGTTGAGACTAGGATATCTCATCAGGTTTACACTGTAGCATGATTAACTACCATTGGATGGAGTGATCAATCTCAATCACTAGAGTGTAACTCTTAGTTAGTATGCTAGTGCTTATAGTGCATTGACGGACCTGAGCTTTCCTATTAACACTTAAGGCTGTCAATCAGTCGATAGGAACTCATTACTTGTGTAAGGTACGTGTTCTCAATCTTGAGACAATTATGAACACAGACTGTGGATATGACTGCTTTGACTTACCAAACAGTGAGGTCTATAGAAGATCAACACCTGGGTATCTTGGGTATGTTATATTCATAGGGTTGTGAACATATATTGTCAAGACAGAGTCTACCCTCTGTTTCAGAGTAAGCATTCCCTTGAGAATGTCACCAAGTCGATTACTGAGTACTGCAGTCTTGTTGATAAGAGTTATCAACATGTTTGGTAATCATGAGAGGTGAATGGGACTCAAGGAATTCAAGAAGTAATCATGATTCAGGTTGACAGTAACAGTTATTCGACTACCTGAATATGATTATGAATGCTAAAGGTAGAGGGACATTAGTACAACATACAAGTCTAGTTATCGCTTCGGATATGTTCTTTTGCGTTGGAGTTCAGTTATCGTTTTATAGTGGAGTAAACGTTAACTGACCAGTTAGTTAGTTTGCTGATCAAAGAGTTTGGTCACGGTAATTAACAAACTGGTCTGAGCCAACAATTAAGAGCCTAGGAGGTCCCACTCTTAGCTCCGCCAGGATACTTGGAAAGACACATGAGGAAGTTGTCAAGACAAGTTCGATCGATCGAAGGATGTTAGATTGATTGAAGTCTTGGAAGTCTCGATCGATCGAGAATGGTTCGATCGATCGAAGGTTCAATCGATCGAAGGTCTTCGATCGCTCGAAGGTCTTCGATCGCTCGAAGTCTAGGTCGGTTCTAGGAATCTATAAATAGGGCAGCTGCGTTCTGAAAAAGAAGTTCGTCGTTTTGAACGTCAGAAGCTGCAGAAACTGTTTTAGAGCACCAAACCTTCTCCTTCCTCTCCATTAGGGTTCCCACCAACCCTAGTCCTTCCTGCGAGCATCCATAGGAGTCATAAGAGTGAAGGCCATCTAGTGGAAGCTGCTGGAAGTTCAAGAAAATCAGAATTGGGTTCAAGACACTAAGGTATAACTCTTGTCCCCTCTTGTGCGCATCTATGGAATTAACGAGTAGTAGATCCTGGGCTACCAATCAGTGATTATAACTGAATCTTTTCCGCTGCGCGTTTAAAATAATTTTAAACCTAATTTTTCCATCAAAAACACCCTGAACTCGCCCCGTCTTTCGACGGGCCTCAATTAGCATCCAAATAATCATCTTATACTATGTATGGTTCGACAATTAGTACTATGATAGTATATTACATCACATAAGAAACTTGAAATGGAAGATCTAAAGATAAAATATCATTCATAAGATCTAAGCCAAGTATCAGACAATGCAAAGTGAAAGATCACACGAATAAACCTAGGAAAAATCGTCTATCACATATCAAGTAATAAAGTTTTCCTAATCTAAGGGGACATGAATTGTTCTTGAAACAAATAATCAAAGAAATCAAAATATACTTAGCAAGCTAGTATGATGCATGTTATTCTTTGAGAAAAGAAGATCTCTCAATCCCCGGGATGGATGAGAAATGAGGATTAGATCGAGGGGAAGTATGAACCTGTGATCATGATCATTCCTTATAATCTTTTTAGATTAGGACTCGCAAAAGCCCCAAATCTTGCATGAATGCAATGTATGATCCTAAAATGTGCAAAGGTTGTAGTGTGTTTGTGTACATGGACTTTCTAAAGCGACTTAAAAGTCTAGAGAATGAATGAATGGAATCATCATGGGAAATGTACAAATGTAGTATGAACTACTTCCTAAGACATGAGCCAATTTGGAATGCATGTAAGCATCAAATCAAATGATGAAAGTTAAAATGTGCTTGCTGTGAAGAGTGGACAGAACAGTAACATGATCTTTTAGAAATTGAAAATAGGGGTTAGGAATGCTTTTAATGCATGATTTTTTATGGAGATCTTCCTTATTGTGTCTAGAACACAACCCAAAAAGCCAATCTTTAATAACTATCACAGATGTAGAGAAATAATATAAACAATGGAGGTCACTCAGAAACAGAGTCCGTACTATCGACTGAAATGTTGAAAACTCTTAGAAAATGAAAACAAATGATCCTGAGGCCCATTTTATACAGAACGTTTCCTAAGACATTGAAATTTAAGGGAAAAATAAGTTAGGACCACCCCCTTTTGAAAAGTTTTCTGAAAAAGAAGTTGGAAGTAGACCAAGCTGCTGTGACAGCAAAAATAGAATAAAATGTTTGGGTCCAAATGGACCATTTTCAAGTATTTCCAAGTCAAACCAAAAATCGTGGGTGTTCCCTAATGAGTTAGGAAGATTTTCCAAATGGTCTTGCATCCATACATTGAGTATTGAGTTCTAGAGAAATCTTTGAACCCAGATCACTCACCGTTTTGACTCACTATTTTGAAGATTTTGGGGAAAACTTGAGTTTTCTTTCTTGAAATCAAAATGAGAGGGATTGAGAGGGGTTTTGAAATAGAGGTTTTGAAAGTATATTTTCAACATCAAATAGAGATTATAACCTCTTGGAATATCAACATCAAACTCATCATCAAGAACCCCAATATTATTGGAGAGATTCATTTTTATTTGAACATAACCTCAAGGATGCCTTGAAATTATAATCATCATCTATCAAACATGTTTTTGAGGTCAAGAACTACTATCCATAAGGATTCACTCACCTCAAACTTCATGTCATCATCTAGATGATGATGAAATAGTAAGTAAATAAAGAAAATAAAAAAAAAATAAATGAGGTAAGAAGAGATGAACATTGTATATAAGCAAGCAAATGAACAAATCAATAGATGATAATCAATGTGATATTGGACTTGTAGCTTGGTGTTTCACTCATAGATATAGACATTTGGACATGGAAGTAGCTCCCTAACTCAAAAATGCTTAGAGAAATGGTTATTGGGTGTATTGATGATGAAGTATATTGAAGAATGGTGGAGGAAAACAAGATTGAAACTCACTTTTTATAGAAAAATAGTAGGAGGAAGCTCCTTTCTCACTTCTAAATCTATCTCTATCTCTCTTTCTCTCTACAACTTTGTCAAGCTTTGCACTTGGCCTCCCCAAAATGAAGAGCAATGGAGGGTTTATTTAGGCTAATTTGGGGTGGTTTTGGGGTTTTAGAAGTACTCCCATTGGTCCAAAACAACTGAAAACATAAACCTACATCGTTTTGGTTTTTAATTAATCAAATTGGACCCCCAAAAGAAATTACAAAAACATACTATTCAGGAAGAGAGTGCCGCGGCATCATTGGGCCTGTGCCGTAGCAGCAGTGGGCCAATGCCGCAGCAGCACTGCTCCTCCTTTGTCCAGATAATTGTATTTAGGCTCCCAGAGGTTCCGGTATTTGCGAAAAGGCCCTATTTCGTCCGAAATTCACAGAACATGCATACGAACTCCAAATTGAGTTTGTGATATACCGTTGGAAAGGTAATGGAGTCTATTTTTCATAAAAAAAAAATCGAGGATAGGTCACTTTGAAAAGTTTTGCGGTATTTGCGATAAAAGCCGATTTGATTGCCTTTTTCGCCTTCGAAAATTCACAATAAACTCCTTTTAAATCCGAAAATTATGTGCGATATACTGTTGGAAAGCTATTGACCTCTAGCATCCATGAAAAATATTTGAAAATTGTTATGGTGCTCCGGTTCTAAAGTCAAATTTTGGTCAAACCTGGGATTCCCGGGAAGTTTTGGAAACCTCTGGGAACTCCCAAGAGCCGACGTTTTCGCTCAATTTTCTTTTAAAACTTATTTTAATACTTTCCACATGATCTAGAATGATCCCGGCGAATTCGGACATTTTCGGTCAAACTTAGTCAAACTTGGTCAAACCTTGGTCAAACCTGGTCAAACTGGTCAATGTGGACTTTTCGAAAACTTCTGGGTCTTTCGGAGGTCTCTGGGAGCTGAGGATTTCATCTGATTTTACTTAAAAACTCATTTTATCATTTTTCTTACGACGTAGCATGTTTCCAGGAGTTTTAGTCCAAATCTGGGAGTTTTCAGGCTTTCAGGGGCATTTTGGTCATTCTGAGCATTCTGAGAGATAGAACTGACTTCCAGGAGACCTTTTGATCATTGTGAACCACCAAGCTATGGGTCTCCTAAATCTAATAGCCGACAAAATGGGGTGTCTACAGCCCTTAACCAAGCCACGATCGATTGTGAACGAAAAGAAGTTAATTTTCTATCACTGGTGCATGGGAACTTTTGTCTCCAAGGAAATGGGGTTACACTGCCACCGTATTTGATTTCAGCTATTCGAGCGGACAATTTGTTTAGAAAGGGATATCTGGGATTCCTATGTTCAGTAATTGATACTTTGGCGATTGAATTGAAAGTAGAAGACATTCCAATAGTACGAGAGTTTCCGGATGTATTCCCAGATAACTTGCCAGATGTTCTTATCGAGAGGGAAATTGAGTTTACCATTGAGACAATGCCAGACTCAAAGACCCGTATCAAAAGCACTGTATAGGATGGTACCCATGGAACTGAAGGAATTAAAATCTAACTACAAGAACTACTTGACAAAGGTTTTATTCGACCTAGCATATCACTGTAGGGAGCTCTAGTGTTGTTTGTGAAGAAGAAAGATGGATCGATGGGAATGTGTGTTGACTAACGGGAACTAAATAAGTTGACATTCAAGAACAAGTATCCGTTACCGAGAATTGGTAATCTATTTTATCAACTTCATGGAGCACAAGTATTTTCCAAGATAGGACTTGAGATCGGGCTATCATTAGTTGAAAGTAAAAGGCTAAAGACGTTGAGAAAACAGCTTTCAGAACGCGTTACGGACACTACGAGTTCCTAGCAATGCCATTTAGAGTCACAAATGCACCAGTCGAGTTCATGGATCTTATGAATTGCATTTTCAAGGACTACTTAGATGATTTTGTGATAGTGTTCATCGATGATCTTCTTATCTACTCTCCGAGTGAGATGGAACACGAGAACCATTTGAGATTGATACTTCAGAGATCGTGGGAAAAGCAATTATTTGGTAAATTTAAAAAGTGTGAATTCTGGTTGTCTAGCATTACTTTTCTTGGTCACGTGATTGACAAGAATGGAGTTTTAGTTGATCCTCACAAAGTAGAAGCAATATCTAATTGGCAAAGACCGACATCTATATCAGAAATTCAAAGTTTCTTAGGATTAGTTGGATATTATCGCCATTTTATCGAGAATTTCTCGAAGATTTCATTGCCTATGACAAAGTTGATGAGAAAGGGTGTTACATTTGAATAGAGTCAAGAATGTGAAGACAGTTTTCAAGAGTTGAAGTCTCGGTTGACGAGAGCACCTATCTTGACAATACCATCTGGAACTGAGGGATTTGTGATCTATAGTAATGCTTTGCATCAAGGCTTGGGGTTTGTGTTTATGCAAGGTGTCAAGGTGATTGCCTACGCTTCTAGATAGTTGAAGACACATGAGATAAATTATCTGACTCATGATCTTGAATTGGCCACGATAATCCATGCTTTGAAGATTTAGAGACACTAATTGTACAGCGAGAAATGTGAGATCTTCACGGAACACAAAATCTTGAAGTACTTATTCACACAAAGAGATTTGAACATGAGACAGAGGAGATGGCTAGAATTGATGAAGGATTACGATCTTTTGATAGAGTATCATCCGGGGAAGGCTAATGTAGTAGCCGATGCGTTAAGTTGGAAGACGACAGGGAACTTAACCGACGAGCTAAACCAACAAAGGGAATTGGTCAAGGAGATGGAGCATTTTGAATTAGATGTGATTCTAGAGACAAATGGTGGCTTAATGATGGAAATCATAGCTCACCCAAACATTTTAGATGAGATTAAAGCGGAACAGTTTAATGATTTCTACCTGTGCAAAATGAGAGACGAGATACCTTTGGGAAAATGATCGGGGTTTACTATCGAATAAGGAATATTGATGTTTGGAATCGACTATGTGTACCAAACCTGAAACACCTAAAAGAACGAATCCTAGAGGAAGCACATAGTACCAAATCTTCAGTTCATCCGGGAAGTAACAAGATGTACAAGAACTTGTGAGAAAACTTTTGGTGGAGAGGTATGAAGTGGGAAGTTGCTAAGTTTGTTTCAGAGTGTTCGACATGTTAACAAGTCAAGGCAGAAAGACAAGTACCTGCGGGACTACTACAACGATTACCTGTGTCAGATTAGAAATGGGATGATTTTGTTTCTGGATTTCCACGATCGCCTAATAAGAATGACAAGATTTGGGTTATAGTTGATAGGTTGACAAAATCAGCTTATTTCCTACCGATCAAGCGACTAAGCCTTCGAGGTTAGCGGAGTTATATATAAAAGAGATTGTGAGACTACACGGGGTTCCAGTTGTGATCATATCGGATCGTGATAGTAGTTTTACGTCGAGGTTTTGGGAAATTTTGCAAAAGGTTATGGGTATGAAGCTGAGTTTCAGTACTGCTTTTCATCCTCAGACCGACAGAAAGTCAGAGCGCATGATTCAGACATTAGAGGATATGCTTCGATTGTGTGTTCTAGACTTTAGAAGTGATTGGGAAAAACATCTACCGTTAATTGAATTTGCCTACACCAACGGATTTTACTCAAGTATTGGGATGGCACCTTATGAAGCTTTGTATGGGTGTAAGTGTCGTTCACCGGTTTATTGGACCGAAGTTGGGAAAATAAGGTTGATAGGACCTGAGATAATATAGTTGAATACCGAGAAGGTAAAGTTAATTCAGGAATGACTTAAGGTAGCTCAGAGTTGTTATAAGAGTTATGCCGACTCTAAGCGACGACCGATGACATTTGAAGTGGGAGATTTTGTATACTTGAGAGTATCGCCTTCGAAAGGCATTGTACGATTCAAAAAGAGGGAAAGCTCAGTCCGAGATTTAGAGGACCTTTTGAGATCCTAGACAGGGTAGTGTTGGGTTTGTGCCCTCAAACCATTACTTTATGTATTAGACATTGACTTTTTAATATATGGATATCAGCTTTACATTTCATTATGTATGTTTCTTTCATGAGATGATTGTTTAATCCATAAGTATCATAGTAAGTATTTCGTGTGTGTATGAGATACATACAATGAGATACGAATTACTATTCTTTGATACTTAAAGCTTGTCACAGTGGATGATGAGACTGGATATCTCATCAGGTATACACTGTAGCATCATTAACTACCATTGGATGGAGTGATAAATCTCAATCACTAGAGTGTGACTCTTGGTTAATATGCTAGTGCTTATAGTGCATTGATGGACCTGAGTTTCCTACTGACGCTCAATGCTGTCAACAGTCAATAGGAACTCATAACTTGTATAAGGTATGTGTTCTCAATCTTGAGACGATTATGAACACAGACTGTGGATATGGCTGCTTTGACTTACCAATCAGTGAGGTCTATAAAAGATCAACACCTGGGTATCTTGGGTATGTCATATTCATAGGGTTGTGAACATATATTGTCAAGATAGAATCTACCCTCTGTTTCAGAGTAAGCATTCCCTTGAGAATGTCACCATGTCGATTACTGAGTACTGCAGTCTTGTTGATAAGAGTTAACAACATGTTTGGTAATCATGAGAGGTGAATGGGACTCAAGGAATACAAGAAGTAATCATGATTCAGGTTGACAGTAACAGTTATCCGACTACCTGAATATGATTACGAATGCTGACGGTAGAGGGACATTAGTACAACATACAAGTCTAGTTATCGCTTCGGATATGTTCTTTTGCGTTGGAGTTCAGTTATCGTTTTATAGTGGAGTAAACGTTAACTGACCAGTTGGTTAGTTTGCTGATCAAAGAGTTTGGTCATGGTAATTAATAAACTGGTCTGAGCCAACAATAAAGAGCCTAGGAGGTCCCACTCTTAGCTCCGCTAGGATGCTTGGAAAGATGCTTGAGGATGATGTCCAGACAGGTTCGATCGATCGAAGATATCTCGATCGATTGAAGTCTGCAGGTTCGATCGATCGAAGATGGTTCGATCGATCAAATGTTCGATCGATCGAAGGCACTTCGATCGCTCGAAGTCTAGGTCGGTTCTGGGAATCTATAAATAGGGCAGCTGCGTTCTGGAAAAAGTTGTTCGTCGTTTTGAACGTCAGAAGCTGCAGAAACTGTTTTGGAGTCCCAAAACCTTCTCTATCCTCTCCATTAGGGTTCCCACCAACCCTAGTCTTTCTGGCAAGCATCCGCAGGAGTCATAAGGGTGAAGATCATCTAGTGGAGGCTGCTGGAAGTTGAAGATCAGAATTGGGTTCAAGACATTAAGGTATAACTCGTGTCCCCTCTTGTGCGCATCTGTAGAATTGACGAGTAGTAGATCCGGGCATGCCAATAAAGTTTCATAACTTGATTTTTCCGCTGCGCGTTTAAACTTTCCATTTAAACCTGTTTTTCCAACAATTGGTATCAGAGCCACGCTCGTTTGGATCCATAGATGCGTTTTTTGGAACACTATTTTGATTTGCATGTTGATTTTAGAACTGCTATCGAAACTGCATCGTCACAGATCTGTTTCTGCAGTGTTATCGTAGCAGTATACAAATCTGTGATTGCATTGGATGCAAGATGGGTTCGATCGATCGAAGTAGTCTCGATCGATCGAACGCTCTGTACTCGAGCGATCGAACAGGTTTCGATCGATCGAAACCTTCTGTTGTTCGAGCGATCGAACAGAGTTCGATCGATCGAGACAGACTCTTTGTCAGGATCTTTGTTTCACAGTTTTAAAAGTATTTTGAAATTAAAAGTTTAATTTTAACGTATTCTGCAAAATTTTTAATCATTCTGTGAAATAGAATGTTCAAGCGATTGAACAGTGTTCAATCGATCGAAGGTTCGAGCGATCGAACGGTCTTCGATCGATCGAACTATGACAGAGAAGTTAGATGCTGTTTTGAGTTCTAATTCAGTATGTAAAGAGTTTATATACTGTGTGAATCAATTAAGGGTTCCAATAGTTATATTTTGTTATATATATGCGTGGATGTGTGTTCAACTAACCTTTTGCAGTAAAAGTTAGTCGCTATCTCCCATGGCGCCAAGAGCATTTAATTTTGTGTTTGAATGTTTTAGATTGGTGTGTTGTTTTAAGTTTGGTTTGGTTTTAAGGCATATGTAAAGGGCGCTGCGACTTCAATCCTACGAAAAGGAAAGTCGCACCGGTTTCCCTAGCCTTTTATTTTGTTGTTGCTATTTCTATTTCTAGATAAATTGTAAGCCTCAAAAGAGGCATAGGTTCAATGTAATAGAATTAGAATTGTCCATGAAGATGGAGCTGGAGGCGATCAAACCAAAAAGCAGGTTCTATGGAGATAGAGCCATGGGAGATAGAGGCATCGTTTGGATGTCTTTTATTTCATTTTAGTTTTTTGTTTTATGTGCTTTGTTTGTGATTGGCGTATAATACATTGTTGCATGCACGCAAAACAAGTTTTCTAAAATAAAATTCAAAAACCGTTTTCAACACATTAGTAAACATTAGATGTTTATGGGAAGTGTGTAGAAACAGATTTTCTCAAAAAGCAAAATCCTTTTTTACTAAATCTAGTGGGAGAGGGTCTTATCAAATAACACCCACGATCTTCCATTAACGGTTCATTGTAAGATGAGTAGTGTATTCTGTGTCACCTCGCCAGGGGTGATCATTCCATACGGAGGGTACACTGCTCATTGGTTACTAGATGTGAACTTCCTATGGATAGGATCAATCAGACGTGTTAGAGGGTGACCACCACACGGAGGCGCTACTTGAGACGGTTGTGATTGGATCTTAGTTAATGGTATACACTAGCTAAGCTATGGATAAGGGATCCCACATGGGGCATTATTCAGAAACTTAGAGATCAAAAAGGTTCGGGAGTCATAACTTGTTTTGCAAGAGTTGCATAGCGGACAAGTCATGATTAATCGAAAGATTGAACATTGACCACCACACGGAGGCTTTATTCTTTCGTTTCAATATTCCGGCGACTTTGTTTTAAAATAAGAGTTTTAAAAGGATTCTTTTATTTCAAACTGTCGAATTCTGATATCCATATTTATTTTGTTTTTTTTGATTTTTCAGTAAATCATAATGTCTGGATCTGCATTTAGTCCACTTGCCACCATACTCACTCAAAACAAGTTAACTGGAAACAACTACACTGAATGGAAACGTAACCTTGACATCGTGTTAACTGCGGAGGATCACATATATGTCCTCACCACCCCATGCCCCGAAGAACCCGCTGCAAATGCTTCGGCTGCTGCTAGACGCGAGTTCGATAAATGGAAAAAGTCGAATGGGATGGCTCGTTGTTACATATTGGCTTCTATGGCTAATGTGTTACAACACCAATACCAGTCGAACAATTCCGCCAGTGACATTATCGAATCCCTGAAAAAGATGTTTGGGGAGCATGGCAGGCCTGCCAGACAGGTAGCTATGCAGAAGATAATGAGTGCTAAGATGTCGGAAGGGACTCCAGTCAAAGAACATGTTTTGAAAATGATTGGTTATTTAAACGAGCTGGAGACCCTAGGTGCCAACATCGATGCACAGACCCAAGTTGATATGATCCTCAATACGCTGTCGCCATCATTTGCTCAATTTAAACTGAATTATAATATGAATAAAATGGATTTTTCAATGAGCGAATTGATGAGCTCTTTATTGGCAGCGGAAGGGGTGATCAAACCTGGGGCAGCGTTTTAAACGTTGAGAAAAGCGCTTCCTTTTTCCGATCTGTGCCGAAAGGAAAGAAAGGGAAGAAGAAGGCTAGCACTGGAGGTTCAAATGTTGGACCGGTCCCTAAGATTGCAAAATCTAAGGGAAAAGGTAAAGGCAAAGGGAAGGTGGGTGGCCAAGGCAAAGGAAAGTGTTTCCAATGCGGTGAGAAGGGCCACTGGAAGAGGAACTGTCCAGAATTCTTAGCTACAAGAGTTCAAGGTATGATTGAATCACATGTGATTGAAGTAAGTTTTATAACGGATACTTCAAACACTTGGTGCATTGATTCTGGTGCGACTAACCATATCTGTAATTCATTGCAGGGGTTCAGATCAACCAGGAAGTGCAGTGATGGGGAAATCGTACTTACTCTAGGTTCTAGCGCAACCGTTTCTGCGGTTGCTATAGGAGTCGTAGTTTTAGAATTTCTAGACAATAAAGTTTTGATTTTATCAGATGTACTTTACGTCCCTTCAATGAGACGTAATTTAATTTCAGTTTCTAATTTATCGAATAATGGTTATTCTTTTCATTTTGGAACTGAAGTTGTGATTAAAAGAAATAGTTCTTTTATATGTTCTGGTGTTAAATCAAATGGTTTGTATGTGATTACTCCCAATATTTCTAAAGATTCTGGTTTGGAACTTAATAACTCAGTGGTAACTTTACCATCTAAAAGAAAGGAACCTTCCACTAATCCAACAAGGCTTTGGCATATGAGGCTTGGCCATATCAATCTGAATAGGATTGGCAGACTAGTCAAAGAAGGGGTCTTAGGCGATTTGGTTCTCGAACCAATGGAAGTCTGTGAGTCTTGTTTGAAGGGTAAGATGACCAAAAGGCCCTTTCCTGCAAAGGGCAATAGAACCAATGCATTGTTGGAATTAGTTCATACTGATGTGTGTGGACCAATAAATATTAGAGCAAGGGGTGGTTATGAGTATTTCATAACATTTACCGATGACCACTCCAGGTATGGATATGTGTACCTAATGCAGCACAAGTCTGAAGCCTTTGAAAAGTTCAAAGAGTTTAGGGCTGAAGTGGAGAAGCAATTGGGCACACATATCAAGGCCATTCGATCTGATCGAGGTGGCGAGTATCTCTCTAATGAATTTATTGATCACCTCGTACAGAATGGGATTCTGTCACAGTTGACTGCACCTGGTACGCCTCAGCAGAACGGTGTAGCGGAGAGAAGGAATCGGACTCTTTTAGACATGACTAGGTCGATGATGAGTTATTCAGAGTTGCCATTATTCCTTTGGGGTTATGCTTTGGAAACCGCTGCATACATACTAAATCTAGTACCAAGCAAATCTGTTCCCAGGACACCACGAGAGATGTGGATTGGGCGCAAGCCTTCTTTGCAACATCTCCGGATATGGGGGTGTCCGGCACATGTGCTCAAAGGAAAGATGAGCAAGTTGGATTCTAGATCGGAAGTATGTTACTTTGTAGGGTATCCAAAGGGTACTTATGGATGGTATTTTTATGATCCAAGGGAACAGAAAGTGTTTGTTAGTACAAATGCTGTTTTCTTAGAGAATGATTATATCATGAACCATAAACCTAAGGGAAGGATAGATCTTAGAGAGATAGAAGGAGAGCCCTTAGTCCAACCCGCAGTTAATGACGATATAAATCAAGAAAACACCACTTCTTCACCCATTTCCGCACCGGTACCTCGTCGTAGTGGGAGGATTATCAGCCAGCCTGATAGATACATGTTCTTAGGAGAAGTTTTTGAAGCTGTCTCCATAGAATCTGAATCTGATCCTACCACATACGAAGAGGCAATGGTTGATGTTGATTCAGCTCATTGGATTAAAGCTATGAAGGCTGAATTGGAATCTATGGATTCCAATCAGGTCTGGGATCTTGTAGAGCTTCCAGCCAATATTAAACCCATTGGCTGCAAGTGGGTCTACAAGAGGAAAAGAGGATCTGATGGAAAGGTTGAGACCTTTAAGGCAAGGCTTGTGGCGAAAGGCTATACTCAGAGGGAGGGCATTGACTATGAGGAAACCTTCTCGCCGGTAGCCATGCTCAAGTCCATCAGAATACTCTTATCTATTGCTGCATGCCTAGATTTTGAAATCTGGCAGATGGACGTCAAGACTGCATTCTTGAATGGCAATCTTGAGGAGGACATCTATATGCAACAACCAGAAGGGTTCATAGCTGGTCGGAAAGGTAACTTGGTATGCAAGTTGCAAAAGTCCATTTATGGACTTAAGCAGGCATCCAGAAGTTGGAACATCCAATTTGACCAAGCGGTCAAATCGTTTGGTTTCATACAGAATCTGGATGAACCTTGTGTATACAAGAAGAGTGAAGGAAAAGTGGTGGCTTTTCTTGTGCTTTATGTTGACGACATTCTACTTATTGGAAATGATGTAGCGGCATTGTCAACGGTCAAGGTTTGGCTAGCTAGTACTTTCGATATGAAGGATCTAGGAGAGGCGAGCTATATTCTTGGGATAAAGCTCTTTCGGGATCGCAAGCGAAAGATAATGGGATTATCTCAAGCTGGTTATATCGATAAGGTGCTAACTAGGTTTTCAATGGATAATTCGAAGAAAGGTTTGTTACCTTTCAGGCATGGTTTAGCGTTCTCCAAGGACCAGTGTCCAAAGACACAGGAGGAGAGGAATCGCATGACAGGAGTTCCCTATGCTTCTGCAGTGGGAAGTCTCATGTATGCGATGTTATGCACTAGACCAGATATCTGCTTTGCCGTTGGCATGGTTAGCAGATATCAGTCGAATCCAGGTCCAGAGCACTGGACAGCCGTTAAGCACATTCTTAAGTACTTGAGAAGAACTAAAGATTACATGCTTATGTACGGTGGTAGTGAGTTAATTCCAGTGGGATACACTGACTCGGACTTTATGTCAGATAAAGATTCGAGGAAGTCGACGTCCGGTCATCTCTTTAACTTGGGAGGTGGTGCTGTCAGTTGGAGGAGCATTAAGCAGAAATGCATTGCAGACTCAACTACAGAAGCTGAGTATGTGGCTGCTTGTGAAGCCGCAAAGGAAGCTGTTTGGCTCAAGAAGTTCCTTATGGAACTCGAGGTGGTACCAGCGTCGCTGTCGCCTATTACGCTTTATTGTGATAATAGTGGTGCAGTGGCTCAGTCCAAGGAGCCAAGGAACCACGGAAAGGGAAAGCACGTAGAGCGGAAATATCATCTTATCCGAGATATTGTTCAACGTGGAGATGTGACTGTCACCAAGATTGCCACCGCTGACAATCTTGCTGATCCATTTACAAAGGCCTTACCACAGAAGGTCTTTGATCGTCATCTAGATAGTCTAGGTCTTAGATGTAGTTCTGAATGGTTATGAGTGCAAGTGGGAGTTTGTTGGGTTTGTGCCCTCAAACCATTACTTTATGTATTAGACATTGACTTTTTAATATATGGATATCAGCTTTACATTTCATTATGTATGTTTCTTTCATGAGATGATTGTTTAATCCATAAGTATCATAGTAAGTATTTCGTGTGTGTATGAGATACATACAATGAGATACGAATTACTATTCTTTGATACTTAAAGCTTGTCACAGTGGATGATGAGACTGGATATCTCATCAGGTATACACTGTAGCATCATTAACTACCATTGGATGGAGTGATAAATCTCAATCACTAGAGTGTGACTCTTGGTTAATATGCTAGTGCTTATAGTGCATTAATGGACCTGAGTTTCCTACTGACGCTCAATGCTGTCAACAGTCAATAGGAACTCATAACTTGTATAAGGTATGTGTTCTCAATCTTGAGACGATTATGAACACAGACTGTGGATATGGCTGCTTTGACTTACCAATCAGTGAGGTCTATAAAAGATCAACACCTGGGTATCTTGGGTATGTCATATTCATAGGGTTGTGAACATATATTGTCAAGATAGAATCTACCCTCTGTTTCAGAGTAAGCATTCCCTTGAGAATGTCACCATGTCGATTACTGAGTACTGCAGTCTTGTTGATAAGAGTTATCAACATGTTTGGTAATCATGAGAGGTGAATGGGACTCAAGGAATACAAGAAGTAATCATGATTCAGGTTGACAGTAACAGTTATCCGACTACCTGAATATGATTACGAATGCTGACGGTAGAGGGACATTAGTACAACATACAAGTCTAGTTATCGCTTCGGATATGTTCTTTTGCGTTGGAGTTCAGTTATCGTTTTATAGTGGAGTAAACGTTAACTGACCAGTTGGTTAGTTTGCTGATCAAAGAGTTTGGTCATGGTAATTAATAAACTGGTCTGAGCCAACAATAAAGAGCCTAGGAGGTCCCACTCTTAGCTCCGCCAGGATGCTTGGAAAGATGCTTGAGGATGATGTCCAGACAGGTTCGATCGATCGAAGATATCTCGATCGATTGAAGTCTGCAGGTTCGATCGATCGAAGATGGTTCGATCGATCAAATGTTCGATCGATCGAAGGCACTTCGATCGCTCGAAGTCTAGGTCGGTTCTGGGAATCTATAAATAGGGCAGCTGCGTTCTGGAAAAAGTTGTTCGTCGTTTTGAACGTCAGAAGCTGCAGAAACTGTTTTGGAGTCCCAAAACCTTCTCTATCCTCTCCATTAGTGTTCCCACCAACCCTAGTCTTTCTGGCAAGCATCCGCAGGAGTCATAAGGGTGAAGATCATCTAGTGGAGGCTGCTGGAAGTTGAAGATCAGAATTGGGTTCAAGACATTAAGGTATAACTCGTGTCCCCTCTTGTGCGCATCTGTAGAATTGACGAGTAGTAGATCCGGGCATGCCAATAAAGTTTCATAACTTGATTTTTCCGCTGCGCGTTTAAATTTTCCATTCAAACCTGTTTTTCCAACAGGTAGGACCAGTGGCTTACTGACTAGCCTTATTATCCGAGTTGAAGCATGTGCACAATGTATTCCATGTGTCAATGTTGAGACGGTGTATGACGGATGTGAGTAAAAGCATAGTACCTGAACTATTGCAAATCCAAGAGGACTTGACTTACATAGATCATCTGGTAGAAATCTTGGATCGAAAGGAGCAAGTGTTGAGAACAAAGATGATTCCGATGGTGAAAGTGCTTTAGCATAGTCATATACAGTCGAGGAAGCACGTGGGAGAATGAGGAGGAGATGAAGAATGAATATCCGTATCTGTTCGACTCGTGAGGTATAAGTTTGGGGACAAACTTCCTTTTTGAAGGGGAGAGTTGTCACACCCGTTCTGGATTTTGCATTCATTTCAATAAACATACGTGGGAGTATGTGAAATTATTAATGTCGATTAATAATTGAGATGGAGTTAACTGTGAGTCAATGGTGAGGTGTCAGGGAAGACACGGGAACATGGTAATTCATAATACATTGGCATGATTAAATGGCATTCATGTGATTTAAATGGTATTTGAGATATCTGGTATTTTTATGAATAGTAATTATACATGTTTTGTGTGATTTCTGGTATTTTTGACCTCGTTGTAAATCATTTTGAATATTGTGGTGAGAAAGTGAGTGATACATTGCATAAAAGGTAGGTTACCTAGAGATTTTAAGAAATTAGTTTCGGAACGTTAATTACGGACCCAAACTAGACTTAGTCGGAAACTGTTATAATTTATAGTTTTCACTTGTGAAATGATAAAATGGACTTGTAGGACGTTTCGGGAGATAATTAGAAGTTTTGAGAACTCGTGGGGAGATAAACATAATTTCTGAGAGTCGTGGCTATAAATAGAAAAACTTGAGCTCTTTTTCATAAATGTTCAAAAATCAAAATATCTTGAGAGAGAGAGAGAGAGAGACAGAGACAGAGACAGAGAGAGAGAGAGAGAGAGAGAGAGAGAGAGAGAGAGAGAGTAAGAAAGGGGATTTAGTGCTACGAGCTTCACAACGCCGACTGACAACCTTCAGATCGTCAGTTTTTCCCCCAGATTTCATATTTGAACTCCTCGAGGTAAGAACTACGTTTTGATGTCTCTTAGGCCTTGTTTGGCAAACATTTTTCAAAAATATAATTTCTAGAAATTTGAAAAAAAAACCCAATAAAACTTGTAAGAATCACCTGAAATCGGAGATCCGACGTTTAATCTATCTCCTAGTGCTTTCCTCAAAGTTATAGAGCATTAGCACAAGATATGAATTCTAGATCTATGAATTATATGAGATTTTCATGTTTTAAATATCGTGTTTGATATTTTGGATCTGGGCAAAATTCATGCATTAATTAGGCTCGTTAATTATTCATATGAAACTACACTAAAAGCATGTATAACTGTTTATGTGAGCATGCTATGTGTCTACTTGGGTCGAAGGGGGGTTTGGTGCAATTTTATCCGGGGGTAAGCTCCTCGAAGTTTGAGGATTGTAACATTGATAGTGTGGTGTCTAGTATGGAGGAAGGCCCAACCTGGACACGGTACCTAGTATGAAGGAAGGCCAAACCAGTGTACGGGGTGCGTGAAAGAGGTGTGCCTTGCACGACATCGGTTTTATTTACCGGATAAATGCGTACCACTCACCTTAGAGACTATTTTGATGTGTTTTGATGTTTGTAGCATGGATTGTCATATAAGCATATATTTAGAATTGTCCACTTAGCATGTAGCTGAGCAGTGGAGCTTTACTCCATTGCACATGATAAGAAGAAAGGAAAGAAGAAGCGTAAAGAGTGAGGCCAAGGAATGCTGGGGAATCACCACTTGTTTATACTTTTGTTTTCATTCCAAACTTGTAATAAGAACTTTGAATTCGTAATATGTTGTAATAGAATCTTAGCATGGTTTGGTAGAATTGTAATCACTAGTAAGAACTCTTGTAATCTATATTTTTAATGTTGGAATACAGTTGTGTTAATGTTGGTATTTGATTGGAGAACCATGGGTTTGAGCTGTTGCAGATTGCGCAGGTTTGAGGGAGATCAGTCGACTGGGTCTCTGACACATCGACTGGACCCCTGTTTTAATAAAAATCTCTTCAGTTTTCATAGGTTTCAGCTGACTAGTTTCTGCACGAAAATATGTCATTCTGCTGGAGCTAGTTTAGTCGACTGGACAGGTACCAGTCGATTGAGAAATTGAGACCTCAGTTGACTGAGTCCCTAACACAGTCGACTAGACAGGGCTGTTGAACTTTTATACTGTAACATCCGTACCCGGGAAACGGGTTAAGCATTTGTGTTAATACGCATTAATTAATATAATTAGTGTGTAAAACGGATTAAGGGGAGGCTTGGACTCGCCCATGTAAAAAGTGTCCAGAGAGGGACACTAGTTGGAAAAGTCCCCAGTGAGGTGGGACAGGTATTGAAATGGAACCCATCGAAGGGTAAAATGGTAATTTGCATTTTAAGTGATTAAATGCATTTTATGTGATTACATGAATATGTGTTTAAATGCTTTCATAATATATGTTGATATATGTGTTAGTATTAGTTTGAGTTTGAACACCCAAAGAAGGGTATAAATGAAAAAGATGTAAAATTTGTAGGTACGATAGCAATTTCACAAAATATATGGGACCCACGTTGGGACCCATACGGAACTTAGACAAACACTCATTAAATAACTGGGTAGTTAATGGAATGTTTGGGGGATTTCATAATAAGAACTCAAGAAAATCCGGGGGTGTAAATGAAATTTGGAAAAAGAAGTGACACATCACATGCATGTGATGTGTGGTGTCAATATGAGAGCTTAGACTCTCAATTTACAGCAATTAAAAAGAAAACAAAAGAGAGCCCGAGAGAGAAGACGGAGAAATCGTCGCCGACGTCGAAATCTTGCCGTTCCGTCGCCACCGTTCGTCGGATTTACGATCCGAGACCACTTTCGGATTCGTGGAGATGAGACGATCATTTCTATACCCTTAATTTCTGTTTAAATTGCTAGATTTTAGTAGCTCATATTTGACGGTGAGACGTCGTCTACCGAATTCTTGTAGGATTCTTGTTGGAATAGAAATTGAGGTTCAATTTGGTGAAATTCAGCACTTCTCTAGCTTAATCTTGGGTAAAATCAGTGTATAAGGTGAGTTTTTCTACACCTAAATCTGATTGTGTTTAATGGGTTCAAGCTATATGTGATGTTAGAGATGTTAATTCATGATTAGGAATTATAAAGATGTTAATTATGTGAATTCCATGTCAATTCTATGAAAAGTATATTTTGAAACATGAATATGTGTTTATGTGCTTATATGTCTATGTGGTAGTCAATGAGCACCGGGGAAATGGTTCATTGTTGGGAGTAATAAGGGTGGTGAAGAGGAAGAATCCGATAAATACGGAAGTCCAAGGAATAGAAGTGGCCACGGGACCAAGGGAGGTCTTCGGGTCTGAATAAACCATATAACCGGTGACTCGGCGACTACGGTTGTGCTTTATGTGTTAGTTATAGCATTGCACGTGTTAAACATACAATCATGTTTAGAATGCTCACTAAGCAAATTGCTTAAGAAAATCGTTTTCCTATTTCTGTTGTGGTACATAACAACCACCGCAGGTTCGGAGCAAGGCTCGGAGAGGAGGTGAAACGAGTTTGGATCGGGGCAAGGCTAGGACTTATGTGCATGTGTTTACCATCGTGTAATATGATGTAAATTATGGTTTTGGACTTGTGGAACTTAAGTTATAATGTCTATGGTGATAGGAGTTGGAGTTAAATCTTGTGAAACCTATGTAATTCCTTTTGTTAAAACTATGGATTTTGGTATGCGAGGGGAGTTGGGCTATTCCGGCAAGTCCGGGTGTATGTCGCAACTATTTTGGGCAAGTTTTGGTTGTAACTAAGTCGTATGTAAAGCTTTTGAACTATTTCTGTTAAAATCCCATGTTTATGCGAGTTAAGCCTAGATTTGGGCTTTAATGTCTTATTTGTTTCAATTGAGCTTGGGTACAAGTTTCAAGTGCTTGGAAGTACCCCAATGTGTATTAGGTTTTTGTTCAAGAAGTTTTATAAGCCTTTCAAAAGTGTTGGAGTGAGTTTTAGTTTCAAAAACTTCATGTAAACAAGTTGAAAGTTGCTGCTGCAGAAAAGGTTCTGCAGAGGGGCTTTCGACCGGTCGAAGGGACCCATTCGACCGGTCGAACAACCCTCTGCCAGCCCTTTGATTCTAATTGTTCCCATGTTTTGTTTTAACTTCTAAAAGGCCAAGAGGGTACTTTTGGGGTCCCATTGACCTATAGAAACTTTACTTTTAATTACAAAGGTTGATAAGTATTTTTCGCGAAATTTCTTAATCGACACAAGTTATACTAGTGTTCTTTGGCTCAAACTTGTTTAAACAAAGCTTCAAACTCTTCCTCAAAATGGTTTCATGTATATGCTAGTTCTTAGAATGAACTTGAGTTAGTTTCTTGTTGAAATTCAATTGGAATGAGTTGAAATCTCGCAACGATTGCATGATTCGATGGGTTTCCGATGCTTTTGTGCACTTTTCGGTAGTTCTAAGTTGGTTGGGAAGTAGCCCCAAGTGACTTGTGTGTTTGGGGACTTCTTAGAATGTTAAATGGGGGAAAATATGGTTCAGAGGGTATCTGGACCGGTCGAATTGACCCGCTCGACCGGTCGAATGCCCCTCTGCACAAGACAGTGATTTCAAAGGTATTTTTTTTTCGTCGCCTTTTACGGAAACAGGCATAACTTTTTGTAGAAAATTCGAATTCATGCACCATTTTTTGAATTGGAACCAGGACTCAAAGAGATATCTTTTTATGTAAAATTTTGTCATATTTTATTAATGACCATTTTGCCCTTGGGCTATTTTATCTCAGCATAGTAGTTTTAAGCTACTTCAAATCATGTTTTTTCCTTCATAACTAACATGGTTCTTGCTTATTAGTGTATTTTGGGTGCTTATAGTCTTGTTACACGTGTCCTAATCCGTGGAGGCAGGTTGGGGGTGTGACATATACCTTCTGCTTTTGACCTCCAGATGACCGAGTCCCCACCATAGTCGACTGGACCTTTGTTTTCCAAAATGGATTCTTTTGGAAGTATTTTAATTGAGCAAAACTTTTTATAACTATGATTTTTATAGATTTTACTTATGTTTCCGCTACTATTTTACTTTAATGGAATTGGATGAGCCTTGGTGGCAGGCCACATGTCCTATTTTTGCGCGTAGTAGGATGGGTCGAGGCATTTTGATCACATCCCTCTTAGATGCTATAACACTAGTGCAATTAGTCTCTCTAAGAATCCCATTCAACACTCTAGAACTAAGCACATTGAGATAAGACATCACGTCATTAGAGATCATGTTCAAAGGGTGATGTTGAACTTTTTTTCATCGATACAAATCATCAATGGGCGGATATTTTCACTAGACCTTTTCAAAAAGATCATATTTGTATCATTCGTCGTGAATTAGGAATGGCTAGTCAAGCCGATGTGTAAATTCGAGGCTTGAATCCCCTTTCCCCTTGCTTTATGCAGAAATCACTTTTCTGATTAAATATAGTCGACTGATTTTATATCCAGTCGACCTGCTCTTTGTCCCCTTTAAAATCTTTCTGAAAATTATCTAACTACGCAATCGATAGTTCTATATAGTCGACCGGACCTCAAAATTTTCAGGCGATTGTTTTTTTTAGTCGACCGAATTCCACTTTCAAACCCATCATCATTCTGTTATAAATCCAGTTGACTCATTGTCTTAATCAGTCGACTTATGTTTCGGACCCCCAGTCGACTATTTTCCATCCAATCGACTTAGGTTTGGACCCCCAGTCGACTGTTGTTAACCCAATCGACGGAAATGTGTTTTAGCCCAGCTTTCTGCTTTAAGTCTAGTCGACCGGTTGTTTATTCAGTCGACTGGCACTGTGCCCTAATTTTTTATGCAGTTGACCGCACCTTCCACCCTGTGGACTGTCATCATGTTTATATATATATATATATGTCTCTGCATTTTTTTTAAACCCTAAATTTTTTTTCTCTTTCTCTCTCCTTCCAGACGACTGCATTCCCATCCCTTTCCAACTCTGATCTCCTCTCAGCCTCCCACCCCTCCATTTTCGGCCACCTTAATCACCCTCCATTCTCTATTTTTGGTCCCTTTCATCTCTCTCTCTCTCTCTCTCTCTCTCTCTCTCTCTCTGCCTCTCCTCATCTCTGCGTTAATGGCTCCTAAGAAACGCAAGGAACCCGAGGCCCCCTTCGCTCAGTCCACACTTCCTCCTTGCCCTCGACCTGTCCCATTCTTCAATAACGAAGATCGCAAGCAAAGCTACTTGAACACCTTTATGCATCGCAAAGTCATTTTGGGTAAGACACTCCACTCTGATTTTTCATATTCATATGCTTGTGCCTTGGCACTCTTTTTAAAGCCCTTGGTTAGAATACCTTCCTTGCTATTAATCAACCCATGTACCCCACTCTTGTTCGTGAGTTTTACAGCAATCTCACTGCCTCTCCCGCTCAAATTTCTTTTTCCTCTTATGTTCAAGGAGTAAAATTCATGGTTACTCCCGATGCTTTTGTTCAGATTTTTGGTATTCCCATGGGTAGCATTCGAGCCTATGACGATAATAAATCGAACGTTGGACATGGCTTTAACCCTCTTCTTGCCTGTAGGCTTATTTGTGAAAATCCTGAGTTAGTTCACGCCTCAAAACCCTCTGCCTCCCAACTTACATTTGAGGCCCGTCTCCTCCACCATATTCTCACCTACACACTTGATCTTGTCAGAATCAAGATATAAAAGTATACTTTACTTTCTAAGGATTTGTAGTGTAGAAGTAAAGATCGAACCCACAGAGATTGAATTACTAAAGCACTTTAATTTTAAAACCTAGATCTAGTTAATTAAGAAAACGGTATTTTGATTTTGATTTTAATTAAACTAAAAACAATAAAAATAAATCTAAACTATAAAAGCAATTTAAAAGTTATTTTAATGAATATGTAAAGTGAACCTAGGATTGCAAATCCACCACTAGCTTCATGATAAGGGTATCTATGCATTCAATTAGCTTATTATATTGGATGATAATGGGGAATTGTAGCTACAAGCCCAATTCTTCCATCAAGAAGATAACTACGATTCAAGCACTAACATAATTCATCTTCGGTTGGCACGGAATGTCTCACACTAAACTAGGGTTGCGGCATAATCCATCTTTCCTAGGCATGAACTATTCGGCTACTTGATATCACAATTCAATTAAGCACCATTACATGTAAATAATCCATACAAGCACAGCAAATATAGTCATTGAGCACATCACATTCAAAATAGATCTAAGACAAGAATAAACTTTGAAAGTAATGATATAATCAATAGAAGTTTGATTTTATTATAAAAAAAATCCTCAAAACATGTAATCATCATTCATACATAATAAAACTAAAAGAAAAACATAAAATAAACCCTATTACTTGGCTAGGGTTTCATTGAAACCCTAGATTTTGGTTTAAGCGGCCATGGAATCAAGGATTGGCAAGAGATTGATGGAGGAGGCCATCAGAATCCTTGGTCTTCTTCTTCTTCTCCTTGTTTTTTTCTCTTCAATGGCTGAAAGTTTTGTTGTATATGCATGTGTATAATGTTGTGTAATGATGTGTAACCCTAAATTTGATTTAGAATAGGATTTATACAGATTTTGGAAGGATTTAGGAAGCTTTCCTAAGTCAAATCGCACTAAAACTGCTATATTTACGTTTCTATATGTCATATGAACAAACCACCTTCATTGGGCGCTCTAATTTGACAAAATATACATTATTGGTTTTTTCATACGTCGCTCGTACGGCCCGCTCGCGTGAGGTAGTTTTCACTGCACTGTGCACCGATCGTAGAATTGCGATAACTTTTTGCTCGAACCTTGGATTGACTCGCCGTTTACGACCACGCGTCCGTAACTCAAAGATATATATTTTATATCTCTTGAGAAATTTCTCAAATCTGAAGTATTCCTTATCAAAAATGCAATGTTTCGAGATTGCTACTATATTTAGCTTTCACCAGAATCACCGTTTGAGCCTAGAATGACTTCCAAAGCCACTAATCATTGGAGTTTTGTGCATTATCAAGTTAAAGCTTCAAAACCTACAAAATATAGAATACTTATTAAAAAAAATAACTAATAACTACATGAAATGGGCTAACAAAGTATATCTTTAAGATTATAAACGACAACTATTCGTCGCCGATCACACCCTCAAACCTACACTTTGCTAGTCCTCGAGTAAAGAAAAAAATAAAAATAAAACTAAAGTGCAATTAAAATATCCTAACTCACTGTCGCAGGCAACGCGATTGCATTTAGCATATGCAACAAGCCTTTTAAACCCCTAGATGTCCCTAGTAGGATGAATGAAGTCTCGTGAAGGTTCTCGTCAACAAGTCACCCACAACTATCTTTATTTCATTATACATTTAAAAAGTTTTATTAAAAATGAAAAGCATAACAGGCAATGCTCCTTATTATAAAATAATGATTTGAAATAGAATAGCGAACAAGAAGAAACGGAATCAAACGTCCACCTACGTCATGAAAAACAATCCCAAGCACATGCATCGTATAAACCAATAGAGTTTATCATAAAATCGCACGTGTGTGGTAGTCAAATGAACACGCGCATGTCATGAACTTGGAATATAACTCGGATAACCATCCAACTATGCTTCGACTATGAATCTTACAATGTTAATTACACTCTCAAATGAAACACTCAGAAATATGTGTAATTTCTCGAATATATGGTAACAAAGGAAATATGTTTTCAAAACAAAAAATGCTCATGACTCGTAAAAGACGCATGACACGAAAGAATAATAGTCTCATGGATAGGACACCAACAGTTAAGAAAAATTAACCGTTACCATATTTTAATCACCCTCCCATCGTTTATATATCCAAACCATGTTTTCTAGGATCAATTAGGACTTGTCAAAGGTTGTAATGTGGCTCAGTCAATGACAAATGATAGAAAGGATTCATTAGGTAGTTTTAGAGTGGCGCTGTAAGACATATTCGATTTCTTTCATTCATTCTTCTATCAATTTTCATCTTTTCATTCTCTTCTTTCATTTTTTTTTAAATTTCTTTCCTCTTCTTCTTCTTTTTTTTTCTTTTCTTCTTTTTTTTTTTCAACCTTATTCTTTTCCTTTTCGTTGCTTTTGAAACGAATGTTCATTGAATACCAAGGCAACTACCCCAAACATCATCTTATTTTCTTCTTCTTCTCAATCAACCCATCGCCTTATCACCACTAAAAGTTGATCAATCTTTTAGTGATGAACTCCAAGTTGGCCAAGTTAGAGCAAAAATAGGATAATGGTGAACAAAGAAAAAGAGGCACTTTAACGGCTTAAAGGGGCGAACTAAGGAAATTTTTATCATTTATATGAATAGGTAAACAAAGAGGGCCTACCATAATCTCCTATGGTTATATGATTCTTCAATGTTTACAACGGAAGATTATTTAACATGGTAACTAGTATTTTAACTTGACTATCAACCAAAACAAGAATAATGAGACTAAACAACTAGTTGATGCGCTATTTCAATGAAATTCGACAAACACAAAATGTATTAATAACCCTCTATAAGGAAAAGATATGCTCAAAAGCTCACTAGGTCTAGTCTCCAACTTGTGTTATCTAGAAATCCGAATCATATTATAGTTCACATCAAACATGTATCCAAGCGACTACGTGCAGTGCATAGGTTTGTGTGCAAATCTATGATATAAAACTTTGATTCGAACGATACATATCCTAAACATCGCAACATGACATCAGCAAATGTTTAACTACATCTTCTCATGTTTACCATTCTATAACAATCCAAGTCACATAACAAGAAGTATCGAATTGAGATTGCAAAAATGTCGGCAACATCATTTATTTAAGCACAAGTATCAAATTTTTTGAAAAATTGGTGCATAGTGCATAATAACGTGCATGTGAGTGCATACCCCCAAACCTAAATCTTTCATTGTCCCCAATGAAACAATAAAATGAAACAAGGAGAGTACGTAAGGAAGGAACGATAATACCTCGATCTCAATAATCACAAACAGGTGAACGTATATGAATATGGAATGAAAGTTCAAATGCTCCTAATGGAGCCACTATTTCACCTGTCAATACTTGACAATAAAAAAAACATAACAAATACAAGAATAATGATATAAAAAAAAAGAAATGGATATGTATAATACAGACTACGGTGTACAAGTTTTTTTTTTAAGCAAAAGAAACTAAACTATAATCAAAAGACTCAATGAAAATTAAAAGAAAAAATAAACAGAACTATGAAAACAAAGAAAGACTGACTCTATAGGTGCATAAGAAAACAAACTGAAAAATAAAAAGACAACTCACCAGGTTTGGGAGAAAGGAGGTAAGAGAACAAAAGAGAAAAACACAGAAAACCTTACCTCGCGCGAGCGGGCTGTGCGAGCGACCATCGTGTGCGTGAGCCCCTCCTCGAGGTAATGCTGAGGCTTCTTTTAAGGTTTATAAAGAAAATTTTCTAAGGCATAGGATCGCGCGAGCAGGCCCCTCGCGCGTGCGACTTAAGGCGTGAAAAGAAACTGAGAGCATATAAAAAAAATTTGGAAAATTTTTTTCTAAGGGAAAATCTCGCACGAGCGGACCGCACGAGCGACGTGTCGCGCAAGCGGGCCATCGCTCGCGCGATCTGCTCGAGCGACTTGGTCTTTTCCTCTCTTTTCACTTGTTATGTGTATAAGTTCAAAATAAATTTACTCCAACCCCCAAACCTGTTCAGAGAACTCAAAAATTGACTATAATGACCTAAAAAGCGTTAAAAGATAAGAAAAACAAATGAAATAAAGCTTGGGTTGCCTCTCAAGAAGCGCTGTCTTTTACGTCTTCAGTTAGACCATTCTAGCTCAAGACTCATGGAGGCTATAACTCGGACATTGTACCCTTGAAGGTATTAGGGAGATTCTGATGAAAAGCAGAAACAATGTCATTATGAGTTAATTTATTCGACAGTTCTCCCTGATTATGTTCAAATCAATTTCTCACCTTCCGAGTAAATTCAGCATTAGGGTCCTAGTTATTCAAATTCGTCCGCTCATTACTTACCATATTATTCTCCTCACCCACATTTATTTCTGTAGTAGGTTCAATAGTTCGTCTTACCTTACTATCCACCTCATATAGGTAATCATCCTCTTTAGGAGGTTGATCAATAGCGTTAAAAACGTTCAATTTTAGATTCATGTTCCCAAACGACACTTTCATTACCCCCGTTCGACAGTTAACACGAGCTTTGGCCGTAGCCAAGAACGGACGGCCAAGAATGACAGGAGTGTATTTCCTAGCATCTAGTACATGTTTAGTATCAAGGACTATGAAATCGACAGGGTAATAACATTTATCAACTTTAACTAAAACGTCTTCGACGATTCCTCTAGGGAATTTAACAAAACGATCCGTTAATTGTATGGTAGCAGCCATGAGTTTCAGTTCACCTAGACCTAGTTATTTGTAGACGTGGTAAGGTAAGAGATTAACACTAGCTCCTAAGTCAAGGAGAGCCCGATGAATAACAGTGTCACCTGTGATACATGAGATCGTTGGTGTACCAGGATCCTTATACTTTGGAGGAGCATGTTGGAAAATTGAACTTACTTTTTTTGTGAGGAAGACCTTTTTCGGAATATGACTGCGCAACTTGCGCTTTTGAGTGCATAGGTCTTTTAGATATTTAGCGTAAGCGGGAATTTATTTAATAGCGTCGAGGAACGGAATATTGATTTTCACTTGTTTAAATACCTCGAGGATATCTTCAGTTTTTTACCCTTTCTTTAAAAAATGTGACGGTTCATCAACGTTTGGTGAAAAAGTGATTTTTGGAATATAATTAGTTGGGACCGTTACATTTTCTTTCCTAATTTGACTCGTGTCCTCACCCTTCTCTTGATTTAAATTAATGTTTATATTTCTCTTACTCTCATGCGGAATTTCAACAACTTCCTCTTCTCGAATAGTCATTCTAGTTGAGACGGCATTTACTTGCTCATTCGAACCCCCATTCTCGTATTGTCCCTTAGGGTTTTGTATAGTTTGACTAGGCATCTTATCCTCATTTCTACAACTCATTGTATTAGCTATTTGTCCCATTTGGAACTCGAACTTCGCAATGGATTGTGTGTGAGAGTGCACTATTTGTGCTTGTGCTTGTAATTGCGTTTCGATATTCTTAAGGGACGCTAACACCTTCTCCTCAAAAGCGTTAACTCTTGGAGGGTTAGGATTAGGAGGGGGGTGTTGGTATTGACTTTGTTGAAATTGGGGTCGATAAGTATTAGGAAAATTATTTGTCATAGGATTATAAGTATTTCGTGGAAATTGTTGAATAGAGTTTATGTGTTGCTCCACAAACTCCAGAAATTGAGATGCGGATGGACATGTAAGTATAGAATATGAATGGTCGGAACATATTTGACAAGTTTCGTAAGAGGGTGCGCTTGTTGTTTGGTTCATTGTCATAAGTCGATCAAGTTTTCTAGATAGTTCTTTTATTTCTATTATATTACTAGACTCAGAACGCTCCTCTCGCTTGGGTTTAGGGGGAAGACATCCCTCATGACGTACTGACACGGCTTGGTGCATCGAGTTTTCGCTTAACGTTTCAAAAAATTTCCATGCCTCGTCGGCACTTTTGTGTAGGAAGGTACCCGCACAAACGGCATCGACGGTATTACGAATTGAGGGAACAAGTCCCTCGTAAAAAGACCTGTACCAATTGCCACTTGGGAACTTGATGATGTGGGAAAGAGCGTAATAATTCCTTAAATTGTTCCCAAGTGTCATAAAGCGTTTCCCCATCTTGCATCACAAAGTTCGTTATTGATTTCTTATCTGATTAGTTCTTATGATAGGGAAAAACTGTTGTAAAAATGTGGTGTGTAAGGCTTCCCTTGTTCTAATAGTATTTGGCTCTAGAGACTAGAGCCAGTATTTAGCTTTATCTTTTAAAGAGAATGGGAAGAGACGCAGTTTTAATTCATCATCATTTAGATTTTGGATTTTTAAAGTAGAGCAAATGTTTTGGAAATCTCCTAAATGTTGATAAGGATCTTCTTTAATACGACCATGGAATGAAGGGAGTAGCGCTGGTAGATGACTTTTATCTCAAAGTGAGATGCCGTCACTGATGGAAAAACCGGTTTAAATTAAAAGTTTAAACGCACAACGGAAAAGTCAAGTTATAAAAACTTAATGGTAGCCCAGGATCTACTACTCACTAATTCTATAGATGCGCACAAGAGGGGACAAGATTATACCTTGGTGTCTTGAACCCAATTCTGATATCTTCAACCTTGGTGATGCAGCAGCCTCCACTAGGTTGTCTTCACCCTTATGTCTCATGCGGATGCCTGCCGGAAAGACTAGAGATGGTGGGATCTCTAATATAGAGGATAGGAAGGTTTAGGAAGACTAAAACAATTTCTGCAGCGTCTGGTTAATAAAAATGACGAACTCCTTTTCCAGAACGCAATTGCCCTATTTATAGATTTCCAGAACCGACCTAGACTTTGAGTGATCGAAGATCTTCGATCGATCGAACCTTCGATCGATCGAACCATTCTCGATCGATCGAGACTGCTAAGACTTCAATCGATCTAACATACTTCAATCGATCGAACTTGTCTTGACAACTTCCTCATGTGTCTTTCCAAGTATCCTGGCGGAGCTAAGAGTGGGACCTCATAGGCTCTTTATTGTTGGCTCAAACCAGTTTGTTAATTACCGTGACCAAACTCTTTGATCAGCAAACCAACTAACTGATCAATTAACGTTTACTCCACTATAAAACGATAACTGAACTCCAACGCAAAAGAACATATCTGAAGCGATAACTAGACTTGTATGTTGTACTAATGTCCCTCTACCTTCAGCATTCATAATCATATTCAGGTAGTCGGATAACTGTTACTGTCAACCTGAATCATGATTACTTCTTGTATTCCTTGAGTCCCATTCACCTCTCATGATTACCAAACATGTTGATAACTCTTATCAACAAGACTGCAGTACTCAGTAATCGACTTGGTGACATTCTCAAGGGAATGCTTACTCTGAAACAGAGGGTAGATTCTGTCTTGACAATCTATGTTCACAACCCTATGAATATGACATACCCAAGATACCCAGGTGTTGATCTTCTATAGACCTCACTGATTGGTAAGTCAAAGTAGCCATATCCACAGTCTGTGTTCATAATCGTCTCAAGATTAAGAACACGTACCTTATACAAGTTATGAGTTCCTATCGACTGATTGACAGTCTTGAGTGTCAATAGGAAGGCTCAGGTCTGTCAATGCACTATAAGCACTAGCATGTTAACTAAGAGTTAAACTCTAGTGATTAAGATTAATCACTCCATCCAATGGTAGTTAATCATGCTACAGTGTAAACCTGTTGAGATATCCAGTCTCATCATCCACTGTGACACATTCTAAGTAACAAAGAATAGTAATTCGTATCTCACTTGTATGTATCTCATACATACACGAATTACTTACTATGATACTTAAGGATAACAATCATCTCATGAAAGAAACATACATAACTAAATGTAAAGCTGATATCCATATATTAAAATGTCAATGTCTCATATATAAAGTAATGGTTTGAGGGCACAAACCCAACAGTCACCTCTGGTAATTTGATACTTGCTTGTGGTGTGTAGGCCGTAGGAATGAAATAGTCTTTAAACGGAGGAGGCGGGGGTATATTTGGGTTATTTCCATTATTTCTGTTATTACCGTTGTTTCCTAAGTCGGCCATTGGAATCGGTTCGATGTAAATGACGCGTGGTTTCTTTAGTCTTTTAAGGGTACTTTGTATTTTGGACTCAAACAACGATGACGGTTTTGGTGTCGAATCATCGTCTAGCATCAACCGAGCTGTAGAAGCTTGGGTTGATGACCTAAGGACTCTAAGGCTACGTTCAAGTTTAAGATTAAGTGGATGTAATTTAGGTTTACTTGAACGTGTACCAAACATAAACTAAAACAACGACTGACACAACAAAAACAAAAATAACTACGCAATAATCAAGCACGCAAGCACAGAGTACTACTATGATGCATGTAATTATCCTTATGCAGTGATTCGCGTCAAAGCCCAGTACCCCGGGTTTCCTAGCTAATGCAGTGCTCACTCCACACCTAACCTAATGCAAGTAATTGCGTCTCAGCACCCTGACTTACAGTGATTTGATGCGAATTTTTAAAGGAGGCGATTTATATTTATTTTCTTTTCTTTTAATTGCGTAAGCTCCTTTGGTGTGCTAAGTTTTTCCACTCCGTCACGCTAGAATTTGATTACTTGAGAAACTACAAAACAAAAAGAAAAGTTAGTAACTCAAAACAAAAATGGAAAATAAGAAAAATAAAAACTAATCTAATATTTACGAATGAACTAAACTAAGATTTTAAAGCTAAAGGTAGTAAATTGCAATCCCCGGCAACGGCGCCAAAAATTGATCTTATCAGAATCAAGATATAAAAGTATACTTTACTTTCTAAAGATTTGTAGTGTGGAAGTAAAGGTCGAAACCACAGAGATTGAATTGCTAAAGCATTTTAATATTAAAACCTAGATCTAGTTAATTAAGAAAATGGTAGTTTGATTTTAATTAAACTAAGAATAATAAAAATAAATCTAAACTATGAAAGCAATTTAAAAGTTGTTTTAATGAATATGTAAAGTGAACCTAGGATTGTAAATCCACCACTAGCTTCGTGATAAGGGTATCTATGCATTCAATTAGCTTATTGTGGTAGGTTCTAATGTGATATGTGTAAGAGATATGGATGGGTATAACACGTAAGCAGGTTAGTATAGGTGGAACAATAGATAAAATATGATAAATAATGCAAACGGTGCAGAATATTAAATATGTAAAAGTATAGCATAATACTGGGATTCGGAGAGACTTCGGGTCGGATGAGAACCGAAGTAGCCCCAAATGAGAGAGAGAGAAAGCAGTAGGTGTCCAGGAGTTATGTGTGTTGGAGTAAGGTGAAGGGTGGTGAGACGAAGGTGTAATAAAGTCGAAGGGTCTTGTTGAGACGCATGGTGTAATGAGGCGAAGGGTCTTTGGTGAAATGGAGGGTATTGGTGAAGACGAAGGGTCAAGGCGAGGCGAAGGGCGAAGTAAGGCGAGGGGCCTTGCGGTCCGAAGGGTCTGATTGTGTTCGGGACAATGGGAATATTTTGTAAATGGGTCGGAGGAGTAGTCACTGTTGATCTTTTGCGGTAGTAAAGGATTCTGTGTGGTTGTGTAGGTCCGATTGGATGTAATAAATGAGACTACTATTTATACAGAAAGTCATATGAGGCTGCTAAGTTTTGATGTGGTGGAGAAAAGCTGAGTTGGCATTCTCTGAGTGGATCGTTTGTTTTAGGTAGGTGGACAGTATGGATGGTTTAAATGCTCATGTTTAAGGTAGGTGGAGGTATTGAATGAGATGTTGATCTGTCATGGGCTTCGGGAGAAACAAGTCAAATAGAGAAGGTATTGTCCCTCGGTGGCAGACGAAGGATGTGGGGTTAGTCAAGGGGGAAAGATATATTATTAGTGCAAAGGTTTAAGCGAGTGAAGATACCGAGGCTCATGTCATTGGTGTAGAGGATTAAGTGAGGGCGAGTGTCGAGGCTGCAGAGGGTTAAGCGAGGGCAGGAACCAAGGTTCTCGTTTATTGGTGCAGCGCAAGCTTGAAGTGACTGAGCACTGTTGGTCAAGGGTTTAAGCAAGTTTTACGCTAATGGGCTTCGCCCATTTGTTGTGAGACTGGTCGAGGTCAAGCACGTGAAAGTCACGTGTCTCTCTCTCTCTTTGGGACCAACCCTAACCTTGCCCATGGGGCGCAGGCTAGGGAGATGCCTTCGGTTCTAGCCACCTTGCCATGAGCTTCTGAAATCCCAGCGGACTTGAGCCACCCTTAGGTATTGCTTTCAGACCAAGGGTGGATGTCCAAGAGGTGAGTGTGTGTATATTTGAAGTGTGCTTCCTTTGAGGGCCACTTGAGATGGGCTTTGTTTGAATAAGGCTTCGGAGTAGAGTCATCCGTAGTGGGGGCTTCGGAGTGGGCTACTTTGGGCCTTCGGAGAATAAGGCTTCGGAGTGGAATCATAGGCTTCAGATTCCGAAGTAAAGCTTCAGAGTGGGCTCATCCGAAGTGGGCCTTCGGAGTGGGCTAGCAGAAGCTTCGGAAAGATGAGGCTTCGAAATGGGCTTATCCGAGGTAAGGCTTTGGAGTGGGCTCATTGAGGTGCGCCTCGGGGCGAGTTTCTCAATCGTAGAGCTTCACAGTGGGCTCTGTAGGGTGGGTCTTGTTTGTAGCAATTGTTGTTGGTAGAGCCCATATTGGTACACGTGGAATCGTTGGTGACGTGTACTGGTCAAGCTGTATGAGCGGTCAACTACTATCTATATTAGCCCCCCTGTCCGTATTCTAGGCGTGAAGCGGCTAGGATGCGGGCATAATCCTTGCGTATCTTTCTGAGATTATTTTTCTGATGACGAATGGATATTTTGTCTTTTGCGGGTGGTACTGGTGTTCTGGTAACTTTGCTGACGGTTGACGGACGTCTAAACTTTTGCAGATAGTACTAACTTTCTGGTGAAGTTTCTGATGGCGAATCATGTAGGACCAGAATGTTTTGGCGATGGCGTGGGGTCAAAACTTCTTGGGACCTTTGTCATGACTTGTACCAAGCTCGTGCATGGAGTCGGGCAATAAGTTTTGCCTAGCATATTTCCAGGGATTTTCTATTAGTGCAAAAATGGGGAGAGAATGTTTTCATCAATGCACATGTCTTATTCGACTGTGTGTGCTCTATCCGGGTGTCATGCTTCTTCGTGGTGCTTGAGGCGAGTGAATGATTTATACTGCCTTCCTCATATATTAAGGATTAAGTTCTTAATTGTGGGATAGTTGGTGGTGCCGTTGTATTTTGTTATCAACCGCTGCGAGGCCCTCTTCGGCAGAAGTATTGGGCTACTAAGCTTGAAGATTAAGTCTTCGAGATTCTTGTCACAAGGTCTCGAAGTATGACATTTTCAGGAGAAGCGGCAACTCAGCTCTGTTCCCTATTTCGAATCGGACTCCAGTAAGCGCTTACATGCGCCCATTTTATTGTGTGTATTGGGTCTGTACCATGGTGCATCCACTATCCTTGTAATGTATTGATGTATGTATTGGATTTGTAACCTTATCTTTTTGTGGTATTGAGAATTTGACTTTTTGTGTTTGAGATTATGCATTTTTGTTTTCACATTTCTCAAGGCGTATCATTCTTTTGATGAGTGGTGGTATGCAGAAGCCCGGAGATATTAATAATGTGGAGAAAAGGATTAGAGGGAGGGGAGCATGTTGCTCGCATTATCCCTTAATGTCAATATCACAAAGGGGGTTTGTACACGCATCGCCCTTGTGAGGCTAAGAGATATGGAGCGCAACGCTTGTCCCATCCTTAGGAGATGGAGAGTGTGTTACTTATGCCGCACAAGTGATAGAGTGCGTATTGCTTGTACTACCTATATGGAGATATGGAGATGGATATAAGGAGACTAGATTCGTGCTCTTTGGAGATTGGAGATTACGACCAAACCATTTAGAGTTAGGGATATTAGGGAGAGAATGTGATGCTCATGCCAAGTCGCTATATAGATTTAGAGATAAAGGGAGAGTATATGGAGACATAGAGATGAGGGTCGTGCCCTTCTTTGGAGATATGGGGCTTAGGGGGAGAGCGGGTGCTCGTGCCGCCCTAGTGAGGCCTCTCAAATTGAAGTAGAGGGTGTTACCCGTGCCACTCAAGTGAGGTAGGGGAGAGTGCGATATTTTTGCTACCCTAGTGAGGCAAGAGGAGGAGAGCGCGATGCTCGTGCAACCATTTAGAGAGTGGAGCTCATTCGTTATGGAGAGATAGAGAATAAATCATAACAATACTGATAGTGATAGTGGAGTTATTGAGCGTTTGTCGGCAGTGTAGACTATATGTCGGTGATTACTCATGTTATGATGTATCATTTCGATGCATCAAAGTACTTGTGCTACTTCGAGAGGGTACAGGGTGAGAGTAGGACGTGTTTGGTTGCCACAATTTTGAAAAATCCTCATGCTTTATCTTGCTTAGAGATATAGACCCAGTGAACTTTGTGCCTTGTCGTACCAATAGTGAAATAACGCAAACGCTTTCCTAAGGGATGCAAAGAACAGCTATCGAGTAAGCTTTTGAGTAAGCTTTGGCGAGGTACTTTGAGGGTGCAAGAAAGACCCTATCTGAGTGAATGTTGTTGACATGTAGCTTGGTTGCTTAGTCATTTTGAGGTTATAAGTTGTACCAGTACATTACTGGCCAAAGAGTAAGTGCTGACGACGTCATGTCACTGTTTAGAGATTGAATTTGCTGGTGAGGGCACAAATGGAGCATGTTACTGACCAGTAAGTGGTGGCTGCGTGTTGCTGGAGAGAGAGAGAGCAGGTGGTGGTGATGGTGGAGTTGAAAATTTTGTATCTTCCCGAGGGCTTCCCTTTTTTTTCTTCTATGTTGATGTGGTGATGGTGAGGGCAAGCTGAGATTTGTTAGTCCATTACATTAGTTCTACCAACAAGAAGTGTGTTGTGACTAGTCGCATATTATGGAGCTAGTCATTGTAAGAGGCCTGCTCAGCAGAGCAATAACTAGCGGGAGAGAGTGAAGTTGACCAACTGTTGGGCCTTAGATTTGTTTGGAGATGAGACTTTTTGGAGAGTGAGTTGTCTGAGATTGGGCAAAAAATTGACAGTGCTTGTAACTCGGATGGTCCATTTGTCTGCCTATCAATGTCTGTGGACTCCTTGAGGTATAATTTGGGTGTAAGACTGTTTAGATCAATGGGTCACTTCTCCCCCCTTTTAAAAAAGAAACAGGGGCTCGTGGCTTAGGTAGAACATTTTCTTCTGTAATAATGTATATGTGTGAAGGTATGTGGGTGGGTTGTGTTGGGTAATAGGTATCTCTGGTGAGAGAATGAGAGTGGCTGGTTGTGCTGGTAAGGCAGAGTTGTGGCAATTATCTTTCGGTCAATCTGTCTGTGGTGAATCTTTTTCTGTGTCTCTGTTGTACTACAACCATATCTTGAGGTGAATTGGCTGGTGGTGGCATATTTAGCAGCACTTGTACCCCTTTTCTATAATTTTAAGGGGGGGGGGGAGGGGGAGGGGGTTGGCTTAGGCCTTTGGAGGCTCTATATTTGTTTGTTTAGGTGTAGGGCCGAAGGAGGGAGTTGAGGGAGAGAGAGAATCGGAAGTTAAAGATCTCATGAGTCCGTGGTGTGAAAGATCTCGTGGGTGAGGGGTGAAAGCTCTTGAGATTGCCTTGGGTTTGCGGATGGAGATTCAACGAGTGAAATGTGCCGCAATTTCTCAAATGGCTATTTAACAAGTGAAACTTACCGTGGACACGCGAATGGAGATTCAGCAGATGAAATATGCCACGGTTGGTGGGTAAAATATGTCACAGTACGCAAATGGAGATTAAGTGGGTGAAATGTGCCGCCGTCCGTAAATGGAGATTCAGCGGTTGAAATATGTCGCGGTCCGCTGATGGAGATTCAATGTGCTGCAGTCCGTGGATGGAGATTCAGCAGATGAAATGTGCAGCGGTCCGCGCCTGCCTTTTTTATTTTTTATTTTTTGTTTTATTTTATTTTTATTTTTACTGATCCGAGAGAGTGAGGAGTTTGAGATGATTCCCAAAGAGAGTGAAGATTCAGCGGATGAAAAGTGCCGCGGTCCGAGGATGGAGATTCAACAGGTGAAATGTGTTGCGGCCCGCGCCTACAGAATGAATTATGTTATTTTTTGACTGATCCGAGAAATGAAGAAGTTTGAGAGGATATCGAGAGAGAGTGGAGCTAGGGAGAGAGATGGGTGGTCTGAAGGGATGGGGTTCGGAGGTTAGTGGAGGCCGAATGGGGGTGGGCCAAAGGTCGGGGGGGCCGATGCCCCATTTTTTGTGTTTTTTATTTTTTTGAGTCCGGGTGGGGAGAAGGAGGTCTGAAGGGGTCCGGGTGGTGGGGTCCGGAGGAGTTCGGGTGGTGGGTTCCGGAGGAGGTTCGGTGGTGGGGCCGAAAGGGGTTCAGATGGTGAGGTCCGGAGGAGGTTCGGTGGTGGGGTCTGGGTTTTTTTTGTTTTGAAGGGGGGTACCCGAAGGAGAAAGTTTTCGAGACAAAGGGGGTTCCGGAGGGAGATAGAGTTTTGGAGAGAGAGTGAATTTCGGAAAGAGAGAGAGTTTCCGAGAGAAAGATCCGGGAGAGGGGGGGGGGTTTCGGAGAGGGGGGTTACGGGGGAGGGGTCCGACTGTTTTTTTTTTTTTTTGTTCGGAGGTGAAGCTTGGTGTTCCGGAGGGGGGGATCAGATGGTCCCCTTATTATGAAGGGAGAGGGCTCTGAAGGGGTCCGGAGGGTTCAGGAGTTCTGGGGTGGGTCCAAAAGGTCCGGAGGGGGGACTTGGGGGTGGGGTTCGAAAAGGCCTTCGGCGGTTTTTTTATTTTATATTATTGTTTTTTTTTAACGTCCGAAGGGGGGTTGTTCCGAAGGTAGGAGAGAGAAAGTGAGGTGGGTGGATGGGCTGTGAAATTTTTTTTTTTTTGAGGGCCCATGCCAAGCCGAGAGAGGGAGTTTCTGATAAAGGAGGGGGGGGGGATTGTTCTTCTCTTTTGGGGGGTATAAACATAAATTTATATATATATATATATACATATATCTCAGGTAGAGATATAGAGAGAGAAGGGGGAGAGGAGAGAGAAACCCGAGAGATGAGAGGGAGAAGGGTGGTCCGAGAGAAAGGTTGCTCTCCCATGTTGGAGTGTATATTATATATATAATACATATATAAGAGGGGGTTTCGGGAGAGGTTGGGAGCAGGGAAATGGGGGTTGGAGTCGGGTGGGACAAGTAAGGGGAGGGTGTTTTATTTTGTTTGTATTTTTTTGTTTGTTTTTTTTTTTTTTTTTTTATGTGTGTGTGTTTGTGGTGCCAAAGGTTTTGGGCGGTCTAAGTCTTTGATGGTTTTTTTTTTTGGTTGTTAGTGGACCGAGAGGGATTGTGAGGGTATATATACACTCTTATATAGTATTATAAGAGGGTGGGGGAGTGAGAGAGGAGAGAGAAAGTTGAGAAAATAGATGTGTTGGGATTGGGTGCTGGGTGTACGTGAGACCCGAGTGAGAAAAGATGGGATGGGTCACTTTTTCTTTCTGAAGTGTTTCTGTCGGAGGGTGTGCATATATTGGAGAAGAAAGAAAAATTATAATGTGGTAGTCAGCTTGGTGACATGATTCTACATATATTAGAAAGATGTGCTGAGCTTTTTTTTTTTGGAGGAAAAATAAAAATGTGAAATAATGGGGTTTAAAAGTGGAATTTATTGGAGTATATGGCACTTATGTACAGTGTGTCTTTTTCCAATGGAAATGCCTAATGCTAGAATTCAAGATAAGACCAAAAGCTCTTTAGGACGTGTATGCTAAGTCGGGATGTTATTCAGTGTGGTGGGTCTACATAGAATAGTTGGCCTTTTGACCACAAAGCATGATTGTCATAGTTTGTTCATCAGATGTCCGTTTAGGACGATTCAAAAAGTTGTAGACTTGTGTCGATAAGCAGTTTATTTTGATAATGGTGTAGGACATGTCTTTTTTTTTTAAATGTCGATAAGCAGTTTATTTTGAAAATGCTGTAGGACATGTCTTTTTTCTTTTTTTTTAAAAAAAGATGATTTTAATAACTTAAGTTTAAGAGGAATTAAATAAATAAATAAATAAAATTTGGTGGCTCTTGAATTTCATTTAGCCTCTCTCTTTTTTTTTTTTTTTTAGAGCACTTTTGCTCACCGTTGCTCACCTATACCTTTATTGTCTTACATGTAATTTTGGTGGGTCATAAGTCAAAAAGTAAAACTAATTTGACTGTGTAATTCTAAAGCATATATCCAAATATATATATATATATAAATATATAAATTATCAATCAAAATTAGACGTAACCGAAGGTGAACAGGGAGCTGAAGGTATGTGCCTTCGGTATAGGGGGCCGAAGGTCTCTCCTTTTCTTTTTTTTTTTTTTGTGAGGTGATGGGGCCATGGAGAGAGAAAGTATAGAGACAAAGTGGGAGCCGAAGGTCTTTGGTGAGGTGGGAATGCCGAAGGGTCATTGGGAGGAGGGAATGCCGAAGGTCTTTTATATATATATATATATATATATAGTGGGGCCGGAGGGTCATTGGGAGGGGGGAATGCCGAAGGATCATGGGGGTGGGTAGTGTTAGTTTATTTTTATTTTTATTTTGTGGGCCATGAGGGCCAAAGGAAAGGCCAAAATGGGGGGATGTATGTGCATGACCCGAAGGGTCATGTTTTTTTGTTTTGTTTTATTAATTTTTTTTTTAGTGGCCATGGGACCGAAGGTCAAATAGGGGGGTGTATGTGCATGACCCAAAGGGTCATGTAGGTTGTTCAATGGGGTTTTTATTTTTATTTTTTACACATGTTACATATATATATATATATATGTAAGGAGGTAAAGATAGAGTGAGATGGACCACCACATTGTATATCTACATGCATGGGCGGAGCCATTAATTTTGGTCAGGGGGTTTAAGCTATATAGGGGACGATTTTTTTTTTGAAGTCTATTTATACAAAAATGGCAATTTTTTTTAGGAATATGTTTATAATGTGAGACTAATTGGTGACACATTAATATTGTATAGTAGTTTTCAAAATTCTAGGGGGTCTATTTCTAAATCGCATAAAATTCTTGCACTAAAAGTGTAATTTTTAAATTCTAGGCGCCTTTCCTCTTCAGTTATATATATATATATATATGTATGAATATAAATATAGTTGGTGGCACTAAATTGGACTCTTGTACCCTTTGAGGGGGCCAAAACATAAATTGAGGAGGGCCTAAAATATGTATGTATGCATATATATATATATATATATATATGTAAAACGAGAAAGTGTGGAGAGATGGAGGGGCGAAGGTAAATGTAAAAAGAGAGAGAGAAAGGGAGAGAGATTGGTTTCGGGTGGGGGTGCCGAAGGTCAGGAGGAATTATTTTTTTTTGGTATGGGCTTCGGGGAAGGGGGCCGAAGGTCTTCTCATCTATATATAAATATTTTTTATAGTTGTTACTTGGGGCGGGGCCTGGGAGGGGGAAATGTCAAGATAGGTTAGATATGTTTTTTTTTTTTTTTTTTGTGGCTAAGGAGGGGGGGCCGAAGGTCATTGGTGGGAGCATGTTTGGCAATGATAGGTTTTTTTGTTTTTTTTTTTGTGGTCCGAAGGTCTTGGGGGGTTTTGTTTTGTTTTTTTTTTTTGGCGATGTACACACATATTATATATAAATATATACACATTAGAGTGAGATGGAACACCACATGGGGTAGCTACATGGTAAAATTTCCTCTATCTTACTAGGAGATTTAGTGTTCGAGTCCCCTCCATAATATTTCGAATGGTGTAAGCTAGTTGGTAGGCTGTAAGCTAGTTGGTAGGCCCACCGCAAATGAAAAAAAAAATTGACATGGTGATGAAGAAAAAAAATTATAACTATCATGACTACAAAAATCGAATTAAATAAAATAAAATTTTAATTTATTTTATGTGTATAATATATATATATATATATATATGTATATATGCATATGGAGAGAGGAGAGAAAGAGGGGGAGGGGGGGGGGGGGGGGGGAGGGGGGGGCCAAGGGGAGGGGCCTTCGGGAGGCTGCGACCTTTTTTTTGTGTGTGTCTTTTTCGTTGGTGAAGGAGATGGATCGAAGATCTTATAAGATAAGATGTGAAAAGAAAAAAGTTCCGGAGGCGGGTTGTAAATAATGGGAATTATTGGGTGTAGCAAGGTCTAAGAGAGCATGTGGACCTTTTGATTTTTTTACCGAACTTTGACTTGCCATAACTCTGTTATCCGAAGTCTGTTTGGGATTATTCGAAAAGCTATGGGCTCATGTTTATGAGCACTTTAAATTAAAATGGTTTGGAGCATGTCTTTCTCTAAAAAAAAAGACAATTTAAATGAACCATTGCAATGAGATTATTGGAAACTGATTTTAAATAAATTCTAGCTTGGCGAAATTGTGACTCTTTACTTTGTTGATAAATTGTCACAAAGAAATAATGTAACAAAGGTGATTTTGTGAAAGAAAAAAAATGCTACCAAGAAATTCATAGCTGTGCAAAAAGCTGGAGCCAAGCCCATTTTTTATATACCTTGATTAGGAGAGGGGTACAAGTAATGTACTAGTAGATCAAGCTTTTGAGAGGTGAATGGAATGACTAGGTGTGGACAATATAGATAGATGGCTAAGAAATGATAGGGTGTGACAAAAAGTAGCATTGGAGTAAATGCAAATAAATTAACCAAATGATTTTTTTTTAAATATATGTATACACATATCCTCAGGGGATGGAGGGGGTGATACCAGTGGGTGTGGACCCCTTTGGCTTACAAAAGATGAAGTTGAGCGTCAGAAACACCAAAGGATTGTAGTTTCTGTTCGCCAACCATGCTTGCGAGTATACCTTCCACTGTGGTTGCCAAAATGTGGTAGGTTCTAATGTGATATGTGTAAGAGATATGGATGGGTATAACACGTAAGCAGGTTAGTATAGGTGGAACAATAGATAAAATATGATAAATAATACAAACGGTGCAGAATATTAAATATGTAAAAGTATAGCATAATACTGGGATTCGGAGAGACTTCGGGTCGGATGAGAACCGAAGTAGCCCCAAATGAGAGAGAGAGAAAGCAGTGGGTGTCCAGGAGTTATGTGTGTTGGAGTAAGGTGAAGGGTGGTGAGACGAAGGTGTAATAAAGCCGAAGGGTCTTGTTGAGACGAATGGTGTAATGAGGCGAAGGGTCTTTGGTGAAATGGAGGGTATTGGTGAAGACGGAGGGTCAAGGCGAGGCGAAGGGCGAAGTAAGGCGAGGGGCATTGCGGTCCGAAGGGTCTGATTGTGTTCAGGACAATGGGAATATTTTGTAAATGGGTCGGAGGAGTAGTCACTGTTGATCTTTTGAGGTAGTAAAGGATTCTGTGTGGTTGTGTTGGTCCGGTTGGATGTAGTAAATGAGACTACTATTTATACAGAAAGTCATATGAGGCTGCTAAGTTTTGATGTGGTGGAGAGAAGCTGAGTTGGCATTCTCTGAGTGGATCGTTTGTTTTAGGTAGGTGGACGGTATGGATGGTTTAAATGCTCATGTTTAAGGTTGGTGGAGGTATTGAATGAGATGTTGATCTGTCATGGGCTTCGGGAGAAACAAGTCAAATAGAGAAGGTATTGTCCCTCGGTGGCAGACGAAGGATGTGGGGTTAGTCAAGGGGGAAAGATATATTATTGGTGCAGAGGTTTAAGCGAGTGAAGATACCGAGGCTCATGCCATTGGTGTAGAGGATTAAGCGAGGGCGAGTGTCGAGGCTGCAGAGGGTTAAGCGAGGGCAGGAACCAAGGTTCTCGTTTATTGGTGCAGCGCAAGCTTGAAGTGACTGAGCACTGTTGGTCAAGGGTTTAAGCAAGTTTTACACTAATGGGCTTCACCCATTGGTTGTGAGACTGGTCGAGGTCAGGCACGTGAAAGTCACGTGTCTCTCTCTCTCTTTGGGACCAACCCTAACCTTGCCCATGGGGCGCAGGCTAGGGAGATGCCTTCGGTTCTAGCCACCTAGCCATGAGCTTCCGAAATCCCAGCGGACTTGAGCCACCCTTAGGTACTGCTTCCGAACCAAGGGTGGGTGTCCAAGAGGTGAGTGTGTGTATATTTGAAGTGTGCTTCCTTTGAGGGCCACTTGAGATGGGCTTTGTTTGAATAAGGCTTCGGAGTAGAGTCATCCGTAGTGGGGGCTTCGGAGTGGGCTACTTTGGGCCTTCGGAGAATAAGGCTTCGGAGTAGAATCATAGGCTTCAGATTCCGAAGTGAAGCTTCAGAGTGGGCTCATCCGAAGTGGGCCTTCGGAGTGGGCTAGCCGAAGCTTCGGAAAGATGAGGCTTCGAAATGGGCTTATTCGAGGTAAGGCTTTGGAGTGGGCTCATTGAGGTGGGCCTCGGGGCGAGTTTCTCAGTCGTGGAGCTTCACAATGGGCTCTGTAGGGTAGGTCTTGTTTGTAGCAATTGTTGTTGGTAGAGCCCATATTGGTACACGTGGAGTCGTTGGTGACGTGTACTAGTCAAGCTGTATGAGCGGTCAACTACTATCTACACTTATTATATTGGATGATAATGAGGAATTGTAGCTAAAAGCCCAATTCCTCCGTCAAGAAGATAACTACGATTCAAGCACCAACATAATTCATCTTCGGTTGGCACAGATTGTCTCACACTAAACTAGGGTTGCGGCACAATCCGTCTTTCCTGGGCATGAACTATTCGGCTACTTGATATCACAATTCAATTAAGTACCATTAATAATCTATACAAGCACAGCAAATATAGATCATTGAGCACATCACATTCAAAATAGATCTAAGACAACAATAAACTTTGAAAGTAATGATATAATCAATAGAAGTTCGATTTTATTATAAAAAATCCTCGAAACATGTAATCATCATCCATACATAGTAAAACTAAAAGAAAAACATAAAATACACCCTATTACTTGGCTAGGGTTTTATTGAAACCCTAGATCTTGGTTTAAGCGACCATGGAATCAAGGATTGGCAAGAGGTTCATGGAGGAGGCCATGGGAATCATTGGTCTTCTTCTTCTTTTCCTTCCTTTTTTCTCTTCAATGGTTAAAAGTTTTGTTGTATATGGATGTGTATAATGTTGTGTAATGATGTGTAACCCTAAATTTGATTTAGAATATGATTTATGTAGATTTTGGAAGGATTTAGGAAGCTTTCCTAAGCCAAATCGTACTAAAACTACTATATTTATGTTTCTGGAAGTCATATGCATAAACCACCTTCGTTGGGCGCTCTAATTTGACAAAATACTCATTTTTGATTTTTTCATAGGTTACTCGCGCGGCCCGCTCGCGCGAGGCAGTTTTACCGCACTGCGCACTGATCGTAGAATTGCAATAACCTTTTTGCTCGGACCTCGGATTGACTGGCTGTTTGCGGCCACTCGTCCGTAACTCGAAGATTTACCTTTTATATCTCTTGAGAAATTTATCAAATCTGAAGTATTCCTTATCAAAAATGCGATTTTCCGAGGCTGCTACTGCATTCAGCTTTCACTAGAATCACCGTTTGAGCCCAGAATGACTTCCAAAGCCACTAATCGTTGGAGTTTTGTGCATTATTAAGTTAAAGCTCCAAAACCTACAAAATATAGAATACTTATCAAAAAACAACTAATAACTACATGAAATGGGCTAACAAAGTGTATCTTTAAGATTATAAAGGGCAATTATTCGTCGCCGATCAATACTCTTTCCCCGAGTAAGTGGTCGAGATTATGTATCTTATTTTGATGTCTTTTTGTTATGGTGTATTCTAGAAGGAAAACGGTTTGATTTTCTGCCTCTTATCTGCAAACACATCTGTGAGACACAGAAAAAGTCAAAAGCTAGCTCTCTTCCTTTTGGCATGGCTCTCGCCACTATTTTTCGTCATTTTAAGGATCCCCTTGATGAGCGTGATTGCCATGACTCCTCTAGTCATGACGTATATTCCACCACCACTCTATCTCTCATGGGCTATAAGCTCAAGGGTGGCGTCTTTGTCCCTAAGACCCCTTGTCCTCCAGTTACCTCTCCTCCTCCTGCTCCTACCACCACTGCTGATCCTACCACCACCACTGCCCCGTCTTCTGATATTCCCTCCTCTTCTACACCATCCGCTCCTTCCTCATCTTTAGCTCCTTATGCTGCTGATCTCACAGAGTAGTTTTCCATCATTACTGCCTCCATTAAGTCTCTCTCCACCACCGTCACTTCCCTTTACTCTTCTCTCTCTTCTAGTGTCTCTATTCTCTCATTTATAGTCGCTTCTCATTCCGACACCCTCTGTTCAGACATTTTGGAGATTGGGTATGCTGTCGACGTTCTCCGCACTTCCACTGCTGCCACTCAGGAGTTAGTGAATCGACACTTATCACAGATGCAGTCCAGCTTTGATGATGCTCGAGACGACATTCATTTGATTTGGACTTGATTCCAGATTTGATGGCCCTGGTGATCTCTTTTGGATATAGGCTAGATGTATAGTTGGATAGTTAGATCCTTGATAGTCTTTTGGGTGGATAGCTAGATGGATGACTTTGTTTTGGGTAGTACATGCTTACACATTCTTTTTGTATCTATGACATCTCTATTGCAACTTAAACTCTCTTATGATCATTTTATGACAATGGATTCACATCTTTTTTATTATCTTTAAATGATATATATGATCTTGTTGATGATATTGATTGTGTGTTCATGTTGATATTCTTGCTTCTCATGATATTAGTATGTTTCTTTCTGCTCTAAGTTTTTTTTTTTTTTTTTTTTTTTTTTTTTTTTTTTTTTTTTTTGTTGATGACAAAAGGGAAAGAATATCCATGTTGCTTATCCATGTTGAATTAGTTTTCAATTCTTATCAAACTTAAAATTGATTGATTCATTCATTCACATGATCTTCAAAGTGCATTATTTATCATGATTAGACTATTACCTGTTATCATTTTTATCTTGGGCAACTAGTAGTTTGTCATAATCAAAAAGGGGAGATTGTTAGCCCCAAGGGTTCTACCTTAACTAATTTTGATGATTAAAAACTATGAAGTTGGGTACTTATGATTTCATTAAGTGTATTGTCCAAACAGAGCCTTATAATGATGATGGATATTCTAAGGAAGCCTTGTGGAAGATCATTTCTTACTTGTATTGTTCTTATAGGACTCTTTGTAAAGTTAGTTAGATTGATTCTCCAAGATAAGGGCTTAAAATCTTAACAAAATCTGCAAAATAGAAAAACTCTTTTTCATAGGAAAAATAGTCGACTAGACAAATTTCCCAGTCGACTGGACGGTAAATTTTTCAGTCGATTTAAAGTTTAAAACAGTCGACTATTTTATGTTTTGAGAAATAGTTTCTGCTATAAAAACCAGTCGACCGGACCAGGTCTTCAGTCGACTGTCTTACTGGAATAATTTCAACAAGTTTGAAATGCAGTCGACTATATTGCAAACCTAGTCGACTGGATTACTGTGCAGAACAGTAACATCTCTTTTTCTAGGGTTTTGACTTTGCATTTAATGCTCCAACTACCTTAAACGTTCTGATTTTCAAGAAAGAGTATTTATACTCATTTGAAGTTAGCTTCTTAATTACTTACATTCAATACTAATTAATTGTATTAAAAGATTCAAGCCCTAACTTTGTGAGATTCAATCTTATAGCTCTAGACTTCAATTGTAATTTCTTGAGAGCTATTATTGAGAGCATTTACTGTATTTATCTACTCTATAATAGAGTGTATTTCAGTTGTATCAAAACACTTATTCAATCATCAAAGTTGTAAAGAGGGTTGGTGTAACCCTTGCTCCAAGTGAAGGTGTTCTTCATTGGAGGTGTAAAAGGAGTTCAAGAAGAACTTGTAAGGAGTGGTTTAATCTTCACTCGAAGATTGTTTTGTGGAATCCTCAAGAGGTGTTCGTGAGGGGTGGACGTAGGCCGTGGATTGCGGATTACCGAACCACTTGAAAAAGTCGGTTTGTAAATGTTTCTATCTCTGTCTCTCTCTCTCTCTCTCTCTCTCTCTCTCTCTCTCTACTTAATGTTTAATTTAATAATGTGCTAGCTTAGTTTTTAATTTTCCATTAATCATTAGTGTCACGCCCCAGCGTAGCAAAATAAGGAAAAATTTTCATTTCTGTTTTGGACCCGTAGGTCATGACAGGTGATGGATCGCTTGTCCTGTACTTAGCTTAACATGTACCAGAAAAACAGAGTATATAAAGCAACAGGGAAGATTATATTAAACATATAACAACTTCAAATATTACATAGGCTTAAGTTTAAATATCCTTAAGGCACAGACCGCCTTAATCAAAATAAAAACATTATCCATATCCTTTATTACATTTTTATTTAATTAGAAAAGTAACACTGTAGGCTCCTCTAGCTGGCATAATCATATTGTCCTGCATAACCATTTCCTGAACATTTTGGATGTCTTGGACAAAATAAAGTCATCATCTAATGAAAGTCGAGTGAGTATAACGAACACATAAGCAATGTATATAAAAGTATATTAACAGTTATTATAATGTTCGGTACCTTAGAGTGTGATAAATCCATTATTCCAATCATCGCATGATAACAATTAATAACAGTTTGAATAATGAATAATTAAGACCGTGCATGAACCATGAAATCATCTCATCTCACTGACTCTTTTATCTCGATCACAATCTCTTGACTAATTCGGTCCACCTAGAACCATCCGGCACAATGCCGTTAGTTTAGAAGGTCTGTCAATATGTCTGCCGTATTTAAGTTGGTCTCGACATACCTAGACATTCAAGGTTATAATAACCTGTGGAATAATTTAATTAATCTACCGTATCTGAAGCGGCCTGGAAAATTTAAAGCTACCACCAGACTGACCTACCGTATCAAAAGCGGCCTGGGCTCAGCCCTCTTAATTAATCTACTGTATCTGTAGCGGCCTGGAATAATTAAGGCTATCACAAGACTCTGATGGACCTACCGTATCAAAAGCGGTCTGGGCTCAATCCTTCTTAATTAACCTACCGTATCTCAAGCGGCCTGGGATAATTAAGGTTACCCGTCCCGAGACATTCTCACAACATATATGCTGACCAACGACCCCTTTCCATACATGCCATCTCGACTTATGCAAATGAGTAATTTATTCTCTTCTTGTTTATATAGAGGTATCAGAGCGGGTGTATGACTTGTTTTTTCCTTACATATTTTCTTATAAAGGTATCAGAGCGATATGACTTAAATCCTTTTTCACATTTGTTTTATAGAAGGTATCAGAGTAGTTTCTTCTTGTCTTTATTTATCGATTAAAGCAACTTATCTAATTCTCGCTTTCAAAATCTATTTTCCTTTCCTTATTAACAAGGTACAATGTACTTTGAGAATCATTGAATTAACATCTACGATTTACATTATCAAGTCACATATGTGGCAACAGGAAATTTCATCAAAGAATGCTTTAATACACTTTTTCAGCTACCAGTACACAAGTGGGTCCACTTTGAAGCGATGTCCTAAAAAATGAGTTATAATTTTTGTAGGTGAATTACATATCAAATGAAAGGTCTCTGAGTTTAGTTTCCAACGCTTCGAACGGTGCGCCTTTTCGAGTTTCCTAGATGGAGTTATGGTCGTTTTACTAAAAGTCGCCAGTGCTGAAAAATGTCAATCGATTGGAAGGAGTGCCAATCGATTGGATGAAGTATCAATCGATTGGATGAAGTCCCAATCGATTGGTGCTGATGGCAATCGATTGCCACTACGTCTTCTTCCTCCAGACGCTGTAAAAATGGGTTTTTCTTCCATTTTTCAATCTGGAACCAACCAGATCATGTAATATACCGTTCTTTTCCTTTTTCACGTAGATTATGAATATATAAGTTTTAGATCTCGATTATTACTGTATCTCTACTTATAGGTGAAAATCCGAGAGTCGTCAAAATTTTGTTTTGACCATTCGTCGCAACCGTTACGAATTAAGGCCTAAGATTTGAAATGGAGCTTACTGGGACTATAATCTATCATTCCCAATTTATAGAATTGATTTTCGTTGAGTTTTACAGAACCGCTAATTTTGGACCTCCATGGCTATATATACATACATATATAGGCGTATACACATACTTTCGATACCCCCGGCTTGTTCGTAATGACAAATACTACATTATGAGTGGGTTCGAGAGACTCACCGAGCGTTAGTTTGGGCTGTGTGACTTGCCAAAAAAAGACGGAAATTCCGAAATATACTCTGAGCTCAACAATGGCTATGGCTATGGCCTTGGGAGCTCACTGTTGTCTTTTAGCTTCTGTATTTCTTTTCTTTTACTTCCAGAATATAGAAGTGTACTTGTGTGTGTGTGATTGGGAGTGAGGGAATTGAGAGATTTTGGAAATCAAAGAAGAATGAGGGAGAGCTTGGCTTCCAAATGTGTGTGCATGTGTGTGTAGTATGTATGTGGATTATAATTATATAGCATGAACTCAATCAGTGAGTTTCACTTATCAAGTTGCAAACGAAATGAGTGTATATAGATAGAATACAGTCTGTGTTGAGAAGTGACCGCAATCAGTCCCACCAAATAATTCAGTTAGTTCGTTTAATCAGTTTGGTTCAGTTAGTCCAGTTAGGTTGGTCCGGGTAGTCTAGGAAAATACCCAAATAATTATTAGGGACCAAAAATATAAGCAACGTGATTAATATATTATTACTAGTTTTAATCACAAATTATAGGGTAACTTAGGGGCACAGTATTAAGCAAAATTAGTTCAAATGAAATTACTAACGGGTCACAAAATTATTGTTATATAATTATAATAAATCAACATAAGTATTTTTCATTTATGGAATTAATACTACAATTAAAAATAACACATAACAGCAAAGTAAAATGGCATTGTATTAATAACTAATAACACGAGTATTATTTAATAATTAGAATAATACCCCAACTAAAAATTGACAAATAGTAAATAAATAAAAACTAACATCTCTTATTTATTATTAGGGGCGCGAAAATACAGGTTGCTACAGTTAGTAATCTTATTCAACCCCCTCTAAGGATTACTTTTGGGCCAACAATAAGCATAGTTGATTCGTTGGAACAGTTGTACACCGTGCTTGTCAACCGTAGTTGCCGCTGTATCCTGGGAGACGGACGCTGAAGAAATCCTTAAGCACTTCTGATGAGACGACGAATCTGTTTTAAGGAAACTGTGCAAATCACAGGGCTCGATTTACGTTTCTATTTACAGTTTCTATTTTTCAATTTTATTTGTTGGAATTCTGTTTCCAATTTTAATTTCTTTTTTCCTTCTGTTTTCATGAAGTGTAACCTAAAGATCTGTTTGTTTGCTTCAAATATTAATACATGTATTTTTCAACAATTTTAAAATAGATTCAGTAGTTATTCAAAAGAACGAAAAAAAAAACAAAAACAGATTCGGTTTGAAAAGTTTTTATTTTTTTTAAAGAAATCATTTTCTAGTAGAAACAGTTTGGTTGATTTCAAAACCAATTTTTTTTTTTCATTTTACAAAATCTATAACAGAATTTATTGTTCAGATTCAGGTCTAAAATTGTAACTATGGACTAAGAAAAAGTCTAATCCTTTTTGAGTGTTTTATGAGATTAAAATTAATTTGGGAATTTGTGGAAAGAGAGATGGGTGTGTGAATAGATCGGTTCAAAAGGCATGATGGTTTTTATCTGTTATTAATAACTACACATATACATGTTCTGTATCTGTATTGGTGGCTAATCAACTTATACTCAAACGCTCCTAAGGTTGATGTCTTTTCCCAAGAGACACAACTTTCCAAGCAATTACATTGCATGGATAATTTCTTAAAGTCACAAACTTCCAATTACTGGGAAATGTGGTGTCTTCTTGATCTCTTTGAACTTTCTGTGATAATATTGTATACATCAATTTTTGCAGTTGTTTATTCTTTTTGGTTATTTGGAACTTGTTGCTAAAATACAATGTATAACAAATTGATATGTAGATGTCATATGATTTGGGAGATTCTCGGTATATTTATATGCTTGTTAATATGTGTGCATTCATACATCTATATAGATGCATATATGTATATATAGTTGTATTTTAAACATACATATGTTTTAGTGACCATTGAATTCACAGTGACTTATATGTTAAAAATCACTGGACAATTTTGGTTCATTATTATTGAACTATCGAGCATTTTGAATAAATTATAAAACGGTAAAGTGTTTGAATTTATGAAAAACAGTGAACAGTTGGAAAACCATATTACATTTCATTGTTTTATAATTAGGACATTACTACGTACGTGACTTGAGGTTCAAAATGGAAATTTTAGTTCCCATTATATGTTTAGGATGTCGAAAGATTGTTATTATTATTATTTTTCTATATTTACAAATGTGGGGGTAGTGTTAAAATGCTCATATCAACATGTGATAACCAATACTTGCAAATATGGGGGAAGATATATGTTGATAAGTATGTGCACAATTGTTTATATGTCTTTAATATTTTGCAAGTATGAAAATTCCGGGTATAATTTAATTCTTTGTGAATTTGTTGTGCTCATATAATTTAGTTATATGGATAGCCTTGGAGAGAAAACAAGATGATTAATTGTGGTAACCTAGGATATTAGTCAAGATGACTATTGGGTTACTCTGGAACTTAAAATTAATGACTTTAAGATTAATGAACATAAATAAGATTTATGAGTAGAGTGTTTAAATTTGTGAAATCCTTTTTTTATGGATTAAAACAAGTATAAAAACAATGGGTCTATATTAATTAGTGTGACAATTGGGTATATCAAAAGCATGAAAATGCTATGTCATTAATTTCCTCTAAAAATTACTTTTGTCGATGATAGTACTAAATACTGCTATGTGTATTTGCTAAAAAGTAAGGATGAAGTTTGGATAAGTTCATTTTGTACAAGACCGAGGTTGAAAATCAACTAAGAAAAAGATTATGGTGTTAAGAAGTGACAGGAGTGGTGAATACATAACATCGTATGGTGAGTATTGTGCACAACACAAAATTATTCACCAAACTACTGCGCCTTATTCGCCATTATCAAATGGACATGAAAAAGTTGAAACATACCAACTACATTCGAATTAGCATTACTACCATTTGCCCCAGTTTCAACATACTTTCAATAACTAAAGGAAGGGTAACTAATGAGTTTGTGAATAGTCACTTATTCATTTCTTAGCTGATAGCTAGATATGGTATTTATTAATTTGGAGTTAATTAGTTATTTGCTAGTACGACCAAATTATGCTTCGCATTCACTTTCATTTCGTTTTAAACATTCCATCAAAAAAAAAAAAAAAGGTCATGCAAGATTAGGCACGCAAGACTGAAACTACTACGAATGATCAATATTCTCTATACAGGATTATAAACACCAAACCTTACAACTGTTAAACCGACAAGAAAACTTTACAAGAAAAAGAGTTATAACATTTTTATATAGAATATCCTACTCCAAATATAAAATAGACCCCAAAAAAATTCACATCGGGGTGGTTGTCCCCCTAATTATTCTTGTGGGGTGCCTTGCTTAAGAGCTCGCCTAGGCCCTCCCACATGAATAGGAGTGGCCCTAGAACAAGTTTTGAGAGAGTTATTATATTAAAAATCGTTAGGATTCTATTTCACATCAACCGATTAAGTATGAGATTAGTTGGTGGTTCATTAACTCCAAGGCACCATCCACTTGCAAAAGCGGGTCTTCAACGGTGAGTTATGTTGATAATTAACAAATGGTATTAGAGTAGGCATGTATGTAGTATGGAATGCGATCCTGCGACTGAAGAAGACTATTGACTACTATCGTGGTGGATCCACGATGTCATCCAAGTAGAAAGATAGACCACCGTGGCCGTTAGTTGAGGAGCCTGGTGGATTTGTTGGGATCCCATCTCGCATCGGCCAAGTATGGAATTGAATGATGGTTTAGTATCTTAGTATGCAGGCACACCCTCCTCTTACAAGCCAATTTTGAAGGGGTGGATTTTACTAATAGGTTCGTAACAAAAAAAGATACACTGGTAGTACTAAATTAATTATGAAGGGTGAATTTTAGTTTAGAGAGCATTTTTGCTCACCCAAAAAAAGAGCATTGCATTGGCCACTGCATTGACCAATGAGATGTTTGACTGAGCATTTGTGTTCCATATTTTGGGTGAGCAAAAATATTTCAACAATGATAGGGATACACACCAAATGACACAATGTGCTTTAAATGCATGTACTTTGTGCTATTTGAATTTTTCACACTTTTCTGTGCATCACTTACACAACACATGGTACATGTATTTAAAACTGGTGTGTCATTTAGTGTGTCGTTTAATGTGTATCCCTTCGTTATTGAAAATATTTTCTTTAGCGTAATGGGTTGGGTTCATAACAGAAACAGTGACTCACCAAAGATTTGAGTTAACGGGCTAAATTATAGCTTGCTCTCAGAAATAGACCCAAGCCCATATGACCCTTTGGTATATTATAAAGGGTACGGAGCGAGCATCGAATTCTAGAAGCCTCTTATCTTTTGCATAAAACCTCTTTCTTCTGCTGTTCTACTCTAGGCTGCTAGGGTTTTATTACATCTTCTGGTTCTGGAGTACTCTTCTAGTATATCTCTAGAAAATTCAATCAATCTAATTCCAAGAGGAAGGTGGGTATGTTCTTAATTATTCCCATATTTTTCTCTGGGTGTGGTGGGTTCAGAATTTTTGTTTTTAATTGGATTTACTCCATTTTTGCGCATGTATACAGGACAGGACAGGACAGGACAGGAATGGCGACGGTTCAGCTGACTGCATCTTCAATATCAGCTAGGAGTTTGGCCTTTTCATTTGAAGGTCTTAGTAGCAGATCGACATTGAGGAGGAGTGTCTCTTTGGTTTCTTCACCTCTTACTCTAACTCTGAGGCAAGGGGGTCTCACCCTCAGGTCTTCCCGTGCTCTTCTTGTCAAAGCTGCCACTGTTGTTGCCCCTAAGGTCTACTAACTACTACTATTCCTCATAAAACAACTTCTTCTTCTTCTTCTCTCTCTCTCTCTCTCTCTCTCTCTCTCTCTCTCTCTCTCTCCCCGTTGATTATGTTTTCTGTTCGTTTTAAGACATTTAAGTATTAGGCTCAAATGTTAAAAGACATAGCTGAACGCTAGACTATACGGAGTATTTTATTCTCCTTGAATGGGCCCCGCCCCGTCCCGTCCCGGTAATCAACTAGTACATTTTTATTTTTTTTCTATTTTTTTGCTGAACACTTGGCATTGAGTTTGTTGGTAAATTTTGGCAACAGATGCTAATAATGATATGTTGAAGCTATATATATGTGACTTAATAATACTTTCCCCTTGGATTGTTGATTTTCCAAAGGACTAACCTTGCGCCATGGGGATGGAATTTGATTTGCGGAAATAGGATTCTGTTGAGGGGTACTTCATTTGATATTGGGGTGTTTGGTTTCAAATTGGAAATTCTGTCTTTTAAGTAATACGAATAAGTCAACTTTACCAGGGGTAGATAGATAGTGTTCTTTCTGATATCTTCTACTATTTGCTTTAACAATTTCTAACGGTGGTGGAGTTCTTATTAATTGTCAACACCCCCTGGAGCAGCAGAGGCTTTTGCAAGCTAGTTTCATGAAGCATTATTCTTGGCTTACTGCCTCTTCAAATAAAAAAGAATATTTTCGAGTTGTATTTTAAACTGAAAGCTTTACATCTTTAAAATTTTTCATTCCCTTCGGTGAAACCCCTCTCTCTCTCTCTCTCTCTCTCTCTCTCTCTCTCTCTCTCGTCTAAGAATTAGCACCTACTAAAATCCAATCCTGCACTTGTTGAACGCGAATTTCATATGAATGCATTATCCATGACGGCATAGGTTTCACTTATCCGAACATCAGACTCATTTGATGTGATTGTCTTCTTATTTCTCCAGTACACTTCAATCAAGCCAATGGGGGATAGAGTGTTGGTAAAGATCAAGACCGCGGAGGAAAAGACTGTTGGTGGCATCTTACTTCCAACTACGGCACAAACAAAACCTCAAGGAGGTGAAGTTGTTACTGTTGGAGAGGGTAAAACGATTGGACAGAACAAGGTGGACATCAGTGTGAAGGTAATTTTTGTTTGCTTTTCTAAGTTTCTTGAAAGTGATTCTTCTGTGTTGTAAGTTTCTCATCTAAATAAACTTGCTTTGTGTTGTGTGTGCAGACTGGTGCCCAAGTTGTGTATTCCAAGTATGCGGGGACTGAGGTGGAGTTCAATGGCTCAAATCATCTCATACTGAAAGAGGATGACATCGTTGGAATTCTTGAGACGGATGATGTGAAGGATATGAAGCCCTTGAATGACAGAGTCTTAATCAAGGTTTGTCAGCCTTCTAGTAATATGCTTATTTTATATGGAATTTTATGTTCACCTTGTATGTTGGAAAATGGAACTATCACCAGTATTTATGTACATGTTGTTGGAAGTGGGTACATCATTGATACCATATGGTGGTAAGCTAGATCCCTAAACGTGAGTACATCATTTTATATGGAATTTTATGTTCACCTTGTATGTTGGAAAATGGAACTATCACTAGTATATATGTACACGTTGTTGGAAGTGGGTAAATCATTGATACCATATGGTGGTAAGCTAGATCCCTAAACGTGAGACATTTTAGTCAAGGAATGCTAGCGTCCAACATCTTTGAGCTTCCCTGTAACTATCATTCAAAGCAATCAGAAATCTGCTATTATTTTGTCTTTTAAGATTTTTGGATTTTTACCAATGTTCACCGTCAATCTTCCCACCCACCATCACCACTATAACCATTTTGTGCTGCAACAAAACTATGAGAGCCTTTGCTCGGCTTTGGTTATCTAACTTGTGTATGTCTGCAACCTGTTTGTGCTTTCTGACTTCTTGTCTTATTATAGATATTGAATGAATATCCCGTTAAATCGACCTAGGATTGAAGTTATTTCATCTGTATTTCGGATGCAGGTTGCTGAGGCTGAGGAAAAAACTGCTGGAGGCTTGTTGCTCACGGAAGCAACAAAGGAGAAACCTTCCATTGGCACGGTAAGAATACATTGACCATTTTGATTGCACAGTGATGATGAAGAAAGAATAAGCCATCTCCTACTGCCATTTTGGCAACACAAGAGAAACAAAAACATATTGGCACAAACTTAGAATTGTGCTCATGAAAGCCTTAAAACAAGTTTTAGAGATTTTAGTCCTTTCTTTTGGATGGCAGGTGATTGCTGTAGGTCCTGGTCCTCTGGATGAGCAAGGTCAGAGGAAACCACTTTCAATATCTCCAGGGAACACAGTGCTGTACTCCAAGTATGCAGGGAATGACTTCAAGGGCAGCGATGGTTCAGAATATATAGCTCTTAGGGCATCTGATGTAATGGCTGTGCTATCCTAGGGTCTATTATGTGCTTTTAAATTTGTTGTGTTATGAAATTTTCCAGCAAATTGGTCGATGAGACAGGACATGTGATGAAAATTTATTTTATCCACAGAAACTAAATGGTTTCAAGCCACCGTTCGGTATGCTCTGTTGAGTTTTTGGGTCTACCAGTTTTATCATTTTTGGGATTGTTTGTGTTTCTACTCATCAACTGATTTGGCCAGAGAAAATTAGGGACTGAATTGTATGGATAGTATTTCATAACCCCCTTTCCAGGTTTAATCTGTACTGTTATTCATCCATGTTCTAACTTGGCAGTTGGAATATTTGAGATTGTCGCGGTCATTTATTACTAGTTGGTTCTTAATTTTTCAACAGACTGTGAGGAGCGATATTCTTGAGCTGCTAACGTGAGTGTGGTAGTTCAATCACATAACTTTCGTGGAATTCTGATCTTTACTGCATATGTTTACATTCTTATTCTTATTTTTACAGTCTCTGTTAGATTTTATTGCTTTCAAACCCAGAAAAGAGCTGGATGGAGTATTTCAGGGTGGAAGTTGTAGGATCAGTGCTTGCAGTCCGGCTGCATTATTTGCAATCGTAGTGTACCACTTCATGTGGTAAAATTTCTGGTTCTTTGATTTGATGATAAAAGTCCAATTACTTGGTCAGTATACTTCGCGCACAGGCCTCTTAGAAACTGCATCCATTCATTGCAGTTTTATGCAGTAGGTAACTGGGGACTGCATGGTCAAGCTGCACCATGGAATTGGCAACTGATGATTGGCAGATTTCAACTTCGTTTGCAACACCAGCGACCTAGTCTGTCCTCCGTCTGTCTCTTAAATTACATTCTGAGAATGGTGCCTCTTATGTCCATGAAAGCCTATATGACATTCTGCGTTTTAACAACAGCATAAACTTCACATATATATAATACCATATCAATATCACTTATGTAGCTCTTCATTGCAGTTACAGTCCAGTTGAAATTAAGGATCATCAAGTTCTCTAAAACATGGAGAAATTTCACATCATATGAGGCCTAGAATCTGCTAGGGCAAAGCAAAGGATTCACCTTCCGATTCAAAAAGAGCTCCCAACAATGTTGGGTCATTATAAACTTCCCAACAAATACAAGATCTCTATAAACCACTCCTAGCAGCACATTTTACAAAGAACTCAGTTTCCTAACCATGATGTAATTTACAAAGTGACCAAGAATTCTACTGCATCTCTCCAAACCTAATCACCCTTATACCGTACACAACCTAAAGAGAATTTTAAATTAGTCATGACTACCAGAAAGGGCTTTCATCCTCTGTTCTTCCAATTCCCTTTTGTTTCTAAACTCTTTCTATCGGTTGAATGACGTAGCTGAGTTGTCATCATAGTGCCCTCTCCATGCATTCCTGCTATCAGTCCCACTACAAGCTTGATTGGGTAAAGTAACGTTACCTAGATCTCCATCCAAACTCATTTGCTGTACCTCAGCAGATGATAGTATCTTTATGCGTTGAACACAACTCACGAACTTCCTGAAAGAAATAGAAGATTTGGAAAAAAGTTCAAACTTGAGACTAATAAGAGTGGGCAACGAAGACAGGACTATAATTTGGTCCATTACTCACTCCCAAGGGTCATCACCAACAAGCAGTATGTCATTTTCGTGATCTACATACACAAGCTTCCACTCAGTTCTTTGTGATCCTCTAGTTGGCGCTCAATCCCAAACATACGGGCCAGATCATGCCGGAGTTCGTCGTACCCTTTGTAACGAGTGACATCAATAGTTCTTCCCACTGAGCCACGTTTTTGAACCTTCAAGTGTATGAAGTTGCAACAAATGGCGAAAAATGTCAGAAAAACTCTGGAAACGAAAGCCAATCTCTCTCTCTCTCTCTCTCTCTCTCTCTCTCTCAAGACAGACGCCCGCACACACATTTACCAAGATAGAGAAGCAAACCTTTGTGTAAGTTCTCATGCGCTGAGTCTGGTTCGCCCACAAACCACTAGTCAGAACCCCTGTATCGTTGATGGCGATGTCACTTGAACATCCTGGCTTGAAAGACATGTTTGGAACCCCAAAAGACTGCGGAGTTATTGCAGCAGTGGACAGTTCTGTCTCGATATCTCTTGGTGTACCACCATAATTAGAAACCAAGTTCTGGATATCCTTTCCAGAATCAAAACCCTTTAATAACAAAGCATCAGGTGTCAAACTATCTACATTAGCTGTAAAAGAAAGAGTATTCCTAGAATGTGATTGAACATCCCCATCTAGACTGAAACCCGGGAGTGAGAAATTCTGTTGGAGGCCACTAGCATCTAAACAATAAGACGTTGCCGATGACGAAGCGTCCAACTGATCTGTTGTAGTACCTTTGTATCTCTGTTGTTCTGGTCCTTTGGAGCCGGACAACTCGTGCTTGATCCGTATTTCAGGCTTGCTTTGGAGGTCCTGAGCCAGATTAGTAGCATGATCAACCACTGAATCCTCCATCAATATGGCTGGCCTTTGTTGATCCTGTTCAGGAAGTTTGATGGGGACACGTGGCAATTGTTTGTAGAAGGAGATGTAGAACAAGATGGCACATCCCCATCTGTGAGACTAGAGTGAGCTCTAATAGATTTGTGTTGGCTCTGAAGTTGGTTCAGAGGCAACTGGGTTGATTGCACGAGTGCTGATGCGGTGAAGCTGTTGGCGTTGAGTTTCTGCTGATGCTGAGACAAAGGCAGCTGCTGCATTTGTCGGCTTTGATGATGGGCCTGCTGTTGCTGTTGCTGCTGCTGTGGCTGTTGAGAATCCAAACGAGGACTCACTGGAGACAGCAGTTGCTGTTGCTGCTGGTGCTGCAGCAGCTGTATTTGGCGCTGATGCTCTGAGAGGCTCTGCTGAGATGCATGTTACACTTGCGGATTTTGTGACATGCTATTTTGTAGCAGTTGTAACTGGCTCTGCTGCTGTTGTTGAGGCCTCTGTAAGAGGAGGCTAGGTCGATCCATTTGTTGTTGCTGAAACTGCAAGTCTTGCGTTATGGACGCCAGCTGAAACGAGCTTTTATTAGCAGAAGGGAGGTTTTGCTGGGATTGAGGATTCCCCGATAGTAATTGTTGTTGCTGAAGTTGAGAGAATATAGCACCGGGTTGCTGAGAATTTTGATTTGGGATCTGGTTAGGAGTAATTCCACCATTATTTACAGTAGCTGGTTGCAAAATCTGTTGCTGCATTGCCCTTATTGCCCGATACTCTGTTGTTCCAAATTGCTTGGCATTCGTTGGCTGACGTATCTCGGCCTTGATCTTATAGTGCCTCCATGGGTGACCATCGGTCTTAACCTTGTACATATTTCCTGACCTGAGTCCCTCGGTCACATGGGATGAGACCGAGGTCTTCCTGGTTTGACTTGTACCATGCTAAATGTCTTTAGTCTTGAGATCGATAATCCTGCTATCTGATGCTTTGACCCTTTAGTTGTACTGGGATCGGTCTGAACTCTGCTTTTAGGGGCCTCCTCCTTAGTCGTTTAGCTAGCTGTGCTCATGATGACATCATCAGACCACGTGACCTTCACATGGTTTAAAAAGCCCCAATTTAGGGTGTAAACACAAGGATTCACATACAATTAGGAAGCCTATAACCTTTGAAAAGTATCCCAAACTGCACTCCCAATCAGATTAGGAAATCTATGTCTCGCACATAATCACCGTGTTCTCTCCAGCGACATTCCAGTTTCCAAAATCCATCAAACTCGCCCGAGTGGCTCAAAATCAAAGCCAATTCTCAGCAAGTATCATATTTCATGTTGTCACCAATATTCAAAATCTCTAGCTTTGTGTAGTTTGCCAATGACTGTGGTAGCCTAAGAATCATCGACCAGACGCGAATACGTGGACACGATAATTGTCAAAAAAGCAGGAAACGAATACTTCTGGGATGTAGATGTCACCAATATTCAAAATCTCTAGCTTTGTGTAGTTTGCCAATGACCATGGTAGCCTAAGAAGCACTAACCTAACCCGAATACTTGGACCCGATATATCTCAAACAACCAGGATACAAGTACGACTGGGACATATAGATTTAATTTTTTTTAGATATATATTTTACCATGCCTAATCAAAATGGCATAAAAACACATAAATTACGACAAATATTATGACATTATTTATAATGACAACCAATAAATAAAATTCAAGACCATCTTCATTAATCATCAAGATTCATACATTACTTATACGTTACTTACGTATTCGTCAAATGTATTGCTCTCAATATATAATTTCTTTGATCTTTTTTTAATCCTAAACTTTCTTTTATGTTTGTTTTATACCCATCACAATTTAAAAATAAAAAATAAAAAATAAAAATTCATAAGCACCATTTTATAACAATTTAAGAAAAATTATTGTTTAACCTGAAAATTGCAAAATATTATCTAAGAATAGCAACTTAGCGTGTCTCACACGTGTCCTAAGTGTGTCGTGTGCGAGTCTGTTTGACAAAAAAAAAAGAATTAACAATTCAGACACCAAATTTAGAGTATACGTGTCCAGAGAGTGTCAGAGAATTTTGCTGAATATGCTGACAACACCAACACCATAACCAAAATAGAGTGTCCGTGCTTCATAGGTGGTAGCAAGTAGCAACCCCTCCAATTAGTTGTGGATGATATTGAGTGCCCTTAGCATACTTCCATTTGCAAATGTAATAGGGACTGTCCCATGGAACTGCTATTTTGCATATTTAGCACGGATAAATATAGGATGAAGTTTCCCAAGCCGAGTGGAATTAGTCCACTGAAGTTGTTATTGGACAAAGTGAGAATTCAAGAGAACCAAAGTTGCAGATCAATGGAGGGTAATGTGATTAGGAGTGAACCTTGGAGCATATTTGAGCTTATGTCTAAAAACCGTGGTGATTTCTCTGGAGGAACAGGAACACCAACAAATTGATCAAAACCTTTGAGAAGATTGTTTGATAGATCCAAAATCGAAATCCTTCTCTCTCCATTGTTCCTGCATAGCCATCTAGGAACCAATTTGTAGTCGAAGAAGTCTAGAAAATTCAACTTTTCATAGGTTGTAGAATATATGCACGCAAGCATACGAGACGGGTTTAGGTCACTTACCTAGCGGAATAATCAGACGGATCGTCGAACGGTGTTGTTACAAGCCCGGCATCTTCACCCACGAACTACTGCTCCATGTTGCCTCCGTGTACTCTCTTATGCTTCGCGTAGGTCGTGAAGATCACTACTAGAGCGGTCCTCGTACGTATCACGTGCTAAATCCCATGGCTCCTTTGGTGATGGCCTAGAGAGAGATGAACCGTAGGGATAGAGAGAGAGAGAGAGACTAACGTGAGTTAGAGACAGAGAGGCTGCTGTGAATATATGAAATATCCTTAGGTTTTCCATGTGATATATATGTATATATAGGCACATAAAAACCTATAAGGCTTAGGACTCCAAAAACCCATTATTTGGCGTCCAAGCCAGCCCTCTCTGGACTCAGTCCAATATAATGTGGGTGCCCGTATGGCCCAACCACAATATTTGTTACATAGGTCTTCAAAAAGATTGGAATTTTACTCATGTTGCAAGAAATGTCAAACAACAAGCAATGACATATTTTGAAGCTTTGCAAACATGTGTGTGTATCTTCACGGTGCCACTTAAATTATTTCATGAAAGATAGAGACCAGTAAGGTTCACAAGATCAAACATTAAAAACGAGTTCTGGTTGGTTCAAAATCTTTTAATTTATTTCTCTACTTATTCTCTTTTCTTCCCATTTTCGGCATCAATTTCCTTATTAGCCAAACAAAGGAAATTGTTTTCTCTGTCTTTTCTTTCGTTTCCCTCACTAAATCGAAGAACCAAACAAAGCCTTAGGGTTCAAAGATTGATAATATGCCCCGCCCCTACTTGTAGACAAAGTGGACTAGAAGCCTTTTTCCTTTTTTTTTCTTCCTGTTATTCCTTGTTTCATACTAGTGGGCGGATCTTTTTAGCTCAAGACCCTTTATTTTAAGAGTCTTGTTTCCAAGACTCTCACAAATATCCAACTATCATAGATATGTCTTTTTAATTTAACTATGTAATACACCACGCATTCTTTGCTTAGTTTGAACTGAAACCCTTAACTTCCCTTTTAGATGTGGAATTGACTTTGGTCATGTTAATAGTTGGTTAAAAATATTTTTGTATGTTTCTTCAAACCCCATGTTTGTATAATTGACAGGTTAGTTGATTTTCTGAACAGCTAGGAAGCACCGGTGTGGGGGTGCGGGTGTGGGCTAATTTTATTGAAAATACTTTAATTTAAGTTTATAAACTCTACATTGACTTGATTTTATTAATTACTCTGTATTTATTATTATTATTATTATTATTATTATTATTATTATTATTATTATTATTATTAGTTAAAACAAATAACAAGCATAATAAGCAATACAGGATAACCCTCAATATTCTTGATAATCCTTTGTCTGTGAAACTTGACTGAGATAACTGCAGGTTATGACCTTAATAGACTCTTTCATGCGGTAAACAATTACAGGATAGTGTCTGTGTTTTCTTGTCTATTGCTCTGTGCAATTATAGGTGTCGAGGTGGCAGTTATAAAACAGACCTATATTTTGGCATTTTTATGGTATCATTCAAATTTGAATTAATATTGGACATTCGCCCTTGGCCGTGTAGTGGTGGTGGATTGGCTACTGCAAGACACAATCTTGCTGAATTCTTTAGCAGGTTGATATGGGGGCAGAGGAAAGTGACGAAAGGACAATCTTCCTTACTAATATACCTTCTGGATTCATGTAATCGTGGTAGTGCAAAATTTGCAAAAGTGATTTTTTTTTTCTGAAACATGTTATTTGTATTTTATGTATGAATTATTTTCTTTTCTGACATACCTTCTGTGGTCATAAAAACTCATACCTTTTGATTTTCTACTAGTTCGAAACTTGGAATGTTTGAAATATAGTAGCTACTAAAAATGGAAATTGGGCGTTCCTAGATCCTCTAAATGATGTTTATCCTCGGTTGTGGAACACATTTCTCTCTCTCTCCCTCTCTCTCTCTCTCTCTCTCTCTCTCTGTTGTGTTCCAAATTAAGCATTTTTAATTCCCAAATGGCCATCACGTGTGGAGCTCTTTGAGCAAGACCACGTATTTAACTATTTATAATCGTTGTTGTAATGTTCTATAACTTGCATTTGCTTATAGCATAAGACCCCATTCTCTATATGATTCGATCTGTTTTATATCTTCCCATATGATTTTTATGAAGTAATATTCATTTTGATCATAGTGGTTGATAATTAATACTGTACCAATTGTTTGATGACCAACATTTTTGTGTTGGACATTGAGGAAGATTTCCCAAAAAAGAGAAGAATTTCTTTTGGTCTGTTCAACTCACAAATCCCTGCACGCATCTCTATTGGTAATTATGCAAAGCCATTTGTTGCACATTTCCATCCTCATGGAATTCGCTTATCGCTAGCTTGCTGCACAACTGCATATTTGTAATGCTGCATTAATGGTTTTAACGAAAAAAAACTGTGATGTTAATGTCTGCTGACTAAGTTACTAAACTGCATAACTGCATAACTTGATTGGGGTAGCTATATATTTCCATCCTGATGGAATTTGCTTATCGCTAGCTTGCTGCACAACTGCATAACTTGAAAGGCTATTTACATTGGTGGAAAGTAGCCATTAGCTAATTAAGTGAAACCTATATGGATTGAATACTAAAACTATTACGAGAAAGTGGTAAATTGGGTTCCAATGGTTATCAACTAACCTTGGCTTTCCATGGGCTGAAAATGATAATTAAGTTGCTCATCCGTATCAGTTATACTTATTTGCCTAAGAACCTGTTTGCAGATTGATTGTGATTGGGCAGCTATAGATTTTTTTTTTGAGAAATTCACAGCGGAGGATAAGAAATTGGAAGGGTGAGTCAGATGCTGCCTCTATTTCTACAGCGAGCAACTCATATACAGACTTGGAGTAGATACATAGAATTTAGACTTGGCGTAGATACTTAGAATTTTTTAGATTTGTGAAATGAGTACGACAAAGATAATCTGCATTTTAATATTTTATTTTACAATCACCCTTGATAAGAATTCTGTTGTTGGAGGTACTTTGAATATAATTTACAAAGAAAATGGAAAATGAAAAGAAAGAGGGGGGACCATCACATTGGAATGTGATATGGTTGTCCCTCCTAGAAATTCTCAAGCATGATTCAGTTACATAATATCTATACCACCACCATCTTCTTTTCTTTGAATCTCATATTCACTTGTAGCTATCGAACTTTCTTTGATCTCTTTCCTTTTGGACGCGGTCTTATTCCAAATGTTGTCATAAACCATTGTTCTTTCCTTCGAAGTATGAGACTTCCAATCACCAAGCCAATCACAGCTCCAAATCCGTATCCTATAACCACTGCTTCCCAGCCAAAGCCATCAAATTTGAACTTATGATCATGTCTTTTCTGGGATGGTAAAGGCGGATGTTGTGCTACTTCAACATTCCAACATTCCTTTGACATTGGAATTCCACACAAGCCTGAATTTCCCTCAAATGAAGTGTTTGGGAAAGTTGAAAATTGCCCTCCTTTGGGTATAGGCCCTGTAAGATTGTTTTGTGAGACGTCAAAAACAGCAAGAAATGTCAATCTTGCTAGTTCCCGGGGAATCTCTCCAGAGAGCTTGTTTTTAGAGAAATCCAATGACTCGAGCTCTGTTAGATTGCCCAAAGACAGTGGGATATGACCAGTGAGGTCATTGCTCGAGAAGTTAAGAATATGGAGTGCCTTCAGTTTTCCAATGGATATTGGAATCTCTCCATGGAACTTGTTGTTCGAAAAATCAACTGCTGTTAAGATAGTAAGGATCCTTACCAGTACCATTTCTTGCCCTTTATTCATTAGAGTCATCGAGTCAAAATAGTAAGTGCCATTGTTTCCCATGTATGTTAACTGGGATGTACTTTCCTCGACTATCATCATTGATTCCCAGCTTTGGAAGTACTTTGATGGTAAATTACCAGTGAAGTTATTGTAAGACACATCAATGATACGTAATTTGGTGAAGACTAAGTTCTCACTTGACTGGTCTATCATGCCGTAGAATCTATTAGAGCGAAGAACAAGAACTTGCAATTGTGGAAGGGTCTCTAACCAAAATGGAAAAGTATCATATATGAAATTGTGACCAATATTCAAAATCTCTAGCTTTGTGCAATTTGCCAATGATCGTGGTAGCTTCCCCTCCAATTGGTTGTGGCTGATGTCGAGTGTCCTTAGCCTACTTTCATTTGCAAATGTATACGGGAGTGTCCCATGGAAACCATTATTTTTCAGATTTAGAACCGTTAAATATTTGCTGAAGTCTCCCAAACAGGGTGGAAGTAGTCCACTAAATTTGTTATTGGACAATTCCAGAAAAGAAAGAGAAGTGAGGTTGCAGATCAACGGAAAGAGTTCTCCAGTTAACTTGTTATTTGCCAATGAATATCTGTATGCGGAGGACGATGGGATGAAGAGTGATCCTCGAAGCATATTTGAGCTTACATCTAAAATGTCTGGTGATTTCTCTGGAGGAACACCAAGGTATTGATCAAAACCTTCAAGCAAATTGTTATGCAGAACCACATGTGAAATCTTTCTCTCTCCAATGTTCCAAAGCCATTTGGGAATTCGACCACCAATTTTGTTGTTGGAGAGGTCCAGAAAATGCAAAGTTTTGTGGGTTCTTAAGAAGACTGGAATTTCACTCATGTTGCAAGAAGATAGCCGCAGGTAAACAAGCTCAGGGAATGTGGAATTTAAGGAGTTGGAGGTCAAGGATAGACTGTTATCTGAAAGATCAAGTCTCTTCAGATTTCGAAGCTTTGCGAACATGTCTAGCTCCACGGTGTCACTTAGATTATTCGATGAAAGATATATATCAGTAAGGTTTGCAAGATCAAACAATGATCTTGGAATTGGACCCTGTAGCCTATTGTTACTCAAATCCAGATTTCGCAATGAATGATATTGGAATTCACCAAGATGACCAGAGAACTGGTTATATTCAAGGAACAACGCTTCCAATGATGGTTGTGTAAACAACCAAGGTGGTATTGTCCCATTGAGTGAGTTAGATCCCAAGTTGAGAAAGCTCAGTTTTGGAAGCTCTATCATGAGCAAGGGAAGTGGTCCTGTTAGTTGATTATCTGACAAGTCCACAAAAGAAAGTTGTGAGAGGTTGGCAAAAGAAGATGGGAATTGACCAGTAAAAGTGTTCATTCTAAGTGATAAAATAGTTAGCTGTGAAAGACTAGCTTGAACCAAAACATCCAAAATTGGGCCTTCAAGATTGTTATCTGAAAGATCTAGCCAGCTAAGCTTTTCAAGGTTTGAAAGTGAAGATGGGACCTTTCCATTTAAATGGTTAGATCGGAAAAGTAAAGCTGTAACTTGTGTAAGGTTCCTAATTGATCCTGGAATAGGTCCTGAAAAATTGCAATTAGAGAGATCCAATTCACGCAAGGATGTAAGCTGGCCAATTGTATCAGGTAGCTCTCCAGAGAAACTTGTGAACGAGAGATCCAAATAATTTAAGGGACTGCTCCTATTAAAAAGCTCGGAAGATTCCCAGTGAGATTTCGGTTACTGCTTAAACTCAGCCGCTGTAGTTTAGGCAAGTGGAATACATTATTTAGGAAATTCCCAGTCAACCCACATGAGTCGAGACTCAGAGATATCAAAGATGATAGATTCATCAAAGAGCGTGGTACAACTGAATTAAAGTTTACTCCACCGAGAAAAAGTTCTTGTGACCGAGTTAAATTCCCAATAAGTTTTTCCAAACTAGGTGCTTCAAGTAGAAAGTTACCAAAGAGATCAAGAGATACCAACTTAGAAAGCTGGGAGACTTCTGACGGAATTTGGCCAGAAAATTCAGAGCCAGTGAGGTTTAAGTGAGTTAAACTCGAGAAACGGACAATTGAAGGTGAAATCTGAGAGTGATTGAAGTCATTGTAAGCGAGGTTGAGCTTCTGAAGGCTAGAGAGTTGGAAAATGCTGCTATTGGAATCAATGGAGCCAAACAACCAGCTGCAACTGAGGTCGAGACCAATCACGTGACCTGTGACTGCATCACATGTGATCCCATCCCATTCACAACAATCACTACCCTCCTCCCAATAAACCATCTTGGGATAAGAAGAATGATTGTTATAAACACAATAAGAAGACGCCGATAGATTAAAGGAAAAGAGTTGCTTAAATTGGAGTAAAGCAGTGCCCTGGTGTTGAGGGCACAATAGTGCTGAAGATCGTGATAAAACTACTTGAGCTGAATATGAGATAAATAAGGAGAGGCATAGGATTTTGTAAAGCCACATCTTTGCTGTATGTAATGTGAGAACTGTATATGGTGAAACTTATATCAACGTTGTCAATCTTGTTTTGTAATTTTGTTGTTTTCAATTTTGTTTTGTTTTTGGTTTTCATTTTTTTAAAACGAATATTGAAAAAAGTGTTTGGTAAAATTTTCCATTCTTTTCCTTTGAAAACAAAAGTTGAAGACATGTTTGGTAATTGTAAGTCTAATTATGGTGGCCACAAAAGTCCACAGAAGTCCTTATCATGCAAACATGGTTCTACTAGAAATATGTAATAGCAAATCAATTTGGGTTTGCTGATACTTGTAGAAAGCAAGTTTTGTGTGAAAGATGGTGTCATCATCTGTTTAAACATCATGAAGTTCGTTTAACTTCCTTTCTTGTTGCTATTGGCTGGAGACCTTTCATGGACATTTCCATACAAGTCGGTCAAGTCGTGGTTAGTGTTGGGAAAACTGAGACTATGAACGAAAACAGAAAATTATAAGGCTCCAAACGCATCTAATGACACTGTCTTTAGAACATAATTTGCCCCCACTTAATTGAGTTTGCTATTGGGTCGCAGGTAAAGTTGTTCCCATGATTAATCAAAGCCTTTGGGTGACGAATAGCAGTAAGCAAAACTGATATTCTCCCTAAACGAAAACTGTGTTTCTGTAGCTTAGAGAGAACTTGTATTTAATTCTGTGGGAGTGTTAGTTATTTATAAACACGAAAGACTATTGTACGAAGAGCCATGACGCTTTCCCAAACAGCATCCGTTCAGAAAAGTCATACCCACTACCAAGAGCAGTACCCTTTCATACACAGAAATAACTGTCAATCTGTGAATCACGCTTCAATTTAAATAATCAATCAATTCGGAATTGTTTTTTTTTTTTTTTTGGTAACCGTGGATGTGCGAGTCAGCTTGCGCGCACCTCGACTAATCCCACGAGGCCAGGGCGTCCGGATGAATCACCTGTGGCCACCCCTTGAGATTCAAACTTGAGACCTCTGAGTATAACACCTAGAGGCCTTGCCATCGACCACAAGAGAAATGGTTATCAATTCGGAATTGTTGATCAGGCAACTCGAAAGTGATTGATCTCGAGGGAACACGACTTTAATTTCTTTGGACTATCAAACAAAATTGTAGGTATAGGCTTTTGACTATTAAACAAATAAAACAGGCTTTTGACTATCAAACTTAGAGCAAACTTTGCTTAACTATGAAGATTATTTTCCCCTATATATAGATGTGCTAGATACACACATGAAAATTATGACATAAGCTTTTCAGAGAGAGAGAGAGAGTTTAGACTTTAGAGTGCAAAGCTGTAGCTTTGTATTAGATGTAAATTACAGATTTACTTTCTGTAATTGATTTGTTGAGTGAACATCACTCTTTCGTATTCCTCTTTCATATAGTGGAATACTATCTTTTTTCTTCGCCCATCTTTTTTCCATTTGTTTGATCATTTTCTGTCTCATTTTGCTAATTATCCATTCTTTGTTTATTGGTTAGCACATCAAATATAGTATCTCAACTCCTTTTGTCACAACAATATTTTCCCATTTTTGCATTTTTTTTTCATAACTACAAAGAAATTGTTGAAATTAAAGTTGGGAGTATAGAACAATATTACCGGTAAGTAGAATTTCGTAAAAATTTCTTTGGGTCGAGTCGCGGATCTCGCTCTCTTTAAGACGTTTCGCAGCTCTGCCCAAATTGTGCAAGCAGGTTGTCAAATTGTCACGCCGTCCCCAGGATAAAACAGCCCAGAAGTCTCATTTGTCTCAATTTACTTTTGCACGAAAATAAATTGGAAAACTAAACACCCTTATCGGATTGATTGCTCAAAAACAAGAAATGATAAAGTCACACTCTAAGAAAGTATGTAACAGTCAATAGGAATTTGACTCACTGAATAATTTTTTTCTTTACCAAAGATGTAATTCAAATGGCTTTTTGCTGGAAGTGGTACTATGACTATTTGAGAAACTGTTTTGTGGTTGGTATTTTTCTTTTTCTTTTTTTGTTGTATTTTAGTTCTAAACAGGTGCAGCCTTATATAGGCAAAGAAAGTAAACGTTGGTCTTTTAGGCCCGTTGGAAATTCAATGTATAAATATGACTGTTGGTCATTCAATATATATATGACTGTTGGTCATTAAATTTTATACATGCATTAGAAAAACGTGGGGAATTCATGGGAAAAAAGCTGTTTTAGTTTGAATGAATATTTCAAAAAAAAAATGTTTCTCTTATTTTTTTTTCCCAATACACTCTTATATGCATATTGCATTAATATATAACAATCCCCCACTTGTATTTGGAAAAAATATTTAAAGTTCATCGAGCAATCGATCATAGAATTGTGCATAAGTAAATGTGTTTTTCAACTTGAACCTTTACATAGTGATGGTGATCCAGAATATATTAGAGTAACGCGTAGTTTTGAACTCTATCTCTGACAACACCTCACACACAATCCTACTAAGATATAGTTTACAGCCAGCACTTTTATGGCCATGTGCTTATATCCCAATATAGCGAATGCTCTAGAGAATTTGCCAAATTTCATAGAAAGCGGCCCCACTTCCACATTCGCATAGGTGAGTCTAACAAGGATACTCCTGTAGCTAGGTACCCCACTCAACATAGAGTTTAGATCTCATTAAGAGTTACAAATAACTCATCCATGTATCGCTTCAGGATATCATGCTTCTTAAGGATTGGACGAGGAGAGTAAACCCCGTATATATACAATAGCATGATTCAACCCATATCACTTTGTGACTTGCTATTACCCTTTGAACCTATTTCTTGGGATCTCCAGTCTATAGGTTGGGTTACCATCACAAGTGACTCAACTACCAATGGGCTTTAGTCCCATCCCTTTTGAGGTTTTCCAAACCTTCTCACGAGCTAACCCTTTCGTCAAAGGATCAGCAATATTATCCTCAGACCGTATATGATCCACTCTTACAGCCCCGGTAGAGAGAAATTCTCTAACCGTGCTGTGTTTACGACGTATTTGTCGCCTTTTTCCATTATAAAACCGGTTCTCTACTTTTGCAACAGTCGAGGTACTATCGCAGTGGATCAAAACAGCTGGTATCGGTCTCTCCCATAAAGGGGTATGTGACAGAAGGCTTCTCAGCCAACCTGCCTCCTCACTAGCAGTAGCTAGCGCTATCATCTCTGATTCCATAGTGGACTGAGCCAAAATAGTCTGTTTCTTAGACTTCCATGAAACTGCGCCCCCAGCAATACTAAAAACGTATCCACTGGTGGCCTTGGAATCATCTGAAAAGGTATTCCAATCAGCATCGCTATATCCTTCAAGGACAGCGGGAAACTTCTCATAATGTAATCCATAATCAATGGTCTTTTTAAGATAACGCATGACTCTTTCAATAGCATGTCAATGCTCAATACCAGGTCTGCTAGTAAACCTACATAGTACTCCCACAGCATAAGCTATGTCAGGTCTAGTGCAATCAGTAGCATATCGAAGGCTACCAATGATGCTCGCATACTCAGTCTGTCTAACACTGTCACCAGTGTTCTTGAACAACTTTACACTAGGATCATATGGAGTACAAGCAGGTCTACAATCAAAGTAATTATATTTCTTAAGGATCTTCTCAATATAGTGAGATTGATCCAAAGAAAGTCCCTTTTCAGATCTAGTTATTTTTATTCCAAGGATTACACTAGCTTCACCCAATCTTTCATGTCAAAGTTTGCACGTAAAAAAATTTTAACTTCATTTACAACATGAACGTTTGAGCCAAAAATAAGCAAGTCATCAACATACAGGCATATGATAGTGCAAATATTATTATCAACTTTATAATAAACACGCTTGTCACTTTCATTAATCTTAAACCCGTTAGAAATGACTAAGTTGTCAAACTTTTCGTGCCATTGTTTAGGAGCTTGCTTAAGTCCATAAAGAGACTTATCTAACTTGCAAATTTTATCCTCTCGACCCGGGACTTTAAACCTTTTGGGTTGATCCATGTAAATTTCTTCGTCTAACTCACCATTTAAGAAAGCAGTTTTAACATCCATTTGGTGTACTACTAAATTATGCACAGAAGCTAAAGCAACTAGTACTTTAATGAAAGTTATTCTCGTGACAAGCGAATAAGTATCAAAGAAATCTATATTTTCTCGTTGCTTATAACCCTTGGCCACAAGACGTGCTTTATATTTGTCAATAGAACCGTCGGGTTTCAATTTCTTTTTAAGAATCCACTTACACCCAATTGGTTTACAACCAGGTGGTAAGTCAACTAGGTGCCAAGTACCATTGGACTCAAGAGAGTCCATCTCATCATTTATGGCTTCTTGCCAAAGTTCGGTATCTATAGACGATAAAGCCTCTTGGAGAGTGTTAGGATCCTCCTCAACATTATAAGTATAAAAATCAGGCCCAAAGTCCTTAGCTATTCGGGCCCTTTTACTCTTTCTAGGCTCTATTTCATACTCATTAGATTCTGCTGGTTTGGGCACATTACTAGATGTCGAACCCCCACTATTTATCGATTTAAACGGAAATTTATTTTCGAAAAAATCAACATCAATTGACTCTATTATAACATGATTTTTCAAATCATAAAATCTATAGGCTTTACTATTAATAGCATATCCAATAAACACACACTCGTAGGCCCTACTAGCCAACTTAGACCTTTTCGGGTCTGGAATACGCACATAGGCTAAACACCCCCAAGCTCGAAAATAAGATGCATTTGGTTTCTTATTCTTCCAAAGTTCATAAGGGGAAATTTTAGTTTTAGAGTTAGGAACTCTATTTAGGACATAACAAACAGTTAGGAGAATTTCCCCCCACCAGTATGATGACGCACCCGAACTAAGTAATACGGCTACTATCAGCTCGGTGTAAGTCCTATTTTTTTTCTTTCAGCTTTTCCATTCATTTCGAGAGAATAAGGTGTTGTTTTCTCATGAATAATACCATGTGACGCATATAATGCTATAAATTCATTAGTGTCATATTCACTACCTCTGTCACTACGGAACCTTTTAATCATCCGATTAAATTGATTTTCAACTTCAGTTAAGAAAACTTTAAAAAAATCAATTGCTTCACTTTTATTTTTCATAAGATAAATAAAAGAATAATTTGAACAATCATCAATAAAAGTGATAAAATATCTTTTACCATTTCTGCTTAAAGTACCCTCAAATTCACATATATCGGAATGAATTAAATCTAGAGGTTCTGATTCCCTAATGACAGATTTATGAGGAGTTTTAGTAATTTTTGCTTGACTACAATATTCACATTTATCAAAATCACTCATAGATAATTCGGGAATAAAACCTAAATTACTCATATTTTTAATTAAACGTCTGTTAATATGACAGAAACGACCATGCTAAACATTAAAAGAAGAAAACATATAAGCAGAAGTAGAAATTTTATTCATCTCAACAAAGCTTAAACATTCCATCAGTGGCATAACCTTTGCCTACAAAAACACCACTTTTAGTAAGGGTAAACAAATCTGCCCCTATAGTTTGGGTAAACCCAGCCTTATTGAGGAGATAGCCAGAAACCAAATTCTTTCTCATCTCTGGAGTGTGCAGCACATCCCTAAGGATAACCGTCTTCCCAGAGGTAGACTTCAGCTCAACCTCACCAGTGCCAGCAACAACTGTGGAGTGGGAGTCACCCAACAACACTCTCTTATCCTCAGCCTCAGAATAAGTCTTGAACACAGAACGATCATAGCAGACATGGCTACCCACCACACCTCGGATCCACCAATCATGTTGATCTCAGAGATCATAGCAATTAATTACTCTTCAGCTAGGTTCGCCTGAGGAGTAGGACGACGCCTATTCCGGCAGTTCTGGGACATATGACCAGGTTTCCCACAGTCAAAGCAAATCATCCGTCCGGAACTGTCATGTCTTGAGGGGGGTAAATTCTTATTCTGATATTGCTGAGGATTTTGATTCTGAACATTGTTGTTGCGATCTTGAGCAATATTGTTGTTGCGATTCTGAGCTCGGTTGTGGTTCCGGTTTTGAAATTTCATATTTTTGCGATTTGGTTTCAAAACATAAGTTTTATTTTTGTTAAAATTTGGAGTGTTCTTGTTGTTATTAACTAGAACCTCCTCTTTCAAATCATTTTTCCTTGCTTCTTCCTCAATTTGAAGGCGAGTAATTAAACTCTCTAAAGCAAATTCTTTAGTCTTGTGACGAAGCATATTTTTAAAATCCTTCCAACTAGGGGGAAACTTGTCAATAATAATGGCCACTTGAAATTGATCATCTAATTTCATACCCTCGGAGACAATATCATGAGCAATTTGTTGAAGCTCATGGGATTGTGCTTCAACGGATTTGTCATCCGTCATTTGGAATTTTAAGTAACGACTAATTGCAAATTTCTTGGCCCTGACTTCCTCCGTGTCATATTTCTTTTGTAGAGCGTCCCAAAGATCTTTGGCAGTTTTACTACTAGAGTAGTAATCATAGAGAGTATCGGACAATCCATTTAAAATAGAATTTTTACAAAGGAAATCATTTTCAACCCAAGTTTCAGCAGCTCAAATTTGAACCAAAGTGGGGTTCTCGGGTTCAATAGGTTTTTCAAAAGTAGTAAAAGAAGCGACTTTTTTCGTAGTTAAAAAGAAAAGCATTTTTTGTCTCCATCTTTTAAAATGCAGTCCTTCAAACTTAAAAGGCTTGTTAAGGTCAGGGGACTTGGAGGAAGATGAACCAGAATCCATGGCAGATAAAACGTCTTAAAATTGTTGAAACTAAAGTTGGGAGTATAGAACAATATTACCGGTAAGTAGAATCCATAAAAATTTCTTTGGGTCGAGTCGCGGATCTCGCTCTCTTTAAGACGTTTCGCGGCTATGCCCAAATTGTGCAAGCAGGTTGTCAAATTGTCACGATGTCCCCAGGATAAAACAGCCCAGAAGTCTCCTCTGTCTCAATTTACTTTTGCACGAAAATAAATTGGAAAACTAAACACCCTTATCGGATTGATTGCTCGGAAACAAGAAATGATAAAGTCACTCTCTAAGAAAGTATGTAACACTCAATAGGAATTTGACTCACTGAATAATTTTTTTCTTTACCAAAGATGTAATTCAAATGGCTTTTTGCTGGAAGTGGTACTGTGACTATTTGAGAAACTGTTTTGTGGTTGGTTTTTTTCTTTTTTTTTTTTTGTTGTATTTTAGTTCTAAACAGGTGCAACCTTATATAGGAAAAGAAAGTAAACGTTGGGATTTTAGGCCCGTTGGAAATTCAATGTATAAATATGACTGTTGGTCATTCAATATATATATATGACTGTTGGTCATTAAATTTTATACATCCATTAGAAAAACGTGGGGAATTCATGGGAAAAAAGCTGTTTTAGTTTAAATAAATATTTCAAAAAAAAAAGTTTCTCTTATTTTTTTTCCCAATACACTCTTATATGCATATTGCATTAATATATAACAGAAATTGGGCAAGAAACAAATTTTTTTAAAAAAAGTTATTTTTAATTTCCGGTTTTCATTTTTATAAAATGAAAAAAAGAGCTTAATGTTTTCAAAATTTAAAAAACTGAAAGTCAGAAATGGTACCATACGGGCCCCTAGTTTCTCCCAGCTTTCTTGTTTCATTCATTCATAAGTACTAGAAAATATTAACAAATTGATTGTAGTTCTATTGCTTTCACTCTGCCTAGTTACTAAACAGAGAAGATTCCGAGTGACTCCAATTTTATCAATGATCAATTGCTCTATGGAGGGCCCGAATATTGACTATTCAGAATGACTAACTTTGAATATCTAAAGAAAAAACCAAAACGAATTTACTCATTTCTTTTAGCTGCCCAATATAATGCCAAAGATGGAAAATATGTGTAGACACCCCATTTTGTCGGCTATCAGATTTAGGAGACCCATAGCTTGGTTGTTCACAATGATCGTAAAAGACTCAAAAGGACTCTTGAAAGTCAGCTCTATCTCTCAGAATGCTCAGAATGACCAAAATGCCCATGCAAGCCCGAAAACTCCCAGATTTGGTCCCAAAGTTCTGGAAACATGCTACGTCGTAATAAAAGTGATAAAATGAGCTTTTAAGAAAAATCGGATGAAATCGTCAGCTCCCAGAGACCCCCGGAAGTCCCGGAAGTTTCCGAAAAGTCCCCGTTGACCGGTTTGACCAAGGTTTGACCAGGTTTGACCAAAGTTTGACCAAGTTTGACCGAAATCTTCCGAATTCACCAGAATCGTTAGAAAAGTATTAAAATGAGTTTTAAAAGAAAATCGAGCGAAAACGTCAGCCCCTGGGAGCTCTCGGAAGTTCCCAGAACTTCCCGGGAATCCCAAGTTTGACAAGTTTGACCAGAATTTGACTTTAAAACCGGGGTGCCGTAACAATTTTCAAATATTTTTCATGGATACTAGAGGTCAATAGCTTTCCAACGGTATATCACACATAATTTTTGGATTTAAAACGAATTTATTATGAATTTCCAAAGGCAAAAAAGGCGATCAAATCGGCTTTTATCGCGAATACCGCAAAACTTTTCAAAGTGACCTATCCCCAAACTATTTTTTTTATGTAAATTAGACTCCATTACCTTTCCAACTGTATATCACAACCTCAATTTGGAGTTCGTATGCATTTTCTGTGAATTTCGGATGAAATAGGGCCTTTTCGCGAATACCGGAACCTCTGGGGGCCTAAACAGCATTATCTGGACGAAGGAAGAGCACTGCCGCCGCGGCACTCCCCTCCAGAATAGTGTTTTTTGTAATTTCTTTTGGGGGTCCATTTTGATTAATTAAAAACCAAAACGACATAGTTTTATGATTTCATATGTTTGGAGCCAATGGGAGTACTTCTAAAACCCCAAAACCACCCCAAGTTGGCCTATTTAAACCCCCCATTGCTCCTCAATTTAGGGGGGCCAAGTGCAAAAGCTTGAAAAGTTGTAGAGAAGAAGAGAGATAGAGATATGTTTAGAAGAGAGAAAATGAGCTTCCTCCTACTATTTTGCTATAGAAAATGAGTTTTAATCTTGTGTTCTTCCATTACCTTTCTTATACTTCACATTCCAAACACCCCCAATCACCATTCTTGAGCATTTTTGAGTTAGGAAACTACTTCCATGTCCAAATGTCAAAATCTATGAGTGAAACATCAAGCTACAAGTCCAAAATTATATTGATTATCATCTATTGATTGTTATTTACTTGCTTGTTCACATTATGTTCATCTCTTCTTAATCTCATTTCTTTTTATTTTTAATCTCATTTCTTTTTATTTTCTTTATTTACTTACTAGTTCATCATCATCTAGATGATGACATGAAGTTTGAGGTGAGTGAATCCTTATGGATAGTAGCTCTTGACCCCAAAAACATGTTTGATAGATGATGATCATAACTTCAATACCTCCAAGGTATTCTTGAAGTTATGTTCAAAATGAAAATAAAAGCTCTCCAACAATCTTGGAGGCTCTTGATGATGAGTTAGATGTTGTCATTTTAAGTGGCTATTATCTTTATTGAGTATTGAAAATATATTTTCAAAACCTCTATTTCAAAACCCTCCTCAATCCCTCTCATTTTGATCTCAAGAAAGAAAACCTTGTTTTCTCCAAAATCTTCAAAACAGTGAGTCAAAATAGTGAGTGAGCTGAGTTCAAAGATTTCTCTAGAACTCAATAATCAATGTATGGATGAAAGACCACTTGGAAAGTCTTCCTAACTCATCATAGGACACCCATAATTTTTGGTTTGACTTGGAAGTGCTTAAAAATGGTCCATTTGGACCCAAACATTCCTTCCAGACATTCTGCCTCTGCTGTCACAGCAGCTTAGTTAACTTCCAACTTCTTTTTCAGAAACCTTTTCCAAAAGGGGTGGTCCCAACTACTTTTTCCCTTAAACTTCAATGTCTTAGGGAACTTTCTGTATAAAATGGGCCCCTAGATCATTTGTTTTCATTTTCTAAGATTTTTCAACATTTCAGTCGACAATACGGACTCTGTTTCTGAGTGACCTTCATTGTTTATATGATTTCTCTCAATCTGTGATAGGTATTAAAGATTGGCTTCTTGGGTAGTGTTCTAGACACAATAAGGAAGATCTCCATAAAAAATCATGCATTGAAAACATTCCTAACCCCTCTTTTCCATTTTTACAAGATCATGTTACTGTTCCGTCCACTATTCACAGCAAGCACCTTTTAACTTTCATTCTTTGATTTGATGCTTACATGCACTCCAAATTAGTTCATATCTTAGGAAGTAGTTCATACTATATTTTTAAGTATCCCATATTGATTTCATTCATTCATTCATACACATTTTAGACTTCTAAGTCATTCTAGGAATCCATGAACACAAAACACACTACAACCTTGGCACATTCTAGATACATACATTGCATCCATACAAGATTTGGGGTTCTTGTAACTCCTAATCTAAGAAGATTATAAGGAATGAACTTGATCATACGTTCATGCTTCCCCTCGATCTAATCATCCTTTCTCATCCGTCCCGGGGATTGAGAGATCTTCTTTTCTCAAAGATTAACATGCATCATGCTAGCTTGCTAAGCATATTTTGATTTCTTTGATTATTTGTTTCAAGAACAATTCATGTCCCCTTTAGATTAGGGAAACTTAATTACTTGATACATGATTAGACGATTTTTCCTAAGTTTATTTGTGTGATCTTTCACTTTGCATTGTGTGATATTTGGCTTAGATCTTATGAATGATATCTTATCTTTGGATCTTCCATTTCAAATTTTCTTATGTGATGTAATATACTATCATAGCATTAATTGTCGAACCATACATAGTATAAGATGATTATTTGGATGCTAATTGAGGCCCGTCGAAAGACGGGGCGAGTTGAGGGTGTTTTAGTCGCGACAAAGGCTCCTTCCTCTCTCGTACCAAAACCCCGAACCAAGTTCTTTGGTTATGAACGGCCGGTGCCCTTATCCGCTTGGGTGAGTCAAATTTAGGTTTCTTGGTTCCTTAAAGACCAAGTGGCGACTCTGTATCTGTTTTCAACGGACCATTTTCTTCCTTTGATCCAAATCAAATTTCAAACGAAAAAACTAACAAAGCGGTGGAACCCCGGTGTCCACAATATGCCCCTGCTTGTGGACAAAGTAGTTGACCAGAGGATTCCTCGTTCTTTTTCCCCATTTCTTTTTCAGTAATGACACAAGAGAAAGATATACACAGTTTGTGTGTTGTGAACAATAAGTTGGGTAAAAGTTATGGGTGAAGGATTACTCCCTACATAATATAATGCCAAAGATGGAAAATATGCCCTTGCTTGTGGACAAAGTAGTTGTCGCGCCCCAAAATCCACAACACGTGGACAGGTCAAAGAGTCAAAGAAACAAGTTAAAGATGAGGAAAGATCCTACCTGAACTTACCAAACAATGTGGAATCTACGAATCAATTCTATGTGGATTCCAAAGAAAGTCAAAAAGTCACAGATTGACCCACGATGGCCAAACAAGTCAAATATGGTCAATCAACATTGTTTTGATTTTCAACAGAGTTTTAAAAGATAGAAATATGAAGTCCTAATGAGAAAAAGATACATAGATAGAAGTTTGTTTTGAAAGTAATATAATATAGGTTGTTGAGAGGTTGCAACCAAACGGTCCGTAAGAAATCAAAAGTAGTATTTTTTTTTTCCATAATAGACTATCCACAGGCTAAGTATAAACCAAATTAGATTTCTAAAATTTTGAAGTTTTAGAAAAAGTTATGCCCAGGTCAGAGGGTCTTTCGACTGGTTGACCAATACCCTTTGACTGGTCGAATGTCCCTTGTCCAGAATTCCTACTAAATTTTCAAGTTTTGGAAATTTTCTAAGTAAAGAACATGTTTAGCCATACCATAAATTTACCAAAACCACTCAAAGAAACAACGGAACATCCGAAACCAACATGAACACGATTTAGAAGGATCTAAGTTAAATGACTAACAAGTGTCCGAATCAACACGAATAAATATTTAATGTTAACATGCATCCATAGGCGACTCAAAATCCCAATTACATGTCCGATAATATTAAGTCTAAAATTCTAATATATTCTAAGTAAAGGGCTAAACATGTGCCTGAATCAAGTATCAAAGGAATTAAACTACAAGATTCACATCTGTTACAATTTCTTTTCAACAAAATTAGAAGTTTGAAACATTTTCAAAACTATTATTCTTCTTGAAAGAAATCTTCAATTTCACGAGTCGAGTAACTCTTGGGCCTTGCTCCAACTTGATAAAACCTGAAAAATGGTTTGTCATTTTTATGAGAACGACGACTCGTAGGAAGTATTATAGAAATATACTACAATTTCCATAACTAAAGATAAAATGTGGTACTATGAATGCCACCACGGTAAATGCAAGTGAAGAAATGCCATAGGCCACGCATGCTATGATCACTTGCCTCAGTACCGGACTATGAGCCTGTAATAACCCGAAAATTAGAAACATTTTCATTTTCGTCAAAGAAAAATGCCAGAGTTGAGAATTTAGCAGTATAATTTTTACCTGTGTGTGCATGTGTCATCGCGTGAGCTCAACACACACAAGTATCTCCCATGCGAAACTTGGAGCCTAAATAATTTTGTGTAGTGTGCATTTGTGTGTGTGTGCCGTGAATGTGTATGTGAGTGTGTATTGTGTATGTGTGCTTGGTGGCCAACCAAATCAAATTCTATATATACACACCTCTCATTCACTCAAACTCTCAACAACTCACTCACTGTCTTTCTCTTTCTCTGCAACATACATACACACACACAAATATAATTTCATAAATATATTGAGAGAATTTGTAAATTCAATCAAGCTTGGATTATTATTGTTGAAATTCATTTGAGGTAAGCCTCTATACAATTCCTTCTTTTTAAATTCTGTTTATATAGACTGTTTTCTAGCAACAAGGTATTCTACAGAATTTCCAAGTTTAAAAGGTTTCTGAAATCAACCAAGGACCAAACACACACTCCCAACTCACTCCAAAGTGATCCTAACTGTATTATAAAATTACTAAAATATAATTACAAGAGATTACTATCTATTACAACATCAAGAATTCATTCTATGATTCTAAGTTAAACATAGCTAAAAGTCATGAAATCTCTATTACAACATTTCTATTTCAAACCTACAAGAAAGGCATAATAAGTCGCCTTCTACAAAAACTCTCAAACCCACGTGCTTACTTCTGCGATTCCTCGCCAGCATTAACACCTAAAATGGTTATTTTGAATAACCACACATATTCGATTTTAGTGAATAAAATGGCAAATGCACATAAATGATAAACATGCTCGCATTTACATCTCTACATTTCATACTAGTCTCCGAAGTCTCACGCGTACGTTCCATACTCCTAATCCGTGACTCCTCGCCAATAAGTCTACACGAAAAGGTAAGACCCACGATTCTTTTCTTCAATAGTGCGACCTTAATGCCTATATCGGCTCCACAAGATGGCTTGGTAACCACGTGCTCCTTTGACCCAAATAACAACTTAACATACTCAACTCACATATCACCATGCTTTCGGTAATCAAAACATTTCACCGTGCTATTGGGCCTACTTATCAATATAAATGCCCAATATGAACTACACAATATATATCCATAATCTAACACATGCTTTTCATACAAAACATGAATATATGTAAAGAAATCATTCCAAAACACATAGTTGAATCACTCACCTCCGATTTACATTCTTAAAATCCGTTCCAAAGAAAACCCATGCACAAAGAACATGCAGAAATCCGTCTAGTACAATTCCTATCAATTAAAAATCTAATAATCAACTTTTATGAAAAATTCTAAAAAATGACTTTTCTGAAAACTTAGTCAAACAAGGCCTAACGGATCAAAACAAAGCTCTTACCTCTGGGAGCTCGAATATGAAATCTAGCAGAAAATAAACGGGCAGAAGTCCGTCGTTTGTCGTCGTGAAGATCGAAGCTTCAAAATCTCCCTTTGGCCTCTCTAGAAACTTAGGTTAGAAGTTTTGCAAAATATATAAGGTCATCTCTATCTATATATAGGCAACACTTTCGAAAATTATGTTTACCTCCCCACGAGTTTTCAAAACTCCTAATCAGTCTCCGAAACTTTCTACACAGCTAATTCATAGCTTCACAAGTGAAACCTCAAAATTATAAAAGTTTCAGACTAATTTCCGTTTGGTTGTTAAAACGTAAGTTTCTACATGACTTTTCCTGAGGCTGCTAATTAGTCTACCAAATTAATAGCATTTTAATTCGTCCTCACTGAGATACTAAAATTAACAATAAAAATATATAGTAAACCAGAAAATAATACAGATAGTGAAATACAGGTAAATATTTATTTCCAGATAAACATTTAAGTATTCCACAATGAACGTCTCATACTCGGAGAGACTTCACAACATCCAACATTCATTCTACAGAGTCTCAAAGGATTCTCTAACACAGATACCCAGATCGACTCGTGAGTCAAAACTCACTCACACATATGCTACAAGTGCACTACACATCACATTATCATGCATGACAATGTAATGAAATGCAATAACACAATTACTGGTGTTATAATTCTCTCTCCCTTAAAAGAAGTTTGTCCCCAAACTTGTACCTCATGTATCGAAAAGGTGCAGATACTAAGTACGCATCTCATCTTCCAATTCCCATGTCATCTCCTTTGTCGTTTGGCTACGCCATAACACTTTCATTTTCGATATTACTTTATTCCGTAAGGTTTGATCCTTCTGATCCAAGATCTCTACCGGATACGCCACATACGTCAAATCACTCTAAATCTCATTCGGCGTCAGAGTCATCACTTGCTCCCTATCCTCCACTAAGTGTTTATGTAACAATGATACATAGAACACGTCATGAACTCGAGCACACTCACTCGGCAAGTTCAAACGATATGCTACGGGTCCAACTCTCCCAATGATTTCTAAAGGTCCTACATACCTCGGATTAAGTTCCCCGTATCTCCCAAATCTAGTAATCCCCTTTGAAGGTGACACCTTCAAATAGAGTAAATCGCCTACGTCAAATTCTAACGGTCGTCTGCACTTGTCGGTAAAACTCTTATACCTATTCTGAGCTGTTAGTAACCATTGTCGAATTACTTTTATCTTATCCGTCATCTCTTGCACAATTTTTAGCCCTTCTATCCTTTCTCCGACTTTTGTCCAACTAATTAGTGAATGACATACACAACCATACAAAGCTTCATAAGGAGCCATTCCAAGATTCGACTGAAAACGATTATTATACGCAAACTCAATTAACGGTATGTTATCTTCCCAATTGCCCTAGAAATCAAGTACATATAAACGAAGCATATCTTCTAAAATCTGGATTACCCTTTCCGATTGACCATAGATCTGCGAGTGAAAAGCGGTACTGAAATGCTATTTGGTACATATTGTTTCTTGCAAGGCTCTCTAAAACTCTGATGTAAAACTACTATATCTATCCGAAATAATAGAAACTGGAATACCATGTAGTCTCACAATCTCGCGGATATACAACTGAGCTAACATTATCGGCTTAGTTGTTCGAAGTGGTAGAAAGTGCGACGACTTCGTCAAACGGTCAACGATCATCCAAATGATAGTATTCGACTTCTTCGATCTCGAAAACCCACTAACAAAGTCCATTGTAATGTGTTCCCATTTCCACTCGGCTACTAGTAACGATTGTAACAATCACAAAGGTACTTAGTATTCGGCCTTCACTTGTTGACAACTCGTACATCGTGAAACATAACGTGCGATCTCTCTTTTCATTCTCGGCCACCAATAAACATGTCTCAAGTCTCTATACATCTTGGTGCTTCCCGAATGAACGGTACACTTCGTGTTGTGCGCTTCTTCTAAAATGTTCTGCTTCAATGCTTTCTCGTTAGGTACACAAATTCTACCCCTCAATCTCAAAACATCATTCTCAAAAGTGAATTCAGGTTGTTTGGCCATTAGAATCTTAACACAAATCTTCTTCAAAGCCTTATCTTGAAGTTGGTTCTCCATAATCTCGTGAATCAGTAGTGGTTGTGCCACAATCGTCGATATCTAGCCACTATCAATTCTCGGAATCACTTCAAGTTCCAAATTCTCCGTATCTTGAATCAACTCTTTCTGAGAAGTCAAATCTGAAGCGATGTTGGTTGGTGCCTTACGACTAAGAGCATCGGCGACTACATTCGCCTTGCCCGGATGATATTGAATTGAAAATCATAGTCCTTCATCAACTCTAGCCATCTCCTTTGCCTCATGTTCAAATCTCGTTGGGTGAACAAGTAATTTAAACTCTTATAATCAGTATATATCTCACATTTCTCCCCGTATAGGTAATAACGCCAAATATTCAATGCAAAAATCATGGTGGCCAACTAGATCATGTGTCGGATAGTTCTTCTCGGGTGGTCTAAGTTATCTCGATGCATACATAATAACCTTGTCACCTTGTATAAGAACGCAGCCTAAACCCCTATATGAAGCATCACTATAAATGACAAACCCTTCAGTCCCCGTTAGAACAGCTAATGTTCTTGTATTTTAAACTTTTTTTTGTCCCACTTTACTAATCCCTTTTTCTTATGCTTTAGTTTCGCTGTATTACTTATTGGAATGTAAGTTAAATATCCCATGCTCTAAAACTGGTGGTTTTATTCGTTTCATTACTTCTCGATGCTGATTTATTCTATTCCCGTCAACCTTGGAAAGAAATGCACAACCCTGTATGTTCTCTTCCCTCGCTATTTTCGTTATTATTAAATGCAGTGAACTTTATGCCTACTACTCTAGTCCGACCGGCATCAAAATATGTCTTGTTTTGGTTGGGTAAGTCAATATAAATCTCAGCGTGACAGAATATACACTGAATCTTTATGCACCAGCATTAAGATTCCTTCCACTTAACCTACTCCGTAATATTAACGAAAATGCTCTGTTATCTTCACTTCACTTCACTTGATTAAGAATTGATGGCTTTGCACTTGGTATTATGACAATTATCCAACTTTTTTTTGGTGTCTTTTTCTTCGACTTGACCCTTTTGTTATATGAGTTGGTTTAGCATCGATTAATCTTTATTAGTGGAAACAAACTTTCAAAAAAAATGTGGTAGTTGATTTATTTATTGAACGCCTTTAGTTTTAGAATGATATATATTGTTTACAAAACTTACATGAATCAGTGGATATAAATCTTGTTTACCAAATTTGAATAATTTTATTGTACATCCAGTGAAGTCAGTTACTTGTTGTCAACTTGTCGTTGTGCCGCACCAATATTTTGATTTAAGATCATCTCTAATAATGGCTGGGAAGGGTGAGAACCTTCAGATGAAGTTAATAGGTATTGGAATTGTAACACCCGTACCTAGAGAACGGGTTAATTATCATTTTTATATGCATTAATTAATGTAATTAATGTATAAAATGGATTAAGGCAAAACTTGGATTCGCCCGTGGAAAAAGTGTTCAGAGAAGGACACCAGTTGGAAAAGTCCCCAGTGAGGTGGGACGGGTACTGGAGTGGGACCCGATGAAGGGCTAATTACTAATTTGCATTCTAAATGATTAAATGCATTTTATATGATTACATGGATATTTATTAAGTTGCTTTCATATTATATCGTTATGTGTTAGACTTAGTTTGGACACCCAAATAAGGGTATAACTGAAAAAGAATTATAATAAGTAGGTATGATAGCAACTTCACAAAATATTTGGGACCCACATTGGAACCCATACGGAACTTAGACAAACACTCATTTAGATAATTGGGTAGTTAATGAAATATTTGGGGATTTCATAATAGAAACTTAAGAAATTCAGGGGGTGTAAGTGAAAATAAGGGAAAGTGAGGTTAAGACACCTCATGTATTTGCATGTATAGATGTCAAGAGAGAGGGAGACTCTTATATTTGCTGGAATTAAAACAAAAGAGAGAACCGAGAGCTCTCGATACGAAGACCACGAGTTTTTGACACCGTTTTGTTGTCGTTCCTTCGTCATTCGACGCCAAATTAACAATCTGAGACCACTTTTGGACTCGTAAAGGGTTACTGTAGAACAAGAATTGGATTTGGTTCTAGCTTGAATCGGGATTTTAGGAGCAATTGCGAATAATTTGAGGAGGTGAGTTTTCTAACCAAAAAGTGATTATAGTTTAAGGTGTTCAATGATTCTATTTATGTTTGAGTTATGGAAATCATGCTTAGAAGCTATGGAATTGTTAAATTGTGATTTACATGTCAATTGAATGAAAAGTTGCTATGATTATGAACCTACATGCTTATATGCTTATGTGGTAACCAATGAGCACCAGGAAAATGATTCATTGTTGGGAGTAATAAGGGTGGTGAAGAGGAAGAATTCGAGAAATACGGAAGTCCAAGGAATAAAAGTGACCACGGGACCAAGGGAGGTCTTTGGGTCTGAATGAATCATTGAATTGGTGCCTCGGCGATTACGGATATGATTTATATGTTAACTGTAGCATTGCACATGTTAAATATTCAATCATGTTTAGATTACTCACTAAGCGTAATGCTTAAGAAAACCATTTTCCTTTTTCTGTTGTGGTAAATAACAACCACCGCAGGTACGGAGCAGTATTCGGAGGGGAAGTGACGTGATCGGGAATGGGGGAGAGATTTGGGGCTTGTAGTTATGTTTATAACTTGTAATATGATATAACTTGTGGGTTGAAGTCCTTTACTTATGTTGTATAGGTGGTTGGGAAATTGTAGTTTCATTTTGACAAACTTGTGTATTTCTTATGTTGTAGCAACTATGGGTATGTGAGTTGGTTGAGAATGGACCTCTCCAGCAAGTTCGGAATAGTGTCACAATCATTTTGGGTAAGGTTTGTATGAAAGCAAGTTGGTTACAACTTCTTGAATCCATATCTCCAATAATTTTCATTACTTGTGTAGTTCTACCAAGTATGGGGGTTTCCATATTCCATTTGCCCAAATGAGGTTTAAATCATATTTTGAGTGTGTGAGGTATTTAAATATGTTTGTTGTCATGGTTATGAAGTTTTAAAGACTTTGGAATGCTTGGAAAATGATTTTGGAAGTGTTCTTGGGGATTGGTTTGACTTTAAGTTCATATCAACTAGTTTTAGGAAAAATGTTGGTTTTGGATGAAGATTTTGTTTCAAGAACTTGTTTTGATTCCATTGAGGTTATGTTTAAAATGTTTGGAGGAGCTTAACTTGTGTTTGAAAATGTTTCAATATGTGTGTGGATGGTTTGGAATGGTTTTTTAAAGTTTCATATGGTTTGATTTGGTTTTGAGCATGTTTAAAACTTGCAGCAGGAAAAATTGCTGCTAAAAATCAGGTTATGCAGGAACTGGATTGATCCGGGTCTTGAGCGGATCAATCTGGATCACCTGGAGGGACTAGAAATTACGTTCTTCCAAAACCAGATTTGGGGCGGATCGATCTGCAGGCCTTTTTGCTGCACTGTCGACCTTTATGGAAACGGACATAACTTTCTCTAGAAAATACGAATTTGCGAGCCATTTTTTACGTTGGAACCGGGACTCAAAGACCTATCTTTTGGTATAAAGTTTTCTATACTTTATTAATGACCATTTTTCCCTTGGGTTGTTTTTGTCACCATAAAGCTATTTTATGTCATTTAACACACGTGTTTCTTAGTAATTCGCATGTTTCTTTGTTAATTCGTATAGTTGAGCACTTGTAGTATTGTTACACGTGTCCTAATTTGCACGAGGCAGGTTGGGGTATGACAATTTTTGGTATCAAAGCAGTAGGCTAGGGCCTTTGGGGACGAGAGACGTATATGACGCGTAGTGTGCACACAATGACACGTAGTTGCATAAACATGCATACATGTTTACTTAGCATGCTTTTAATGTTGATTAGCATGCCATGTGTTTATTTAAAGTAACGTGTGTATGTGTGTGTAATAATGTGGGTGCCAGGCATTATGTCTAGAGGTGACACCTCAAATCGAATGGAACGGGTTGAAAGAGCAATCAAAGGTTTGGTACGAGTAGCTGAAACTTATGTGGTTGAGGAAAGACCGATACAACCAAATTCGAATCCGAGGGAAGAAGTTGTAACCATCTCGAAATTTCATAAACAATAGCCAACCATATTCCGCGGGGAAGCCGATCCGATGAAGGCGAATATTTGGATCTCAGTTATGGAGTAAATTTTTAGGGTGTTACCATGTATAGAGGAACAAAAGGTATTGTTTGCAGCCGATACACTGAAGGATGAAGCACAATATTGGTGGCGTACTAAGCTGGGACCCGGTCAACCGACTACTTGGGATCAATTCCTTGAAATTTTCAATGAACAATATTTTCCAGAATCATTTGGAGACCAAAAAGCTCAGGAATTTATGGAGTTGATACAAGGGGGAAAGACAGTCCGAGAGTACTCGACACAATTTACCAGTTTGGCAAGGTTTGCCGGGGATATTGTAACGACCGAGAAAGTTGATTCGAGGTGAAAAGTGCATATTCATAGCATATTATATGGTCATTTATGCATACTTTTATCCCCAAAGTCCTTACATTTAGGTGCATTCTAATAACAATGTTCTTTTTATTGTGTTAATGCTAAAACATATGTTTATGCATTATTTTATAGGTATTAGAATGTAAATCAATGAAGTGAAGCTAAAGAAAAGTGATTTTGGTGAAGAGAACAACAGAAGCAGCTGAGAAAATGCCAATTTTGACAATGAAGACTTCAGATTTGGAAGATTTTCCCAAAGATATAAAATGTAGATCTTTGAGTTATGGTCGCGTGGCCGCAAACGGGAGGTCAATCTGAGGTCCGAGTGAAGGTTATGGCCATTCTCCCACCAGTGCGCAGAGCTGTCAAAATCAGAGAGTTCAAGGGCTTGAGGAGAGTTCAATTGATCAAACCTTTGATCGATCGAACTAAGCTCGATCGATCAAGCTTTATTTTCTTCCAAAAGTTGCGTAAACTCTGTAGGAATCCTATAAATAAGTCGTTTTGACATCAGACGAAGGGAGGACGCTACAGAACGTAAAAAACAGCAGTTTACGGTAGTTTTAGGGTTAGATTAGGAGTAGATTAGGTTAGATTCTTGTTTTTCTTCCTCTTTTCCATTGTTATATTGAAAATTATTTAAAATTCAAGTTGGTTTCATGTTTGTTATAAGTTATATTCAGATTATTCTAGGTTTTTCTTTTCCTTTTCTCTATTTGATTGTTTATTAATCTAGCTATTATGATTACTCTAGTTTGTTATTCCTGCATTAGTTTAATCATGCTTCCATAGTTTAGACGTTGGGAATATGTGATGAAATATTAATTTCCAGCCTCTGCCATGCAATCTTTAGAAAACCTGGGCTCGATCGATCGTAGGTATTTCGATCGATCGAACCAAAGCCATAGTTAAGCGATCGAAGATATTTCGATCGATTGAAGGATGATGATGTCCGATCGATCGAGAGCACTTCGATCGATCGAACCTGTTGATTCCTGAGATGATTCTCTTAAGTATTTCATGACTTTCTGTTTTAGAAATCTGTCATCAAATTGTCTCTATAAGCTCAGTTTGTCACAACAGTTTTTAGAACTTAAAGTCTTAAGGCTATTTTCTTCAATGACTTTTGAAAACCACTTTGAATGCTAACACCATTCAGAGTGCAAGTAATAACCATTGTTTTAAACTGTCATCTAAGTATTTTAAATCACTTGTGATGATGTAGTCCCGGTCATGAAAGGGCTATTGATTCTTTATCTTTAAAAAAATACGAAATGTTGAAGAGGAATGAACTCCATAGGACGCTAATGAACGTGCATGGTAGATGGTTAGGATCAATGTGAATTCACGTATTTCCAACACCTTTAGTTTATCTGTTTAATTAGTTATGTTTCTTTATGCTTTAGTTTAATTTTATTAATTAGGATTCATTAGAACATCCACTCCCAACATTCTTATTTTCTTTTCCTTTTCGTTAGGTTGTAACTTAGTATTTATTCTTCTTATTCCTTCCCTGTGGGATTGACCTGGACTTATCCAGTATTACTTACACGATCACCTACACTTGGGTGTTGTACAAGAGTGCACAACTTTTTAGTTATGTCAAAAGTAAAGGCAAGAAAGTTTGTAGCAGGACTCCGAGAAGATATCTGAGGGTGAATGACTGTATTCCGGCCAGAAACCTATGCTAAGGCACTAGATATAGCTTCTATTGGTGAAAGAGATCTCGGGTACACTTCAAACTTACCACCACCACCAAGTCAACAAAACAAAAGGGCTGGGTCGAGTCAATTCAGTAGTCAAAGGAGTGCAAAAAGGCAGAGTTCAAGAGGATCATTGGCTAGTATTGGTAGTGGTTTCGGTGGAAATAAATCGAGGTGTCAGACTTGTCAGAAATTTCATTAGGGCCGATGCAATCAACTTCCAAATCCAATCATTTGCAATATTTGCCGACAACTGGGACACATCGCCAGGAACTATCCAAATCAGAATTTAGATATGAGGGGTCGATGCTTCACTTGTAAGGAATTGGGACATCAAGTTAAGGATTGTCCAACCAAGCGTCAGGGAGCTTCTGGTTCCGATTCATACGCAGCTAGCGCCATTACACCAAGGACTACTCAACCTCCGAGGAGAAAGCAGCGAGAGGCAAGGTCATATCAGCTCAGGCCGGGGGAAACCGCTTCAGCTGAAACTATGGTTTTAGGTATAGTTCCCATTTGCTCACACCTAGCAGATGTACTTATAGATTCAGGATCCACACACTCGTTCGTATCACATCATTTTCCTAAGTACCTAGATAAACCATTAGAGTTTCTGGACTATGATTTATCTGTTGTAATACCATTGGGGGTTCTGATGATTAGCTCAGGGGTGTTTAGGAAATATGAGGGGTGTTTAGGAAATGTGAGATAAATATAGGTGGTAAAAGTTTAACAGTCGATTTAGTACCATAAATCGTTCAGCACTTTGATGTTATATTGGGTATGGATTGGTTAGCAGCAAACTATGCAAATATCGATTGTAACAACAAAGGGGTAGTATTCCGTATTCCGAATCAAGATATGTTCTATTTTTAAGGCAAGGGTGTTGTGTCACTGCCATATATAGTGTCAGCTATTGAAGCATGTCGTTTGTTGAAGAAAGGTTGTCAAGGGTTCTTGTGTAGTATTCTGGATACTAGGGGTAATGATTTGAAACTTGAGGATATTTCAATAGTTAGAGAATTCACAGATGTGTTCCCAAAGGAGTTACCTAGCGTATTAATTGATCGAGAAATTGAATTTAGTATTGATGTTATGCCGGGGACTTAACCAATTTCATGAGCACCATACTGAATGGCACTGGTTGAGTTGAAAGAGTTAAAAATTCAGTTACAAGAGTTATTAGACAAGGGTTTTATTCGGTCTAGTGTGTCCCTGTGGGGCGCACCGGTATTATTTGTGAAAAAGAAGGATGGTACAATGCAGATGTGCATTGACTACCGAGAGATCAACAAGGTAACAATCAAGAATAAATACCCGTTGCCACGCATTGACGACTTATTCGATCAACTTCAAGGGGCTCAAGTATTTTTTTTTCGAAGATATATTTGAGATCTGGGTATCACCAATTGAAAGTCAAAGCAGAGGATGTAGAGAAGACGGCCTTTAGGACCCGATACAGACACTATGAGCTTCTAGTGATGCCATTTAGGTTTACCAATGCGCCTGCCGCCTTTATGGATTTAATGAATCGAGTGTTTAAATCGTATTTGGACGAGTTTGTGATAGTATTCATTGATGACATTCTCATTTATTCTAAGAGTTTGGAGGAGCATGAGCAACATCTGAGACTAGTTTTACAATAATTTTGAGAGAAATAGTTATTTGGGAAATTGAAGAAGAGCGAGTTTTGGCTTACAAGTGTCACCTTCTTGGGGCACGTGATCTCCAAGGAGGGTATTTCTATGGACCCACAAAAGATTGAAGCCGTTATGAATTGGTCAAGGCCGACTAACGTGTCTAAAATTTGAAGTTTCTTGGGATTAACCGAATATTACAGAAGATTTGTTAAAAACTTTTCTAGAATCGCGACTCCGATGACGAGGCTAATGAGAAAAGATGTACCATTTAAGTGGAATAAAGAGTGTGAAGATTGCTTCTTAGCATTAAAGGAGAAACTAACAACGACACCGATACTTACAATTCCAACAAGTACCGGGAATTTTAGAATTTATAGTGATGCTTTTCATCAAGGCTTGGGATGTGTGTTAACTCAAGGTGACAAGGTAATAGCCTATGCTTCAAGACAATTGAGATTACACGAGAAAAACTACCCAACACACGATTTGGAGTTAGCGGCGGTAATCTTCGCCTTGAATATTTGGAGGCATTATCTATACGGGGAAACTTATGAAATCTTCACCGATCACAAAAGCCTGAAATATTTATTCACTCAGAGAGATCTTAATATGCGACAAAGAAGGTGGTTGGAACTTATGAAACATTACAATTTAAAGATTCAATATCACCCAGGGAAAGCAAATGTAGTTGCTGATGCTTTGAGCCGAAAGTCGTCGAAAAACTTAACTTATGCCTTGACCGGATAGGAAAGGTTGGTGAAAGAATTTGAACAACTAGAACTTAAAGTGATTCCCAGAATTGAAGGTAGGTTAATGGCTACAATTATAGCACAGCCAAGTCTTATTGATGAGATAAAATCTAATCAACTTCTACATCCAGAATTCAAGAAAATTGTGGATGAATTGCTTGAGGGTAGAAGGCCAGAATTTAGCTTTCAAGATGGTGTACTAAGGTATAACAATCGTTTATGTGTGCCTAAGGTTGGAGATTTAAGAGATGAAGTTATAGAAGAAGCCCATAATACCATATATTCAGTGCATCCAGGTAGTACCAAAATGTACAGAAACCTACGGGAGATTTATTGGTGGAGTGGTATGCAGTGAGAAGTTGGAGAATTCGTCGCTAAGTGCATGACTTGTTAAAAAGTGAAGATGGAACACCAATGACCCGGGGGAGAACTACACCCGTTAGAGATACCAGAATGGAAGTGGGAGCATATTACGATAGATTTCGTATCGGGATTTCCGAAATCGACAAAGTCAAATGATAGTATTTGGGTTATTGTAGACCAGTTGACTAAGTCAGCCCATTTCTTACCTATCAAGACCAAAGATCCATCCAAACTTGCTGAGATTTATATCAGAGAGATTATACAACTTCATGGAGCACCGATTTCGATAGTGTCAGACCGTGATACTCGATTTGTATCAATATTTTGGGAGAGCTTACAAAGAGCTATGGGAACATCTTTACATTTCAGTACTGCATTTCATCCCTAGACTGATGGTCAATCCGAGAGGGTGATTCAGATTTTGGAAGACATGTTAAGAGTATGTGTTATGGATTTTAAAGCTGATTGGGAAACTCATTTGTCATTGATTGAATTTTCTTATAACAACATTTTTCAAACTAGTATTGGAATGGCACCTTACGAAGCACTGTATGGTAGAAAGTGTAGATCGCCGGCTTGTTGGACAGAAGTTGGTGAAAAACAACTTTTGAGGCCAGAGATAGTTCAAATTACTACCGACAAGATTCGACTGATAAAACAGCGGTTACAAACGGCTCAGAGTCGTTATAAAAGTTATGCGGATACGGGTAGAAGACCATTGGAATTCAAGGTAGGTGACTATGTGTTTCTGAAAGTCTCGCCTTCGAAAGGCATAGCACAATTTGGTAAACGAGGTAAGCTTAGTCCGAGATATATTGGAATGTATTTGATTCTTAATCGAGTAGGACTGTTAGCTTATTGGTTGGAATTGCCACAAGAGTTGGCGAATGTTCACAACGTGTTCCACGTGTTAATGCTTCGACGTTATGTGCCGGATTCAAAACATGTTATCATTCTGGAACCGTTAGAGATTCGGGAAGATTTAACTTACATGGAGCATCCGGTACAAATTCTTGATAGAAAAGATCAAGTATTGAGAACCAAGGTGATTCCACTTGTAATGATGCAATGGCGTAGCCATTCAGTTGAAGAGGCTACTTGGGAGCGAGAGGATGAAATTCGAGCAAAGTACCCGTACTTATTCGAAACGTGAGGTAAGAGTAAGTTTAGGGACCAAACTCCCTTTTAGGGAGGGAGAAATGTAACGCATGTACCCGGAGAACGGGTTAATTATCATTTTATATGCATTAATTAATATAATTAGTGTATAAAATGGATTAAGGGGAGACTTGGACTCGCCCGTGGAAAAAGTGTTCAGAGAAGGACACAACTTGGAAAAGTCCCCAGTGAGGTAGGACAGGTACTGGAGTGAGACCCGATGAAGGGCTAATTAGTAATTTGCATTCTAAATGATTAAATGCATTTTATATGATTACATGGATATTTGTTAAGTTGCTTTCATTTTATATCGTTATGTGTTAGACTTAGTTTGGACACCCAAATAAGGGCATAACTGAAAAAGAATTATAATTAGTAGGTACGATAACAACTTCACAAAATATTTAGGACCCACATTGGAACCCATACGGAACTTAGACAAACGCTCATTTAGATAATTAATGAAATGTTTGGGGATTTCATAATAGAAACTTAAGAAATTCAGGGGGTATAAGTGAAAATATGGAAAAGTGAGGTTAAGACACCTCATGTATATGCATGTATAGGTGTCAAGAGAGAGGGAGACTCTTATATTTGCTGGAATTAAAACAAAAGAGAGAACCGAGAGCTCTCGAGACGAAGACGATGGGTTTTCGACACCGCTTTGTTGCCGTTCCTTCACCATTCGACGTCGGATTTAGGATCCGAGACCACTTTTAGACTCGTGGAGATTACTCTAGAACAAGAATTAGATTTGGTTCTAGCTTGAATTGGGATTTTAGGAGCAATTGCGTATAATTCGAGGAGGTGAGTTTTCTAGCCAAAAAGTGATTGTAGTTTAAGGTGTTCAATGATTCTATTTATGTTTGAGTTATGGAAATCATGCATAGAAGCTATGGAATTGTTAAATTGTGATTTACATGTCAATTGAATGAAAAGTTGCTATGATTATGTGCCTGCATGCTTATATGCTTACGTGGTAACCAATGAGCACCGGGAAAATGATTCATTGTTGGGAGTAATAAGGATGGTGAAGAGAAAGAATCCGAGAAATACGGAAGTCCAAGGAATAGAAGTGACCACAGGACCAAGGGAGGTCTTCGGGTCTGAATGAATCATTGAATCGGTTACTCGGCGATTACGGATACGATTTATATGTTAACTGTAGCATTACACATGTTAAACATTCAATCATCTTTAGATTACTCACTAAGCGTAATGCTTAAGAAAATCGTTTTCCTTTTTCTGTTGTAGTAAATAACAACCACCACAGGTACGGAGCAATATCCGGAGGGGAAGTGACGTGCTCGGGAATGGGGGAGAGATTTGGGACTTGTAGTTATGTTTATAACTTATAATATGATATAACTTGTGGGTTGAAGTCCTTGACTTGTGTTGTATAGGTGGTTGGGAAATTGCAGTTTCATTTTGACAAACTTGTGTATTTCTTATGTTGTAGCAACTATAGGTATGTGAGTTGGTTGAGATTGGACCTCTCCAGCAAGTTCGGAATAGTGTCACAATCATTTTGGGTAAGGTTTTTATGAAAGCAAGTTGGTTACAACTTCTTGAATCCATATCTCCAATAATTTTCATTACTTGTGTAGTTCTACCAAGTATGGGGGTTTCCATATTCCATTTGCCCAAATGAGGTTTAAATCATATTTTGATTATGTGAGGTATTTAAATATGTTTGTTGTCATAGTTATGAAGTTTTAAAGACTTTGGAATGCTTGGAAAATGATTTTGGAAGTGTTCTTGGGGATTGGTTTGACTTTAAGTTCATTTCAACTAGTATTAGGAAAAATGTTGGTTTTGGATGAAGATTTTGTTTCAAGAACTTGTTTTGATTCCATTGAGGTTATGTTTTAAATGTTTGGAGGCTTAACTTGTGTTTGAAAATGTTTCAATGTGTTTGTGGATGGTTTGGAATGGTTTCTTAAAGTTTCATATGGTTTGATTTGGTTTTGAGCATGTTCAAAACTTGCAGTAGGAAAAAATGCTGCCAAAAATCAGGTTCTGCAGGAACCGGAACCGGAACCGGATCGATCTGAGTCTTGAGCGGATCGATCCAGATCACCTGGAGGGACCAGAAATTATGTTCTGTCAAACCGGATCGATCCGGTTTTGGGGCGGATCGATCCGCAGGCCTTTTTGCTGCACTGTCGACCTTTACGGAAACGGACATAACTCTCTCTAGAAAATTTGAATTAACGCGCCGTGTTTTGCGTTGGAACCGGGACTCAATGACCTATCTTTTTGGTATAAAAATTTCTATACTTTATTAATGACCATTTTTCCCTTGGGGTTGTTTTTGTCACCACAACGTTATTTTATATCGTTTAACACACGTGTTTCTTAGTAATTCGCGTGTTTCTTTGTTAATTTGTATAGTTTAGCACTTGTAGCATTATCACACGTGTCCTAATCCGCACGAGGTGGGTTGGGGGGTGACAGGAATCCTCAAGTTTGGCTAATTTATGGTCTTTTGTGACATTAGCTACATTAGTTATGAGTTATCCTTCAATTACGTTTAGTAACTTAAAGAAATATTGCAGATAAGCATCATGTAAATTAATAAAAAGTAATAAAATGAAACAGCTTTAAGTGTTATATCTAACTCTCAACTTCAGCATAGCTTGGAATGTAAATGGGAATGTTTTTATATCCCCAACAAGTACAGCTTTACCTTGATACTTCACAACAATGGTGCTTCTTGTTGTTAAATGCTCTCTTGTCCTCCTCCTTGTAAAGGGTATAAATTTGTTATTATTATAGAGTTTATTTCTTAAGTTCCGATTTATGTTAGTAAGTCCAGATTTAATTGCAGCCAGCAAGTGGTATTATAATCTTGAATTCGCACAAATTTTTGTTTCCTTCGACTCGACGATGATACCATATTCTGTATACATGCCTGGTTTTCTGTGATCATTATTACAGGGTTTTGTAGTTGCAAGTTTGTTACCAGTGGCAGATCCAGGAATAACAGCTTGGTGGGCAGGGGCTTTGACTCGCATGGGGTTTTGGGAGTAGGACCTCCAAGGCAAATTTTTTTGGATCTATTTGAAATTCTGCCCCTGCATTCAGATTATCACTTTTTTTTTTATATTAAGTGCTAATTGTTGATACTTGATTGTAATCTATAAAGCTTAAAATGAGGCTAAAAAATTTAGGTTCAACTCGTGGTAGCAGATATATAATGCCTCACTCATTTTGTCTTGCATGTTTTCACCCAACCCCATCAACAATACTCTTGACTATAGATGTGTTTCCAAGACCAAAATAAGAAGGGGAAAAAAATTAATGTGGCTATGTGAAGATTTATGGCTGAGAGAAATTTCCGAGACCAAAAAAAGAGAGAAAAATGTGGCAAGTGAAGATTTATAGACATTTTAATGTGATTTATTTATCTTCTTTGAAATTTGTCTTTGACGATCCCCGTCCGCCCGGCCTACCGACCCATGAATTCTTCAAAGCGGGCCGGCAGGCGGGCGAGACAGAATGGGCGGGCACTACTAACCAAGCCAAGCCCCAGTAGAGTAGTCTCGGCCATTTACCCCACTTCCCTCCACATTTTATCAAGTGGTCATGCTAGAGACATAAACAATCATGGAGAATTTTGAGATGTCTGTTCTTGATAATTGTCCACATATTTTTTTAATCGATGGATGTCCACATCTTCTTAGTGTATCAATTGAGCACAAAAAGGACAAACTCAAAGAATCATCTATTTTGAAAAGAAATTATTATCATGAATAGCATGAACCTCAGTAAATTATTTGGTTATACATATATATAGCTTTTCTTAAAGCATTAATTATAATCACTACAAAATGCTATAGTGGAACTTCAAATATAGTGCAGGATCATATATTAGTTGCATTAAGTCAGATTGAAAAATAGAAGAGTGCTAGTTTTTGTTTCCTTTTATTTGCTCCAATTTGTTTGAGAAAAGACTTTGTTATAATGTATTGCCACAACAAATGCTATTTTTACCTCATAAAATTGAAAATCCAATTTTATAAAATATAGGAAGTGCGAATGGTTGCTCTCTGAAAACGATTCACATTCTTTTTAGAGAATGATCCATGCATCAAGTAGAATTGCACCAAGTGGTCCTCAACCCCCAACTCTTCTATAGCAAATCCACGCTCTGAGTAGCATTCTGTCCAGTTCCCCTCGCCTCCCTCTCTCTGGTCCGTTATGACCGGTGCTGTTTTCCGTTGGCCATCTGCTCCCCGAATTTTCCTCACGTGACCCTTGCATTTTGATCACTTCTTTAACTTACTTTCCTTCTTCATTTTTCTTTTTTTCACAACACTATTTGTATTTGTCCACTTCCTACCCCCTTTTCATTTTTTCCTTGTGTTTGGTTTTTTTTCTTCAAGTACCCCCTTTAATGCCCCTTTGACCTTTCAATTAATATGGATGACATCTTGTCTGAGCTCTCACAACTTATCACCAAATCCTCCAGCTTAAATTACTCTGAAGATACCCTTTCTCTTGAACCCATCTAGGGTCCGGAGAACAAAGGTTCAATCAACCCTCTAGTTGGGAACTTAATCTCTGAAAAAACCCTCAATCTTTGAGCTGCCCAGATCACTATTAAAAAAGTATGGAATCGGTTAGAATATTGTTGATCTCAGATTTGGAGACGAACACCCTTCTATTTATCTTTAGAGAACAAAGAGACTACCAAAGAGTGATGCAGCTTGGCCCTTGGTCTTTTATGGGGCATCATATGGTATAAAGCCTTGGACTCTTGGTTTGGTCCTTGAAGAACTTATGCTTTCCTTCTCAGCTTTTTGGGTTCAAGTCCATGGCTTACCTTCGAACCAAATCTCATAAAACAATTCCAAATCCATCGGCACCACTATTGGTAAGATTGAACCAAATCTCAGGATTTTTGTTGAGATCAACATCAATTTACCCCTCAAAACGGGGTTTATTTGGAAAAGAGATGACCTGCCAGACGTTTGGATTAACTTCAAATATGAAAGACTCTCGGAGTTCTGCTACCGATGTGGTAGGCTTAGCCACACGATCAACTCATGTAGCCATGATCCTAGACCAACGTCTAAAACTCATCCTTAAACTCTAGACAAGGATCCCATGCTTTTGGTCCTTGGATACGTGTGGAGGAGCAGAGGTACAACTCAAACCCTTTCAACTCGAAAGGGAATCAGATCATTGATTAGAAAAAGGACGACCCAAATTCTCTAACCTGGAGCCCTAACCTGAACAGCCCACCAAAAAAAGTCGTTGATTTGGTCACCCCCAATGACCGTAAGCACATTCCCCAAAAACTATCTTATAGGCGATCCTAAGAGAACTACGTGTCAGAATTCAAAGGCTCAAGGCGCCGGATTACTGCAGCACAATAATGCTACCTGTCTGCCTGCTAACAATGGTGCAGTGATGAGTCACTTCACAGATATGGAAGAACTCCCATCTGCCTCTCCTATCATCTCGTATACTAACCATGATTGGGCCCCACTAAACACTACTTCTCCTCTGCACCCTATCCTTGCCAGCCCAAGTGTGTTACAAGTCCAAACCCAAGTAAGACCTACCACTCTGATAGAAGCCCACTACCAAAGCCCAAAAACCTCAAACACTTACATCATACTCCAACTCCGAAATACAACTCCTTGTCCAAAACGCTCCCCTAGTCATAAGCCAAAAGGCCTAGTAAACCCCACCCACACTTGTTCCGACCCCTGCCCTGTGACCGAACCAATAAGCCCAGCCCAGATTACTTATGATTATATTGATACTATCCAGAGAGCCCAACCCAATATCCATAAGCCTAGCCCCTATAGCAAGACCAGCCTAAACCCTTATCTAATACAACCTTCTTCCTCGCTATATACTACCTCTGACCACCCTATCTGCCACATAAAGAAAAGAAATCTGGAGCCACCTAACCAAAATCCAAATCCAAAGAAACCACGACCATCCCATGACCTCCACCCACCTCCCAAAGGGCTTATACTCCAATAAGGGAAAAACAAGATCTTTTTCCCAGCATCCCTTTTCCAAAACTTATAGATGTATCCCGTCCCCTCCATCCCCCTTAGATCTACTTCTTTCAACCCTCTGGTCCAAGCAGAAAAGCAACACCATACCACTAACCTCGTCTAAAAGCCTCATCGTGTGAATATCTCAACCAAAAGAAAATACCCGATTATCCAAAAAGGGAAGAGTTGTCCCCAAGATGAAGGAAAAGATCCAATTCCATGCTGGGAGCTCCAATCTAATGTTATCAAGCTCAGTCAATTGCCGAAGAGAAGGGTAAAACTCCCCCTCTTGGCCAATATTAATCCTCCATTGGAACTGTCGAGGCATTGCCTGAGCCTCGGCGGTTAGAACCCTTAGGGCTCTAATAAGGAAGCATCGTCCAGACTGTATTTCCCTATCAAAATCAAAAGTTGGTCTACATAAAATGTCTATTGTTTTGAATCGGTTCGGTTTTCCTAATTACTCCATTATTCCTGCTGTTAGAAAGGCGGGTGGCCTTTGTTTGGATTGGCTGCCAGATGTGGATATCAGAATCTCTATTTCTATGGCTAATATGATCACTGTCACCATCTTCTTTGATCCCCCAGGATCTCATTGGGTCCTTTCTGCGATTTACGGTCCCCCCTATTGGAGAAATAAAGCTCGGTTCTGGCACAATTTTGAAGAGATAGTAAATGCTGTCAATGGCCCCTAGATCATTATTGGTGACTTCAACTGTATCATTAGTCAAGCATAGAAAAAAGGTGGAAAACCTTTTGCCTCTTCTTCCTATGATGGTGGTCTCAAAGGTCTTATGAATTCCAAAAGTTTAGTCGACCTTGGGTACTCGGGAAACATGTTCACGTAGGATAATGGCAGATCTAGTAGGGCCAATATTAGACAAAGATTGGACAGAGGAATTTCCAATCTTCCTTGGAGAGAACTTTTCCCCAGAGCCACTATGCGTAACCTCACCATCACAAGCTCGGACCATGCCCCCAGTTTGCTCAATATGGTTGGGGAAATTTTCAAAAACCTTCTAACTTCAAGTTTGAAGAGATGTGGACCAGAGAGGCAAAGATGTGCTTTGATCATCAATCAAGCCTGGAACACCACCTTTATTCAAGGCTCCCCTGCTTTCAGATTGTGTTAGAAGATTAAAGCTGTTCGGAAAGCGCTCCTTAAGTGGAACAGTGACCACTTTGGGAGAGTCCAATCTCACATCAAGAATGCTAATCAAGCCATTGAAGTTTTGCAAGGCCTTGAGCCAATGGATGATAATATCTGCAAGATTGATGCCATCAAGGTTTTCCTGAATGAGAACCTGAGGAGAGAAGAATGTATGTGGCGCCAAAAATCTAGGGTTCAGTGGCTGAAAGATGGTGACAAGAATACAAAATTCTTTCATATCTCAACAATCATTCGCCAAAGGAAAAATGCGATCGACACTCTGAAGCTCAATGATGGCAAGAGGACCGAGGATCCAGAAGAAATTATCAAAGCTTTCACCTCCATGTTCTAGGACTTGTATAAAACTTCGGCCCCTGAGATCCCAGAAGATCTTGATGGTCTTGTTTAGAAACTCATCACCCCGGAAGAGAATGAGACTATTTGTCGTATACCAGACGATGCTGAGATAAAGGATGCTTTGTTCAACATTGGGTCCACAAAAGCTCTTGGTCCTGACAGTATATTGGCAATCTTTTACAAACATTTCTGGAACATTGTGAATGCTGATGTGATTGCCACTGTCCGTAGTTTTTTTTTTGTGGGGGTTATATTCTTAAGGACTTGAATCACAAGAATATTGCTCTAATCCCAAAGATAAAAAAATGCTACTTCTCCTCACCATTATAGACCGATAAGGCTTTGCAATGTGATTTATAAAAGCATTTCCAAAATTCTTTCAAATAGGCTTAAACCTCTTCTTGATAAAATAATTTCTCCTTTGCAATCAGCTTTTGTTCCTGGAAGTCATTCATGATAATTTCATCATTGCCCAGGAAACTATTTATACCATGAAAAAGAAAAAGGGTAAAGAGGGTCTTATGGCTATCAAATTTGACATGGAAAAGGCCTATGATCGAATTGAATGGCCTTTTATCAGAAAGGTTCTTAGATGTCTAGGCTTTTCAAATAGTTGGTATAATTGGATTGACCAGTGTACTTCTACAGTCTCTTTCTCTATTTTAATCAATAGTAGCCCCCATGGTTTCTTCAAATCGGAAAGGGGCCTTCAGCAAGGGGATCCACTTTCCCCTTTTCTTTTTATCCTTTGCTCTAAGATCCTTTCTAGAATTATTCACATGGATTCTGATCATGGTCTTATCAGTGGAATCAAAGCAGCCAAAAATTGTCCCTCCATCAACCACTTATTGTTTGCTGATGATCTCTCGGTAGAGCTACCCCAGACGAAGCTCTAAATATTTTGGATTGTCTGAAAACATATGGAAAGTGGTCTGGCAAAAAAATCAATAACTCAAAGTCCAAACTTTTGTTCAACAAAAATACCTGCCCCAACGTGGCAAGATCCATTTAGACGAAATCTGGGTTGGAAAAAGCTCCTCCAAATTCAAAATATCTTGGACTTCCCTTATTTGGACAAGGCTCCAAGAAGCAGTTGTTTTCGGAAAATCTGGAAAAGGTCCAAACCAAGCTTTAAGGGTGGAAAGATGCTCTTCTCTCCCAAGTAGGCCGAAGTACGCTGATAAGATCTGTTGCCCAGGCTATGCCAATCTATTCGATGTCGGTTTTTTCTCTCCCAAAAAGCTTATGTCTCAAAATGGATTCTCTTATGTGAAATTTTGGTGGGGCCATACTCTTGAGGACAAAAAAAATCACCTTTGCCTCAAAGCGTGGAACTCAATCTGTCTCCCAAAAAGCTTTGGTGGCTTGGGTCTCCGCAGAATGAAAGATTACTACAAGGCCTTATTAGCAAAATTGGGTTGGCAAATTCTTTCTAAAGTCGACAAACCTTGGGTGCAACTTATTATTGGCAAATATCTCCGAAGATTCCACCTTCTCCAATCTCCCAATCTTTCTAATTCCTCCTGGGTGTGGCAATGAATTGCTTCGATTTTACCAATTCTAAAATCGGGAGCTTGCTTTCTGATTGGTGATGGTTCTAAAATCAATTTATAGGACGACCCTTGGGTGCCATCTAGCCCAAATTTTAAACCTTTTCTAAAGACAATCCCTAGACCTCCCATCACTCTGGTCAAAGATCTTTTCAACCAAAGTGATGTGGCTGGAATAGGAATTTACTTAACCAACTTTTCTTCCAGAATCTGTGGAGGCGATCCTTAGTATCCATATCCCATTGTCCAGAAGGGAAGACACTCTTAAATGGCTCCCAGAAAAGAAAGGAATTTTTTCTGTAAAGTCGGCATACCTCACAGATCAAAAACCTAGAGTGGTTCCACCTTCAAGTTTTCCTTCCAAAGGTTGAAACAAATTATGGAGTGCAAATCTGCACGATCATCATAAGACTTTCCTATGGAAAGTGGCAGCTAACATCATACTCACTAGATTAGTTTTGGCCTCTCGGTTTCAGATTGAAGATACTAGATGCCCTCTTTGCGACTTCCCAATGAAAACTCCAGAACACTTGTTTTTGCAATGCCCTATTGGTAGAATTACTTGGAGATCCTCTAGGTGGCCTCTGGACCCTTCATTCTTCATGACAGCAGGTATTACAAAATGGATCAAAATGGTTCTGAACCCTTCGCTTGCCTTCCAACTTCAGCCAGATGATGCAAGGGAGTTCACCATTTTTGCGATGGTGGTTATGGATCAAATTTGGGCCCTGAGAAACAAAGTTTATTCCAAGAGGCTTCGTTTGATATTCAGCAATGGTCTTTACAAACCTTCTCTTTGGCCCAAGAACACCAACTCTCCCAAAAAAAAAATCTCTCAGTCTTCTAGGACCTTGAAAGAGGGGTGGACCTCTCCTCCCCCAAACTGGATTAAAATAAATTTTGATGTGGCAATTCAAGACCATGCCACTGCCCTTGCTGTCATTGTCCGTGATGAGCATGCGACTATTCTTCATGCTAAAACCTGGATTGAAGTTCCTATGAACCCCACCTGTGCGGAAGCTTTGGCTGCCCTGAAAGGTATCAAGACGGCGTTTAAACTGGGCTATAAAAATACTATTTTTGAAGGAGACTCTCTCCTAGTTTGTTCGCCTCTTGCTAACTGGTCCTGCACTCCTGAGTGGGATATTGAAGGTCTCATTTCTGATGGGAGAAGCCTCATCTCATCCTCTTTTGTTTTTTGGACTTTTGTTAAGATTCATAGATCGGCAAATTTTGTTGCTCACAATTTAGCCCAATGGGCCATTCGACGTAATGTTTCTGGGCCTATCCCAGTTGATGATGTTCCTTGCTTTGTTTTTTAGGAACAAAATCAAGGGGGATAAGGTTGTTTGTATTTTCTTTTCTTAATGGATTGTTCTTTCAAGCAAAAAAAAAGTAGAATTGCACCGGTATAAGATACAAAAGTGTGGACGGAGATTTTTTAATTTGAGTAAAGATTGGGACACACCCAAAAGATGTGTCTATATCTCTCCTGTGATGTCACTGGACCCTACAGTGACACAGAAAAGAGATAGAGACATCTCTTAGGTTGTGTCCAAAAAGTTGTGTCTTTGGGTGTGTCCCAAGTATTACCCTTTTAATTTTTTATGTTTTTTGATAGGAATGGACCGAGATTTTTGGTGGTGTACATTTGGTGTAACTTCTCATACAGAAGTCTATTCTTGGAATGTATTTTTCGGTAGTGTTTAGCGCAGCTTCTCACACATAAGTTTATTCCTATAATGGGCTTTTCAAGATGGACTTTTCTAGATGAACATTTTAAAAAGAAGTCATTGTTTAGTGAATGAGCATTTTTTTTTGTGGCAACATCTTAATAGTGCAAAGTTATACCTACTTACCATTATTGCCCTTAACCAAGAATTTAAAACTAAATGCATATAGCATAATTCTATTACATAAAGTTGGTATTAATTTGTAAAATAAGGGATAAAAGTGTAATTGTGTGTCAAAAGTTTTGACTTCTATGGAAGTGCAAAAGGCACAATTTTGAGCAGTCGTGAATTTTGACTTCTCTTATTGGGCATTCTAGAGATGCACTTTATTGCTTCTTGTCAAGAAGTCCATTCTCAAACCTCGCCAAACAAATTTTACTTCTGTAAATGGACTTATTCTTCCAGAAGTCCATTCCATGGTTTCCAAACACCCTAAAATGGACTCTCTTTTTTTATTTTTGGTGAATAAGTATTTTTCTTTAAATAAAAATGCATCTAAATATGCATATACGTTTATTGGCAACATCATAAAATTATAAACTTATACCTACTTACCAATATCACCCTTAAAAATAAATGGATATAACTTATGGTAGTAGAATTTTAGAGTGCAAAATAGTACTTAACTAAAACAAATTAAAAATATTCATTCATATCTATCATGTCAAATGTACTAAAAACGGACACATGAAAAAAAATCTATAAAAATTAACACTTTTTATTACACAATGTCCGTGCAAAATCAAATTAGGGATGCGACTAGGCTATATAAAATAATAGGGATTCAACTAGGCTATGGAATTCAGGTATGAAATTTGGATAAATGTGGCATTAATTATAAAACAAGAGATAAAAGCGTAATTGTGTGTACAAGCCTGACTTCTGGGAAAGTACAAAAATCACAGTTTTGAGAAGTCGAGAATTTTGGCTTCTCCAAATGGGCATTCTGGAAATGCACTTCTTGACAAGAAGTTCATTCCCAGCCTAACCAAACTGATTTGTAAATGTACTTCTTGTTCCAGAAGTCCATTCCCAATAATTGTCAACTCGTTTATTATTATTATCATTATTATTACTTTATTATTATTTTTTTAATTTTAGTGAAAAGTCAATATATTATAAAAATTATGTTAAATTCACATAACTTCGGTACAAAATATGGGAAGCATGGCATTACTCTATATAAAATCCTCCCACGTTTTCATTTGATGACATTGAAATTTGAAATTTGAATTTAAAAGAAGGGCAATTATTCTATCAAAAAAAGGGCAATTATGAAAAGTAGAAAAAATTCACAACAATCAAAAAGAGTTTTTTTTTTTTTTAAATAGTTTGATGGATTAGAATTCTCAAAAGAGAGTATGAAGTGGTACATAAACCCCCACAAAGTATTAAATCTTTACGGGGTGTTGGGAAAGTCATAGACCAAGTTTTTGTGATTCACAAGCAAACTTGTTCTACAAATTCAAGTGTTTGATAAGTTCAACTTAGCAAAATTGAGAACAATCAATCTCAACTCATGACAATTGTTTAAGGCGTCAACAGCCATAAATGTTAACAATGGTCTTCAGTATCAAAATTAATTAAAATATAGAAGGTCTCAAGTGATGCAATTATACGTTAAGATCAAAGATAATCCAATTAAGTGATGTAATTATTGGGTGTGTTAGATATCCTAATTACAGCATAACTTATTTTCAACACTTTTTTTTCCCATGTTTTTGATAATGTACCACTTAATTGAAAAATCAACCAAAAATTCATTAAAAATTTTAAGTAAACAAATCCTAATGAAAATAACCACTGAATGCAATTTATTTCATTACTTGAAACACTTCTTTTAATATTGTAAATTCAAAATTTTCAGTACTTAAATTTTGGGCACTTAATTTTCAATGGAGTACTGTAGACACCCCATTTTGACCTGTCAAAAAAAGAAAAAACTGTGGCAAGGGGCCCACCAAGCACTCAAATCGAGGAAAGAGCTCCAGAATCCAAAGAGGGACTCCAAAGGTCAAATCAAAGTCAATACGGAGATGACAACTCATCCACCAGAGTTTCAGAATTCGGGATCGTTCGATTACGATAATCGACGACGTTTTCAACCAGAATTGAAGTTTGGCACAAAATTCAAGACCGTAATCGAGTCCAGGATAATCGACGGTTGAATTCGATTACGCCAGGACTAAACAGGCATCAATACGGGCCTAGAGCACTTCAAATCACTGAAATCTGATAACTGACGAAGTATCAGGTTCCGATTGAAGTTTTGGCACACCGAAATCAGGAAAAGGGAAACGATCGTCAATCCGAAAACATCAAAAGTCCGACTGGGAAAATCTGGATGGAACTATGGAGAAAAACAGGAATCCTGCAAGTCGAATCAGTCCAATCGGACAATCAGAGAAGAAACGGCGTCCAATCGAAGTTTTGAAGCTCCGAAAAGACAAGGGTACAAAACGGTCATTTCTATGTCTGAGATTCTCAATCGAACCATACCAATTCAAAGAGAACATTAATGCAATTTCAATTCATCTTGAATCAGGAAGATCGGACGGTCGTATCAAAAGATATCGATATTCAAAGTTTAGACGATCCCGATAGACGTCAATAGTCTGAAGAAAACGGAGGCATTTCCGAGTTTCAAACGAATTCCGATCCAACCACATGGATTTGAAGAGGGCATTAAACCGAGCCCAGGTCTTTTCAAATCGCCCAAATCGGACGTCCGGATTGAAAAATATCAAAGATCAAAGTTCGGAATCGATCGACGGCCCCGATCGGAGGTTGGAACCTACAACCTCGCGTTCCGCCTACATGGGATTAAAACCCTTGTAGGGTTTTGGGAAACTTTCTAAAAATAGAAAGCTCTCCCACACGCAGGAAAAAAAGGGCTCAGCCTCCACTAAAGCCCTGTTTGGCTCAAACCAAAAAAACTCCCAAAACCCTTAGGCTATGTTTGCTTTCTAACCAAACACGCCAAAATCATCACCACCATCAACCACCCACTGCCACCACAAAAAACCCATCATCAATAGGCCATTACCCAACCCCCCCACCCAAAAAGCAGCTTCCAAAAGTACTCAGATAGCCCGGAAAAGCTGCTTAAACCAAACAGAGCCTTGAACCTCCCCTGAAACTGAAAAATAACCAAACAGAGCCTAAATTGATTCCCTGAGTCTTACCTCCCCATCCAGTGGGTCCCATTGGCAAAACCGGAGCCAACGCCGCTGGTCCCACCACCAAACCTATCCTACAGTAGGCCCACACGCTTCCAAAAGGGCCCACGCGCCGCCGCTGCATAGAAGCCCCTCCAGCGACCTCTCGAGCCATCACCGTCGCCAACCACCACCACCAGACAGATTGTCTGGCCCAGACGAAGCCGTCACCGGAAGCCCGGCCTCCAAAGACCAATGGAAGAGTCTACACGCGCCTCCCCACAGCGTACCGCAGCGCCCACGCGCAGCTACCCTGTCAGCGATTAGTCAGCGCTGACTCATCTTTGAGCCACCAACCAGAGACTGCCACGCGGTGAGGACTACCGAGTCAGGAGCCCAGTCATTTGCCACGTGTCTGCCACATCAGCGCCAGCTCAGCGTTGACTGACCAAATACAAGCTGCCACATGGCATCAATTGCCGCGTCATCTGCCACGTCATGTTGAGTCAGCAGTGGCTATCCAATCAGAAGCTGCCACGTGGCTTGCATTCTGCCACGAGGTCTATCCAGGCAGCTGCCACATCAGCCGCCCAGTCAGGTTTGACCAGCAAACAAGAACGCGCCATGTGACGTTGACTCCCACTTTTGGCTTTTCCAAATTTTCTCTGTTCGGGGTCCAGATTTCAACGAACGGACACTTGATCCTAGCTAATTTGGCCATTCCGGAAGCACCAGTGACCTCAGAATTGGTCGAATCCAAGTCTTAAGGCCTGTTTAGCATTTTATATGTCCATTTCGAGCTATCTCAGCCAGATTTTGACCCCTGTGGGTCCCGCTCAACTCAGCCCGGACCCAGTTTAGCCTGACTTATAGCTTTTCTGACTTTTCTGGTCCTTCCGGACCCAACTATGACATCCATTCAAGTCGATTTCGTGTCGAAATACAACTTCGGGCCTTCTCGGCTTATTTCTGCGACGTTTCTCGATGACTGGGCTTCAATAGCCCCTTCTGCACAGGTAACTCCCTCAAACTCTTACACTTAATGGTCTGAGGCTCCCTATAAATCCACTGGTCGGATATTCTATCTTTTTCTTTTCTTTTATTTTATATGCTTTAGTGGTATGGGCTCCCTATAAATCCCTGGTCGGATATTCCGCCTTTTTCTTTCTCTTTTACTTTCTCTTAGTGGTGTGTCTCCCAATAAATCCACTGGTCGGATATTCCGCCTTCTCTTGCCAGTCGGAAGGAGGCATCGAACTCCACCCGATTGGACTTTATATCCTGCGTCAGCCGGAAAGAGATCTAATGAGCCACCCGGCTGAACTTTATCAAACTGCTATATCATGCGCCAGTCGGAAGGAGGCCCTCGAACTCCACCCGATTGGACTTTATATACTGCGTCAGCCGGAAGGAGATCTAATGACCCACCTGGCTGAACTTTATCAAACTGCTATATCCTGCGCCAGTCGGAAGGAAGCCTCAAACTCCGCCCGATTTGGATTATATAATATATATTGCGTCAGCCGAAAAGAGATCTAATGACCTACCCGGCTGCATTTTATCTCCTGATTTAGATATTCGTTGATAAAAATCAGAGAAATAAAAAGTTGATACTTCTCTCCAGATCACTGGGCACCGACCCATACTTCCGGTAAAACCTTTTTCAAAACTACTGGGCACCGACCCGTACTTTCGTTACTTTTTCATTACTTGGGCACCGACCCATACTTCCGGTACACTCTTTTACACCACTGGGCACCGACCCGTACTTCTGGCATACTTTTTCAAATCACTGGGCACTGACCCTTACTTCTGGCACTTTTTCTCAAACCGCTTGGACGCCGACCCTTACTTCTGGTTACTTTTTCAAATCACTAGGCACCGACCCTTTCTTCCGGTATAAAAATAAAAAATAAAAAAAGGAAGACGAAAAGAAAAATACAAAAAATGGGTTTTCTCAAATTAAACTGAAACGCCACCTTTGCTTGGAATCTGCAAACAGCACAGGTAAGACAGGTAAGTCTTCACACTCTTCATGGGCACCGACCCTTACATCCGGCACATAAAACAAAAAGACAAAAAAATCATAAAAACAAAAAATACAAAAAAACTTATCGCACGGTCGATCTACCCCGACTTTTTACTCAAAAACACTTTTTCACAACTACTACTTTCTCAAAGGTTAAAGTCTAGGACTACACCATACAGGTTAAAGTTCTTAGCTACACCGACTTTACTGAAAACATCATTTTTAACACTTACGGTCTAGATCGACCAAACACTCACACACATACACAGCACAGAACTACGTACGGCCTGATTCTCGAGTCGAGATACGTATGCAACCCACACTTGGGTGCGGCCATATCAATTCTCAACGATTAATCGATTTCAAACTATCTCGTGTCGAGATACGTATACATATTTTCAAACTATCTCGTGTCGAGATACGTATACATACTTTCAAACTATCTCGAGTTGAGATACGTGTACATAGCTATTCTCTTTCAAAACTATCTCGTGTCGAGATACCTAAATCGGCAACCGCGTGCCATGGATGCTCGCGTTTAATTTCTTGTATATGTATTCTATTATTTCTTACTTATGCCCCGTTACTATGAAAACCACTAAACCGGCAACCGTGTGTCACGAATGTTCGAGGGTGCCTAATACCTTCCCTCGACATAATCGAGTCCCCGAACCCACTTCAAGAACTCTGGTTTTTGCACGACTATCAAGAGTCACACTTTTTAAAGGGCCTATTCTTTCTCAAACTGTTTCTCAAAAGTCAAAGATGATTACTCTAATCGTCTTTACAGGGATCCGAACTCCCGATAACGTTATGTGACGACTCTGAAAACTTTTACTGGCCCTACTCCCACTTGTACGTACTTTCACACATTTCCTTTCATGCCTTGGGTTCGCTGCTTTGAGCCTTTTACCCTATTTTATTTTATTTCCTTTAAAACGGTCGCGACCCACGAGGGGACCGCCCCCCGTCTTCGGGGCGGGCGCGACAGCTGGCGACTCTGCTGGGGAATTCACTTAAGAGGACTCAGGCCGTCACTTTGGTGGTTTTCATTCTAAAGGGGCATTTCTATTACAAATGACTCTATACTTCTATAATTCTTTTGTAGGTTATAAACTTGTTTGCACAGGTACCTGCGACTCATAAAAGAAACTGCAAGGCCAATGCCATACTAAAACTACAAGGCCAATGCCGTTACTTTACTGCTATACACACTACACACTTGCATCAAGCATAACATAACCCGGTTCTAAAACCGAAACCCTTTAAGATTAGATATGAGGATCAGTAAGTGGCATGGCCGTTGCGGTAGTACCGTCGGTACCAACACCGATAGTTCCTCCGCTCGAAACTACCAACCTGAGAAGGTGCTACGGCACCGGAGGTTTGGAGGTTCGGGAACCGGACCTAAATAAGTCTACATTAGACGTTAACCTCTCCACATAGTCACACTTTGCACGTGTGCATTCAAAACTTTTGAAAATACAAAACGGCATCGATAGGATGTCAAATTCTTTTCTATCCTCCCCTTATATAAACTGGGGACGGAAAAACTTTTCAAAAACAATAAACGGAGCTGACATGCTACCAAATCCATCCCTATCTTCCCCCTGCACTTATTGTGCAAACCAGGAGACGGAAAAATTTTCAAACTCAAAACGGCACCGAAAGGCTGCACATTCTTACTCGTCCTACCCTTACATTTTAACAAGGATGGATACACTTTTTCAAAAACTTCATAACGGCGCCGAAGGGCTGCCCATTCTCACTTATCCTTTCCTTACATTTTAACAATGATGGATACACTTTTTTTTAAAAAAACTCATAAACGGCGCCGAATGGCTGCCAGATATTTCCAAACTCATTCTCATCTTTCAAAGCAAAAATAAAACTCCCCAAGGACAAAAACACTTTTTAAAGACATATGGTTGATGCCGAAAGGCTATCCAAATTCATCTCATACCTTGGGAACACATCATACTGGGGCAGTACTCTCCCATCTCTAACAAGTCACTGGGAGAAGAATCCCCGTTTCTTTTCTTTGAAGCGACTTACTAACTTTACGTCTACCTCTACTTCTTCTGACCTCTACTATAGGTACATTTCTGACAGAGGTCAACATGGGAAGCTTCTACACGCTCAGCCTACTCCCGGCATCATCGACTTCTCCATGGATTGAGAAAGTCTGAATGGACAACCAGTCCAAACAGCTCTGATTTTCGAATCCAACTTCCAAATCCAAACATTTAGCCTGAGCAGGGCAGATGACAAAATCCGGGGAGGTCAAATCCGAGCAGTACCAGCACATTCGCGATTGTTCGAACCTTCAAGCCACTGAACCAATAGGCCTACTTCTACCCATATACATCCACAAGCTCTGGCCATGCCCAAAACGATTCTCGCGAAGGACCAACGCTCAGGCTACTGTCTTGAAACGGTACTTCTCATCATATGCCACACAGGGGCAGTTTCTCCATGCTATTAAATTTATGCTTTGTCTGCTTTGCATAAAGCACATACTTTCAAATGAAAAATAAAAATTCTTTGCATCACTCAATAATTGTCATCTTGCTCTCGTTCTTTAAATCTCATGGTTTATTGGATATTACTGTCTCGTTACTTGTTAAGTACGACTTAGACATCGTACTAGACTTTCAAAATATAAGCTATGTTCGGGTTTACTTTAAAGTGCGATCAGCGCAAAATCATGCCAAGAACAAACTCAGGTCCACAAATCGGCCATTATACCCTCTGACGATGCTCACATCTCAATAAGAATCAAATGACAAAAGCATACTCAATACATACTTCTCTACGACCGCTTGATGTCATTTGAGTACACAAGAACATAGCAAACAACCGACCAACATTCAAGAACAAGAACGCCTTGGTCCATTCTCAGGATCATGACGTACACAGACTGGGGCATTCTTTGTCCCTCCCAACTCGGCAAAAAGAGGTCATCACGTTCACTGACGGTCTATATGTGGCCCCTCAATCCTCATCAGGAAAGTAAATACGCATTCCCACGATCTCTAACTTCAATGATGCATATATGTGATCTCTGAATTCGACTCGACTTGTGTCAAAATGATTAGAGGCAATCATTTCAGCTATCTATACATTACTTTCCCTCATTCTCCCATTTGAGCCATACAATGATTTCTTTTTAATCTTAAACCCTTGAGGATCACCCCCTAAACTGGGGCAATGCCAAAAGGAAAAAGAAAGAGAAATCAAACAAAAAGAGAACTCAATGCAAAGCTGGAGCACATCCACAAAAGATACGATCCGACTCGAATACATACTTCAAACTGGGGCAATTCTCCCCAGTACATGCTTTACCCGACAATAACGTACCCCACACTAGATTGGGATGAATACAAAAACAAGAACAAAAAGAAAAAGAGCAAAATCAAAAGAAGGAAAAAAAGCAGGGCATAAGGTGATCTCAGGAATCTCAACCAACTTTTCAAAATAAACTTTGAGCCTTCATGCGATCCTTTCATTTCTCAACCCATGACCCTGGCCTACGTTACAACCCAGTAAAGTCCACTTTGATTGACACATGCCTTGTTGAGTTTACTAAATCACATACTTGCATCATTCCAAATGACGAGGGTGCCACATACTATCAAATCACAAGATACACTAAAGTGCAATGATCACATAACCGGATTCGGTGAAAACCTGTGAGGGCGCCGAAGGTAAAAATAGTTTCAGAGAGAATAAGAGCTCGAGAGAAATCAAATACTAAAAAACTGGGTCCTTCTGAAGGACGATCACTGGGGCACTAAGCCCACACAGTCAAATACTTTGTCTTCTAGTACTCAACAGGCGACAAGACATTCAATATCTACTAACTCATGAGCATTCTTTCACAGATGATAGATTCATGCATCATACTCTTGTAAATACGTATACTTAGCATGATATGACTTTCAAAATGCATTCATATCTTTCAGCATAGCAGACAATGCATACTTTTATAGCAGGGGCAACTGGTTCCGACAATCCTCTCAAATAGCCCAAAAGCTCACCACTAACTGAACCACGGTATCAACCCTTGCTCAGACTCGCCAACTTCACACTAATCCATCTACTCAGATCCACATATCAAACCGGTCTTCTCCTCGGTAGATTATCAAGAAATCTATCCCTCGCTCAGGTCTAACCGTTCACGCTCGAATCAGGAATCAGGTATAAGACCCTCAAGTGGCATCATGTTTGACACGAGAATAATCTTGTGCGCTCTTGTGCAACACCCAAGTGTAGGTGGACATGCAAGTAGTAACTGGTAAGACCAGGTCGATCCCACAGGGAAGGATGAAAATTTAATTACTTAGATTAGACTCTAAAAGAAAAGAAAATTTCAATATTTTAAGAGAAATGTAGAACACAAAGTCCCACAATTAACAACTACTAAACTTAAAAGCGACTAAATTAAATACACTAATAATTAACTATTAACCTAAAGCAAGATTTGAAAATGGTTTTTTTTTTTTTTTATAAAAGAAAGTGTTGGGATCACGCGAATCCACTATGACTCAACCATCTACCATGCAAATGCAGTTAAGCTCAACGGAGGGCAACTTCTATAGTATCCCGTACTTCTCTAAGGATATAGAATCAATAGTCCTTTCATGGCTGGGACTATATCATCACAATTAAGTGTGAAATACGCAAAGGTGGTTTAATTCAATAGTTAAGACTCTCACCTACAATGGTATCAGCATTGAGGGTGGTTTGCAAAATATATTGAAAGGAAATGCCTTAAGGCTTAACGTTTAAAGACTGTTTTGACAAACTGAGCATTTAGGGACAGTTTGATAACAAATCAGTAAAGCAGAAAGTCTTGGGATACTGTATTAGATGTCCTCAAGAATCAGAGGTCTCGATCGATCGACGCGCTTTCGATCGATCGAACTTCTTCATCTCTCGATCGATCGACATATCTTCGATCGATCGACTATGTCTCTGGTCCGATCGATCGAACGACATTCGATCGATCGAACACAGGAATAAAAGTACTGCATGGCAGAGGCCTGAAATCACAGTTTCATCGCGATTTCCCAACCCCGGACTACTCAAACATGGTCTGAGAAGTCTCAGATTTATTTTTTACGAAAAGGTTCATTAAAGACATGTTTGGTTGCAAGTTTTTCATAAAAACTATGAAAATCAATGATTTTAACTTAGATAACATACAATACTACTATATTGAAGATTATACTACGAATAAGTAAGTGCAGAATGTAAACAAAGTAGAACAAAGTAACCTGGAGAAGAACAACTACTATTAAACCTTAATAAATCCAAGCTACAATGGTGAATCTTGATAAAACCTACAAAAACACAAGGAAACTCTCTACTCTCTATGAAAACTGAAAAACAAAGTGTGTCTGCGTCCCTTTGGGACGTCAACAAAACGATTATATATAGCCTTAACCTAATGCTAGGGTTAAAAAACCCGTTTCTGCTGCATGCGCGCATAATCTGATAAAAGGCATGTTCGATCGATCGAACAACTTTCGATCGATTGAACTTCCAGAAACTTCGATTGCTTGAACTCCACTCGATCGATCGAAACGTCGATCGCTCGAAACCTTCTCGATCGCTCGAACCTTGTATTTCAACTTTGAGTTGTCTTCATCTGGACTAAGCACTTCCTTTTTATCAACATTCTTCAATCTTATATACAGCAGCAATAATCTGCACAAATAATCACTAAAACAATACCACTTATCATAGTTTAATCAATTTGTGCAAAAACTTGTATTGTAATTCAAACTGCAGATAAATAGGGAAATTGTAGACTTTTCTAATGTATTTTCCTCTTTTAGCGCGGTTGTATTTTACAAATACCCCCGCTTGTCACAACCCCCAACTAGCGATTTGCTAGTCCCTAGCAATAAAGCGAAAATAAAACAAGCTTACTAATACTACAATGACTAACATAACAAAAATAAGACTAAAGCACTAATCTAATAACATGAAAGAAACTTCCTAACTCACTGTCGCAGGAATCGCGGTTGCATTTAGCAAATGCAACAAGCCGTTAAACCCCTAGGTTTCCTTAGTGGACGAGTGTTGTCTCGTGAGGGTTTGCAGAGAATCTACCCACAAAATTCTAAATTTTAAGCTCTAAAAGCTATAGAAAAACTTATAACATTCTTTCCCATTCGACTATCAATTTAGCTCCACATGACATATCAACCTCATACAAACCATGAAGAAATCCACATGTTCCTCATATCACCAAGATAAATATACATATGCTTTACATTCATGTATCCGTGTGTGTGTGAAATCAACAGTTATGCATCCAACTTTATTAAGAATTGTTTAGACTATCATACTCTTAGAACGCGTAGTTTCAACTCGATTCTCACATTGGTTTATACTTAAAAATGAACATCTCACAGAAACTTGTTTAGAAATGATCGCTCATGGTGTGAAAACTTTAATAAGAGTGATGTTCTGGCTACTAGTGTTTCACACCGAACTCGATAAAGGACGAACATTTAGAGTAATATAGTCTCATGAAAGGAATACTACTTACTAGAGGAGCGAAATATCGTGGATAACTCAACTTCCACTTTCATATTCAAACTACGTCATCAAGAATCATTAAGGCTTAGACAATTCGGCTTTTATTTAGTGAGATAAAGATAAGAGGGGTAAGAAATTGCACATCCTTGGCATTTGATGGAGGCTAGTTGATTTCTTCTTCCTTCCCACCATCCTCTATTTATTTCTATTTCTTCTTTTCTTTTTTTCTTTTTTTTCTTTTTTTTTTTTACGAACCTGGAACATCTCCTTGCATTTTTTTTTTGGAGAATACGGACTTCCACAACTGCACCCTTCTCGTCACATACCTCAACAATTTTTAGTCACATTAGATGTGCAATCCGGTTATAACGGTTAAAGTACAAGATGAGGGGTTTTAGGCTTTCATATTGGCAATATTCAATCAGTGTGGGGTTAGAAGGCTCTTGGATGTTGATATAGGTATAAACAAAATGAATAACGATGGCTTAAATCATTTTCTTAACTTCTTAGTTTTAGCACTTCAGTGTTCATTGAGTTTTAATTGGTAAATCCTGAACGTTCTCCTCTAATAAGCAGCCTAAATGAAGAATTTTGAGACTATCCAACGAATTTAAAGTATATTCAAGAAAAACAATTCGAATTAATGTGACAATTCCCTCAAAATTAAAGATTGGGTTCAAAAGCTCACTAAGGGTTGTTAGTTTCCACTAGTTATTCCTTGAAGCATAAAAGTCGTATCAACTCTATTTTCAGTTTTTCTGCATAACTCTTAACATGTGCAAATGATTTGGATACTAGAATGGTTAACAAATGCATTCCTCTTAGTGAAGCTAGAAAAACACGTGAACTTATGTCATAATGGGATGAGATGAATATGAATATGTCATTGCTTGATAACAGCTAAAATAGGAGAGAAAAATTCAAAAATTTTCTACCAATTTAGTTCCCAAAACTTGGTTAACTTTGCAATTTTTAAATTTGAATTAGAATGGAGATTTGCAAAAGATGGAGTAATACAGATTGCTAAGTATAGATATGCACAGGTGATGGTCTATCTACATCCTACCCCCCACTGAAAATTACGATGACCTCAGAAGTTGATTTTCAAATAGATAGATAGAGTGATATCACCTGATAAAGCAACGTAAAAACTGCGCACATAACAATCTGTAAAGAAGCAAACAATCTCCAAGCGGACAAGATCAAGGAAATAAACAGAAATATAAAGCACAGGATCCATAAATAATAACATAACTAATCACTGTAAAGATAAAACAAAGAAACTAAAAGAGCAGTGATTAGGGAAGTACAACCAAACCAAACCACAGTAATCTAGCAGTGTTCAAAAATCTCCATAACAAACAACAATATCTAAAACCAACCCATAATATCCAAAAAATATACCAAAATACACCCCATGACTACCCCTCATCGGGAACATCAGACAAAATCTCTATCAATAAATCTGGAGCATCCATAACTCCACCCTCAACCCCCGTAGTAGCGGTAGCCGGATCGCTCGTCATGGCAACTGTAGTAGCGACTGATGTGTCGTCCATGACAGGAGCAGGTGGAAGTGATGTCTCCAAAGCAGTGGGTGCGGCTGATGTCGATGGGGCGGTAGATGGAGCAACAGATGTCGATGGTGCAGAAGAATCAACCGGGGGATCAGAGGGAGAGGGATCAGTAGGTGCAGAGAAAGATGGGCCAGTAGTGGGTGGTGGAGGTGCAGATGGTGTGGAAGATGGGGGTATGATAGGGTCAAACCCTAGCTGCACCAGCAGAGTAGTAAGCATCGAGGCTATATGATCTACCTTGCCCTCGAGTCTCATCCGGGCTGCTCTCTCCTCCAAAAGTAAATCGTGAATAGTCGGGGGAGGTGCGGATGAAGACTCTCCCTGGGCTGGAGCCTGAGATCTCTGTCTTAGCTCAAAACGTGCTACCTCCTGCACGGGATTGTCCTCCTCGTCTGAATCATGCTCCTCAGCCTCAGTGGGCGTCCCAGAAGCAGCTCCCTCGGTGTCCGTGCCGCCACGTCTCCTCTTCACCCTCATTGGCGCCTTACCCTTTGCTTTTCTCTTTTTCTGAGCATCAGAACGACGGGCCGCTGTCTCCCCAAATTGACTAGAGGCCTGAAGAATGGAATCTGTGGCCAACGGGACTAGTCCGGCCCGCTCAATAACCCTATGAATAGGCCAAGCGCCCTTCAGATGGCGCTTGGCGGCAATGTACCGCGTAGGCTGAACGAAAAAGTCGATATAAAGGCGAGACAAACAGACACGCTGTCCTGTCCCAATGGCGTACAGAGCACGGGCATACCACGGCGCGAATTTCTCGTGGTAGGATGTCATCAGAATACAATTAACCAATGCCAGGTGGAGGAGGTGGTAATTCTCAGTCAAAAATTTATCCTCGATATTTGATTCACCGTTCCAGAACTGAACAGCACCTCCTGTAAGCTCACGGATAATGGTAGTGGACGGGATCTCTGGGGCTCTTGGTAATGAGGGATAGAAACAGTCAGGGACCTCAGGAACCTCCAGAGCTGCAGAGACTGTGGTAGGACTGAAAACGATCTCGCGCCCGCAAAAGAATGATCGGTAGGTGAACGGGGCCGCGGGATCCTTGATCATGGAAGAGCACGCTTCACGAACCCAGTGAATATTGATCCTCTTGGTCTGGATCAGCATGTCGTACCACAATGGCATGGCTCTGATCCGTGCTAGGAACCACGAAGTGGCAAGCCAGACGGACTCCAATGGCCGCTCGAGCATCACCTTTCGCGTCTGAAAAGAGCGGCTAAACCAAACATGCTCTTCGGTACTCCGAAACCCATGATGGGTATGGGGTCCGGTATAGCGAGATCCAGAGGTTTGGATTTGTGGTAGCCCGTGATAGGATTCATCGTGGGTCCCTGAAAATAGAAGAAACACAAAATAGAAATCAAAACAAGAAATAAAAGAAAAGAAACTGAAACTGAAACTGAAACTGCTTGTGTTCGATCGATCGAACAATGTTCGATCGGTTGAGAGAGAACAGAGTTCGATCGCTCGAGACTCTGTCGATCGATTGAGAACGGACTGGGTTCGATCGATCGAACCCATCTCGATCAATCGAACAAAGCGAAAGTGCGGTGACTTCTTTCAAGAACAGAAAGAGCCCACACACACACAAAATAGTAGGAAAACTAAGACTACGAGTTAAAACAATCAATGGGGGCACCCCCATTCACAAATGAAAAGACAAAAACTACGAGGGGTAACGTGGGGCCTCACCTCGAGAGACGCGAAAGGGGACGGTTGCCCGCAGTGCTACTAACGACTAGAGGAGTCCGGGGCTTCGTGAATCACAAGATATCGATACGGGAAGCCAAAACTGGTGGGATGCTTCTCTATTCTCAAGCGATTGAGTGGGATGAGAGAGAAAATGAAATTTTATGAAACTTCAGAACGACGCCTCGTTTTAACACCAGTCTCGATCGATCGAGATAGGTCGATCGATCTAACTGTCAATCGATCGAGGTCTTTTCAAGCGCTCGAATATCTGACAAGGTCGATCGATCGAGATGAGTTCGATCGATCGAACACCCAAATTTTTTTATAACCCTGAATTAAGAAATTTAGCACCCCCAACAAGCCAACAATGTTCTTGGACAAACAGAATAGGATAAAAGTAGTTCAAAACCAGGACATGTAAACCAAAACTCCTCATAATAGAAAATTGCAATTTGATATAAATAAATCCTTTTAATAGCATCCATATTGCAACAATATTCTCCCAAATGGTATTTAAAACCTTATTTAACTAAAGAAAACCAAAAATAAAACTAAAACCAAGAAAATTCTGTCAAGGATTACACTCCAATTGATAAACGAAAGATGAAATGAATAGAAACAACTGAAATGCGGCACTATTCTTCGAGCATGAAGATTTCCTCTTCCACAATCGCTTCAGGATCCGCCGAATTTTCAAAAGTGGAGTCCAAACTTGATGATTCCCTTTCCCAGAACAATCGAAAAGCAGCAAGGATATCATCCAGCAAGTCTGGCGTCTCTAAAGAATTGAAAGCCCATGCAAGAGGTGATCCGGATGGAGACACGGATAAAGGAGTGTAATTGCGCAACGGACTGTCCTCTTGCGGCGGAGTGCGTGGGGGCCTTATGTAGGGCCCAAAACCATGAACCAGTTGATGTGGAAGGAATACCGGAATATCATTGAAAAACATAGTGACAATCCTGGACAAGAAAAAAAAACAAAAGACAACAAACCGATATTAAGATAACGGAAAAACAAGGAACAACGATTAAACACGAAAAGAAAAACAAACAGAAATAAAATACAAAGAAAGGTGACTAAGTTCCAACCTCACTATTGGCATAGATTCCCAAAATGCACTAGCTGGTAAGGGGCATTGGAGCCTGAATAGCAGAAAGCTTAGGTGCACATAGCGGTATGGGACCAACTCGGGAACAAGGAAGTCGTCAACAAAAACAAAAACGACATTGTGACGTTCTGGGACGACATCCTGGAGGTCATGATCTTCCCATGGCTCCCACATATCATTATTTTCCCATTGTGCCATGAGTGCATCATCCACCATTCTCCCCATGTACAGGTCTTCTTCCTCATCCACATCATCGTCATCCTGAAATCCCATATTTTCATATGGATTAATGTCAAGGAGGGCCGGTGGGTATGGAATGTACCCCTGAGCAGCGTCAATGAGAGAGTGAGCTTCAGGGTCTTGATGAAGCAAGGGGCAGGGTGTGAGTTCACCCTCAGTCCAAGTGCCACAACGACATTCTGAATCAGCCCATGAACCGATGGAATGAACATCATCACCTCGCATCTATGCACCTGCAATAGAGTGGTTTAAGGTATAACGGATTAGAACTAGATCACAAACACAAAAAAACGAACAAAGACTTAAAAAAAAAAGAGAGAGGAAAAAAAAAAAAAAAAAAAAGGGAAAGATAAGGAAAACAACAACATGGAACTCCACTTTGGAATTTAAGTGGGAGAATAGTTGGGCTCATCTAGCTGGATGTGCTCAACTTCAGTTTGGAAGTTCTCCAAGAACGGTTTCAACCTTTGGCCATTGACCTTGAAACAATCATCGTTCTTTGGATTGACAAGCTCAACCGCCCCGTGTGGAAAGACAATTTTTACAATGAACGGGCCTGTCCAACGGGAACGGAGCTTTCTTGGGAAAAGGTGGAGGCGAGAGTCATACAGCAAAACTTTCTGCCTCGGCTCAAATGATTTACGAAAGATCGTACGATCGTGGCGAGCCTTCAACCTCTCCTTATGCAACCTTGCAGAGTCATACGCATCTCGTCGTATTTCCTCTAGCTCTGCAAGTTGGAGCTTGCGTAACTGACCTCCCTCTTGGATATCAAAGTTCAGTGAGCGTGTCGCCCAGTAAGCTTTATGCTCAATTTCAACTGGAAGGTGGCAAGCTTTCCCGTAAACCAATCTATACGGGGACATACCTAGATTCGTCTTGTAGGTAGTACGGTATGCCCATAAAGCGTCGGTCAGCTTGTATGCCCAGTCTTTTCGGTTGGAGCTAACCGTCTTTTCGAGAATATGCTTGATTTCTCGGTTAGCCAATTCCGCTTGTCCATTCGACTGTGGATGATAGGCAAGAGCGATTTTATGGTGGACTCCATATTTCTTGAGAAGTGACTCCAAAGGCCTATTGCAGAAATGCTTGCCTTGGTCACTTAGTAAAGCTTTCGGAGTTCCAAAACGAGACAAGATATGCTCTCTTAGAAAGGACATGACCGTTCTGTGGTCATTGCGTCTTGTTGGTATCGCTTCAACCCATTTTGACACATACTCTACAGCAAGGAGTATGTATTCACAGTTATTGGACTTGGGAAATGGGCCCATAAAATCTACGCCCCAACAATCAAATATCTCAATTGTGATGATAGGGGTTAAAGGCATAGAATTCCTTTTTGAAATAGTTCCAAGCTTTTGACAGCGTTGGCATATCTTGCAAAAGGAATATGCATCTTTGAAAACTGTGGGCCAGTAAAAACCGCTTTGTAGAACTTTTTGTGCGGTCTTCTGTGACGCGAAGTGGCCACCGCATGCCTCAGAATGGCATGATGCTAAAATTACGGTTATATCCTCATTGGGGACGCAGCGCCTGATAACCTGATCAGCACAGTATTTGAAAAGATATGGGTCATCAAAGAAGAAATGACGCGCGAACGAGAGGAACCGTTTTCTATCTTGGTTTGACCAATGATTCGGTGTTTCTCCCGTGACAAGGTAGTTCACAATATCAGCATACCAAGGCAGAACACTTACTGCCAGTAGCTGTTCGTCCGGGAACTCATCCTTAATGGATTGGGATTCAGTATTGTCGACAAAAGTCAACCGTGACAAATGGTCCGCAACCACATTCTCTACTCCTTTCTTGTCTTTGATTGTTAAATCAAACTCCTGGAGTAAGAATATCCAGCGGATGAGCCGTTGTTTAGCGTCTTTCTTGGACAACAGATACTTGAGGGCCGAGTGATCTGTAAAACAGACGATTGGTGACCCTATCAGATAAGACCTAAACTTGTCCAAGGCGAATACTACAGCCAGCAGCTCCTTTTCAGTAGTTGTATAATTCATTTGAGCTTCATTCAAAGTTCGGCTGGCATAGTATATCACATATGGCTTCTTGTCCTTTCTCTGGCCTAGGACCGCGCCAATGGCGTAATCACTAGCATCGCACATTAATTCGAAAGGCAGACTCCAATCAGGTGCCTGTATTATAAGTGCGGAGGTGAGAAGCACTTTTAGGTCCTCGAAGGACTTTTGGCAACTCTCTGACCACTCGAATGGTGCATCTTTGACAAGAAGTTGACAAAGGGGTCGAGAGATTGCACTAAAGTTCTGGATAAACCGACGATAAAATCCCGCATGCCCCAAGAATGAATGAATGTCTCACTGTACGGGGGACAGGTAGATTTGAGATTATGTCGATTTTGGCCTTATCCACTTGGATTCGTTCATCGGAGATTATATGGCTGAGGACTATTCCCTTGGTCACCATAAAGTGATACTTTTTCCAATTCAAAACTAGGTGTTTGTCCTCACATCGCATTAATACCTGCTCGAGATTGCTGAGGCAATCTTCAAAGCTATGACCAAACACTGAAAAATCATCCATGAAGACTTCAAGGATGTTTTCGACCATGTCACTAAATATGCTTAGCATGCACCGCTGAAAGGTAGCCGGTGCATTACATAAGCCAAACGGCATTCGACGGTAGGCAAATGTACCAAATGGACAAGTGAATGTGGTTTTCTCCTGATCTTCAGGAGCAATTTCAATTTGGTTGTATCCACTATATCCATACAAAAAGCAGTAATACTTGTGACCTGCCACACGTTCTAGCATTTGATCCATGAATGGCAAAGGAAAATGGTCCTTTCGGGTCACAGTATTCAACTTTCTGTAGTCAATACACATCCTCCATCCAGTGGGAACACGTGTTGGTACCAATTCACCATCTTTATTTGGGATGACCGTTATTGTCACACCCGTTCCAGAAATTTATGATTTTGAAAATGCATCATTTGAGATTTTGAAATTATTAATGTTATTAATAATTTGAGTTGAGGTTGACTGTGAGTCAACGGTAAGGTGTCAGTGAGGACACGGGAACATGGCAGTTCATATTGCATGGGCATGACTAAATGACATTTATGTGACTTAAATGTTATTTGACTTATCTGGTATTTGTATGAATAGTAATTTTACCTGTGTTTGGTAAATTCTTGTAATTTTGATATTGTTATATCATTTTGAGAACTGTGGTGAGAGCGTGAGTGACACGTTAAAATAAAAAGGTAGGATGGGTAGAGATTCCACGGAATTTAGTTTTCGGACGTGATTTTTGGACCCAAACGAAACCTAGTCGAAAACTTTTGAAATTTATAGTTTTCACTCGTAAAGTTATAAAATGGATGTGTGCGACGTTTCATGGGTTAATGAGAAGTTGAGAAACTTGCGGGGAGGTAAACGTGAATTCCGGAAAGTTTGCCTATAAATAGAGGTGGATGAGATTTCATTCTCATCCACAACTTTCTAAAAATATCTAGAGAGAGAGGAGAGAGAAAGGAGATTGTTGCCACGGGCTTTGCGACGCCGATTGACGACCGTTCGTCTGTCAGATTTTCTCCAGATTTCAGATTTGAACTCGTGGAGGTAAGACCTACGTTTTGATACTACTTAGGTCATGTTTGGCCAAGTTTTGTAAAAATATTAATTCTAGACTTTTGGGAAAAATCAGGTAAAACTTGTAGGGATCGCGTATAAATTGAAATCCGACGATTAATCGGCCCCCTAGTCGATCCTTCAAAGTTTGAAGAGATTCGCACGAGGTATGAATTCTAGATCTATGAAATATATGGATTTTCATGTTTTGGACATCATTTTTTATATTCGTGGATCCGGGCGAAATTCATGTATTAATTAGGCCCGTTAATTATACACGTGAAATTATGATAAAAGCACTTATAACTGTTTATGTGAGCATGTTATGTGTCTACTTGGGTCAAAGGGGAGTTTGGTGCAAATTCATCCGGGGTAAGCTCCTCGAACCTTGAGGATTGTAATTTTGATGGAATTGGAATTGTGGTGGTGTCTGGATTGGAGGTGGGCCCAACCAGTACACGGTACCTGGTATGGAGGAAGGCCCAACCAGTGTATGAGATGCGTGGGAGAGGTGGGCCTCCTACGGCATCAACCGGATGAATGCGTACCACTCACCCTAGAGACTATTTCTATGTGTTTTAGATGCTTAAACCATGAACTGTCATATAAGCATACATTTAGAATTGTACGCTCAGCATATAGCTGAGCAATGGAGATGTACTCCATTGCAGGTAAGAAGAAAGACAAGAAGAAGCGTGATGAGTGAGGCCGATGAACGCCGGGGGAATCACTTGTATATGTCTTTGTTTCAAATCCTAAACTTGAATAAGGATTGGGTATTGTAATAATATGTTGTAATGGAAACATGAATTAGTTTCGCAGCATTATAATCTTGTAATTGAACATCTGTATTTGTGTTTTTATATGTTGGGAATCAGTTATGGTTGTAATTGTTGTTGGTATTGAAGCATGTGTTGTTAATTTCCTCACAGGCTGCACAGCAGGGGAGCAGTCGACTGGACCCCGTGTATTTGAGACACTGATAGTGAATTGTAGAGAAGCAGTCGACTGAATCCCTTGATCAGTCGACTGAACACTGTAGATTTTGGCCACTGCTTCTAATAATAGAAAAGCAGTCGACTGGACCCCCTGAGCAGTCGACTGTACTCCCTTCTTGAGTTATTACAATTTGGTTCTGCATAACCCAGTCGACTGGGCAGTCGACTGGACCTCTGTTGAGGATTTAGAATTTGTAGTTTCTACCAGCCACAGTCGAATGGACAGCCGACTGGGCAGTCGACTGAACCTCTGTATTTTGAAATGGATTCTTGTGAACACTTTCAATTAAACAAAATTCTTTATAACTCTGATTTCAATGGATTTTGCAAACTCAGAGGGTAATGTTCCCCAAGTTTTAAATACCCGGGTTGTTTTAAAAGTTTCTTTCCGCTGCGTATAATTATATTGGTGTTTGGATGAGCCTTGGTGGCGTGCCACGTGTCCTATTTCCACGCGTAGTGGGATGGGTCGTGACAGTTATGCCTGCTTTCTTTGGAACCACTTGGGTTGGACTAACCCAAGGACTATCAGATATCGGATAAATCATCCCAACATCAAGTAGTTTGAGCACTTCTTTTTTAACTACTTCTTGCATGTTGGGATTCAGACGCCTTTGCATTTGCCTTGAAGGTCTAGCGTCTTCCTCCAGATATATCTTATGCGTGCATATGGATGGGCTTATGCCTTTGAGGTCAGCAATCGTCCACCCCATAGCATCCTTATGCTTGGTCAGCATTTGCACTAGCTTACCTTCCTGTTCATGAGTTAAAGCAGATGAAATGATCACAGGATAAGTTTTTCCAGTCCCTAGAAATGCGTATTTTAGCTCTTTGGGTAGCTCCTTTAACTCTAACTCTGGAAACTGAAAACTAGAAGGCATTGCCAACTTAGTTTTAGGAGGCAATTGTTCATATGGCATTACCCACATGCATTCTGCTCTATCCTCCTCTATCGTATCCATCATAAGACACGTCTGGTTCAGGTCAGCATCCAATGGAGTTGACTTTGCAGGCTGATAGATATCGCCAAATTGAGTCATCACAACTTCCAAAGGATCTTTGTAGTCGACCAAGTCAACTTCATCTTCAATGACCGTGTCAATGTAATGAATTTCTTCCTCATCCTCGTATTCTTCAGGTCGGGGATTAGAAAAAATTTTGACATTCAATGTCATGTTCCCGAATACGATAGTCATGATACCACTTCTAATCTTGATCGTGGCATCAATAGTGTTGAGGAATGGACTTCCAAAGATAACCGGGATATGTGCACCAGGATTTGACACAGGTTCTGTGTCCAATATCACGAAATCAACCCGAAATACAAAAGAGTCTATTTGGACAAGGACGTCCTCTAACACCCCTCTAGGGTACTTCACAGATCTGTCTGCCAATTGCAAAGCGACTCGGGTGGGTTTGAGTTCACCCAACCCTAGCTGTTTATAGACTGAATATGGCAGTAAGTTCACGCTTGCTCCTAGGTCAAGGAGTGCGTTGTCTATCCTTTGATTCCCAATTCTACATGAGACAGTAGGTGTACCGGGGTCTTTGAGTTTTGGAGGCAACTCATTTTGAATGATCGCACTTGCTTGGCACGCGACATAAGCATGTTTCTTCACGCTTTGCCTCCTCTTGACCGTGCATAGATCTTTGAGATACTTCGCATAGGCCGGCACTTGCTTGATAGCATCTAGGAGTGGAAGGTTAATTTTTACTTGTTTAAACAATTCCAGAAACTCCTGATTCTTTATCTCATTCTTGGGTTTCTTCAACTGTTGAGGATAAGGTTCAGGAAAAGGGCATTTTGGTGGTTCATCCTTCATAGACTCCTTTCCAGGCCTTCGCTCAACTTCTTCCTCTACTCTAGGAGCTTCAATGTTTACCTTTATTGCCTCATCATTAGTAGACGGCTCCTCCTCTTGAGTAGATGGTTGCTCAAGCTCATTTTCCACCACTTCCTCCTCTTTGTACACTTCGGGTGTAGACAGAGGCATGCTTTTCTCTATGATTTTTCCACTTCTCAGTGTCATCACGACTTTAGCATGTTCTTGATTGTTAGGATCATTATTATGTCCCTTGGGGTTCAGAAGTGGTTGGGCAGGGAATGTTCCTCCTGAACCCTCTTGTCGTGCATCTATCCTTTCTAACGTGGCAGACATTCTACTCATCATCTGTATGAGTTGCTGTGTTAGATTGGCATTAGCAAGTGGCTCTTCTTCTTGTACCTTCTTGTGTGGTGGCACATAGGTATTAGTCTGTGGTGCATTGGAGGGTTGAGCTTGGTTGTAGTTATTGGTTCTATTTTGACTGTATTGATGGGACGGCCTATTGTTTTGCCCTTGATATTGATTGTTGTTGTAGGGCTGCTGTTGATATTGATTTTGGGTCCCAGCATTATTTCTCCAATCAAAACCGGGGTAATTCCATCTATTGTTACTTTGAAAGTTATTGTTGGAATTCCCCGCCCCTCGAAAACCTTGCATGGCATTCATCTCCATAGGGGCCTGCTCTTGAAAATACGGCACATTGGGACAATATTGAGTTGTATGTCCCAACATGTTGCATGTGTCGCATGGTTCCTCCGGCATGACTTGCCTAGAGCTCTCTCCTTTCATGCTTAACTCCTCTACCTTCTTTGCCAGTTCTGCATATTTAGTCATGAGGTGATCTTCACTGGTTAGTTGGTAGAGGCTTTTCTCTTCTACACAGGATATCTGTGTGCGTGAGACATTGTCAGAATTTGACCATTCATGAGCGTATTCGGCTAACCATTCGAAATGGGCTTCAGCCTCCTCGGTGTTTTTACGCAGAAATGGTCCGGAACTCATAGTTTCTACCAACTTCTTCGTTTCACCATTCAATCCTTGATAAAAGAAGCTGATAGTTCGCCATTTCTCAAACCCATGGTGTGGGCACGAGAGAAGCAAATCTTTGAAACGCTCCCACGCTTGTGTGAAGGTTTCATTGCTCTTTTGTTTATAGGAATTGATTTGACATTGAAGGTCTGTGGTCATGCGAGTAGGATAGAATTTCTTTAGAAACGCGGTGCTCATCGCATGCCAGGTGAAAATTGAATTAGGTTTGAGGGAGTGGAGCCACGCCTTCGCTTTATCTTTCAAAGTGAAAGGGAATAACATTAGATGCGTCACCTCCCTAAGACAATTTTGCGAGAATGTTTTGCAAACATCCTCGAAATCAGTGACATGTAAGTACGCCTTCTCACTTTCCATCCCATGAAAGGTGGGAAGCAGTTGGATCATCCCATTGCGAAACTGAAATTCGCCATTATGCGGTGGGATTTGAATGCAAGAGGGCGTAGGTGCGTGTTCTGGTTGCATGAGATCGCAAAGAGGCGTAGTGCCTCATCAATTGGTACCACAACATTGTCACCATTTTCACTCTGATTATCATCCATTGATTCAGTTGGAGTGGCTATCGGGTTAATGGAACTATCAGAGTCAGAACGGTAGAAAGGATTTTCGAAAATTCCTTCAATAGAATTATTGGACATGAACTAGGAGAGTCCCTAAGGTGAGTGTTTACCAATGGAACTGAGAAGAAGAGAAGATGAAGAGAGACTGAGGTAATCTAAGGAATTGATCGTCGCCTTCCCCGGCAACGGCGCCAAAAACTTGACACGAGAATAATCTTGTGCGCTCTTGTGCAGCACCCAAGTGTAGGTGGACATGCAAGTAGTAACTGGTAAGACCAGGTCGATCCCACAGGGAAGGATGAAAATTTAATTACTTAGATTAGACTCTAAAAGAAAAGAAAAATTCAATATTTTAAGAGAAATGTAGAACACAAAGTCCCACAATTAACAACTACTAAACTTAAAAGTGACTAAATTAAATACACTAATAATTAACTATTAACCTAAAGCAAGATTTGAAAATGGTTTTTTTTTTTTATAAAAGAAAGTGTTGGGATCACGCGAATCCACTATGACTCAACCATCTACCATGCGAATGCAGTTAAGCTCAACGGAGGGCAACTTCTACAGTATCCCGTACTTCTCTAAGGATATAGAATCAATAGTCCTTTCATGGTCGGGACTATATCATCACAATTAAGTGTGAAATACGCAAAGGTGGTTTAATTCAATAGTTAAGACTCTCACCTACAATGGTATCAGCATTGAGGGTGGTTTGCAAAATATATTGAAAGAAAATGCCTTAAGGCTTAACGTTTAAAGACTGTTTTGACAAACTGAGCATTTAGGGACAGTTTGATAACAAATCAGTAAAGCAGAAAGTCTTGGGATACTGTATTAGATGTCCTCAAGAATCAGAGGTCTCGATCGATCGATGCGCTTTCGATCGATCGAACTTCTTCATCTCTCGATCGATCGACATATCTTCGATCGATCGACTATGTCTCTGGTCCGATCGATCGAACACAGGAATAAAAATACTGCATGGCAGAGACCTGAAATCACAGTTTCATCGCGATTTCCCAACCCCGGACTACTCAAACATGGTCTGAGAAGTCTCAGATTTATTTTTTACGAAAAGGTTCATTAAAGACATGTTTGGTTGCAAGTTTTTCATAAAAACTATGAAAATCAATGATTTTAACTTAGATAACATGCAATACTACTATATTGAAGATTATACTACGAATAAGTAAGTGCAGAATGTAAACAAAGTAGAACAAAGTAACCTGGAGAAGAACAACTACTATTAAACCTTAATAAATCCAAGCTACAATGGTGAATCTTGATAAAACCTACAAAAACACAAGGAAACTCTCTACTCTCTATGAAAACTGAAAAACAAAGTGTGTCTGCGTCCCTTTGGGACGTCAACAAAACGATTATATATAGCCTTAACCTAATGCTAGGGTTAAAAAACCCGTTTCTGCTGCATGCGCGCATAATCTGATAAAAGGCATGTTCGATCGATCGAACAACTTTCGATCGATTGAACTTCCAGAAACTTCGATCGCTTGAACTCCACTCGATCGATCGAAACGTCGATCGCTCGAAACCTTCTCGATCGCTCGAACCTTGTATTTCAACTTTGAGTTGTCTTCATCTGGACTAAGCACTTCCTTTTTATCAACATTCTTCAATCTTATATACAGCAGCAATAATCTGCACAAATAATCACTAAAACAATACCACTTATCATAGTTTAATCAATTTGTGCAAAAACTGGTATTGTAATTCAAACTGCAGATAAACAGGGAAATTGTAGACTTTTCTAATGTATTTTCCTCTTTTAGCGCGGTTGTATTTTACAAATACCCCCGCTTGTCAATGTTCACTCATCATCAGAATCCATAATCAAAATCAGGAATTCAGAATCAGGTGTGAGTCTGTCAAGAGGCTTCCTGTTCACTTATCTCACCACCGGGAGAAAATCGTCAAGTGGCATCTTGTTCACACTCTCGACATCAGGAATGATTCCATCAAGAGGTATCCTGTTCACAATCTCACTACCGGGTATGAGCCCGTCAAGAGGCATCCTGTCCACTCATCATTCATCATTAGAATCAGGAGTAAGTCCTTCAAACGACATCCTATTCCATCACAAGTGTCGGGTATAAGACCCCCAGCGGCGTCCCGTCCACTATTCACTTCCAGCACCAGGTATAACTCGTATGAGACCCTCCAGCGGCTTCCTATTCACTATTTGGCATCAGAATTCATCATCAGAATCGGGAATGAATCTGTCAAGAGGCGTCCCATTTATAATCTCACTACCGGGAATGAGTCCATCAAGAGGCATCCCGTTCACATTCTCACTACCGGGAATGAGTCCTTCAAGAGGCTTCCCAATCACATCTTTAAGCTCAGGAGTGAATCCGTCAAGTGGCATCAGATTCACACTATCTATCATTGGAATCATAAGTAAGTCCGTCAAGTGGTGTCCTATTCACACTATCTATCACCAGAATCAGGAGTGGGTCCATCAAGTGGCGTCCTATTCACACTATCTATCACCAGAATTAGGAGTAAGTCCATCAAGTGGCATCCTATTCACACTATCTATCATTAGAATCGGGAGTAAGTCCGTCAAGTGGTATCCTATTCACACTATCAATCATCAGATTCAAGAGTGAGCCCATCAAGGGGCATCCTATTCACGTCATCGTCTATCATTCAATATCAGGAGTGAGTCCGTCAAGTGGCATTTTGTTCATATCACCTACCATCAGGTATAAGTCCCTCAAACGATAATCAACTTACATCGGCATCAAGCATCAGTTATTTCTCTTACCCTCCCGCACTCTATAGTAATCATGCGCATCGCATTTTTCTATCCTCACCTTTTTATGGCGATCACGCATACTGCATTTCGCTAATTTCATCACTCTTCACAGCAATCACGCCCCACGTGGCATTTTGCTCTCGAATCTTCACAGCAATCACGCCCCATGTGGCATTTTGCTTCTCTTATCTCAAACTCTTTACAGTAATCATGCCTTACTCGGCATTTTACTCTCTCATATCTTCACCAGTCACGCGCATTGCATTCTGTTGATCTTATCTCCACAGCGAACACCCGTCTCGAATTTTGCTACTCTCATCTCTCACCTTTACGGTAATCACACGTATCGCATTTTGCTGATTTATCTTTTATTTTACAAGCAATCACGCCTCGCCGGGCATTTTGCTTCTCTCGCCCCAAAGCAATCACGCCCTATGTGGCATTTTGCTTTCCCGTACCCCCCGACTATCACGCATATCGCATTCTGTTGCTCTCGAACCTCTTTTCTCACAGTAATCACGCCCCACGTGGCATTTTGCTCACAAATCTCATAGCAATCACGCATCACGTGGCATTTTGCTCTCTCATACTCCCAGTAGTCACGTGTATTACATTCTGTTGGACTTTATTTCCACAGCAATTACCCGTATCGGACTTTGCTATTCTCGTCTCTTATATTTAAGGCAATCACGCGAATCGCATTTTACCACTCTATAACTTCACGGCAATCACGCCCCGACGCAGCATTTTGCTCTCTTATTTCACGGCGATCACGCCCCAAGTGGCATTGCGCTATCTCACACACAGCAATCACGCCCCGACGTTGTATTTTGCTCTCTCGTCTCACACTTTTCATCACTCTTATTCTATCATAGCATGAACTACGCTTGGTCTGATTCTCCCGACGGGAGATACGTATGCAACTCTAAGAGCTCGACCATACCCTTACTTTTACATTCTCGGTTAAAGTTTGAGATTACGCGGCTTCGCACTTCTCGACTACACCGTTTCTCACAATCTATCAGCTACCCAGGTTCGTACGAACTACGCTTGGTCTGATTCTCCTGACGGGAGATACGTAGGCAGCTCTAAGAGCTCGACTATACCCTCACTTTATTACATTCTTGGTTAAAGTTCGAGATTACGCGGTTACGCACTTCTCGACTACACCATCCATCTTCTACTCGATTCTCACATGAATCCCCAACGGAGTCGTCCACCCTTTCTAGTAAAGCTCTCAATCCCCAGCAGAGCTATTTGCCTACTCTGGCAATACTCCCAATCCCCAGCTGCCTACTTTGGCACACCAATCACTTGTCTACGATGGCATCTCATACTCACTTGCCTACTTTGGCACGTCTTTTTACTTATTCTCATCACTTAAAAGAAAAAAACATGACAAAGAGGGGCAACTGTAGACACCCCATTTTGACCTGCCAAAAAAGGAAATAACTGTGGCAGGGGGCCCACCAGGCACTCAAATCGAGGAAAGAGCTCTAGAATCCAAAGAGGGACTCCAGAGGTCAAATCAAAGTCAATACGGAGATGACAGCTCATCCACCGGAGTTTCAGAATTCGGGATCGTTCGATTACGATAATCGACGACGTTTTCAACCAGAATCGAAGTTCGGCACAAAATTCAAGATTAGAATTGAGTCCAGGATAATCGAAGGTTGAATTCGATTACACCAGGATTAAACAGGCATCAATACGGGCCTAGAGGACTTCAAATCACTGAAATCTGATAACTAACGAAGTATCAGGTTCCGATTGAAGTTTAGGCACACCGAAATCAGGAAAAGGGAAACGATCGTCAATCCGAAAACATTGAAAGTCCGACTGGGAAAATATGGATGGAAATATGGAGAAAAACAGGAATCCTGCAAGTCGAATCAGTCCAATCGGACAATCACAGAAGAAACGGCGTCCAATCAAAGTTTTGAAGCTCAATCGGAAAAGACAAGGGTGCAAAACGGTCATTTCTATGTCTGAGATTTTCAATCGAACCATACCAATTTAAAGAGAACATTGATACGATTTCAATTCATCTTGAATCAGGAGGATCGGACGGTCGTATCAAAAGATATCGACAGTCAAAGTTTAGACGATCCCGATAGACGTCAATAGTTTGAAGAAAACGGAGGCATTTTCGAGTTTCAAATGAATTCTGATCCAACCACACGGATTTGAAGAGGGCATTAAACTAAGCCCAGATCTTTTCAAATCGCCCAAATCAGACGTCCGGATTGAAAAATATCAAAGATCAAAGTTGGGAATCGATCGACGGCCTCGATCGGAGGTTGGAACCTACAACCTCGCGTTCCGCCTACATGGGATTAAAACCCTTGTAGGGTTTTGGGAAACTTTCTATAAATAGAAAGCTCTCCCACACGCAGGAAAAAAATGGCTCAGCCTCCACTAAAGCCCTGTTTGGCTCAAACCAAAAAAACTCCCAAAACCCTTAGGCTATGTTTGCTTTCTAACCAAACACGCCAAAATCATCACCACCATCAACCACCCACTGCCACCACCAAAAACACATCATCAATAGGCCATTACCCAACCCCCCTCCAAAAAGCAGCTTCCAAAAAGTACTCAGATAGCCCAGAAAAGCTGCTTAAACCAAACAGAGCCTTGAACCTCCTCTGAAACTGAAAAAATAACCAAACAAAACCTAAATTGATTCCCTGAGTCTCACCTCCCCATCCAGTGGGTCCCACTGGCAAAACCGGAGCCAACGCCGCTGGTCCCACCACCAAACCTATCCTACAGTAGGCCCACGCGCTTCCAAAAGGGCCCACGCATCGCCGCTGCACAGAAGCCCCTCCGGCGACCTCTCCAGCCATCACCGTCGCCAACCACCACCACCAGACAGATCGTCTGGCCCAGACGAAGCCATCACCGGACGCCCGGCCTCCAAAGACCAACAAAAGAGTCTACACGCGCCTTCCCACAGCGTACTATAGCGCCCACGCGCAGCTACCCTGTCAGCGATTAGTCAGCGCTGACTTATCTTTGAGCCGCCAACCAGAGACTGACACGCGGCGAGGACTGCCGAGTCAGTAGCCCAGTCATTTGCCACGTGTCTGCCACATCAGCGCCAGCTCAATGTTGACTGACCAAATATAGGCTGCCACGTGGCATCAATTGCCACATCATCTGCCATGTCATGCTGAGTTAGCAGTGGCTATCTAATCAGAAGCTGCCACGTGGCTTGCATTCTGCCACGCGGTCTATCCAGGCAGCTGCCACATCACCCGCCCAGTCAGGTTTGACTAGCAAACAAGAATGCGCCATGTGACGTTGACTGCCATGTGGCTTGCTGACATGGCAGTTGACTCCCACTTTTGGTTTTTCCAAATTTTCTCCGTTCGGGGTCCAGATTTCAACGAACGGACACTTGATCCTAGCTAATTTGGCCGTTCTGGACGCACCGATGACCTTAGAATTGGTTGAATCCAAGTCTTAAGGCCTGTTTGGCATTTTATATGTCCATTTCGAGCTATCTCAGCCAGATTTTGACCCCTGTGGGTCCCGCTCAACTCAGCCCGGACCCAGTTTAGCCCGACTTATGGCTTATCTGACTTTTCTAGCCCTTCCGGACCCAACTATGACATCCATTCAAGTCGATTTCGTGTCGAAATACGACTTCGGGCATTCTCGGCTTATTTCTGCGACGTTTCTCGATGACGATCCTTTCAAACCTCCGAATTCTTTCATTCTTTCTCAACAAAACACCGACTGGGATTCAATAGCCCCTTCTACACAGGTAACTCCCTCAAACTCTTACACTTAGTGGTCTGAGGCTCCCTATAAATCCACTGCTCGGATATTCTGCCTTTTTCTTTTATTTTATTTTATATGTTTTAGTGGTCTGGGCTCCCTATAAATCCACTAGTCGGATATTCCGCCTTTTTCTTTCTCTTTTACTTTCTCTTAGTGGTGTGGTCTACCTATAAATCCACTGGTCGGATATTCCGCCTTCTCTTGTCAGTCGGAAGGAGGCATCGAACTCTACCCGATTGGACTTTATATCCTGCATCAGCCGGAAAGAGATCTAATGACCCACCCGGCTGAACTTTATCAAACTGCTATATCATGCGCCAATCGAAAGGAGGCCCTCGAACTCCACCCGATTGGACTTTATATCCTGCGTCAGCCGGAAGGAGATCTAATGACCCACCCGACTGAACTTTATCAAACTGCTATATCCTGCGCCAGTCGGAAGGAGGCCTCGAACTCTACCCGATTTGGACTATATCATGCGTCAGCCAGAAAGAGATCTAATGGCCTACCCGGCTGCATTTTATCTCCTGATTTAGATATTCGTTGATAAAAATCAGAAAAACAAAAAGTTGATACTTCTCTCCAGATCACTGGGCACCGACCGATACTTCCGGTAAAACCTTTTTCAAAACTACTGGGCACCGACCCGTACTTCCGATACTTTTTCATTACTTGGGCATCGACCCATAGTTCCGGTACACTCTTTTACACCATTGGGCACCGACCCGTACTTCCGGCATACTTTTTCAAATCACTGGGCACCGACCCTTACTTCCGGCACTTTTTCTCAAACCGCTTGGGTGCCAACCCTTACTTCCGGTTACTTTTTCAAATCACTGGGCACCGTCCCTTTCTTCCGGTATAAAAATAAAAAATACAAAAAAGTAAGACGAAAAGAAAAATACAAAAATGGGCTTTCTCAAAATTAAACTCCAAACGCCACCTTTGCTTGGAATCTGCAAACAGCACAGGTAAGACAGGTAAGTCTTCACACTCTTCATGGGCACCGACCCTTACTTCCGGCACATAAAACAAAAAGACAAAAAAAATCATAAATACAAAAAATACAAAAAAATTTATCGCACGGTCGATCTATCCCGACTTTTTACTCAAAAACACTTTTTCACAACTCACTACTTTCTCAAAGGTGAAAGTTTAGGACTACACCATACAGGTTAAAGTTCCTAGCTACACCGACTTTACTGAAAACATCATTTTTAACACTTACGGTGTAGATCGACCAAACACTCACACACATACACAACACAGAACTACGTACGGCCTGATTCTCGAGTCGAGATATGTATGCAACCCACACTTGGGTGTGGCCATATGAATTCTCGATGATGAATCGATTTCAAACTATCTCGTGTCGAGATACGTATACATACTTTCAAACTATCTCGTATCGAGATACGTATACATACTTTCAAACTATCTCGAGTTGAGATACATATACATAACTATTCTCTTTCAAAACTATCTCGTGTCGAGATACCTAAATCGGCAACCGCGTGTCACGGATGCTCGCGTTTAATTTCTTGTATATGTATTCTATTATTTCTTACTTATGCCCCGTTACTATGAAAACCACTAAACCAGCAACCGTGTGTCACGGATGTTCGAGGGTGCCTAATACCTTCCCTCGACATAATCGAGTCCCCGAACCCACTTCAAGAACTCTGGCCTTCGCATGACTATCAAGAGTCACACTTTTTAAAGGGCCTATTCTTTCTCAAACTGTTTCTCAAAAGTCAAAGATAATTACTCTAATCGTCTTTGCAGGGATCCTAACTCCCGATAACGTTACGTGGCGACTCTGAAAACTTTTACTAGCCATACTCCCACTTGTACGTACTTTTACACATTTCCTTTCGCGCCTTGGTTCACTGCTTTGACTCTTTGAGCCTTTTACCCTATTTTATTTTATTTCCTTTAAAACGGTCGCAATCCCATAAGGGGACCGCCCCCCGCCTTCGGGGCGGGCGCGACAAGTACTATTTTCAATTTTTTTTCAAGCCGACTCGTATAATTTGGAGAAAGTAGAGAGTATTGAAACCTTTGAAGGATATTAGAACCATTTTTTCTTTCTTTTCCTTTTTTTTTTTTTTTTTTTTTGTTTCTCCCAAACATGGCCTTGGTCAGGTCACTTGACCGGTTGACCCCTCAACCTCAAGTCAATACTCCATAGACGATTTTGACGACCGATAAACCCCACAAAAACCCTCACTACATTCGTATTAGGGGTGGCAATAAGCACCCGCACCCGTGAACCCACCTGCAGCCACCCGCAAATTATGGGTGCGGGTTAGTTAATTTTTACTCGCGGGTCAGAAGTGGGTTGCTTATCTGGAATCCATTAGTTGAGCGGGTGTTTTTCGGATTTAATACGGGTACCCAATGGATTCCATGTCTCAGACTATTTACGGGTTGGCAGTGGTTTAACTTTCTCAGAATTCGTGAGATGTGGAGACCACAGGACAGTGTTTGCATTGAAAAAGCACTCCCAACACAAGACAGTGTGATTCACATGATGCTAATACCAGCGAAAATGGGGAACACAGAAAAGAGGGATGAGTCATCCCCCAACCCCATCCCTCTGTTTCTTTATATAGGTATGTGTACATATAGGAAACTATATATCTACTATACTATAAGAACGAATAAACAAGCACGTCAAAAAATATGAACTTCTTATTCTACCCTTATTAATCTGTACAATTACTCGAGCGGCACTATTGTTTCCGAAATGACTAAATAGCTTAATCAGCCTTCTTCAGTAATTTGACGCTTGCTGCTTGCCTGTCAAAAAGACACTAAGCGCCCTCTCACAACTCCACGTGTTCGTCTGTGTCTCTCTCTCTTTGTTGTTCTTAGCGCCGTTCAACAGGGTCTTCTCTCTTTCTGCTCGCGCCGCTTCAAAAACTGTGGCTTTCAACTGACTCTTGTCTCCAACTGCTCCTCGTCTCCTCGTCTACAATTTCTCATGGATTTCGTCATGCAATCACCTGGTTGAGGCAGGAGAAGACATGCGAGATTACCATCAGCCGCTGCCTCTTTTTCCCCCTTTTTAATTCTATACCTTCACTCCTTGTGTTCTGCACATCCACTATGGAATCCAAACCTAAGAGCAGAGAAGATTACAAGATTGAAAGGTAAATGTTGTAGAGTATAAATCTAGGCTTTCATTTTGTCCCCTGATTGATCGAAACCTTAAACACTTCCAACTTTTTTTGTCTTAAGATCTTCAATTTCTCTGTTTTAAGATCTTCAATTTCTCTGTCTGATTCAATCCTCCGATGTAGATTAAACAAGATTTATCCTGTTTATTTGTATTCAGTGGACTTTGGTTGGGGGCTGTGATTACAAAGAGAGAGGCCTCAGTGGGGGCTTCTCTCTCTCTAGAGAACCCATTTTTATTTGGTTGACAGAGAGAGAAGAATAGTGAAAGAAGAAGAAGAACCCATTTTTACAATATATAGTAAACAATATATACGCTAGAACCCGTTTTTTTTCCCCAAAGCATCAATTTCTTGCCTTTTAAAATACCTCTTAATCCAAATAGTGATTAATTTAAATGCTAAGGCGCTCAAAGTCACACAAGGGAAAGGGTGTTAATATTCACTTGAACTACTGGGTAACGTTCTTAATAGATTAACCTTTTGGGGAAACTAATAGTTTAGCCTAATACAAGTACTATCACATATAGTAGTGTCATGGCCTGCACAATTCACACACTGTCACTATGTATGTCTACTTGGTTTATGAAACAGTATCCAACATCAAAGAACTATAATACTGAAAAGAAATTCAACAGTCCTTTCAAGTGTATATGAAATAAATAATTGCTCAACTTTATTTGAGAAGAGAGAATGTATGAAAATAAAAGTAAATATTCGAAATAAACACAAGTTTGGACATTATAACATGACCGGAGGTACTGGATACCAAATATTTACAGCATTACATGTAGGCAAAAAAAACTCTTCATTGGTTGAGAACATACACTGATCTTGGATGACTAATAAAAGATAAAATGTTGCCTAAAATTAAGAGCAATAAACTGACCTGCAAAAAGTAGCTTTGCTCAGGCAGTGCTCACAACTGCAGATTCAGGTTCTCCCTCTCGCTCCATGTGAATCAAGGGTCTTCATTATTTTAATGAGCTCAGTAGCAATGGTTTCTCAATCCCATAAGGGCTCCTTCACCAAAAGATTCATTTTCTCTTGAAGAAAGTCAACTACATCTTGTCTCCCTTCCTGTATAAGCAATTGTCTTAACTTCCCAAATGTCAATCTCGATGGTCGGATTCCATTCTCCATCATCTCTTCCATTACAACACAAGCCTGAGAAACCTTAGACTTCACACACAACCCATTTATAATGGCAGCAAAAGTGTGCATAGTAGGAACATATTGAACATGATAGAAATGATTTTCAACACCTTTTGAGATACTGCTTTATGCTTGAGTGACTTACCACTAGCTTGGAGAAAACCAAGAACTTTGTTGCTTTGAATATATGATTTCAGAAAGGGTGATGCTATTTCCACTCCATCATTGAACTAAGGCACTCCATGGTACCACTCTTAGAACATGTGGTACCACGTATGTCATGCATTGAATACATGGTACCACATGCTCTAAGAATGGTACCATGGAGTGCCTTAGTTCAACGATGGAGTGGCAATAACAATTCCCTTTCAGAAATCATTTGTAGCTCTTTAATTTGCGGTAATGTAATGGTTGTCAATTTTGTATCCTAAATTCAGGTATCAATATTAGGAATTACTGAGTTCCTCTTTTTCTGCTAAATGACTCTTTTTTGGCGCTGATGATTTGCATGTTATGGTTTGTTCACATGTATTTCCTAAAAAAAAAAACCCCTAAATTTTTTTGCTGATCATGTTTGATTGGATGGATATAGGTGTATCCAAAGTCATAGCCAACAATATACATGACAACAATATACATGGCATTGTTCACAAGTATTTCCTAAAAAAAAGTTTTTTTTGCTGATCATGTTTGATTGGATAAATTTTGCAAGGTTCATTTTCAAGCCCTTGCTATGAATGCAGAGTGTCTGGATGTAATTGGTTCTGCAATGAACATTGACCATGAGAGAGGTTAGAAAAAGTAACACTAAACACTCAAAACCATATCTTTGAAGTGCTTTTACTAGATTCCAGAAATAGACACTGATTTTTTTTTTTTTTTTTTTGTGAAGGAAAATGCTCTAAAAACAACAGCCCAATCATGTACTGCTAAGTCAAAATAATGGGAATGTTAATTGATAAATCACTCCGGTAATTATTCTTTTTATGTACTGTTTGAATTTTTCATACTTTTTTTGTACACCACTTACACAGCACAGGGTACACGCATTTAAAGTTGTGTGTCAAAAAGTGTGTACAAAAGTGTGTACACATAACATTATTGTATAATGTAATTTTTCATCTGATAAAAAAGGGAACAGCTTTAAAAGATTCTTGTAACTGTGTAAAAGATTTCATAATCTTTTGACAGCTTAATAGAATGGCATTATTGCAAATAAAAATGTGTTACAATTAATATGGTCTCATTTTGAATGTACTCTCTGCAACTTATAATACTTTATCTGAATTTTGTCCTCATTCAAGTTTCAGTAAAAAATTAACTCAAATTCAATATAGGATAGCCACATTATTGTGATTGTTGTCTATATTTATAGGACTAAACTAATTTAATTTATTCATTTTCTTTACTCTTGCTTTAGGCCTCACCCTTTCAATGTAGACAGAAGAAAAATAAAATCTTCTTCTATAAGAGAAGACTTATAAAACCAATCATGAATGATTCGAGGTGTTCTTAATTAATTGTTTATCTTCTTTGATTCTTTCTTAGAAGGTAGTTAGCGTTATGGAATTGGTGGAATTGATTGGTTTATTTTTTTTATGCAAAAAAAGATAAAGAAAGTAACCCTCATTTCCTCAAGAATTCAAAATGCTTCTGTCTTTCAATTCAATTATGCAACTTTTCAAAGTTATCATGATTTTAAAGAAATACTCAAACATCCAAAAGCAGAGAAAAATGCCAGCAGTATTTTAGAGCTCTCTGTCATTGAAGTTGCTCAAGAAATAGAAATAGCCAATTACGCTTTTTGATAAAGGAAAAGAGAATGTATAACTGTATATGCCTTCTGTTATCATTTATTTAATGCAAATTACTATATTTGAAAGGCTTAACTAAACATGGGTATTTCTTATCTCCAAGAACATTTCACTTTTTTCAATCCTTGTGTCTGTTTTTGCATTGGAATCTTGTCATAAACTTGGCTAAAATGTACAGTCTTCTTTATAAAGAAAAACCTCAAAAAAAAAAAAAAAAAGTGCATAGTATTCTCTATAATGCTGGTTTTTCAATCGACTAATATTTATATATACCAAATCAAATTTCACGCGTCGCTCTACAGAATCGATATTTATACGTAAGAAACTCGAGTAATGTATTTATTTTCCCCCGAATTTTTTTTTTCCTTTCCAATTTTACTGTTTATTGTTAAGAGGCCTGGGATATGAGATGTTCAAATAATCATGTTTTCTTAGCACATAAATATCTGTCAATATACCCCACCAGTGCTGTCAAACTCATTAATTCTCAAACTCTTCATGATACATAGATACAAGTCAATTTAATCAAAGCTCCATCCTCACATTTCCAAAGAATAATACAAAACTCCATGTACAATTCCAATAAAAATTAAAAAAAAAAACTCAGTCTCAAAATCACCTTCTTCATTGTGACCTCTCTCTTTGAAGCTCCTGCTATTAATTTGATTCCCTACCAGCCTGCCAATTCCATTTCTAAAATATCCCTATCACCGCCCCCTCTCTCTCTCTCTCTCTCTCTCTCTCTCTCTTAAAGCTCACTGCCAAGGTTGCGCCCCTTTTGCTAACAGATTCAGAGAGGGAATTGTAAACAAACAATTGCCATCTTTGTGCAGTTTTAGTTTGTTCTGCCAGCATTGCAATTGCAGGTTTAAGAATATTTTTGTTCTTGTGAGTCCACATGGGAGGACACTCTTACTGTTACAAGCAGAAGCTAAGGATAGGCCTTTGGTCTCCTGAGGAAGATCATAAACTTATAAAGCACATAACCAAGTATGGCCATGGCTGTTGGAGCTCTGTCCCCAAACTTGCAGGTACTAAAAACTTCATTAGTAAGTTCATTCTTTTATGGGGTTTTTTTTTAGCAAAATGCAAATTTTTTTAAAAAACTAAAAACCAAACTTTTTGATTTTTTGACAGGATGGCAAAGATGTGGGAAAAGTTGCAGACTGAGGTGGATTAACTATTTGAGACCTGATTTGAAAAGAGGAACATTTTCACAAGAAGAAGAGAATTTGGTAATAGAACTTCATACAGTTCTAGGCAACAGGTATTTTACATTATATACATACAATCATACTATATATGTGTTTATATATATACATATATATAGACTAATAATATAAGTTATTTCATCAGATGGTCTCAGATTGCTGCACAATTACCAGGAAGAACTGACAATATAATAAAGAATTTTGCAAAAATATTCACTCGGTTTACAAGTCTTAAGAATTTTGCAGCCAATTTGTATTCCCCAATTTGCAAGTGTTGATATATTTTAAAGTTATACTTCCAAATCCAACTACGGCTGTTTACTAAGTTTCAAAGCAGTGAATGTGGTGTTTTCTGCAACTTTGTATTTGTGAAAAATCTCTATCATGTTGATTTAGCATCTAGGTTACTATCAATCCTTGTAAGGATTTAGCTTCTCAGAAGCACACTGGAAATTACAAGTAGTGTGAACTTAAGTAAATAGACATTACACTGAAAGGAAAACCTCTGATTTAACGTTTTTTGGTACGGTTTTATCCTAAGATATTCTACGCAGCAACTATTTAGTTTTTGGAAAGGTTGTATAAAGTTTGAAGCTAAGAAGAAGCTTACAAATGATACAAGAATGTTCTCTCAAACCATGTGAAATAAACTTGGAATAATTCCACCTTTTTAAATACAAGTGAAATATTCTGAATTGTGGGTTAATGATTTAGGACAAATTTGGGGGTTACTTTCTGGATTAAGTATGGAACTGATTTCAAATTTCAGACTTTGTTTGATCCATGGATTTATTCAGCGAAAAGCCTAAAAATACTAAAAAAATCTCTTCATCTTAGAGTTCCAGATTTAAAGTAAAGCTACAGATTAATATGTGTTGTCCCTGTATTTGAGTAAAAAAACCATACCATCTTGGTCAAATCCTGCACTAACTTTTCCCATTTACACCTTCAGATTTTACGTCGTGTACAAGATTCCTACACTAAGTTTTCTCATTCACAACAGCGAGGTAACATGTCATGTATGCTTTAGAATGCATGTCAGTTATTTTAGTATTATCTTTAATTTGCGACCTTGGCGTTTGAACGTTGGTGAATTGACTCAAATATAAGTTCTCTACTCATTTATTTTTTGGGTTTTCAAGTACTGTGATTTTCCATTTGCAACCGATGAACTTTCACAATTTATTTGTTTATGCTTATTTTCTATTTGCGCATTGAAATATTTTTTTGCAGGTTTGAAGAGAATAATTGGAGGATTCTAATACCAAAAGATTATGTGCTTATTTGCTTAGTTGTTAATTGATAGCTAAGTTGTCCATATAAATTAAATCTTATGTGCTTATTTGCTTAGTTGTTAATTGATAGTTAAGTTGTTCATATAAATTAAATCTTATTGCTAAGTTGAAAGCATGATTAGGTGTAAGTATAAATTCTCTAAATGGTGGTACTTATGCTTACCTTGACTATTGTGGAAGTTCAATTGTTGTCAATGTTTAATGAGATTATTGATTACATTCTTCATATGTGACATTTGCATTCAAATCATGGAATTCACATGAATTGTTGCCAAGTGGGCACACCTCATAGCATTAGCATGGGTGACATTTGAGTAATCCCTAAGAGGGGATAAAAGTAAATCCGACCCCAATAAAAGGGGATAAAAGTGGATAAGAAAAACCGGATGTGGCTTGTGTTAGTGAGACAGGGTGGACGTACCTAAGAACGTGCCAAACTCCAACTTATATTTGACTAGCTATCGGAATTTTGAGCTTTTATCTGTCTTGACAAATAATATTATTTGTTTCAATTAAACTACCATATATAACTTTCTCATTTTTTTGGCATTTTTGGGTGATTTTTTGTTGTTTGTTTCATGGATTTTTTTTTCCGAGATCTACGCATTGGACTTGAAAATAATTATGCCAAAACAGATAATTTGGAACCAAATTTTGAACTTTTATCGTCCTGGACAAATGCTATTATCTATTTGTATACGAACATGTACTATTATCTATTTCAATTAAACGACCATAACCTTCTAATTTATTGTCATTTTTGGATGAATTTTTTTTCCTAGATTTACGTATTGGACTTGAAAATTATGTCAATTGAAATAGGTAATCTGGACCCATATTTTGAGCTTTTATCTGTCTGGACGGATAATATTATTTGTTTCAATTAAACGATCACAACGTCTTCATTTTTGGGTGATTTTGTTTTTATTTCAAGATCTACCTACCTATGGGCTATGGATGTCAATTTTACAAAGGAGTATGTTTTTATTACATTCATGCAACAAAATATGATTTCACGTTTTAGTTTAAATTTTTAATTTTTTCCTCCCATGATTTCATAGTTTTTAAAGCATAAAAGGGTTTTTTTCCTACCAAAACAAGTGCAAATGATTTCATAGTTTTTTTTTAAATTCTTGATTGGTTTATAGAGTTCTTCACTAATCAGATCTAATTATCTGGAATCTTGTAAAGAACGGTTGGAAGCTGGGAAGTTGCAGAGGGTAGTTTTTGTGATAATGAGCAAGTCCCCCAATGAAGTGTTGGAGAAGTGGAATTTCAGTATTCAGACTGATAAGGACATCGGCGAAAATAAGTAATATATATAATCTTGATCTACAATAACAAATTCTTAAATATGCTGATATTTTTGGAAATGTAATTCACATTTGATGTTTTTAAGTGTCTTTACTATGATGACAGTGTGTCATGAGAAGAGTGATAAAAAAATTATGACAGAGACAAGCAATTATGAGACAGATCACATACTCGCCATGCTCGATGAACCTTGTAATACTCACTATGCATTCTCTATTGGCCTTCATATATGCTTATTTTTATGACTGTTTTACCAATTTAAAATTTCCATCATTATTGGATTCTTTAGCAGGTGTGTTTGATGTGTTGGCATAGGCTGACAAAGATGTTGAAAAGAAGTTGCATTCACTTGGATTGAGAGTGACCCTAAACTGATTGTCAATCCTCAAATGGTGAAATTGCATTCTTTTGATACCAAGGTAGCATTTTGATTTCCCAACTTCAACACCAAGTCTTATTCTAAGAACTACTTGTTGGCTAATATATTCCTCATCTTTATTTATATTGTAATACAGTTTATTTAGTTTTTTTAAAGGAAATCCACATACGAGACTTGATTTATGGACTTTGTTGCAGTGTATATGTTCTTTTTCTTCAGTGCCTTATGTATCAGTGTTAAATTTTGTTTGATTTCCATAGCATTGTTCTTGGATTTTGAAGCTTTTGGATGCACATCTCATACCCGAAGGCGTTGGCGAGTGAGTGGAAATGTTTTATTGCAGAATTTGAGGCTAGGACAAAGGAGGAGGAGGTTGTTGAGGATAGTACGCTGGTGTACAAAGATGCTTAGGTATCTGTATGTGTCTGTACGTATGTCTATATTTGTGTTCGTCTATATTTCTCTTATCATCTGTTTCCACTTCTCTCAATTTGCTTTATGCTATTTTGGTACTATTAAAGTAGTTTGAGTTGTGAATAGAACACTAAATTGTTGCTTTCCGCAGGCTACACTCCGCTGGGCATTTGCTGGACATATGTTTGTGCAAACCAGGTCTAGATCATATTGAGCCAGGCAAAGGCTACCATTTTCCTGATGGGTATGATTTAATCATTTAAACAATGTACACCTTAACTCAACTGTAAGCTTTTGTCCCAAGTTATATGGGGTTTCTTTTCATGAAGCCTTACCCAACTATTTGGAGCCTTGTTGCCCTATTATTGTTCCCATTATGAAGAAGATTAAGATGGGCAACTGTTTGTTGAAACTATTGCCAACATTGTTAGCAATATGTATTGCATATTATACATTTTACATCTAGATTTATCATATGATATATAGCACAATTTGAATGTAAATATCTTGGTTAGGCCTAAACTTTTCACGAGTTTTAGTTAGTCAGTGACTTAACATCATGGGTTTCTCCTGAGATCCACCGTCTTATAGGATTCGTAGCTATGAGCTTAGTAATTAATTAGAATATGGTTAGAATATTTGGTGCTGCCCCATGATATATCGAATTGGCAAGAGTAATGTTGTATGTTAATTCCATACATTAAGAGCCTCTGTCAGTGAGTAAGCATGTAACACCCCTTAACGTTGACTATTTGGTCATTGGTGGAATAATCTCTATTCTAGCTTTACCTTTCAAATTTCTAAAATAGATAATAAGAGTCCATTTGGATTAGCCTCGAACAATCACTTATTGAGATTATTGCGATATTTGAGTCGGTTCGGCAAAAAAAAATTCAGTTTTTTTATAACTTTGTTCCACTTTAAAGTCAAAATGACAGCTTATATCAGAAGTTGAAGAGCCTATTAAAGAAAAGATCTCTTATTCCCACAACAATACCAAACAGGCTATAGCACAGTTCCATTTATGTTTTCCTATATTTGGCAGTGCTTGTCCGATCAGTTTGTGGAGTTATTTTCTGTTTACGGACCTACTTTCTTCGAGTTAACAGTTTAAAATTCATCTTTTGCCAAGCCATATGTTGAATACAAAGGCACAGTTCTACAGAATTAAACGCAAAGTAAGCAGAAGGAATTAGAGCCAAGCTAATAAATTAGTTTCTAGGGGAGGAAAAGTATGTTTTCTTTCATTGTCCTTTTGGCTCTGTTTGGTTCATGCATTTAGTAGGGTAAAGGAAAGGAAAGGTTTTTTGTTTTTTTTTTTAAATTGTTTTTTTTAGTGAAAACAACTTTCATTGTTTGGTTAATAGACAAAAAGAGTGGAAAATTTCAGAAAGGTAAAGAAAATGTAGGAAGTACATTAAAATTTTTACATTTTGTGACTCACTTCCCTCCCACTTCTTTCTTTTTTTTTTTTTTTTTTTTTTTTTAAGTTATAACTATATGCTGCAATGTTTTTAGTATTTTTGGGTATGTCTCCATATGTTTCAGCTTGTAAATTGGATAGGATATTTTTCCTTTTCAGATGGTTGTAGAGGAATTCTTGGTATAAAAACCATATCACCTTGATGATCTCCAGTTGCTATTTCGGCGCATATTAGATTTCGAGTAAATTCATGACAAATAAGACGTGTTCCATTGCAGAGTCCTTTTGGTGGATCTATGTTTCGAAGAAGCATGATTGGAGCTCTTTTTTTTAAATGTAATGTGTAGGGAGGAAGTCCAATTGGAGTTAGAGAGTTAAGGAAATCTTCATATTGTCCTTGTTCATGTGGATCAATAGCTTTGTCTATGGCTGTATATTCAATTTCTTGACCTGGGAATTTGTTGATTAGGAAGTTGTTTAGTTCGTTCACAGTTTCATTTGTAGGTGTTAAAATAGCAGAAGACGTCATTGTTGTCGCATTTTCTTGGTATATATGTAAATCTGGAAAAACTGATTCTGTTAGAGAGTTTACTGAATCTATTGTATTAGTCCAAGGAATAATCATTGAAGGTGGGATTTGTATTTGTTTGTCATGGTTCATTGATTCAGTTCCATTTCCTACTCGAAGTAGAAAAGTACTGAATGAGGGATCTGATTGTGCTCGCATGTTTGTTGTTAATGTTAATTTTGTGAGATAATCCCAAATTGGTGATTTTAATAAGCTTGTATTTATTGTTTCTTCTCGTGAGGCTTTGGGAACTATTGGAAGTACTTGTCGGAAATCACAACCAAATACTACAATCTTTCCTCCAAATGGTAAATTACACTCGTTGATATCTCGAAGCATTGTGTCAGTTGCTTCTATAATTTCTCTTCTTGCCATAGGTGCCTCATCCCATATTATTAATCTACAAGCTTTCAGAAGTTTTGCAAGATTACTTTGTTTGCTAACATTGCAAGTCATAGTAGGATCTACTTCAACAGGGATTTTAAATCGTGAGTGTGTTGTTCTTCCTCCTGGAAGATTAGAGGCAGCTACTCCTGAAGATGCTGTTGCGAGAGCTATTATTTTTTGTGATCTTATTGTGGCTAATATTGCGCGGTAAAGAAATGTTTGTCCAGTTCCACCTGGGCCATCTATAAAGAAACATTCAGGTTTGTTTGTTAAGACATTATGAATAATTTGGTCATATATGTTACGTTGTTGTTTATTTAAAAGAGAAATTGATGTTAAATCAACTGTTGAGGGAATAATATTTTGTTCGTCCTGAATCTCTTTGCAATCTTTAGTGTCAATATTGTTAAGGTTCTTAGGTTTTGTAATTCCACATTGTTCAGTTGTTTTCCCCATTGATTCAAGAGTTTGGTTAATGTCTTGTAAAGCTTTGTAGTTAGCTTGCTCTGGGGTTAATGTTATGTCTTTCATGTAGTCTTCAGACATGTATGTCTTATATTTGTCCCATAAATGTTGAGGATTGTTAGGGGTACAATAAGCTAGTATGGTTGCAAATAGTCGGCGTAGTGAATTGGACATTTCATATAGGATTGCTTCTTGTAAGCATTCTTCAATGCTGTTGTCAGCCTGACATAGATTTAGTAAAATTGCAGCTTCTCTAAATGTTGGTACTATTTTGCCATTAATAGTTCTTAAGTATTCATAAGATGTTGGAGCGCGAACATGATTTAATAAAAGTCTTAGAAAATATCTTTCACCTTCACTTGGATTTGCTATTATAATACGTCCAATAACTCGTTGTTTTTTCCTCTCAGTCCATATTTTGTCCTCTGGCCACCAAACATAATGTTCAGGAAATTCTCGGTATAGTAAGTTTTTCTTTCGGACGTCTTCGTTAGTTCGATTCATTAGGAAGAATTGAGTAAGCATTGTTTTTGAGTATTTGTTGTTGCTAGCAATATATTGTAAATTGGTTGTTTTTTGGAATGTAATCATTTGTGAATTTTCTAAATGAAGTTGTAGTTTAATAACTGCTGGAAATGTTTCATTCATAGGGAATCTGTAAATTCTCCACATTGCTTCAGGAGCAGCTACCCATCGGGCAGTTTGATATTGTTGTAGTTCATCGATTGTGTTTGAACATTAGGAATTTCAGCAGAAACATAAGAATCATATTCATCAGATGATGTGATTTTGGAATCTTTTGCTAATATTAGGAGGAAATGTGCATGAGGTAGACCTCTTTTTTGGAATTCAATAACATATGTGTATGCAGCTACTTTCCCGAATAATTTGTTTGTAAGAAGATCATATTTAAGGTCATGTAATTTACTGTGGAATATACGAGCAATTAGATCTGGTCTATTTTGAGTGTTATCTGTAGGAATAAGTTGTTCAGTAATTTCGGGCCAAGAAGGATTGCAGGTTATTGTTAGGAAAAGATCAGGTTTGCCATATTTCTGTACTAAAGTCATTGCATCAATATAACGTTTCCTTAAATCTCGTGGACCACCAATAAATGAACTTGGTAATACTATTCGGTGGCCAATTGTAGTAGGATTTGTTTCTCCTTGCATTACACTGTCCATTACTCCTTGGTATAAATCAGCTCGTATAACATTTTGATTTAGTCTGAAGTAGTCAAATCTTGATGTTTCTATTTTGATGTACATATCAACCACATATTGTTGGAATAAACGTCCTGAGTGAAGTATGATTGATGTGGTGTTGGGTCTAATTTGTAATTTGTAACAGTAATATTCTCTACAAGAGACAGAGCCTCGTTTCCTTTGATTGGTTCGAAGCACTGCAAGTTATAGTCCAAAAAGGCTAGCTTAGTAAAATCAAGTACAAATTTGCACTGCAATGTAGTAGTTGCAAAGTGTAGTAGTACTACCTGTTTCTTCATGTTGTAGGATTGTAGATGTCGATGTTCTTCTGGGATTTATTGGAATTGTTGTAGTAGATGTAGTGATTTGATGTTGGTGTGTGTATATAATTCCTTCGTGCCATCCAGGTTCACCGAGTAGGAAAAGCAAAGGATATTGTAGTGGATCATAGCAACCGTAATAATACCGTATAGTTTCGCTCTGTCCATCGTGTTTGTGGACTTTAATGTCACGCTCTCTATGGTTGTCGTTGTTTTCATGCTCAATCCATACAACAGCTATTTGTGAAACTGTAGGGCTGTTGTATACTCTTTGATCTAAATCAGGTGTTGCTCGAATTATAATTTCGTATGTTTCTAAATTTGGAAGATTTTGTAGATTTTTGAAGAATGTGCTGTATGGGTTTTTAGATATAATAGACATTAATTTGGTAATTATAGGCGCTGTGAAGTTTTCGTATTGTGCTGTTCGATAGTGCAATTCATTGTCTGTATCGTAGAAGTAAAGTTGTAAGTATGTGGGTTGTGTGTTGTTAGGTTGTAGATGGTTAATAAAATGATATACTTGTCCTTGTACTCGGAATGTGTAAATGCCTTTGGTTTTGTTGCATAAATCCTTGTCGTAGGCAACGCCTAATGAAGTGAATGCAAATTTGTTGTTGTATGATCTAACATATTGTCTAAATGATTGGCTCTCTTCCGTGTTAGCAGTGTATAAATCATATAAGTTGTTGTTGATGTTGTTGAGTTGAAGAGATATTTTTCCTTTATTGCAGCAGAAATTTTGAGTTTCATATTTGAATAATATTGCTTTACAAAATGTACACGTTGTTGGAGGAGGTAATGTTGAAGGATATGTTGGGATATTGTCACTTTTTGCTTGTTGCAATTTAAATGAGCTATTTTGAAGTTTATTTGTATGTGTGTATTTATTGATGTCTTCATTTGTTAAGCTTTTATCATGTATTATAGTTTCTTTTGATTCAACTGTGCGCTTTGCCTTTATATATTGTCTTTGGGTTCGATAGCGCTTCTTTTGTGTCATGGTTAGATTGGTATGTGAAGCGAATGTTGAGATATTTTGTTTGTTTTTGCCTTTTGATGACATGTTGTCTTTATAGGTCTGCGTTAAAGTTTAAGTATAAGCATAATAACATTATGAAAGAGGAAATCATAAGTAAATGGAAAGAGTAGGAATGGAAATAGAGCTATATTAAACTATGTGCAGTTATGTAGTTAAAAGAAGATAATGTATCCATACAAACATAATGATAAAAGAGAGCTGAAATTGTAAATGCAAAAGATGTACATGTTCTGAAAGTTGAAATAAAAGAAGAAGGAAAATACAAAGATTTGTTTGCGTGATAAATATAACACAACTGATAATGATTATTTTGACTGGAGAAGAATAACCGTGTCAAAGTTGACATTAAAATGTGGAAAATGTTTACTCTAAACACATAAAAGAAAAAGACTAAAGAGAGTTAGCAAAATGATAGTTTTCTTGTAGCTTTCATGCTCACTTTTACCGTTTTACTCAATAGTCATGTTTGTTCTTATGCTGATTCTTAGGCTTAGTTTGATACGCATATGGCTGTTTAAAAGTAGCTTTTGAAATTTATGCTTGGTTCATGGCTGGTGGGAATGGTCAGGTAAAGATCAATGTGTTTAAAGTTGTGATTACAGACAGCTGCAACCATTTTACAATATCAGACTTTACAGATTGATCTGTACGTTTAGCTGGTCAGTCTTCAAAATATATATATAGCATGGGTAGTAACATGGATCCATTTTGGTGGCAAACTTAAGAAATAAAGTACGTAAATGTTGTTGAAAAGATTAGTGGTCGGGAATCCTCACGTGACATTGAATCTAGCTAGCTAGTGTGTGTGGGTGGGAAGATGCCTAGGCCAGGCCCAACACCTTATGAGTGTGTGAGAAGTGCTTGGCACAGTGATAGGCACCAGCTCATGAGAGGTTGAATCATTCAGCAAATTTTCAGGTTCTGGCCACTTATTTTTTGTAGCTTATTTGTCACTGTGTAGTATATTTTTTATCTGTTTTTATTGATGTTCAGCTTGTTTGTTAGGGTTGTCCATGAGAGTCACAGTCCTGTAACTAAAAAGAACAGGGAATGGCAAGAGAAGCTACCAATTGTTGTGTTCAAAGCTGAGAAAATCATGTACTTTAAAGCCAATTGTGAGGTTTTTCCTGTTAATTTCAGTGAATCTTTGTGTGGATTAATTTGGGTTTCTCAGATTTTTTACTCTATATTTTGGTTTAATGTAGATTATTTTTTGTGTAATTTGAAATTGTTAGGCTGAGTATGTGGATCTTCAAACAGTATGGGACCGGGTTAATGACGCCATTAGCACAATTATTCGAAGAGAAGAGAGTGCTGAAACAGGAGAGCTTTTGCCACCTTGTATTGAAGGTACTTGTATTTCACTCATTTAATGTTATTGCCCATTTTTTGGGTTTACCTTTCAAATAATGTTGTTGGGTTGTTATTGTTTAGGTTCAATATTATCTCCATGTTAATGCCACTGGATTTTGAATTATGGATTTTTCTCAGGTTGAAAAGCATTTTGTAATCAAAGATGGTAAGAAACGGGGAAATGTAGTGTGAAATATATGTTTGTCTGTCTTTCCCCATTGGCCCTTGTGTTGAACGCAGTTGTTTTCCAATTGGTATAAATTTATTGGCCATTTTTGAGTTCAGCTATCAAATAATGCAGTTGGGTTGTTATTATTTCTGTTGCATATTAGGTCGAGGTTAATTCCAATGGATTTCAATTATGTAGAGTTCTTAGCTTGAAAATCATTTTGTTATCAAAAAGAGTTATAAATGGGTAAATGTAGTGTGTAATATATGTGTATTTATTTCTCCCTTTGCTGTAATTTTCAGCTGGCCTTGAACTGCGCTATGTTCCAGTAAAAGCATCAAGAAGCCAACGTCAAAGTAATCCAAGAACCTACCTTCCCTCAACAGCTGAAGAACACAATTTTGTCCCTCGAAAAATTTCGGAGAACAGTACTGTTGGACAAAAACTCTGTTCACCACCAATCCACTCTAGCAATCAATTAACATTTGGAAGACCACTTGAAACTGCGGATTGTATCCATTTAGAATCCGGATGTAAGAGATACATAACACAAGATAATAATGCTTCACGCAATTTTCCCTTGTCACATAAGCAAACTCAGTTTATCCCAATGGAAAGTAGCTCCTTATCGGATGGGTTTTCAGTTAATCCGTTGTACTATGGTACCGACTTTCCACTCGACTTGTCCAAGCTTCAATTCAAAATACCAAAAGACTCGGGTAGTATAGCTGTTGGTACACAAATTAATTCATCAGTAGCAGAGTAGCAGAATCTGCTAAGGTGGGTTCCTTGCAGAACGTAATTTCTTCTGACCGGAAGGAAAATGCATCAAACAGAACCACTCAACCAGATTCGAGGGACAAACATGGAAATTCATCTGTGCCGGAGTGTGACTTATCCTTTAGATTAGGTTCGACTCGTGACAGAGATGAAATTTGTTCAATCAGTTCTGAAGAGGAAGGAAAGTTCAGGCATTTCTCTCCATCCAGAAAGGAGTTTCCTTTCTTCCCTATGAAGAGTGCTAATGAGCCCTTTGAGTTCCGTGCAAGGAAATGGAAGCCCAAGGGTGAAGGTGAAAACATCGAGGAAGCTGTTAGGAAGCGCAAGGCGCCATTTAACTACAATGTGGAGAATGAGCAGTTTTTCTGCGTACCAGGTTTTAGTTTCAACCCTTTATCTGGTTGTATGAAAAGGCCAGCTTCGTAAACAAATTTTCCCAATCGGATTATATACAGTTTTTGTTTGAAGGAAATCTTAGATGCCTCGGTAGATCTCTTTGGACTCTTCTTTGCAGTTGTTACTTTCTATGTATTTTTATTGTGAGGTTTCACATGTTGTAGATGAGTTGCAAATTGCAATGATGCGCCAACTCAATTATTAATTGGTTGTACGAGTTGCTATTGGAGAAGAATTGGGACACGTACCGAGTAGAAAAATTACTAAGAAGCTGGGATTAGCTAAATATTGCAACTCTAAATTTAAGTTCATTGCTTTAGATTAAGTAGCTTTGTCGTTCTAATTGAACAGGATATTATTCAATGGAAGGCATGATGTAAAGAAGGGGGAGAAAAAATATAAGAATGGTACGAGATTAATGAAACATTTAAATTGTGGGGGGTTATTAAATCCTGAAGCTACAAAGGCTGCTTCAAATTCCACGCACAGCAGTCTAGTGGATATGTCTTCCACAGTTTTTGGGTCCTCTACGTGCAATGGGCCTCTCTCTTGTGGGATCACCGTACAGTGGTCAAATTAATAGTGTATAATGTACAAGTACAATAATAGTTTGACTAATGCAGATATGCAGGTAATTTTTTGTTTGAAACAAGCAGTCAGAGATGAACAACAGTGTGTGAAATCAAATTAATGTCTCTGGTATCGTCACCTTGCCCATGAATCCATGATACACATACATATACGTATTTGAGTGTATATCTTTTGGTCTTTAATTTGAACCATTTCAGGTTTTAGTTAATACCCATGGTTGTCAAATGTGGATATGTATCGTGAATCAAAATGATACATGTGAATCGAATTGGGATTCAGTTCTAGAATCGACAGTAGCATGGCTTTAGATTCCTTTATTTGTTGTTTCTGTCCTTTTGTTTACACATTCCATTGTTCCTGACATTATCTCTGTCTTGTCCTTTGCGTAATAACCGCTTCTTGTTACCCCATCGTATACTTAGTCTTGCTTCAGACCATTTTAATTATGAATCTTCTCCTTAAAATTTTGAAGTAATATCTGTTCACCGTATAAAGCTCCGAGTCCCATAACAATTGATTGTGTAATTCCTGTAATGGATATGTTAATAGTTGCATTTAACATTTCATTATGCGGCTTATATACTAAGATTGTTCGGGAGACATGGTCCAAATCTGGTGAAGAAATGGTAATTTCAAATTGCATTGATATGGGGGGAAATGAACGGTTTACCAGTTGGGAAGCTAGATATTATAGAGTTAAAAACTTGTTGGACCGATAAGTTCAATCAGATTTGGAGATTGTAAGTTCAATAATGAAAAGTAATTCTTGGCAAAACCCTACATAGAAGTGCTTTTCTGGATCTATAAACCCTAATGAAAGATGTGGCATTTAACTCTAAAATTCGGTAACAATCAGTTTATGTGTTCATAAGTGTTATATTCATGGTTGCTTCAAAAGGTTGGTGAAATGAAAATAGATAAACATTTTAGTGGAAAATAGAGCGGAATTGTGTAGTACAATAGTGGGGGGCTTATCGTCATTGCTGGGAAATAAGTAAATTCATAGAGACAAGGGAAAGAATTCAGCAGAAAAGGGAGTATGGAAAAATGCATAGAGGTGTCCACAAAGTAAAATCTAGTGGAAAGTCGTAGTTTTTACTATTGTCTACTATGGGTGTTCCTTTCATTTGGTTTTCTGGTTTTGGGTTGCGGCTTCTCTAAGCTGGATATATATGCATTCTATTTAGGGTACTTTTTATCCGTGTGTATTTTGGGGAGGGCACGGTGAGGGTATCATTTTGTTGGGGTTTTCCGTTATGCTCATAACAACTATGGTACAATTATAAGGTGTTTTTTTATTTATTTTTTTGGCTCTTTCGGGTTGGATGTGGGAGATTTAGGCAATAATGGAGTCCGCATGTTTTGAGTTTTGCTCTCAGTTTTCTTCAAGGGCTGGGCTTCTTTGGATCGAATATCACGTCCTCTAAACTTCTTCATGGATATCATAGCAGCTGGGCAGCCCCTCTATTCAAAGTATGGAACTGTTTTTAAGAGTGCTCAGCATTCCCAGAGAACTCCCTGTTTGGCGTTCAAATGGTTCTTATGAAGTGCGGTTTATTTGGTTGAGCAATGACATTGACAAATAAATTCAAAATTTTGAATTTTGTGAGCCCGTTCACATATTTTGGAAATTTGGAATATTTAATGTTATATAAGCACGGAAGAAAATACAAGGGAATCAGTTTTCATCATCGTTTTCCTTTGCAGTGCTTGTTGATTGCTTTATATGGTCTCTTTCTGTTTAATTTGTGATTAGGGATATTCCAAATGTAAGATGGGTAATGAATGACATGCGAAAACAAAATTTGGTAATACTGATATCACTTCAGTACAATTAATGTTTAGTCAATAAAGTTGGCATTATATGAAGTGATGCTGTAATTTCCAGAATCAGATTTCTCTGGTTTTTAAATTTGGTGATAAGACCAAGAATTTGGCTGATCTACATGTATGGTTGTACACTTGTATATGTACTTATCTGCAAGATTTAGGCACAATGTGTATTTTTATCAGTTCGTGTAAATTAATTAGGCAATTAGTGTTATTACAATTACTTTTACCACTCTCTAACAGTTTATTTGTCTAACAAGCAGTATCAATCAAAGATTCACACAAAGTTTTTAATTAACACTAAAATAAAATCAGAAAATTACCTGTAAGCGCAAAGGCAAACGGAAACTGCAAGATTTGGAGGATTCTTTAATTTCACGTGTAAGGAGGCAAGAACCTAATCACAGATTTCAAACCCCGCAATCAGTTGAATATAGATGTATTAAACAAAAGGGAAAAGAAAAGGGGGCAGAAATTGTACCAAAGTCAGCGGCGATGGGAGATGAAATTTAGCGCAGAAATATGCATGGCGGTCGGTAGCTACTGAGAGAGTAGAGGAAATGTGTTTAACGATGACGAGAGAGAGAGAGAGAGAGAGAGAGAGAGAGAGAGAGAGAATGATTAAAATCCAGTGAGAGTGTGAGGCAGAAGGCCAAAGAACACAACAAGTGTTATACGTGGACGCATACAGATTAAGTTAGTGTCTATTTGCCAGGCTGAGCTGAAATGAATAAAACACCCGTAATTCACATATGTGTTTATTGGATTTTGTGATAGCAATAGTGGTAGAGAAATCCACTTAAAATAGCAAAGTTTGTTTTTCATCTTAGATATTTGTTGTAGAAGATAACGATTTCAGGCGGTTGTCCAATGGCTATTCGAGCTTCAAAGCGGTGGAGGACAAAGAAGCTGAGAGTTGTCATAATGTATAAAGTGAAGTTTAGTTTAGAGGATTTAATTGACATGAGTTTGACAATATTTTGATTAAAAAATGACATATAATTAAAAAGATTATTCCATCTGTCTCATATTAAGAATAGTTTATGTTAATTTTTCATGGCTCATTTTAAGAGTCCTCTTTGAAAGGTCAAAATACTTTAATACACACTTTCTAAATTTGCAATTTATTATATGTAACTCTTCCTTCATTTTTTGTTTATGTGACAGTATAAATTTTAAGTTAAAAAAGAGCATTATTAGAAAGTTGAAAATCTCACTAAAATCAATGTTGTCACCTTAATAAGTTGGAATTCCCAAAAGAGATTCTTAATATGGGACGGAGGGAGTATCAAAAATGGAATAATCTATATTAGATTTGGGCTAAAATATTACATATGCTACATTTGCAGTTTCAATTTGAGAGAAGCTGAATTATATTGGGGCAAAAAAATGACATAAATTAAAGGAATTGTATATATTTTAGAGAGCTACAGCTCATAGGTAAATGTACATATACTCTAACCTTTACTAAAGAAAAGAAAGACTTAAAGCAATTAGATTTATTGCGTTGTATTAAGTAAAAATGATATTTGAAAGAGGAGTGAATGAAATAATATTTGTCTTTGGATGTCGTATTACCAGCTAAGATGGAATTAATTATTTAGATTTGAAGGAAATTTTCATACAAATGTAATTAGACGTAAGATTGTTGATTAAAATCTCATTTGAGGTGAAAAGTTCGAAAAATTATAAATATTAGTGACCACTTATGAAATAGTTAGTTGTTTTGACATTTTTTGAAATGATTTAGAAACAGCACAAAAATTGTTGACAGAAAAGCAACTCAAATAGCTTCTTTTTTGGTAAGCTTTTCTCGATTTAGTGTATGAGTGTCTTGGAAAGTCAAAGTTCAGAATTAGAGAAGAAGTTCACATCATATGACATACATACAGTTAAAAAAGGAAAGCAAAATAAGGAACCATCTTTTAACTGCATTTGTTTATCTATACTGATGGAGTTTTAAAGGTTTTGCTAAATACCTGAAAATAAAGAGCTTAGCATGTATAAAAGGAGTCCAAGGAACAGAGGTAGCTCGCATATATTAGGAAGTTTTAGGAATAAAGGCAAGCCAATACAATTTTTAGCACACCCATACATGTGAAACTTCTTGTACTTGGTAGAATAACAGTGCACAGGGAAAAAAAGAAGAAGCTAAGCAACACAGTTATATTATAACAGCAACAAACAGCTATAGTATTACAACAATATTAGTTTCAGCATCCTCTCGTTCTTCGTCCCTTTGTACAGATGCGTAGTAGCTTTTGTCTAACCCAAGAAGGTATATTATTACAACAGCAAACAGTTATAGTATTACAACGAGATCAGTTTCAGCATCCTCCCGTTGTTCGTCCTGTTATCTATTTACAGCTGAATACTATTTAAGGGTAGGCCATGCGTCATATCGTTGTTTGGCTTTGTAGATGTTCATAAGTCATGGTCTTCTTCAAGTTCGGAACGGACTGCCAATACATCTGGGCATGCTTGTAAGTCATGGCCATGCACACCACAAAGTTCACAAAACAGGCTGTCACGTTCATCATTTTGAGGGTACAATGAGAGTAGATCCGAGCATTGGTATAATGCATGACCGTATGCACCACATAGCTGGCACGATAACTTGCAAAAGAAATGGAAGGAGTTGGTTTTAGGTAGGCTAAAGTAGAAGTTCAATAGTAGCAGGTGGACATGTATTTTATTTCATTCATGACTTACCGATTCAATTGGAGAGTTGATTTCATCATGAGTGACCATACCTATATGCTTGTATCCTGTACACGCACGGTTGTAAGCCTCAAGAGGTTGGTCAGCACCAAGATCATAGAAAATCCAGGGGCCGTCACAGTTAGGAGTGAAGCAGCGTTGCTGGAGCCATGTACATGTTCGTGCATTATGGCCAAGATCATAGCAGATTTGACACACTTGACTGATATGTGGATCTAATGAAAGAATAAAATATTTTAGCGTATGCAGCGTGTATTGGTGTAGCAGTAATGGTATGTGGTGAATCGATTTGAATAAACGGCTTCGTAATATAGGAACGTGTAGTAAGATGGGTGTATGTTTATTAGACAATTACATAGGAGAATGATAATGGTATGAGAGCAAAATACATAGTATATCAGTACATGTATGTGCATGTACATATTTAATTATTATTGACTGTCTATGCAGCATTTAATGCTGCTCTATAAAGATCACAGAATACATGGCCCAAGTGGAAGTGGCATGTGAATATTCCATGTGAGCACTAACCTTCATCTAATGTGTATTGAGTAGGCTCGTCAGCCTCTTGGATTTGCAGGTGTGGTAGTTCGTTGGTATCAACACTTGCTCCGTGAGAAGGCATAGAAGATGGGCAGTCGTAAGGTCGATGGCCATTCAAGCCACATACCTGACACGGTGTCTGCAGTAACAAAACATAATGTGTTTGCAATAATGTAATGATATTCTGTGTATTCATTAGTAGCAATATTTGTGTTCAAGTAGCTGGTAAGTAAGAGCGTATGAATACTAACCAAAGTATCTACAACGTGGGAATCAGCCACTTCTACGCACAGGAAGTAGCCCGGACATGTCTCGCGATGGCATTTGAAGAACATACGGCCATCACAATTGTGGCGTATCATAACACCGTCGCAATTCAGAATATTGCATCTATTATGCAACGATGGACAGGTTTGTGCAGTATGCCCAAGAATGCGGCATAGTTGACAGTTTTCACTCATCTGGAAAGAGCGAAATGAATAAGGATTTCAATACCCAAAAAATATAGGGGGAAAAAATGTATATGTATAAACAATAATATGTGGAAGGTTTTTTTTTCTATGCGTTGTTGCCACTTTTCTTCACAAGCGCCGCTTTTCTCCCAACTGAACTTAGCAAACAAGGGAACTAAAAAGAAAGGGGGTTTCCTTTCTCTTCTCTTGTTTCTCTGCATATCCTTCCCTAAATCCACAAACCAAACAGATTTTCCCAACAGTCCCCCCAAAACTGATACAAATCCTTGCAATATGCAGAGAAACAAGAGAAGAGAAAGGAAACCCCCTTTCTTTTTAGTTCCCTTGTTTGCCAAGTTAAGTTGGGAGAAAAGCGGCGCTTGTGAAGAAAAGTGGCAACAACGCATAGAAAAAAAAACATTCAACATATTATTGTTTATACATATACATTTTTTCCCCCTATATTTTTTGGGTATTGAAATCCTTATTCATTTCGCTCTTTCCAGATGAGTGAAAACTGTCAACTATGCCGCATTCTTGGGCATACCGCACAAACCTGTCCCTCGTTGCATAATAGATGCAATATTCCGAATTGCGACGGTGTTATGATACGCCACAATTGTGATGGCCGTATGTTCTTCAAATGCCATCGCGAGACATGTCCGGGCTACTTCCTGTTCGTAGAAGTGGCTGATTCCCACGTTGTAGATACTTTGGTTAGTATTCATACGCTCTTACTTACCAGCTACTTGAACACAAATATTGCTACTAATGAATACACAGAATATCATTACATTATTACAAACACATTATGTTTTGTTACTGCAGACACCGTGTCAGGTATGTGGCTTGAATGGCCATCGACCTTACGACTGCTCATCTTCTATGCCTTCTCACGGAGCAAGTGTTGATACCAACGAACTACCACACCTGCAAATCCAAGAGGCTGACGAGCCTACTCAATACACATTAGATGAAGGTTAGTGCTAACATGGAATATTCATATGCCACTTCCACTTGGGCCATGTATTCTGTGATCTTTATAGAGCAGCATTAAATGCTGCATACACAGTCAGTAATAATTAAATATGTACATGCACATACATGTACTGATATACTATGTATTTTGCTCTCATACCATTATCATTCTCCTATGTAATTGTCTAATAAACATACACCCATCTTACTACACGTTCCTATATTACGAAGCCGTTTCTTCAAATCGATTCACCACATACCATTACTGCTACACCAATACACGCTGCATACGCTAAAATATTTTATTCTTTCATTAGATCCACATATCAGTCAGGTGTGTCAAATCTGCTATGATCTTGGCCATAATGCACGAACATGTACATGGCTCCAGCAACGCTGCTTCACTCCTAACTGTGACGGCCCCTGGATTTTCTATGATCTTGGTGCTGACCAACCTCTTGAGGCTTACAACCGTGCGTGTACAGGATACAAGCATATAGGTATGGTCACTCATGATGAAATCAACTCTCCAATTGAATCGGTAAGTCATGAATGAAATAAAATACATGTCCACCTGCTACTATTGAACTTCTACTTTAGCCTACCTAAAACCAACTCCTTCCATTTCTTTTGCAAGTTATCGTGCCAGCTATGTGGTGCATACGGTCATGCAGTATACCAATGCTCGGATCTACTCTCATTGTACCCCCAAAATGATGAACGTGACAGCCTGTTTTGTGAACTTTGTGGTGTGCATGGCCATGACTTACAAGCATGCCCAGATGTATTGGCAGTCCGTTCCGAACTTGAAGAAGACCATGACTTATGAACATCTACAAAGCCAAACAACGATATGACGCATGGCCTACCCTTAAATAGTATTCAGCTGTAAATAGATAACAGGACGAACAACGGGAGGATGCTGAAACTGATCTCGTTGTAATACTATAACTGTTTGCTGTTGTAATAATATACCTTCTTGGGTTAGACAAAAGCTACTACGCATCTGTACAAAGGGACGAAGAACGAGAGGATGCTGAAACTAATATTGTTGTAATACTATAGCTGTTTGTTGCTGTTATAATATAACTGTGTTGCTTAGCTTCTTCTTTTTTTCCCTGTGCACTGTTATTCTACCAAGTACAAGAAGTTTCACATGTATGGGTGTGCTAAAAATTGTATTGGCTTGCCTTTATTCCTAAAACTTCCTAATATATGCGAGCTACCTCTGTTCCTTGGACTCCTTTTATACATGCTAAGCTCTTTATTTTCAGGTATTTAGCAAAACCTTTAAAACTCCATCAGTATAGATAAACAAATGCAGTTAAAAGATGGTTCCTTATTTTGCTTTCCTTTTTTAACTGTATGTATGTCATATGATGTGAACTTCTTCTCTAATTCTGAACTTTGACTTTCCAAGACACTCATACACTAAATCGAGAAAAGCTTACCAAAAAAGAAGCTATTTGAGTTGCTTTTCTGTCAACAATTTTTGTGCTGTTTCTAAATCATTTCAAAAAATGTCAAAACAACCAACTATTTCATAAGTGGTCACTAATATTTATAATTTTTCGAACTTTTCCCCTCAAATGAGATTTTAATCAACAATCTTATGTCTAATTACATTTGTATGAAAATTTCCTTCAAATCTAAATAATTAATTCCAACCACATTACTCATAGTTTTTTCTGTGTCAGGCTTTCGTACGTTGAGTAACAAAAAGTATGACTTTGTTTGGGGGGCAAAAAAATCAAAAGTCGAGAGAGATGCCCCTTCTATCCTCTTTCTTTCTCTCCCCTCTTCCACTCTACCTCTTATCCCTTAATGAGGAAGTTACAAGAAAGGATTTGAAGAAAGAGAGTGGATGAGGAGAAAAGCCAAAAGTAAATTAAAATGGTAAATGATTTTCATTTATGGCCCCATTCAGGTCAGCTTTTGGAATGCATAAGTGGTTATTGAACTCCAAACGCTAAAACGAAACTGTTCGTCAAACTAATTTTACAATTGAATTAACATCAAATTTTGGAATGCATAGATGTGTCAATTCGAAAAAATTTCCAATTGGCCGAAAAATATATACCTTTGGCAGCTTTAATTAAAAGCAATTTTTTTGCTGACTGTTGCCCTATGTCCTTTTAACTCAAGTTCACGTGATAAGTTGTTTTCTTTGATTATTGTTTTGCAGGAAGTTACAAGTAAAGGGGTAACAATTTTATTCTACCTTTTGCAGTATGTTGCTGACAGCCATTTTGTGGTTGCTTCCTTGTAGCAAAGCATCAATAACACCATTATCTGTGCTCAGTAATTTGTAAAGTAAAAATGTAGGCGTTTCACCCTTTTACTGTAGACTTGGTTTTTACCGTATGCCTCACGTTGTGGCTGAACTTTTGAATATATGAACTCACCTATATAATTAAGTATCTTTTATGTATACGACTGAACTCCCTCCTACCCCCTTCCAAGAGCGAAGGTTTTTTTTTTTTTTTTTTTGGTTAGGGGGATTGGAATTGGAGGGATTTGCATACAGTGACGAAGTTATATGGTTGTGAGACGATTTTTTGGGGTATATTTATACATTTTTATGGGTAGAATTGGTTTTAGGGAATTGGTATTCGCACTCCATGAAATGCATTGAGTGAACAGTACTACAAAGTGTGTCAGTAGCATCATAGAGTGCATTAGTTCAATTTGAGAGTAGGATATATCAATTCCCTTGATTTTTATATCACCGTTTTTCGATCATAGGAATTGATAGTTTATTATGTTTTGTTGAGTTTGACCGATAGTAGATTAATTTAGATTGGGCTACATTAAAAAGTGCTAAGAAAATGTAATAAGACAAATATATAAGAAGACTAAATTACATTTGGTAACAAAATATTGCACATGACTTTTTGTTTTCAAAATTTAGGGGGCCGATTATATATATTACTGTGTATCTTTTTCTTTTTTTTTTGGCAATGTAAAAGAAATTTTTTTTCCCGAAAAATGGGTGGCCTATAGTCTGCTCTGGCCCCTCCTATACCTCCGCTCTTGTACTCCTCATTGCATAATTTCAATGCTGAACAAAATTTGGTAGGCGCATTTTAGCAGCTCTCATCTGATAAATGGCTTCTCTTCTGTATGTTTATGGACATGAAAAAATTACTTACGACTCTGTAAATCACAAACGATAGTGAAGTCAATGAAAGTGGAAAATTTATATTTCCTCTCTTCAATTAATCTTTATTTGTTTTCTAGAGCCAGTGTTTTTTTGGCCAAATGACCCCAAAATATGTAGGATGCAATTTGAGACTTGAAAGCTCTTTTATTTTCTTTTTGCAACTTCTCTGCTATGTTTCGGAATTTAAGGATGAAGATATGATTAAGAAGAATCACAAGTCCTGTCCATTCTAATTGTGTGATAGTCATATCTTTAAAAGCCAATATCTATCTATCTATAATATATGTAAATGCACTGATCCTCTTAAGTGTTTTGAACTTTTATCAATCGGTACACTTTTGCTTAAGTTATTTTTATTAGACTTTTAATAAGTTTGGTATGCCACTTTTTTTTTTATCCGTCCCCTTAAGTATTTCTAAATAAACATATCTGTTACATATATATATACATGTATCTATTATATATATATATATTTGGATGTAGCTTCACTGTTAAGAATCTATGTTTCTAGACTTAATCTACCACTACCGACTCCTAAACCAGACTTCTTTATATATATATACTAGTGAGGAACTGCGTGCGTTGCACACAGTAATGGTTGTGTTTATGGCTTTTTTTTTTACTTTGGTTGTATGTGTTTGTCTCAGTAGGAGCTTGATTGATGTCTGCTGTATATGGAGCATATAACCATTTATAAGGTTAAGTAAATAAATGATGTGCATAATATAAGTTATTACAGCAATCATAAAAAACTGAGGTAAAACCAAACTTTGATTGAAACTAATGCACATATACAGGATTACTACAGTAAGTACTGAATTTGCTACGGCCATTGCAACTACAAGAAGAGAAATTGGATTCAAAACTATATGTATATGTGAGTGTATACGTCACAATCCTTAATTGCTATTAACCTTGGTAAGAAAATAGTAAGCTACCTGATGTTTTCGTTTCTTTTGGGAGACATCACTTATTTTCCAGCATTTTATGTTGATAACTCATCATCTGTGTCTGAAAATGGCTGAGGTTTTTTTGAATTTTGCACCCAGGAGGATATGCGTCAGCTGGTGAAACAGACCCTGGATCCATTCTGCCGAAAAGAGGTCTCAACAACGGCCAGAGTACCTGACCCACCGTGCAAGATGTTGCTATAGCTTACCTGCAATCACAATTACACCCAAATAACACAATTTAGCTAACACATAAATAAACAAGAGTAAGAGAGATGAAGAAAAGAAGGAAAGGAATGGAAGATTAATAAACACGAATACTTCTAAACATCAATTAAAAGCGTGTCACATGGGGATGATGCGTCTTTATTCTCTACATACTAAGGTTTGTCTTTTGATATTTTAGTCTTATAAATACAGCTGCTTGAAGTTTTCAATCTAAATACTGCTAATGTAGTAGTAGCATTTCTACAGTTCCTTAGTTCTCAAGTTCACGTAGAGGGTAAACGGTGTACAAAACTAATTATACATGAAAACCCTATAATACTATCCTTTTTTTTAAACTACAATCTTACAGAAATACAAATTTGAAATAGGACAAGCCAAAGAATCATAAATTTTCATCGGAAGCTAAACATCTATCAAAGGCCTTAAAAGTGATGCGAAAAAAATTGATACACTCTTTAATTTTTACCTAAGAGGTCTGTCAAATGACACGTTTTTCTCATTGAAAATGAGAATAAGTTGAAAACATAGATATAGAAATGATTTAAAATCAGTTTCATGTGTATACCTGGTAGCTTAAAAGCCCAATCTTCTTGACCAATCTTCGGGAAAAATTATGTCGTATTCACCCTCTATAGTAACTAATGCTGCATCGGTTGGCTTGCATTGCATGTACAGTTCACCTAGAGTCTTGGAAAAAAATAAAAGAAGAAAGGAAAAAACAACAAACAGTGACAATCTTAGTAAAATGAAACAATTTGATTTTTTTTTTTTAAAAAGTGATGAGACCTCAACATTTCATGTAGAAATTGACACATCCAACTATTTTGGTTTAGCTACTCCGTCCATAGTGGCCTGGTCATCATGAATTCGAAAATCGGAAACAAGTTTTTGGCATATTGAATAAAGTTGTGTATATCCAACCCTCCACTTACCTACACTAACATTTCCACAACTTCAATTCCACCAGTTTCTTACAATCAACGTTAAGTTAGTTTTTCCAGCATCGTTAAATGCAAGGGGGGAAAAAGGAGTAGAAATTCTTACTTACTTTCATACTCATTGGACCTGTGTAATGATATTAAAGTTGTTCTGCCTATTTAAATCACGAGTCAGAAAGCAAGTAATTTTTTATGCTATTTCGCTTAATAGCATACATGGTCTTTATTTCTACACAAGTTCTGTAACATTTGGAGAGAATACATTGAATTTATTGTCTAAATTATCTTGTATATTTTTCGAATGAAGTGAAGTATAATCACAAGAGCTGGGCACCGTCAGTAATGCAGGGTTATCAGTTTTGAGATTTCTTTTGGTGTCTACTAAGCGCCTAATCCATTCAGTTGCGAAATCCTGTGTGTTAACCAAAAACTTCAGTATGGCTAAATCGTAGAGGAAAACTAAAATAGCAGGGAAGAATGGTATGTAAGGGATATATAAATTACAAAGTAATTATAATTAATAGATGGCGTCATTTTTTTTTTTTTTGCATCTTTTTCAATAAAATCAGTCTATGTTGTATAATCATACAACACACATGAAGGGGGGTTTGTAAAAACTTTTATACACTGGAAAAGGTTGGCTTTTAGTACACAAATTCGTTGGGGTACTCTTTGTTTATTAATGCCTTAATGCTGTTAATTCCACAGCTATGTACTGTCAACCAATACAAGGCCATATAATCGCGAGAGAGGGAAAGAGAGACGAGCATGTGTGTTAGGTTGTGTTAAATAAAATGTTTCCAAACCCATTTGTGTGCATGTGAACTCTCAATATTGGATTTTTATTTTTAATATATCTCATTTGTGTTGTGTTCTGTTCATTGTTGAATGATATATAGGATACCATTCATAGCAACATTACTAAATTGTGTGTTCATTCTTTAATAAGTCATTTGTTGTTTCTACATATACCCATTTGCAAAGATTCATGGCTATTTTTTTTTTTTTTCCTTTTTTTCTTTTTTTGCACATGTTCTTTATGTGTTCAAGAAGTTTTTTGCTTTCACTGTTTTTTTTCCCTGGGTTTTCGCAGATCAAGGTTAGCACCAAATGATTATGTTATTTTTATTAGCTTGACAATATTTTATTATTCAGAAATTGCTAGCACCCACATTTTCTAACGCTTTTTTCTTTAATTTTCTCGAATCAGTGTTTCTCTGATTTGGTACTTTGAAGGCCATTCAGTCAAAGAATTTAGTTAGCAGCAAACCTGTGGATTTTTTTAGTTCCATTTAACAGGTAATGTAAATTTCATTTATCAAATTCAATATGATTCACTCGCAAACTTGTGGATTTTTTTTTAGTTCTTTTTGTTTAGTAAACTAACATTTACGATTCACTCGCAAAAAAATGTGAATTACTTGCAAAAATTTGCGATTTAGAAGCTACCTTGGGCAGCTTTTGACCAATTACAAAAAAAAAATTATGAGATTGAATGGCAGAAACAAAATTTGTTGCCAAATGGGCCCTAATTATTCTCTAATTTTGCTGACTTTTGTGTTTTTCTTAATGATTTTAGTGTGTCGGTGCACAGAGCAGAGCTTTAGATAACCCTATATATAATTTGGATAATATTTGTTCCATCACAACTAGAGTTGTTTAACACATTAATTATAATGTTTTGATTGGGGATTCCAATAACCCGGTCATTCAAAAAAAAAATTTGTGGTAATTTGATTTGTGGAATTGTGCATTTCTAATGTAATATTGCATTTTCTAAAGTTTACTTTTATATTGATTTTTCTTGATATAAGCATGATCAATGGGCACGGGTCCAAAAAAAAGGATGAAAAAAAAAAAAGAAAAAAATTTTAATTATTTTTTTTCCATAGTTTAAACTAAAGGAATTTATTCTTAATAAAGTGATTTAAGTGCCCATTGATCAACATTGTTCGCACATAGAGCAACAGTATTTTGATTAGTAGGAAACCCCAACAAAGAGATAAGTGATCATATCTATCTTATATGAGGCGATGCACAAAAAATTCCGTACGATCATTCTCTTCTCCGCATACATATTTCACCAACCCATTGTAATTCTCTATCTCTCTCTCTCTCCAAATCTCTCTTTTTAAAAAGATACATGTATGTATGGTATCCTATATATATCACTTTAAGCATCGCATATTTTTTCTTTCTTTCTTTTTTTTTCCTCCTTTTTTTTTCCGCTTCATGCTCGGGCACGATTTTACAACCAAACAACCACAGGATTTTATTGTCGTTATAATCTTCTATCATTTTTGTCTATTTTTTTGTGGTTGTTTGTGAAGATCAATAGTCTTGAATGAATTAAATCTTTGCATTTTTTTGGAGTTGTAGAATTCTTACCATATTTGGTGTCTTTGTTTTGATATTTATGAATCTGTTGTAAAAATTCTAACCATATCTCAGATTAATTTCAAAATCAAAATTAATGAACTGAAAATATATTGTTGTGCCCGTAGAACCAATGTCTTCACTTAAACATCACATGAGTTTAATCTTTTAAAGCATTTGATTTTTTTTCCCGCTTTGTGCCCACAGGCACAGGTTATTACTAGTATATATATACTAGAAGGTGTCACACACACTCCGTGTGTGTAATCAGTTCTCTTTTTTAGCATTTTTTTTTCCCAACTGCTCAAGTAGTTATTTTTAGCCAAACTGTTAAGAAGTTATTTACTTTTACAATAAAACATTTTAACACTCTTGTGATATTTAATGTAGATTATTTTGTGTGTAATTTGAAATTGTTAGGCTGAGTATGTGGATCTTCAAACAGTATGGGACCGGGTTAATGACGCCATTAGCACGATTATTCGAAGAGAAGAGAGTGCTGAAACAGGAGAGCTTTTGCCACCTTGTATTGAAGGTACTTGTATTTCACTCATATAATGTTATTGCCCATTTTTTGGGTTTACCTTTCAAATAATGTTGTTGGGTTGTTATTGTTTAGGTTCAATATTATCTCCATGTTAATGCCACTGGATTTTGAATTATGGATTTTTCTCAGGTTGAAAAGCATTTTGTAATCAAAGATGGTAAGAAACGGGGAAATGTAGTGTGAAATATATGTTTGTCTGTCTTTCCCCATTGGCCCTTGTGTTGAACGCAGTTGTTTTCCAATTGGTATAAATTTATTGGCCATTTTTGAGTTCAGCTATCAAATAATGCAGTTGGGTTGTTATTATTTCTGTTGCATATTAGGTCGAGGTTAATTCCAATGGATTTCAATTATGTAGAGTTCTTAGCTTGAAAATCATTTTGTTATCAAAAAGAGTTATAAATGGGTAAATGTAGTGTGTAATATATGTGTATTTATTTCTCCCTTTGCTGTAATTTTCAGCTGGCCTTGAACTGGGCTATGTTCCAGTAAAAGCATCAAGAAGCCAACGTCAAAGTAATCCAAGAACCTACCTTCCCTCAACAGCTGAAGAACACAATTTTGTCCCTCGAAAAATTTCGGAGAACAGTACTGTTGGACAAAAACTCTGTTCACCACCAATCCACTCTAGCAATCAATTAACATTTGGAAGACCACTTGAAACTGCGGATTGTATCCATTTAGCATCCGGATGTAAGAGATACATAACACAAGATAATAATGCTTAACGCAATTTTCCCTTGTCACATAAGCAAACTCAGTTTATCCCAATGGAAAGTAGCTCCTTATCGGATGGGTTTTCAGTTAATCCGTTGTACTATGGTACCGACTTTCCACTCGACTTGTCCAAGCTTCAATTCAAAATACCAAAAGACTCGGGTAGTATAGCTGTTGGTACACAAATTAATTCATGACCGGAGGGAAAATGCATCAAACAGAACCACTCAACCAGATTCGAGGGACAAACATGGAAATTCATCTGTGCCGGAGTGTGACTTGTCCTTGAGATTAGATTTGACTCGTGACAGAGATGAAATTTGTTCAATCAGTTCTGAAGAGGAAGGAAAGTTCAGGCATTTCTCTCCATCCAGAAAGGAGTTTCCTTTCTTCCCTATGAAGAGTGCTAATGAGCCCTTTGAGTTCCGTGCAAGGAAATGGAAGCCCGAGGGTGAAGGTGAAAACATCGAGGAAGCTGTTAGGAAGCGCAAGGCGCCATTTAACTACAATGTGGAGGATGAGCAGTTTTTCTGCGTACCAGGTTTTAGTTTCAACCCTTTATCTGGTTGTATGAAAAGGCCAGCTTCGTAAACAAATTTTCCCAATCGGATTATATACAGTTTTTGTTTGAAGGAAATCTTAGATGCCTCGGTAGATCTCTTTGGACTCTTCTTTGCAGTTCTTACTTTCTATGTATTTTTATTGTGAGGTTTCACATGTTGTAGATGAGTTGCAAATTGCAATGATGCGCCAACTCAATTATTAATTGGTTGTACGAGTTGCTATTGGAGAAGAATTGGGACACGTACCGAGTAGAAAAATTACTAAGAAGCTGGGATTAGCTAAATATTGCAACTCTAATTTTAAGTTCATTGCTTTAGATTAAGTAGCTTTGTCGTTCTAATTGAACGGGATATTATTCAATGGAAGGCATGATGTAAAGAAGGGGGAGAAAAAATATAAGAATGGTACGAGATTAATGAAACATTTAAATTGTGGGGGGTTATTAAATCCTGAAGCTACAAAGGCTGCTTCAAACTCCACGCACAGCAGTCTAGTGGATATGTCTTCCACAGTTTTTGGGTCCTCTACGTGCAATGGGCCTCTCTCTTGTGGGATCACCGTACAGTGGTCAAATTAATAGTGTATAATGTACAAGTACAATAATAGTTTGACTAATGCAGATATGCAGGTAATTTTTTGTTTGAAACAAGCAGTCAGAGATGAACAACAGTGTGTGAAATCAAATTAATGTCTCTGGTATCGTCACCTTGCCCATGAATCCATGATACACATACATATACGTATTTGAGTGTATATCTTTTGGTCTTTAATTTGAACCATTTCAGGTTTTAGGTAATACCCATGGTTGTCAAATGTGGAGATGTATCGTGAATCAAAATGATACATGTGAATCGAATTGGGATTCAGTTCTAGAATCGACATTAGCATGGCTTTAGATTCCTTTATTTGTTGTTTCTGTCCTTTTGTTTACACATTCCATTGTTCCTGACATTATCTCTGTCTTGTCATTTGCGTAATAACCGCTTCTTGTTACCCCATCGTATACTTAGTCTTGCTTCAGACCATTTTAATTATGAATCTTCTCCTTAAAATTTTGAAGTAATATCTGTTCACCGTATAAAGCTCCGAGTCCCATAACAATTGATTGTGTAATTCCTGTAATGGATATGTTAATAGTTGCATTTAACATTTCATTATGCGGCTTATATACTAAGATTGTTCGGGAGACATGGTCCAAATCTGGTGAAGAAATGGTAATTTCAAATTGCATTGATATGGGGGGAATTGAACCGTTTACCAGTTGGGAAGCTAGATATTATAGAGTTAAAAACTTGTTGGACCGATAAGTTCGATCAGATTTGGAGATTGTAAGTTCAATAATGAAAAGTAATTCTTGGCAAAACCCTACATGGAAGTGCTTTTCTGGAGCTATAAACCCTAATGAAAGATGTGGCATTTAACTCTAAAATTCGGTAACAATCAGTTTATGTGTTCATAAGTGTTATATTCATGGTTGCTTCAAAAGGTTGGTGAAATGAAAATAGATAAACATTTTAGTGGAAAATAGAGCGGAATTGTGTAGTACAATAGTGGGGGGCTTATCGTCATTGCTGGGAAATAAGTAAATTCATAGAGACAAGGGAAAGAATTCAGCAGAAAAGGGAGTATGGAAAAATGCATAGAGGTGTCCACAAAGTAAAATCTAGTGGAAAGTAGTAGTTTTTACTATTGTCTACTATGGGTGTTCCTTTCATTTGGTTTTCTGGTTTTGGGTTGCGGCTTCTCTAAGCTGGATATATATGCATTCTATTTGGGGTACTTTTTATCCGTGTGTATTTTGGGGAGGGCACGGTGATGGTGTCATTTTGTTGGGGTTTTCCGTTATGCTCATAACAACTCTGGTACAATTATAAGGTGTTTTTTTATTTATTTTTTTGGCTCTTTCGGGTTGGATGTGGGAGATTTAGGCAATAATGGAGTCCGCATGTTTTGAGTTTTGCGCTCAGTTTTCTTCAAGGGCTGGGCTTCTTTGGATCGAATATCACGTCCTCTAAACTTCTTCATGGATATCATAGCAGCTGGGCAGCTCCTCTATTCAAAGTATGGAACTGTTTTTAAGAGTGCTCAGCATTCCCAGAGAACTCCCTGTTTGGCGTTCAAATGGTTCTTATGAAGTGCGGTTTATTTGGTTGAGCAATGACATTGACAAATAAATTCAAAATTTTGAATTTTGTGAGCCCGTTCACATATTTTGGAAATTTGGAATATTTAATGTTATATAAGCACGGAAGAAAATACAAGGGAATCAGTTTTCATCATCGTTTTCCTTTGCAGTGCTTGTTGATTGCTTTATATGGTCTCTTTCTGTTTAATTTGTGATTAGGGATATTCCAAATGTAAGATGGGTAATGAATGACATGCGAAAACAAAATTTGGTAATACTGATATCACTTCAGTACATTTAATGTTTAGTCAATAAAGTTGGCATTATATGAAGTGATGCTGTAATTTCCAGAATCAGATTTCGCTGGTTTTTAAATTTGGTGATAAGACCAAGAATTTGGCTGATCTACATGTATGGTTGTACACTTGTATATGTACTTATCTGCAAGATTTAGGCACAATGTGTATTTTTATCAGTTCGTGTAAATTAATTAGGCAATTAGTGTTATTACAATTACTTTTACCACTCTGTAACAGTTTATTTGTCTAACAAGCAGTATCAATCAAAGATTCACACAAAGTTTTTAATTAACACTAAAATAAGATCAGAAAATTACCTGTAAGCGCAAAGGCAAACGGAAACTGCAAGATTTGGAGGATTCTTTAATTTCACGTGTAAGGAGGCAAGAACCTAATCACAGATTTCAAACCCCGCAATCAGTTGAATATAGATGTATTAAACAAAAGGGAAAAGAAAAGGGGGCAGAAATTGTACCAAAGTCAGCGGCGATGGGAGATGAAATTTAGCGCAGAAATATGCATGGCGGTCGGTAGCTACTGAGAGAGTACAGGAAATGTGTTTAACGATGACAAGAGAGAGAGAGAGAGAGATAGAGAGAGAGAGAGAGAGAATGATTAAAATCCAGTGAGAGTGTGAGGCAGAAGGGCAAAGAACACAGCAAGTGTTATACGTGGACGCATACAGATTAAGTTAGTGTCTATTTGCCAGGCTGAGCTGAAATGAATAAAACACCCGTAATTCACATACGTGTTTATTGGATTTTGTGATAGCAATAGTGGTAGAGAAATCCACTTAAAATAGCAAAGTTTGTTTTTCATCTTAGATATTTGTTGTAGAAGATAAAGATTTCAGGCGGTTGTCCAATGGCTATTCGAGCTTCAAAGCGGTGGAGGACAAAGAAGCTGAGAGTTGTCGTAACAAAAATGATAGGGATACACACCAAATGACCCACTAAATAACACATGCTTTAAATGTATGTACCCTGTGTTATGTAAGTGATGCACAGAAAAGGGTGAAAAATTCAAATAGCACATGGTACATGCATTTAAAGCACAGTGTGTCGTTTAGTGGGTCGTTTGGTGTGTATCCCTATCATTGTTGTTGTCATAATGTATAAAGTGAAGTTTAGTTTAGAGGATTTAATTGACATGAGTTTGACAATATTTTGATTAAAAAATGACATATAATTAAAAAGATTATTCCATCTGTCTCATATTAAGAATAGTTTATGTTAATTTTTCATGGCTCATTTTAAAAGTCCTCTTTGAAAGGTCAAAATACTTTAATACACACTTTCTAAATTTGCAATTTATTATATGTAACTCTTCCTTTATTTTTTGTTTATGTGACAGTATAAATTTTAAGTTAAAAAAGAGCATTATTAGAAAGTTGAAAATCTCACTAAAATCAATGTTGTCCCCTTAATAAGTTGGAATTCCCAAAAGAGATTCTTAATATGGGACGGAGGGAGTATCAAAAATGGAATAATCTATATTAGATTTGGGCTAAAATATTACATATGCTACATTTGCAGTTTCAATTTGAGAGAAGCTGAATTTTATTGGGGCAAAAAAATGACATAAATTAAAGGAATTGTATATATTTTAGAGAGCTACAGCTCGTAGGTAAATGTACATATACTCTAACCTTTACTAAAGAAAAGAAAGACTTAAAGCAATTAGATTTATTGCGTTGTATTAAGTAAAAATGATATTTGAAAGAGGAGTGAATGAAATAATATTTGTCTTTGGATGTCGTATTACCAGCTAAGATGGAATTAATTATTTAGATTTGAAGGAAATTTTCATACAAATGTAATTAGACATAAGATTGTTGATTAAAATCTCATTTGAGGGAAAAAGTTTGAAAAATTATAAATATTAGTGACCACTTATGAAATAGTTGGTTGTTTTGACATTTTTTTAAATGATTTAGAAACAGCACAAAAATTGTTGACAGAAAAGCAACTCAAATAGCTTTTTTTTTTGGTAAGCTTTTCTCGATTTAGTGTATGAGTGTCTTGGAAAGTCAAAGTTCAGAATTAGAGAAGAAGTTCACATCATATGACATACATACAGTTAAAAAAGGAAAGCAAAATAAAGAACCATCTTTTAACTGCATTTGTTTATCTATACTGATGGAGTTTTAAAGGTTTTGCTAAATACCTGAAAATAAAGAGCTTAGCATGTATAAAAGGAGTCCAAGGAACAGAGGTAGCTCGCATATATTAGGAAGTTTTAGGAATAAAGGCAAGCCAATACAAATTTTAGCACACCCATACATGTGAAACTTCTTGTACTTGGTAGAATAACAGTGCACAGGGAAAAAAAGAAGAAGCTAAGCAACACAGTTATATTATAACAGCAACAAACAGCTATAGTATTACAACAATATTAGTTTCAGCATCCTCTCGTTCTTCGTCCCTTTGTACAGATGCGTAGTAGCTTTTGTCTAACCCAAGAAGGTATATTATTACAACAGCAAACAGTTATAGTATTACAACGAGATCAGTTTCAGCATCCTCCCGTTGTTCGTCCTGTTATCTATTTACAGCTGAATACTATTTAAGGGTAGGCCATGCGTCATATCGTTGTTTGGCTTTGTAGATGTTCATAAGTCATGGTCTTCTTCAAGTTCGGAATGGACTGCCAATACATCTGGGCATGCTTGTAAGTCATGGCCATGCACACCACAAAGTTCACAAAACAGGCTGTCACGTTCATCATTTTGTAAAGAAAATAAGAGGCAAATGTTTATTGCTGAAACAGTTCAGTCATATCCATTCAGTAGAGTTGTAGCTTATATACAATTATTCAAGACAATTCAAAAAGCTACTAGATAAGCTAGAGTAGTAACAGAATTGAAGGGGCTATTGACACATGTACATGATAAGATTTGTCTACAACTTATCAAGTAAGTCAATCGCCTAGAATCTCTGCAGGTGGTTGAACTGAAACAGATTTTGTGGCCACATGGATATCAGTAGCTGTAGGTGTGTTATTAGTCCCCTTCAAACTTGACGAGGGGTTAACCCATAGTCCAAGTTTGTGTTTAAGACTATCAAAGAGAGCCCGAGAGAGTGGCTTGGTGAAGATATCAGCGAGCTGCTTGGAAGAGGAGATAAACCGTGTGATAAGAGTACCAAGAGCAACCTTCTCCCGGACAAAATGGTAATCAATTGCAATGTGTTTGGTACGGGAATGAAGCACCGGATTGACAGACATGTGAAGTGCAGACATATTGTCGCAAAACAGAAGCTGAGGCATGGCTTGATAAATGCCAATGTCACGTAGAATAAATGAGAGCCATGTCAACTCGGCAGTGGTAGATGCCATAGCTCTATATTCAGCTTCAGCACTTGATCGAGAGACGGTAGGCTGCTTTTTAGCGCTCCATGAAATGCAATTGGAGCCCAAAAAGGTACAGTAACCAGTAGTTGAACGTCTTGTAGTTGGACAGCCAGCCCAATCAGCGTCCGAGAACGCGTAAAGATCAAAACTACTTTGTTTAAGTATGCGAAGGCCCATGGACAAAGTCCCTTTGACATACCGGAGAATTCTCTTGACCATTTGAAAATGTGCATTCGTTGGAGCATGCATGTGTTGACAGACGGTATTAACTGCATAGCAAAGATCAGGCCGAGTGAGAGTTAGATACTGAAGAGTACCAACAATCTTTCGATATTCTGTGACATCGCGATAAGGTGCATCTCCATTGGCAAGCACCGGTGGTTTTGACGCCATAGGAGTGGCAATGGGTTTACAATCAGCCATATTTGTGCTATGAAGCAAATCAATCATATATTTAGACTGAGATAGGAAAAGACCACCATGAAAGGGTTGAACTTGGACACCCAAGAAGTAGTTTAATTGGCCAAGATCCTTGATAGCAAAATGAGCTCCCAATTGTGTGACAAATGCAGTCAATAAGTTAGATGTGTTTCCTGTGAGAATAATATCATCAACATAAACGAGTAAAATCATGATACGAACACCATCACGAAACACAAAGAGAGAAGCATCAGCCGGGCTACAACGAAAACCATAATCAATAATAAAAGAGCTGAACCGATCGAACCAAGCCCGTGGAGCTTGTTTCAAGCCATATAAAGCACGTTGTAATTGACACACATGAGTGGGCATATCGATATTGCGAAAGCCGGGTGGCTGGTCCATGAAGACAGTTGTGTCAAGATACCCATGAAGGAAGGCATTCTTGACATCAAGTTGACGAAGACTCCATCCTTTGACGGTAGCAATCGTTAGGACAGTCCGAATAGTAGCAGGCTTGATAACCGGACTAAATGTCTCAGTAAAGTCAACCCCTTCTTGCTGATTATACCCTTTGGCGACAAGACGGGCTTTTAAACGATCCAAAGAACCATCAGACTTTAGTTTCGTTTTGTAAACCCAGCGACAACCAATAACATTCATGTGAGGTTTCCTGGGCACAAGAACCCAAGTCTGGTTATGGTGTAGGGCTTGCATTTCATCAACCATAGCGGCATACCATCCAGGGTGGTTTAAGGCACGTTTGATGGTGGTTGGTTCAGAAGGAATGGCTTGGGTAATGGTGGAGAGAACATACTTGGGGTTAGGTTTGATTATGCCTGCTTGAGAGCGGGTAGTCATGGAATGAGCTGGGAGAGGTAAGGTAGGAGAGGGAGGTGGATGAGGGGGAGATAGGGGAAGAGGGGGAGACTGGAAAAGAAATCTGTTGGAAAAGAAAGCATTGATCGTGGCATTCTCTAGGACATATAACCCATCTTTCTTACTCCCCGATGCCATCACTTGATGTGTCCTTTGATCCTTAATAAGAAAACCATGATCAGTAAATATAACATAGCATGGATAGTCACATGTGAGTTGAGAAACAGAAATCAGATTTTTCTTCATATCAGGAACAACGAGCACATTTTGTAAGGATAATCTTGAGTCCTTAGGAAAAATATTTGCTTGGCCAGTGTGTGTGATAGGTAATTTGTCACCATTACCAACCATAACAAAGTCAGATCCCATATATGGTTTTACATGAGAAAGTATACCTGGATCATCAGTGATGTGAGCAGTGGCACCCGTGTCTGGAAGCCATTCATTTGCTGCAGGTGGATTGAGATGAAGAGCAGCCAGAGCCTGAGGAACTTGATCATCTTGATAGCTGTTATCAAAGCGATACCAGCATTTGAGAGCGTCATGACCTCTCTTTTTGCAAATCTGGCATTGGACAGAATTGGGGTTATTTCGACCAGATTGTGGAGATGATGTTGGTGGCCTGTTTGACTGAGAATTGCGTTGATTGTAAGGAGGCCGTGAACTAGCTTGGGCAAAGCCCCGTCCCCTTGAAGTAAAGGAGGAATTCTGTCCACGTGTATTTGAAGATCGTGATGTAGAACGTTGCCCGACGAACGCAAGAGCAGGATTTGCTTGTTCAGACAATTGTGATTTGTTACGCAATTCATGACTGTGCAATAATGGAATTAAATCATTATAGGAAGGAACAGGAGGCTTGAGCATAGTTGTGGAAAAAGATTCATATCGTGGTCCAAGTCCGGTTAAGAGCCAAAAAACTTTGTTTGGATCTGGTACAGGTTTTCCAATGCCATTAAGTTGATCACATGTTGATTTGAATTCCCGGATATAGTCATTGAGAGAGACGGAATCCTTTTTCTTCTCTTGAAGCTTGAGAAGTAAGTCAAATTCACGAGCCTGTGAGTTATGCGAGTAAGTATTGGCTATAGCCTTCCAAACATCAGCTGACGTGGTAAGACCAACAACAGTTCCAAGAGACTCCTCTGAAATAGTAGCTGTAATCCAGGCTTTAACAAGTCTGTCAGTGCGCGTCCATGCCGCCAGATCTGGGTTAGGCACTTTGCCTTGATTATTTTCACCATCAATCTCAGCTTCAGGTTGTGATGTTTCTCCAGTGATAAAACCAAGTAGATCTTGACTTTCAATCAAAGATGTTACTTGTGTTTCCCACAAAAGGTAGTTGGAGGATGTGAGTTTCATAGATACGAAATTTGCTACATTTATAGTAGCAGGATATGGGTATTTTGGGTTTGAGGTTGTAGACATTTGATTTATTTGGGAAGAGAAACAGTAAGGGATTTGGTGGATCGAACTCTTTAGAGTTTAAAGGTGCTCTGATACCATAAAGAAAATAAGAGGCAAATGTTTATTGCTGAAACAGTTCAGTCATATCCATTCAGTAGAGTTGTAGCTTATATACAATTATTCAAGACAATTCAAAAAGCTACTAGATAAGCTAGAGTAGTAACAGAATTGAAGGGGCTATTGACACATGTACATGATAAGATTTGTCTACAACTTATCAAGTAAGTCAATCGCCTAGAATCTCTGCAGGTGGTTGAACTGAAACAGATTTTTGTGGCCACATGGATATCAGTAGCTGTAGGTGTGTTATTATTTTGGGGGTACAATGAGAGTAGATCCGAGCATTGGTATACTGCATGACCGTATGCACCACATAGCTGGCACGATAACTTGCAAAAGAAATGGAAGGAGTTGGTTTTAGGTAGGCTAAAGTAGAAGTTCAATAGTAGCAGGTGGACATGTATTTTATTTCATTCATGACTTACCGATTCAATTGGAGAGTTGATTTCATCATGAGTGACCATACCTATATGCTTGTATCCTGTACACGCACGGTTGTAAGCCTCAAGAGGTTGGTCAGCACCAAGATCATAGAAAATCCAGGGGCCGTCACAGTTAGGAGTGAAGCAGCGTTGCTGGAGCCATGTACATGTTCGTGCATTATGGCCAAGATCATAGCAGATTTGACACACCTGACTGATATGTGGATCTAATGAAAGAATAAAATATTTTAGCGTATGCAGCGTGTATTGGTGTAGCAGTAAGTAGCTAAATTGTCATCATCGTGAACTTGCGTGCTTTGAATATGTTAGTTGAGAAATCATTAGTAGCCTATTAATTTGAGGCAATGCAATGGTTCTCAAATTTGTATCCTAAATTGGCTCGCTTTACACATGTACATCTGGATTTCCATGTATACATCTCATGGAATATCGCTGATGAATCTTCTATAGGTCTTCGTTCTTCTTTTGGCATCAACCAAATTGTGGTGTTGATAAAATGCAGGGAAGTATAAATAGCTGCGGCGTTAAAATAGCAATTAGACTTTTTTTCCCAGTGTGCGCGGACGTGTGAGCTTGCAGGTACTCTCTCTTTCAAGTGTATGTTCAGTGCATTTACTTAGAGCGAACATTTTATTTTGTGCTTTTGGGGGATTCTCTTGCTTGATTGCTCACAAGCATGTATGTGTCCTTGCTTGATTGTTTACATATGTTTACAAACAGCCCTTAATTGCCCCTAACAGTCCCCAAACGGCCCTACAACAATTGCAAGATAACTGTATAATTCCCAAATTTGAATCCCAAATGGTTTTAGGTAGTCCTACTATAAAAGCATTTGGGAACTAAATTTTCAATTCAAATTTAGAGGAGTTATTTGTCTCATCTTTCCCCAATGGTTGTATGTTCTCTTTCTGTCTCCGCTCTCTGTCTAACAGGATTTCAATTTTTCTTACACTGTATGAGCTTGTGCTTTTAACAATATGTGGATGGTAGACCACATAGAGTCAAATTGAATTCACATGAAAACCATTAGCTTAGAAAGAAATCCAAGAAAATAGCGTACACTCTTAGTAGTAATCCATATTGACGTCATCGTTAAAAAGTGTACTCTAAAATTGTGTGGGCTCTCTGACTTTGAATAGGAGAAATAGAGGATCTACATCACATGAAAATAAAATAAGATGTTGGAAGGCAGGCTCGGCTATTTTATTTATTTCTCAATGCTTTTTGATAGATCGGAGAATTGGAAACTCCATGTGCAAGTTATCCAACAGCAAGATCCCAGAGAACAAACTGAAAATAAGGCACTTCTAGATGCAAGAGATACCAACGACTCACTCTCTATGACGCACACTAAAAAAACAAAACCCTGAACCTTATTTCTTATTTTACTTTGTGTTCAGCCTAAGTTGTTGCTATTTAATCATATGGTATGTTGGATTAACAAAATCCAACAAATTATTTAATTAGGTGGATTGATATTTGCTATACAGTATTCCAATCAATTTTTTTTTGTATGAGCCGCCTTCATAAAATTCTTCCTGAACTTCTGCACCTCCTGTCTTCTAGGTTTCTAACAATGGATGACTCTTTTTTGTTAGAAAATCGAGCAACTCTGAGAGCAATGTGAGTTATCACTGTGTTGATGACAATAACAAGTAATTGGTAGCTCTTCATTCTTTGTAATAGTTACTGAAAAATTTACGTAGGTCCGAGTTTGGGGCGATTCTGGTGTACTTCTACGTATGTGCCCGTACAGATATTTTAGCAGAATCCTCGAAGGTACATTTTATTATTACTTATGTTTCAAACGTTCATTCCTGAATTCATTTAGAATCTGCACAGTTACTTTTGTCCCTTTTTTTTTCTTTTAAAATCTTTTTTGCCCTTTTCTGTTTCTAGGGGTGGAGGGTGATGGTGGTTAAGATTCTTTTCCTTATTTACTTAATGCATTCGACTATGTTATGCTCCGTTTGGTATGTAAGTGACCTTTTTCTGCAGTACATGAAACAACATAAATATTCATTAGACATGAGAGAAATAAACAAAAGAAAATATTTGACTATACATTCCGTACATTGCTAAAAAACCGATCCTTGTTTACCAACCACACATTGTCTAACCAAATCAGGTAGAGCTGGTGACAAAAACACTATAAAGTGAGAGTCAACTGCTATGGAAGGTAGAGGAGCATGGGGTTACTTCAACCTCCTACCATATCTCCAACTCAAAAGCGGAAGCAAGTAAGACTTGCTTTTTTGAAAGAGTAAAAATTGTCCTAGAATGCATCTTTAAAATAATTTGAGAATGAAAGATGCTAATGTATTTATAACGGGTGAGAATGCATTCCGAACATGTTGTTCTAAAAGCAGCATTAAATATACTGCAGTTGGTCTATTTGAAAAGAGACTCTTGTTTGTTGCTTCCAATAATAAATGATATTAAATGCTGCAATAAACAATGCATAATGATATAATGTTTTTAGTATTATATGGAGACATACCATTTTCAGCATCAAAGTTGAAACAGCTTGAATGCCTGTAAGTTCGTGTGTGAGAGCATACATACCCTTTGTGTTCACTTCCTTGCTTCTGTGGTTTTCTCTTATGGAAAATACAAATAAATACTAATGAGTTTTACTTGAATGGGTGTCCAGGGTTTTGAAAAATAATCAGTTGATTGGCCCAATTCCTTCAACCTTGTCTCAAATTCCAAACTTAAAAATTTTGTAAGTCTTGTTTCTCTACTCTCTACTCTCTCTCTCTCTCTCTCTCTCTCTCTCTCTCTCTCTCTCTCTCTTGTTCATTATTTTCATCTCTATGTCAATGAGCGAGTCTTCCAAAATACTTATTTCAGAGACCTGGCGCAGAATAAACTCAGAGGTGAAATTTCAAGGCTTATATACTGGAACGAAGTTTTGCAATATCTGTGTGTATACCAATTTTCTGATTGAACCATCTATGGTGATATATTATTTTCCCAATTGTCTTCGCCTGATGCAATCGAATTCGTATTATTGTGCTAATTGTTTTTATTCACAATTACAGAGGACTGCGAGGGAACAATTTGGTTGGTACACTTTCTCCAGACATGTATCAACTGACCGGGCTGTGGTATTTGTAAGTTATTATTGATCGCTTCATTTCATTCCAATAAAATATCCCACTTCACATATCCTGGTATATCAGGCCATTTGCTAATGTATGTGGGTTTTTCCTACCATCTGCAGTGATGTAAGAAACAATAGTTTGACAGGTGCCATTCCACAGGCTATCAGAAACTGCACTGCCTTCCAGGTCTTGTATGTGCCACGCCTAAAGCATTGACTCCAAAATTCTGGATAATGTGTGAAAAAAGGTGGCCTAAGAAATGTTTATTCTCTTCTGATTGATACGGACTTGTCTTACAACCAGCTGACTGGAGAGATACCATTCAATAATGGATTCCTGCAAGTAGCTACATTGTATGTTCATGCCAGTGTGCCACTTCGACTATGCTTATTTGTATTTACTACTAGCGTTGCACTTCTGAACTTTTCTTTTGGAGGCTGAATACTCTAGGTGTTGCTGCTTATTTTTCTTGGTTCTTCCATCGTTTTGCCTTTATGCACTAGATCTTTGCAAGGTAATCGGCTTTCGGGGAAAATCCCATCTGTGATTGGCCTGATGCAGGCACTCGCTGTGTTGTAAGTGCTTCTTAATTTCAGAATTTAATTGAGTTATCTTTAAAGAGTTTCCAAGATCGACAATTCTTCAGTCTTTTAAATTTTACTACCTTTACATCTATGTTGCCTCCTTGTTTTTATTTCAGAGATTTAAGCTGCTACATGTTCAGTGCACCAATTCCGTCTATTCTAGGAAATTTGATGTACACTGAGAAATTGTAAGTACAGGTTTTGCAAGTCGTTGAGTTTACTTTGTTCTTTCCATGGATTAAAGTTACTCAGAAATACATAGGTTAAGTTGATAACACCTACTATGTTTTAGTTCTGATGACTGATGGAATAGACAGCACAACCCTTTTAACTTTTATGTAGATTGGCGGATTGCCTACAAAATCCTAGGCTGTTCTACTTATGTTTTATGTTGAGATTTAACATCTCACCCGTGAAGCATTGCACGTAATGTTATATGATGAGATTTAGATCTCACCAATGAAGAATTGCACTTTCAATTTTTACTATACGCAATTCATCTAATCTAATAATTTGCAAATGACAATGGTGTAGGTATCTGGATGGTAACAGACTTACTGGATCCATTCCCCCAGAACTTGGAAATATGACAAAGCTTCACTACCTGTATGAATACTTCCTCATTTTCCAAACATCTTCTTGTTAATCCAGTTCTCTTATACCTCAAAGTTTTTTAATTAATCATTTTTGCAATGCACGCCTTTTCTTTCGTATTCCGCGAGCAGATGTTGAGAAAACTATTGCAATACATATACAAAACAAATCAGACATACCAGCCCGCTAAAAGACTGAAAGAATACCTTCCTGATGCTGAAGCAGAGGTCATACATATGGACAATAATAATAATAATAATAATAATAATAATGGAGATCCTTTTTTGCAATGCATATGCTATTCAAGATTGTCCTTTGGAGTGGATCAGTTTTCTTGTTCTTTACCTACCCAAACAAACAATATGTTGCATTTCCAAGTTAAAAAAAGCCTGCTTGTGAACACTTTATTCTATGCAAATGAATCGATTTCCTTGTGAATTAATTTTATGAGGTGATCGCTTTTATCACCTCTGCCCTCTGGTACTTGATATATACCTTTTTGTTTCTTATAAAGAGTTGTTTAAGTCTATGAATATACTGTATCTTCTAATATCACTTTGTTGAACAATTGCATAGCATCTGAAGTCGGAGCACTAGATCGATGCCAGGTTCTAAAGGATTTGTCAAGAATGCTGGATAACCAGGTAAGCTGTAATTATAGGACTAAATTTTATATGCACACATGAAAGCTTACATATATTAAATGTGTTACTAAGTGGCTATTCATGTATATCAAATCAAGCATACAGCTATGCTTTTATCAGATGTTATAATCTTCAATACTTTTCCTGGTTCGTTGGTGGAAGAAGTGTTTTTTTTTTTCTTTTTTCCTCTTTCTGAAGTTGGTTTCCAAATTATGCATGTGCCTTGCTGCTATGGCTGTTCAAACACAGTTCAAAAATTATATAATGATGTCTTTATTGTTAGCAATTGGAAGTGGGATCTATGGTCCTAAGAAGTTGGATGTCAATTCAACATGAACCTGTAATGTTTATATAAATTTTCAATCACAACCACCAGAATGATAGTTACCATTTAACTATCATTCTGGTGGTTGTGATTGAAAATTTAACTTTCACAGGTTAATCCAAGATGCACCATTTTCTGTTAATCGCTTACCTCCTTCATTTTGACCAAACTTTGTTTTATCACTATTGTTGTACTAGGTGGCCGGCCACTTCACTTATGAAGTAATACCACTTGCAAGAATGTCCAATAGATATTGAACATTCTAACGCTACATTCTCCTTTCAACTCTTAAAACAATTATTCCACACTCATAATAACAATCTACTTTAAGATATATACAACACTTTGTTCATTTTTATGTTTCTCCATATTATATAGACAAACAACAAACTCAACCATACACACGAACTACCAGCGCAACGCGCGGGCAATCACACTAGTATATATATATATATATGAAAAAATTATATACTTCCATTTCGAATTTGTATATATGATGGGGTCAAAAAAAATCAAACAGTCCCCCCTCACACACACTGACACACACACTCACACACAAACGGGTCATGGAATTCGACCCAACCCGGATCTGACCCACCCAGATTTGACCCGAACAAATGGGTCAAATACGGATAAATAACCCACATCCGACCCGCCCAAAACTGACCCAACCCGTCCATTTGCCACCCCTAAAATTTATTATTATTTCGTATGTATAAACTAAACTGAACCAAAGCCCTAACTTTGTCAAAGAAGGTCCAGTCTCGATTTTTGTGATGGCAAGCCACCAACAACCACCGCCTCAGACCTCACCACCACCACCACCACCGGAGAGAGAGAAAGAGAAATCCAACATATATTTACGAGTCCAAAGCCACAACCGCAACGAGAAGCGTGTAGACTCACAATACGAATGGTACGTAATCGATACCTCCAAACTTACATCACACACAAAACCTAGACTCAATTCCATTTCCAAAATGCCCTCTAATTTCCCACACAAAACTCATCCTGTGTTGTTTGGGAACACATAATCTACGCCTTTTGGCGGCGGAGATGAACAAAAAACCACCTAACCCTGAAGTCTATTTCTTAGACACTCGCTGTCCCCAGGACGGTTGGCCAAAAGGCCCTTCCATGGCCACCTGCCGATCCCAACCTTATTGCGCCGCCATACATGGAATTATTTACATTATGGGTTTTTCTTATAATCAACATTCCAGTAAATCACCTCCCCCTTTGTGGGGTGAGACTCTTGACCCACTCACCAACATATATAAGCCCTTATCGGCTTCTCCGGGCGGCAAAGATAGTATTAGTGTGCAAACACACGCACTAGTCAATGGTGGTAAGCAGTTAATTATGCACCCCAAGAATTCAGATTGTCTCTATATGTACGATATAGAGAGAGCGAATTGTGGAGCCTGTTTGACAAAAACTATGGGCGGATGTCTGGCTGGAATGACACGCCCTGTGCGGTGGTGGACGATGTGATGTACTGCTTTCAGCGAAAAGTAATAGCCTATGATTTGGTGAAGCGGAGGTGGTTCAGAGACCCGGTGAAGGGTTTGGATGGGAGAGGAGTGAGCCATTGTTGTGGGAGACGAATGCGTGGGGGTCGCCGGATCCTAATTATCCCAAGGCCTTTTTGGTTCATGTTGGCAATGGAAAGCTATGTTTGATTTGGCATGAACAGAATGGACGTGGCTTGAATGCTCACTGCACAAAGTTTAGGGTTTGGAAGCAGAGTGACGGGAGAAAAGAGGATTGCTTGCTTGCTATTATAGAGACATTTCAAATTCACTACATTGATCACGGTGATGATTTAATAGATTCCTTGGTATCGTAAAATTTATTGCATTTTTTTTTTATTCCTTCAAGAAATCATGAGAGTGAGAGAATTGAATTGATTTTTTGAAAAACATAATTTACATTATATCAAATAATTACGAAATTGTCTTCTTTCTCTACTGATATGCCTGCTCGATTCATATGAATTCATATCATGCTAGTGCAAAATTCGTAATGTTTGACTTCGACATAGTCGTAGAATTTATCTCAACTCCTAAAAATAAAATTGGACACGTTCCGAGAAACTGTAAACGAATTTCTACTGCACATATTTTATCTTCCATTTGTTCCTATAACCTGCATTTTAAATTTTGAACCTGCTGTCAAGTTTGAAGCCATTTGACTAAAATCATTGTTGTACTATTTGATAATTTGTATATTTGTAAACAATCGTAGACCCTTTCTTTGTGACTTTTTTTTTTTGGACAAATTATAAGGTAGCTTTGATTAGTTTTATATCTTCTGTATCGAGTAATTTTCAATCTGATTAAAGAGGTTGAGGATTGATCCTATTTATGTGATGTACAACTACTTTGACCTGGACATTGGGGGTAAACATTAGTCATGCTGCGATTATTTCTTCTTGTAAAATTTGAGAGAAAATGGGACTCTTCAAGGTTGCTGAGGAACACTTGACCGAAAAAAAAACCATAGATTTCTTGGCTTGAGGATATAGACGTTAGCCGCGTGAGGATTTATACTTTGATTGTATTGTATTGAGCATATAATAATTTCTTGACTTTATGAAAAGTACTTATTTTGCCCCAAAACCAAGAAAGTCAAAGAAAATTAAAGTGATTTTCTTAAACATGTTATTTAAAAATTTATTTAGGAATTATTTTCTTTTTGACATACCTTTTCTGATCGTATAAAACTCATACCTGTTGGTTTTCTGCTAGTACGAAACTTGGAATGTTTGACATATATTAGCTACTAAAGCTGGAGGTTTGGCGTGTTTCTAAACCCTCTAAATGATGTTTATCCATGTTCATGGAACTTGGGGTTTTATTTTTCTCCAAAACATACATCTTAAATTCCCAAATGGCTTTCATGTTTGAAGCTCCTTGATCAAGACCATGTAGTTATGATAGCTGTTGTACTATTCTATAACTTGCATTTGTTAACAACAGAAGGGTAATGTTTGGGACACAAAAGGGTCACAAAGAGATGCTCACAAAAGCATGTGGCATCCCATGGGTTGAGTTAGTGTGGTGGATCATATTGTCACATGGTGCACATCATTTTGTGAGCATCTCTTTGTGACCCATTTGTGTCCCTAGCATTACCTATAGCACAACGAGCAGTCTCTATGATTCAGATTGTTCGTTATAACAAATGTCCGAAATTATTTAATACCATTCCAAATATGATTTTTATGAAGTAATTTTCATTTATGGCTAATTCTAATTGTTTGATAGACAATAATTTTGTCTAGGACATCAAAGATAAGCATTGGTCGGGCGTGATTATTTCTTCCTAGGATGATTAGGAGTCATAGTTAGAGAGAAAGTGAAACTCCCAAGGTTATTGAAGAAGACTTTCCTAAAAAGAAAAGAAGAATTTCTTATGGTCTGTTCAACTCAAAATCCCTACACGCATCTTTATGAATGGGTCCGGTTGTTTTGCCAAGCCATTTGATGGTGTGGAGTTCTGTTTGCACATTTCCATATCCTTTTCGCAATTCGCTTACTGCTAGCTTGCTACACAACTGCATATTTACACTAGATGCGTTCAAAGATTAACGATTTTAAAGAAGGAAACTTTGATGTTAATGTCTCTGGACTGTGAACAAGATGAGTAGATAATTTGGAAGGCCATTTGTATTAGGATAAATTGGACCATTGGCAATTAATTGGAAGCCTACATGGATTTGATACTAAACCTATTATGATAAAGTGGTAAATTAGGTTCCAAAGGTAAGTCAACTGCCATTGAACCTGGGCTTTCCATGGCTTCAAAGTGATAATATGTTACTCTTCCACACCAGTGACTACTAATTTGTCGTAAGATCTCAGTTTGCTAATTGATTATGATTGGGGTAGCTTTATATTAATGAGAAATTCATAACAGAGGATAAGAAATTGGAAAGGATGGTCAAATACTGGCTCTACATCAACAGCGAGCATCTAATATTCTAATTTGACGTCGTTCAATAGATACTTTTAAGATTTTGAAAACCAGTACAACAAAGATAATCTGTATTATTACATTTTACTAAACAATCACACTTGAAATATAATTATATTGTTGGAGTTGCTTTGGATATAGTTTGCAAAGAAAATGGGAAATGAAAAGAAAGAGGGGACCGTCACATTGATTGATTGAAATGTCCTAGCTGTCCCTCCTAGAAATTATCAAGTATGTTTCAGTTACATAATATCTATACTACCCACATCTTCTTGGCTTTGAATCTCATATTCACTTTTCGCTATCGAATTTTCTTTGATATCTTTCCCTTTGGTCGCGATCTTATACCAAAGGTTCTCATAAACCAATCATCTTTCCTTTGAAGTATGAGACTTCCAATCACCATGCCAATCACTACCCCGAATCCGTATCCTATTACCACTGCTTCCCAGCCAAAGCCATCAAATTTGAACTTGTGATTATAACTTTTCTGGGACGGTATGGGCGGAGGTTGTGCTACTTCAACATTCCAACATTTCGTTGACACTTGAAATCCACACAAGCCTGAATTTCCCTCGAATGAAGCATTTGGGAAAGTTCCAAATTGACCACCTTGGGGTATAGTCCCTGTAAGATTGTTCTGAGAGACATCAAAAACTGCAAGAAATGTCAATCTTGCCAGTTGCTGGGGAATCTCTCCAGACAGCTTGTTTCTAGAGATATCCAATGACTCGAGCTCTGTTAGATTCGCCAAGGACAATGGGATATGGCCCGTGAGGCAATTGCTCGAGAAGTTAAGAATATGGAGTGCCTTGAGATTTCCAGTTGATATTGGAATCTCCCCATGGAACTTGTTATTTGAGAAATCAACTGCTGTGAAGATAGTAAGAATCCTTTCAAGTTTCACTTCCAGTCCTTTCATCGTTACAGTCACCGTGTCAAAATAGTAACTGCCACCGCCTCCCATGTAACTCGGTTGGGATGTACTTGTATTGACCATCGTCATTGATTCCCAGCTTTTGAAGTACTTTGATGGTAAATTACCTGTGAAGTTATTGTAAGACACATCAATGATACGCAATTTGCTGAAGGCTAATCTCTCTCTTGGTTGGTCTATCAGACCGTGGAATCTATTAGACCGAAGAACAAGAACTTGCAACTGGGGAAGGGTCTCCAACCAAGAGGGAAAAGTATCATAAATCATGTTGTGACCAATATTCAAAATCTCTAGCTTTGCGCAATTTGCCAATGACTTTGGTAGTGACCCCTCCAATTGGTTGTGGCTGAAATCGAGTGTCCTTAGCATACTTCCATTTGCAAAAGTATTGGGGAGTGTCCCATGGAAGCTATTATTTCGTAGATTTAGCACAGTTAATTGTTGGCTGAAGTTTCCCAAACAGGGTGGAATTAGTCCATTGAAGTTGTTACCGGACAAATCGAGAATTTGAAGAGAACTAAGGTTGCAGATCGATGGAGAACGTTTTTCGGTAAATGTGTTATTTGTTACCGAATAGATTGATGTGGATGGCGATGGAATGAAAAGTAATCCTCGGTGCGTATTTGAGCTTGAAGATTGTGAGCAAGCAACATAAAAATAGGAGAGAAATAAGGAGAGGCATAGGATTTTGTAAAGCCACATCTCTGCTATAACGTGAGAACTGGACATGGTGAACCTTATATGAAAATGTGATGTTTTTAAGTAAACAAATTTAAGTTATTGGGACTTTTGGTCATCAATCAATTTTTTTCACTACTTAGATTGAATTCTGGGGTGGGTTCAAACTTGGAGGGCTAATGACTCAACTACCAACAAAAGACTTTCAGCATCCCAATAATGTCAAGTGGTCCCACCTATTAATGCTTTGCCCTGACTACTAAATTGAGAATCACATACAAGATGAGGGTCAGGTAAGTCTTGTTTATTGCTTTCCCGGACAACAATACTGGGAATTTGATTTTATCCGCTAATAGATTAGGGCCCGTTCGGTGGTAATATTGAAATTTTTTTTTTTTTTTTTCATGTGTTTGAAAATGAAAATCGAAAACGTGTTTGGTATTTTTTTCCAGTTTTTTTTTTTTGCCCTTGAAAATGAAAGTTGAAAACGTGTTTGGTAATCGTTTCCATTTTTCTTTTTTTGAAAACGACAAAGCATTTGGGCCAGGAAACGAAATCTAAAAAAAAGTTAGGCCTCGCATGGTAACGTTGTGCTTTTTGGTTTTCAGTTTTTATTTCTATTTTTTGTGTTGAAATTTGATTGTAATCAATACAAAAAATGAAAACAAAAACTGAAAATCAAATACCACAACGTTACCATGCGAGCCCTTAGTTTTAGTTTCCGGTTTTCGTTTTTATAAAATGAAAACAAGAACTTTATTTTTCATTCTTTCACTGATACCAAGAAAATATTAACAAATTGATCTCATGATATCTTCTACGGTTGCATATATATATATATATATATATATATTTTTTTTTTTGGCTGATCATAGTTCAATTTCTTTCACTCTGCCTAGTTACAAAATTTAGTAGATTCCGACTCACTACAATTAATCAGTGATCAATTGCTATATGGATCGCTCGAATATTGATTATTCAGAACTCCTAACATTCAACATCTAAAGAAAATATTAATATGGATTTAAACATTTCTTTTTCGGTAATGACCTGCCTATATACTGCTTAGAGTAATATTTGGGGCACTAATAAATTCCACTAACACTCACACTCGCACTCTATCTCAGAGTGCGGGTGTGAGTGTTAGTGGAATTTATTAGTACCCCTAGCATTATTGATACTGCTTATATACTGCCATTTCTTGAAGAGCCTTGTATCCAAGACTGTCATAAAAATCTAACCATGATAAAACAGATTTTAGTTTTAACTGTGCACTACAAGAGCATTCTTTGCGTAGTTGGGACTCAAACCCTTAACTTCTCTTTTAGCTGTGGACTGACTTCATTGCCATATTTGATTATCTTCCCGTCCCATGGTCTATTCAAAGATGGAAAATATGGCACTGCTTGTGGACAAAGTAGTTGACTAAAAGATTCTTAATTTGTGAGTCCTTGTTTTCATAGCAGTGGGTATTTAGGTTTTTCCTCAAAACAACTAAAATCTTTCAAAAATCTAACTATATATGATAAGACAGATTTTACTTTTAACTGTGCACTACAAGAGCATTCTTTGCCTAGTTGGGACTTAAACCCTTTAACTTATCTTTTAGCTGTGGAATTGACTTTAACTCATGTTAAAATTTGGCTAAAATGTTTATCGAATGGAAGTTGGTAGTCTGCCTGGTTTGTGGACAAGGGTGGATTCAGGAGTTTGTCTTCGGAGTTATCGAGTTTTACGTAGGTTATCTAATAATGATACACAGAGGTTCAAGGGCAGCGTCCCAAGATGATTTTTTTTTTTTGTTCTATTTATACATGAGAATACCTTCTCTTTTTTCTTTTTCTTTTTTTCTTTTTCCTTATCTGTAAAACTACAAATTTACTATATGATTTTGCACTGTTTGTGTGAGAGAGAGAGAGAGAATGGGGGGGAAGTTCTTATCTGTAAAACTACAAATTTAGGATATCAGGTTATTTTGCACTGTTTAAGAGTTGTTATTTTGTACTATTTGAGAGTTGTTATTTTGCACTATTTGAGAGTTGTTGGGGGAGGTTATTTTGCAATGTTTGAGAGTTGTTATTTTGCACTGTTTGAGAGTTGTTGGGGGTATTTTGCACTGCGGGGCGGTAAAACTACAAATTTAGTGATGATGCCGAAAATTGGTAAGAGAGATTAAAAGAAAGATATGGGGACACAAGAGCTTGTATGTGGTTCGGTCCCGTTAACGAGGTGACCTACGTCCACGGTTGCGTCAGTGCGCTTCACTAGCAGATCACCGGCGAGCCTGGTGAGCCAACAGTTGGGCGGCACTACCAATAAATCGACCAGGTGTATGCGTGTGTGTGAGAATAATATGCTATTCCGTTTTTATAGAATGCGACCCCCGTAAAGAGGGTAGGCGGGCTCTTTTATAGATACAAGAGTCCTCCTATACATGGTAAGTAATCAGATTAGGAAGCCTAATCTGATTGCAATTGATTTACATAAATTTAGGGGAGTTTCCTAAATGGTTTAGGGAACTATTTGCTCCTTCCATTTAGTCTTCTAACTGGGATAGGGAACTGCCTGGAGGCTTGCTGGCCAAGCAATCACGCCTATTGGGGTGTGCCCATGTGGGGTCCATCTGGAAAGGACGCCCGGACTTACGACCAAACCGGGCGATTTTGTGTAACAGCCCGGGATGGCTGTGTAATCAGTCCAAATTCAAGATGACTTGGCTTCTCTTTGCTGAGGTGGAGAGGCTTGACTTTGACCTGATATTTTTGTGCATATTAGCTGCCCTCTATTTTCGAAACTAATGGGATGCTCTATCGGATAAGGTTCAAAAATTGAGATTGCTTCAAAAACCGTTCGGGAAATGGCCCAGGGTTACTACCCGGGTCGTGACCGATCAAGTGGGTCTTCCGGGGTCAGGACCGAGCGGTGGCTAGGTGGGCCCGGAACCAACTTTTGCCACGTGTCACATGGTCACTGGCCTGGTCAGGGTCCAACGAGGCTGGTGTGAATGTAACCGAACAATCACGTCGTAACCGGACCGTCACGTCTAGCATTAATTGGGCGCGTCTTTTAAGGCGACGTTCCGCGTGCCCGAGATGACAGTTGTCGGCAGGTTTAGGCAGGAAAATTTCCTGGCCGTTAGATCTAGCTTGATCTGGACTGTCCAAGCTCCCTATATAAAGAACACTTGTTCATTTCTGGGATTCCTGTTGCCAATTGATAGAGATACCGAGCGGTTTGAGAGCAGAAAAAGTGTCCTATAAAGCTTTCTGAGATCTTCTTCTGCGATAATCTTTGTAAGTGTCCCCTTTTTAGTTTCAGTTCATCATCCTCTTCCTCTTCCTTTTTCTCTTCTTTTCTAAGCGAGGCTGGAGAGGGCGAACCCCCTTAGATTAGAACAGCAGTGGGACTTTTTCTTTCTCAGGTTTTGCTCTTTCTTCAAGTCAGGGGGTACGTTAGATAGGTTGAACCGAGCGAGCTATCCCCGAGTAGTTCTGACCGAGTGTTACCTTGTCTTTAAGACTGCATACTCTCTGCCTTTTAGGTTGATAACCCTGCCTCCATTGTACCTCAAATTCGGAGTTCCTGACCCATACCTAGGTCGTCCTCCACTCCCTGGCCCAGTCACCGAAAACCCAAGGATGTGTCATTCTGGTTTTGACTCGTCTTCCCGGTCGGAAGATGAGCGGTCCGGACAGAGACGCTGGACACCAGCTTGAGTCCGCCGTCCGCGTCCCCCTCTGATCACCAGAGCGAGGGCAGAATCCCAATCCATCTATCTGATGATGAATCGGACCAGGGAGCCCTCGTTGCTTCCGTTTCCCGAGGTTCAGGTGATGAAACACCAGGGGAACCCGACCCCGAGGTAGCCTTCGCCAGCGAGTTCATCCCGTCCACCCTGCGTACTGAAGACCTCGGCCGCATTAGGGATAGGTACAGCCTTCCCGACTATTGCTCACTGGCTGTGAATATCGGCGGAGCCCAAATCTACCAGCGGGATTTCACCACCTTATATCAGGACATTCTCATGGCCGGGTTCCACATCTCCCTCCATCCGGTCGCTCGGGACGTCCTTATATACTTGGGGATCGCCCCGGGGCAGCTGGCCCCGAACGGTTAGAGATTTCTCATGGGGTCTATCTCCCTTTGGCCCCAAATTTTTGGGTATGAGCTTACCATCCAGGAGTTTCTCTGGACACACCGACCGTTTCACGTACATGGGGAGACCGGGTTCTTTTCTCTCGGGGCTCGGCAGGGGAGAAAGATCATTATGAATTGCCCTAGCAACAACAAGGGTTGGAAGAATATATTCTTCCAAATGTCCACCCTTGGACTTTGTGAAAGGGCCCCAAGGATCCAGCTGAGGACTTCCTGGGCGGGAGAACTAAGGGGTAAGTTAGTGCAGTAACTTCCCGCTCACTTTCTTTACTTTGCTTTGAGAATAACTGCGTTACGTTTTGCGTTGCAACGGGATAAGCCAGTCCACCTAGTATTCCCGGGGAGTGCCAAGAGAGAATCAGAAGCTTGGCGGACCACCCCATCAATATTTGGGACGTTCTAACCCGCTCGGGAGATCAAAGAGGCGATCACCGTCCAGAACACCCCATCGAGGCCCCTGTCCTCCCCCCAATCATCCCGGGTAAGAATTTGATCGGTAACTTAATTTTGGTTGTCCTTCATTGTCTCGTTGCTCTGATTACTGACTTCGTGGCTGCTTTCCTTTTGTAGAAATGACCCCCAAAGAGGAATTTGGAGCAGCTGAGGGAGAGGCAGGCCGCTGCTGCTGCTGCTGCCGCCCGGTTGGTGATAGCGCAAGGAAAGAGGCCGGCCGCGGAAGCCTTGGGCGTCGAACGCCCGCTAAGGAGGATCCGGCACGGGACTGCGAACCGTCCGGAACCCATCGGGAGTTCAGCTCCACGCATGGTGGTGGCCGAGATTTCCCCACGAGCGGTAATACCGTCCGGGGCACCGGTTGAAGAATCGACAGTGATCAGGGAGAGGGTCAAGTCCGCCCTTCTCCCCAGCCAGGTGGAGGCATATGCGAACATGTCTCCCGAGGCGTTTCAGGGATGGCTATACAGTCTTTCCCTTATGGTAAGCACTTGGCGCTCATGTTCCTCTTTACCACAGCTTCTCCTGCATTTATTGTGCTAACTGACCGTCTTGGATTCTTCGCAGGTCGGCTGCATGGCCGATGGGGCTGAGTCCGTCCTGCCTTCTTTGGCCGGGAGGGGCGCCGCTGCTGAAGCTGCTCTGTCTGAGGAGCGAACGACCTTAGAGGTCAGGCAAAACGCCCTGGCCTTGGAGAAGGATAAAGTGAAGGGCTTGGCCCAGAGCCTTGGTGAAGCCCAGGCGGAATTGGCGACTGCCCAGGCCAATTTGGAAGCTTCCCGAGCCCTCACGGCGGCGGCGGCAGAGGCCCGAGCACAGGCCGCGGCTGAAGTGACGGTCGCGGGTGCCACAGAAGAGGTGTTTGATGACGGCTTCTTCCAGGGTTACGAGGATCTGAAGCGGCGGATTTCCCAGGATCACCCCGAATGGGACATCTCGTCCTACGAGGGGATTGATTCAGACTACTGGGACGTCAGTCCTGTGGCTGGCGAGGATCCTCCTGCTGGTGCTGGAGCTGCTAAGCCTGCCCCGGGCGGGGGCTCGGGAACCAAAGAAGGAGCGGCCCCAGGGGAAGAGGCTGGGGAGATTGAAGATGTGGTCGAAGTGGACGACTAAGGTCCCTGACCTGTTTTCTTTTTATGTTGTAGTTTTTTTTTTTTTTGGAAGGCTACTACAACTGCCCCCAGGCCCTGTATAAATTGTTTTTAATTAATGAAAAGGTTCTCGAGACCAACTTTCTAATTGTTTACTGTTTCTGCACTTGTGCCTGTTTGTGATTGCCTGTGACCAACCGGTTGTAAATCCCGTAGGAACCTTGCCTTAGCAAAAGTTAGGACTGTAACCGGCAGAGAACACTTGGTCTTTCAAGGACCTGATATAGGGGTCCCGCTAGGGTATGGTATAGGTTTGTGACTGTTTACTACCCGAGCGGTTTCTCTGGGTACTATAGGTACTTTAGGAATGTTAGAATTGTTCCAGGATTCCAAGTCATGTTAGTATCCGGTGTGATTTCCTGGTTATTCTACCATGCCCCCAAGCTTTTGCTAAGGCTAGTGTATAGACGGGATGACTGTAGGAAATCGACCTGGAACGTGGGTGGTTGCAGGGTCTTTTGGGACTTGCCATCATCAACCACCTAGGGGGAATTGCCCCCCCTTGTAGTTTAGACCTAAGCGAAGCTTGTGCCTCGGGTTTTGGACCCGATGTCTTTTAAATGCATGGGGTCTGACCCCGAGGTCTTTTAAATGCCTGGGGTCTGACCCCGAGGTCTTTTTAAATGCTTGGGGTCTAACCCCGTGGTCTTTTTAAGTGCCTGGGGTCTGACCCCGAGGTCTTTTTAAATGTCTGGGGTCTAACCCCGAGGTCTTTTTAAGTGCCTGGGGTCTGACCCCGAGGTCTTTTTAAGTGCCTGGGATCTGACCCAGAGGTCTTTCTAGTGGGCAAGCATGGAGAAGAGTTGTTTGGCGAGAGAAACTTTATTACTATTTGAATAGATATGCTCGGGTCGAGCTACATAATTCCTACCCAACATTGTTGTCATGCTCTACTGGAAGTACTTGCGGAGGTGCTGCACGTTCCAAGGGTGAAAGAGGTCGTGCCCGTTTAGAGTTTGTAACCAATAGGTGCCCGGGCGGTTGACTCGGGTAACTAGGTATGGACCTTCCCAGTTTGGCCCAACTTCCTATGGCTCGGGACTTTTGTGGACTGGTTTACTGCCTTCAGGACCAGATCTCCTATCTGGAAACTGCGATGCTTCACCTTGCTGTTATATTATTGGGAGACTCTCTGCTTGTAGGCTGCCACTTTCAGATACGCCCGGTCTCTTTTCTCTTCTACCAAGTCAAATTTCGCCCTTAGGGCATCTTCATTGTCCAGCTCGCTAAAATTTGCCACCCGGTAAGTTGGTAACCCAAGCTCTGTGGGGACCACCGCCTCAAAGCCATAGGTTAGAGAGAACAGCGTTTCGCCTGTTGTCGCTCGGGGTGTAGTGCGGTAGGCCCATAGGAGGGTCGGTAGTACCTCTGCCCATAGCCCTTTGGCGCTTTCAAGCCTCGTTTTGATTACCTGAAGAATAGTCCGGTTGGTTACCTCGGCTTGGCCATTGGCCTAGGGGTGCTCGGGGGATGAGTAATGATTGGATATCCCATAACCCGAGCAGAACTGCCTGAATATCGGGGTGTCAAATTGCCTACCGTTGTCACTAACCAGAACCTTGAGGACGTCAAACCTGCTGAGGATGTTCCTCTCCACGAAGTTTTCCATTTTCTTCTCGGTGATTGTTGCCAAGGGCTCGGCCTCCGCCCACTTGGTGAAGTAATCCACGGCAATGACAGCGAACTTGACTTGTCCCTTTCCCGTTGGTAGGAGACCGACAATGTCAATGCCCCATTGAGCGAACGGCCAGGGGCTAAAGATTGGCGACTGAAGTTCTCCCGGACGGTTGATCATGGGAGAAAATCTTTGGCACGTCTCACTCCTCTTGACGTATTCTTAAGAGTCTTTGGCCATGGTCGGCCAATAGTAACCTTGCAGCAGGGCTTTGCGTGAGAGTGCCCGGCCGCCAATGTGGTTCCCGCACACCCCTTTATGGATTTCGTACAGTATTGCTTGGACCTGTGTAGGATGGACACAGCAGAGGTATGGTGTAGAAAATCCCATTTTGTAGAGGATGCCATCAATGATGTGGTACCTTGCCGCTCGGTATTTAACCCGACAGGATTCTTCCTTTCCTTCTGGTAACGCGAATGTTGCCAGAAATGCCATCATTGGGTCCATCCAGCTAGGTTGTAGGGTGGCCGGTTCGACCTCCATGCATTCCGAGTTGATCACACTTGGTTCGGGTAGGTACTCTATCCTTATCCCGGGCAAGTCTGACTCAGAGGATGAAGCAAGGCCGGCTAACCGGTCGGCCCTAGTGTATTCCTCCCTAGGTATCTACGTAATAGAGAACCCCTGAAGTTTCTTTGAAACTGCTTGGACAAGGGATAGATAAGCTACCATGTTATGCTCTCGAGCCTCATACTCTTGATTGACTTGATTTACCACGAGCTGAGAGTCGCTAAACCCTTGAATTTGCAGTGCACCCATTGAGGTCACCATTTGTAATCTGACCAACAAGGCTTCGTATTCGGCCTCGTTATTGGAGGCTTTGAATCCAAACCTGAGCGTATACTCGAGCTGGATCCCATCGGGCGTGGTTAAGATGATCCCTGCTCCGCTACCCTGTTTGTTGGAAGAACCATCCTCATAAAGTACTCAGGTCGGGATATCTGGCTGTAGCCCGGGCGGTAAGATCAGTGGGGCGGTTTCTTCAACTGGGTCTTCTTGGTATGTGAATTCAATAATGAAGTCTGCCATTGCCTGTCCCTTGATTGTTGTGCAGGGTCTGTAAACCACTTCAAATTCTTCTAACTCCAAGGCTCATTTAACAAGCCTCCCGGACGTTTCAGGCTTACTCAAGATCTTACGGAGGGGCTGATCTGTAAGGTCCACGAAGACGTGGGCCTGGAAATACGGGCGAAGTCTCCGGGCTGAAGTGATGAGGGCGAAGGCGAGCTTTTCAATACGGGAGTATCTATTTTTTACGCCTTGAAGTGCTCGGCTTGTGTAATATATCGGGAATTGTATCCCGTGCTCTTCTTGAATGAGTGCCGAGCTGACCGCCAAGGGTGACACCGCCAGGTACAAGAATAATTCCTCACCTGGCATTGGCGTTGAGAGTAGAGGGGGCGATGCCAAGTACTTCTTGAGTTCCTGGAATGCTTCCTCGCACTCTTCTGACCACTGAAAAGCTTTACGAAGGATCTTGAAGAATGGCAGACACCGGTCGGTAGCTCGGGACACGAATCTATTTAATGCAGCCACTCGCCCGACCAAACTCTGTACCTCTTTGGTTAACCTAGGTGACCGCATGTTTAAGATGGCTTAAATTTTTTCGGGGTTCGCCTCAATCCCCTGCCTGCTAACTAGGTGCCCAAGAAACTTCCTGGACGAAACGGCAAATGTGCACTTGGCCGGGTTCAATCTCATCCCGAACTTTCTCAAAATGCTGAAGGCCCCGGCTAAGTGCTCAAGATGGTCAGACTCTTCCCGGCTTTTAACTAGCAGATCGTCAACGTAAACCTCCATGGATTTCCTGATCAAGTCCTTAAACATGTGATTGACCAGGCGTTGATAGGTTGCCCCGGTGTTTTTGAGGCTGAACGGCGTGACTTTGTAAAAGTAGGTCCCCTGATCCGTGATTAATGAGGTTTTTTCTTCGTCCCCGGTGTACATTCTAATCTGATTGTACCCGGAGTAGGCGTCCATGAACGAGAGGAGCGAATGACTGGCTGTGGAGTCTACAAGGAAATCTATCCTGGGTAGTGGATAGCAGTCCTTGGGGCAGGCTTTGTTCAGATCGGTGAAGTCCACACACATCCTCCACTTCCCGTTGCTTTTCTTAATCAGTACTACGTTTGCTAACCAGTCGGGATAGTGGACCTCTCAGATAGACTTTGCTTTGAGGAGTTTATCGACCTCCTCGCGTACTACCTTCTGCCTCTCGGGGGCCATGCCCCGTCTCTTCTACTTCGCAGGCCGGGAATCTGGGTTGACATTGAGTCGGTGAGACATTACCCGGGGGTCAATCCCGGGCATGTCTTCGTGACACCAAGCAAACACATCTTGACTCTGTTGTAGGAACTGAATTAGCTTCTCCCTGAGGCCGGGCTCCAGCTGGGTGCCGATGGTGACCGTTCGGTCGAGGAGTTGCGGGTCTAGCATCACCTGTTCCAGATCCTCGATTAGTCCCACTCTGTTGTTCTGATCCCTCGGGTTCATCTCCTGGACATTCAACGTTTCAGCGATGGCCTCCCGTCGCAGAGAGCTGACATAGCAACTCCGGGCGACGACTTGGTCTCTGCGTAGGCTCCCAGGCCCCTGAGGGGTCGGGAATTTAACCACCAGGCTGTGCGTTGACACGACCGCCCTGGCCTTGTTGAGGGTTGGCCTTCCAAGGATGATGTTATATGCAGATGGAGCTTCCACGACCACAAAGCTCGCCAGTACAGACGCCTACTGCGGATAGGCTCCCATAAGGACCGGGAGCTCGTTGGTACCGAGCGGCTGGGTGCTGGATCCGTTGAACCCTACCAGGGGAGTAGCCACTAGCCTGAGCCGGTCCCTGGATATCCCGAGCTGATCGAATGCTGAGACAAACATGATGTCGGAGGAGCTGCCCGTGTCTACCAACACCCTTTTAATCACGTAGTTTGCTACAGAGAGCGTCACCTCCAACGGATCATCATGGGGGTAGTGTAGGTCTAGCATGTCTTCAGATGAGAACGTCAACACGTCGGTTGGGGGAGAGCGGGTGGATTGGACATGCCAGACATCCGATCGGGATGCCCGGGCATGCCTCTTCCTGGCCGACTGCGAATCCCCTCCACCCAAAATGCCTCCGGAGATTACATTGATTGGCATGAGGGGTCGCGGTTGCTCAGGAGCCTGGGTTTCTTGCCGAGGTCGTCTGTCTGCTGCCACGAATTCAGCTAGGTGGCCCTGCTCGATCAGCTTCTCAATGGCAATCTTAAGCTTGAAGCAATCCTCTGTGTCATGCCCATGGTCTTTGTGGAAGCGGCAGAACTTGTCCCGGTTCCTCTTACCGGGCGGGCTTTTCAACCTGGCGGGCTCCTAGAGTAGCTTCTGGATCTCTGCGGCGGGCATAACTTTGTGTATTGGCCGGGAAAGGGAGGTGAAGGTAATCGAGGCCTGATCCCGAATGCCTCTCTGCTGATGTTGTCTGGGCTTCTTTCCTGGGCCCTTCTCGGAACCTTCCCATTTTCGTTTAGTTTTCGGGGACTCTTCCCCCGTAAAGCTGGCGCGCTTGGACTTCAGAAACTCCTCCGTGTCGATGTACTTTCCGAACCTCTCTGAGAGTTCCACCAGGGTTACCAGTCGGTCACGGTGGAACGATGTAGCAACTTTGGTATGTTGAACCTCGAGCAGAAAGCCATGATTGCGGCCGTTTCGTTCAGGTTGCGGATTTGGAGCCTCTGCTAATTGAAACGGTCCATGTACTCCCTCAGGGATTATCCCTTTTGCTGCTTGACGGTAAGCAGTTGGGTATCCGGTTGTGACCAGTCGATTATCCCTACAAATTGGCTGATGAAGAGCTTGCTCAATGTCTTGAAGTCATCAACCGTTTGGGGTTTCAGAGCATGGAACCACTGTACGGCTGTATCTTTAAGGGTACTAGGGAAGGCCAGTCACGATAGCTCGTCGATCGTGGTGACTAGCGCCATCTGGGCCTTGTAAGTGCGGACATGATCCACTGGGCTCCCTGAACCATCATAAGAGCTGAGATGTGGAGGTTTGAATTTCCGCAGGATGGGGAATATGGTGATCCGAGCGGTGTAAGGCAACTCGGTCTCCGTATTGGTGTGATCGTGGAGCTGCTTGCGGTTCAGTTTTTCAATTTGCTGCTGCAAGTCCTCGATCTGGGCCTTTACATCTCGCCCGGTTCCCCTTTCTATATCGGAGCGGTACGTCGGGTCTGATGATGATGCTTCCTCCTCGAAGTGCGTCGTCCTTGGGGAAAGAACCCGACTCCGGCTCCGAGTAATCGTATGCCTAAGATCTCCCCGGCTCCTAACCGGAGGGTCTTTGGCTGATTCCCAGGCCTTTTGTCCTGATTCCTCTCTCCTGGTGGCGCGTCGTCTATTGATGATGTCTCTAGCATCTTCCACCCGACAAGGATTGGTCCGAGCTTGCCTCCTGGCGCACCTGGGCGCTCTACTACGGTCACCATCCCGGACGTGTTCCCAATCCGACGGGGATACCGGCGTAGAGTGGGTACGGTATTGGACTCGTGCGGGCTCCCGGTCGGGGGCACTCTTCCCGGTCTGGTTCTCGGATTGAAGACGCTTCTCCTGCAAGGCCAACAGCGCTTCGATCTGCTGTTGGGTTTGTCGCTGGCCTTCCAGAAGTTGCGCGAGCGTAGCCGTCATTTGCTCGGAGGTCATGGAGGCGGCCTGTTGCTCGAGCTGCAAGTTCTCCTGACCGACCTGAGCAGTATTCTTCTTACCCGTCTTCGGTGGCATGTTGATCAGTTAAGGAATTTGTTGGTGAAATACTTATCGTCTTCCCACAGACGGCGCCAAACTGATGATGCCAAAAATTGGTAAGAGAGATTAAAAGAAAGATATGGGGACACAAGAGCTTGTATGTGGTTCGGTCCCGTTAACGAGGTGACCTACGTCCACGGTTGCATCAATGCGCTTCACTAGCAGATCACCGGCGAGCCTGGTGAGCCAACAATTGGGCAGCACTACCAGTCAAACCGACCGGGTGTATGCGTGTGTGTGAGAATAATATGCTATTCCGTTTTTATAGAATGCGACCCCCGTAAAGAGAGTAGGCAGGCTCTTTTATAGATACAAGAGTCCTCCTATACATGGTAAGTAATCAGATTAGGAAGCCTAATCTGATTGCAATTGATTTACATAAATTTAGGGGAGTTTCCTAAATGGTTTAGGGAACTATTTGCTCCTTCCATTTAGTCTTCTACTGGGATAGGGAACTGCCTGGAGGCTTGCTGGCCAAGCAATCACGCTTACTGGGGTGTGCCCATGTGGGCTCCATCTAGAAAGGACGCCCGGACTTACGACCAAACCGGGCGGTTTTGTGCAATAGCCCGGGATGGCTGTGTAATCAGTCCAAATTCAAGATGACTTGGCTTCTCTTTGCTGAGGTGGCGAGGCTTGACTGTGACCTGATATTTTTGTGCATATCATTTAGTATATGAGGTTATTTTGCACTGCTTGAGAGTTGTTATTTTGCACTGTTTGAGGGGGAGGTTATTTTTGCACTGTTTGAGAGTTGCTACTTTGCACTGTTTGAAAGTTGTTGGGGGAGGTTATTTTGCACTGGGGGGGGGGGGGGGGGGGGGGGGGGGGGGGTGTAAAACTACAAATTTTGTATATGAGGTTATTTTGCACTGTTTGAGAGTTGGTGTGGGGGGAGGTTGTGTGTGTGTGTGTGTGTGTGTGTGTGTGTGTGTGTTAAGTTGATCACAATAAGTGATCTTTTTTTATTTTTTATTTATTTATTTATTTATTTCTTATGGAATCACAATAAGTGATCTAATTGTACAGAATAATGTTATTTTACCCAAATCTTGTACCCCAAATGATTCTCAAACACACGTGGTTGAAATTTAGAGTTGAACGAAAACAATAAAATGATTTAAGGTGACCAAGAGAGTAGCATTTTTTTTTTTATTTCGGGGTGCCAGAAGACAACAAAACATGAGGAGTGTTAGATTTTTTGTTTGAGGGTGCCAACAGACAACATAATATGAGAAATAACACACATACGTGTATATTAGTTAAAAAAAATTACCACATGTGAAGGGTGCCACACACCATACACAGTTTTGCCTCTGTTTGTGGACTATAAACATGAGGTTGGGTGGGTTCATCGAATTTGCTTGCAACTATTGTGTCCTTTAAACTCTTACACATTTACATGGTAGATTGCTTAGCTTTGTGAGCGCGCGCGCGCGCACACACACATATATATATATATGTATATTTTTCTATTTTTGCTGATACACCACTGTAATAAGCAAGAATTTAATGGTGTTAATTATCTTATGCAGCCCAAACAAATTCAATTCGTATTACTGCATTGGGTAGTAGTCAGGTCTAAAGTGTTGTGACTATGATGTAAATATCATACAACCAAAATAGTTTGGTTATATGGGATTCTATTTCTTGAATTTTTGTGTTAATTTTTATAGCATTAGCTTGTATCAAGTACCCGAAAAATGTGTATAAGTAGACCTCCCAAAAAGTTGTCTCGAGGGCTCCGCACTCAAATCCCATAACCTCGACTTGTCCTCTATGCAACTTCCAGGTTTGACCCCCTACCAAGGCCTCCCTTCAAATTTCTGCATCGGCCCCGGCTATGAAGATTGTGAAAAATCAATTGTGCGGTCGAATGGGGTACTAATTTTTAAATAATAGTTTGCTTCTGTATAGCGAGAAAAAGATATTCAACGAGGTTACAAATTATGCAATAATAAAACATTTTCATTATATGAAACTCTGTCGCGGATATTTTCTTTTTGCTAACTTTCTATTTATGCTTACACTAAGCTAGCTCCCTGACCAAAAATCCTAACGCCCTTACACAAAGGACAAAAATCCAAACCAAAACTAATTTTGATACAATGGTTCGTGCAGGGTGCAGCTTTTGTAGCATCAAAGTAACCAAGCTCTTCTCATCACCAACTCTCGCCCAAAATTCTTAGCCTTCTCAATACTCATCAGTTACGGACACAGAGACCTGTCAGTCGCAAAATCTTTTCTTGTCTGGTCGCCTTCCCCAACTCCTTGGACAACCTAGTTACATCCAAAATGGTGAGATAATTTGGTACAAATAGAAGCATAATTGATATAATTCACAATTGAAGATCCCATTGATATAGAACACAAAATAAAATTTCATTAATAACAATACAATTTAGGGAAAAAAAACCATCATGGACAATAACAAAATTACTACATCTTGGGTTTAGTCACGGTAATTTCTATAGCTTTAGTTCGTATGTTGGGTATGTTTGTAATTTCACTATTCCCAGTGAACGTTTTATGTTGTGGAGAATTTGTTTTTATTAGTTTTATAATTACCGTTGTTAGTGTATTTTTATTTGAAGTGTGTTTGACATATTGTACTTGTAATATAATTCTACTTTTAATGATACTAGTTTAATTTTGTTTTATGTTAATGGATAATATTTACTTTTGAAAGAAATATAACAAACCAATCAAGTTCGAATAAAAATATACTTCCTCCGTCCCTTTTTTTGAGTCCTATGTTCCATTTTGGGATGTCCCAAAATTAGTGTCCACTTTCCTAAATTGACATACAATTTTTACTTACTTTCCAAAACTACCCTTCCTTGAAATCTACACCAAGACAACTAAAAAAGTTATTGTAATGATTAGGGACAATTGTGAAAAGTAGGTGTTGATGATGCCAAAAATTCGATTAAAGTAAATTAAAGCAATTTAAGGGGAGAGAGAGTGAGAGACTGGTTTTTTGTATGTGGTTTAGCCCTGTTAATGAAGGTACCTACGTCCACGTGTGTGTCTGAGCACGTTCACTATACTGTAAAAAGTCGGAGACCAGTGGTGAACCAACAATAGTTTGGAGCTACCGTAGGTCGGCCGGGCGTGTTGGTAACTGCTATAGAGGTGTTGTAGAGACTGAAAAGTCGGACCCCTTGAAGGGGGGTGAGTGGTCTCTTTTATAGATGCAAGAGACCTACTCATACATGGATAAGGAAATATAATTCAATTGAACTTGATTGGCATTAATTGTGGGGGTTTCCTAATTGGATTAGGAAACAACATTAGTTGTCCATTAGTCTTCAATCTTGAGTAGGAGACTGTCTGTAATATTCTGGGGCGTATCTCGTGGCCAGGTTGTACTGCACCCGTTATGGCCCGGGCTAGTGCTGTAATCCCGACCTGTTTGGTTGGGCCTCGGGACGTCGGGTAAACCGCTCGGGATGAATCTGCTAACATATCCTTGACCGTTAATGAAGCTGTTGGAGCCGAGCTGTTTGAGATGTGCTACTGAGTTTAGCTACGTTGTTCCCGAGTTACACTGTGACTTGGTCGGGATAGGGGCCAGTCGTCGTGCTTAACCGCTCGGTCACTTAATAGAGCCGATTTTGGGCGTATCAGTTGCCCCCCATTTCCAAGGTTGGCTCGATGCTATATCGGGGCAAGTTTGGAAATCTGTTTAATGTTACTTGCCACTGTCTGAGTGCTCGGGGAAGCTGCCTTGGAGCTTCTGAGTTTTGTGAGTGCTCAGGAACTAGCTAAGAGTTGAGACTTAGACTAGCTCGGAGTCTTCAAGTGCTCGAGAATTGGCCGGGAGTTGAGACTCGGCCTAATTCGGAGTCTTTTGCTTGAGTTAGCTCCCAAGATGGTTATCTTCTACCCGTAAACCTTCGTCAAGGTTATGGGCAAAAGAATTTGACCATGTTGGAAAAGCTGACCTAAAGCGTGTTGCTTTAGGGTCCTTTTTATTAACTCCCCAGGATGGTTATCTTCCGCCCGATCAGCCTTCGTCAAAACTGTTGGGAGAATAGTTTTACCATGTTGATGGAGCCGACCTAAATCACGTTGCTTTAGGGTCTTTTTGCTCCTCTATTGTCAGCCAACCTAAGAGATTTTAGTCACCTCTATCATCGGTTTGGGCCTAAGTGGAGTTAGTCTCTGAGTACTATAGGTGCCCGGGTTGTCTAAGAGTTTGACTTAGTTACCGCAAGGCCTGTAAGTACCCGGTGTGATTGCCTGTTTAGTCCATCGTGCCTTTCTGCCCCCTAAGCTTTTGCTAAGACGAGGGTCTTATGGAGGCTAGGACTATAGGTAACCGACCTGGAACATGGTGGTTGCAGAGTCTTTTGAAGCTTGCCATCATCAGCCACCTAGGGGGATTTGCCCCCATCATAAGTTGGACCTAAGCGAAGCCGATGCCTTGGGCGTGACCCGAGGTCTTTTGCCTCGGGTGCGATCCCGAGGTCTTTAGTGTCTGGGTTCAGAGCCCAAGGTCTTTTGTGCCTGGGTTCGGAGCCCGAGGTCTTTTGAAAAGCTCTTTGACAGTCTGCGGAGCCTCATCCGATGATCGGGCAAGTACCACTGTAGTTGGATTGGTCGAGACTGTTAGAGACAGGAGGTCGGGTCGGGATCACCGGACTCCCGATTACTCTGAGCTGGATTCAAGGTCAGGATCACTGGATCCTGACTGCTGCGAACTAGAAGTAGGGTCGGGGCTGCCGGACTCAAACCACTACGAACTGGAGGTCGGGTCGGGACTACCGGACCCTGCCTGCTGTGAGTTGGAGGTCGGGTCGAGACTGCCGGACCCTGACTGTTCTGAACTGGAAGAACTGTCAGAACTCCCGGGCTGATCTCGCTTTCGCTTACTTCTGGAAGACTCGTTGCTTACGCGCCCGGGGTCGTTGGTCTTTAAAAATTCTTCAGTACCAATGTATTATCCAACCCTCTCAGTGAGTTCAACTAAGGTTTCTGGTCAGTTTCTGTGAAACGACGCGGCGCACTTGGTGTGTTGAACTCCCGAGCAGAAGGTTATAATAGCGACAGTTTCATCAAGATCATAGATTCCGAGTGTCGCGCCCGCGCTCCCAAAATGGGGTGTCTACACCGAGCTTCTCTTGATTAAACCGGTCAGTGAATTCCTTGAGGGTCTCATTATCCCTTTGTCTGACTGTCAGTAGCTGCATGTCAAGCTTTGGCCGTTCATTCATACCGATGAATTGGTTAATGAACTGCTTGTTGAGTTTCTTGAAACTGCGGACCGATTGGGGCTCCAAGGAGTAGAACCATTGCACGGCCGAGCCTTTCAAAGTGCTTGGGAAGGCCATGCAATGTAGTTTATCAGAGCTGGTGGCCAGGGCCATCTGAGCCTTGTGGGTCCGGACGTGGTCGACCGGGCTTCCCGAGCCGTTATAGGGATCTAGGCGAGGCTGCTTAAATTTGCTCGGGATGGCAAACCTCATGATCTGGCTAGAGAATGGCGACTCTGTCTCGGTATTGGCATGATTCTGAGTGGGGTTTTGGCCCAACCTTTTGGCCACTCCATCAATATATTTCTGCAAGTCCTTAATACGTGTCACCACACCTTCCCGACCGGTATTCGGGCTGCAAGTCGGGTTAGTGGAGGAGGCTTCCTTCTCATGGAGGTGTGTTGTCCCCTGGGATCGAGCTCGGCTATGACTCCGGTTCATCATGTGCCTAGGGACACCTCGACTCTTGACCGAGTGACCCTGGACTGATTCCCGGGCCATATGCTTCTGCCTTTCCTCTCGGGCAGCACACCTACTATTGATGTCTCTGGCATTCTCATCGTAGGACGGGTTGGCTCGGGCACGTTGTCTGGTCAAGATCGGTTCTCAACCGTGCGCAACGTTCCCGGGTAGTTTCCCGGCCACTGGAGGACTACTTTGCTGGGCCAGCAGGGCTTCAATCTGTTGCTGGATTTGACGCTGGCCCTCCAAGAGTTGTGCGAGGGTCGCGGTGATCTGCTCAGATGTCATGACTGCCGCAGTCGGTGTCAGGGCCGGCGGAACATCCCGGTCGGTCTGATGTGCAGTCTTCTACATCCACATGTGTGTCTGAGCACGTTCACTATACTGTAAAAAGTCGAGGACCTGTGGTGAACCAACAATAGTTTGGAGCTACCGTAGGTCGGCCGGGCGTATTGGTAACAACTATAGAGGTGCTGTAGAGACTGAAAAGTCAGACCCCTTGAAGGGGGGTGAGTGGTCTCTTTTATAGATGCAAGAGATCTACTCATACATGGATAAGGAAATATAATTCAATTGAGCTTGATTGGCATTAATTGTGGGGGTTTCCTAATTGGATTAGAAAACAACATTAGTTGTCCATTAGTCTTCTATCTTGAGTAGGAGACTGTCTGGAATATTCTGGGGCATATCTCGTGGCCAGGTTGTACTGCACTCGTTATGGCCCGGGCCAGTGCTGTAATCCCGACCTGTTTGGTCGGGCCTCGGGACGTCGGGTAAACCGCTCGGGATGAATCTGCTGACATGTCCTTGACCGTTTCGGAAGCTGTTGGAGCCGAGCTATTTGAGATGTGCTGTTGAGTTTAGCTGCACTGTTCCCGAGTTACACTGTGACTTGGTCGGGATAGGGGCCGGTCGTCGTGCATAACCGCTCGGTCACTTAATAGAGCCAATTTTGGGCGTATCAGGTGTAGATTCTTTTTGTCTCCTTAATAAGTTGAGTTCCCAAAGGTGGACTCAAAAAAAGGAACGGGGGAGTAGAAGATAATTTATGTTGTGACGAAAGTATGTGATTTTTTTAAAAGATTTTTAGAATAGACTAATAACAATTTTAAGAAGTGAACAGTAAAATGAAAGTGGTACGATTGGAGCAATTTTTTTAAAAAGGTGGGACCACCCCTTAAAAAATGAAAGTGGTGCTAAAATAAAGGAAATATGAATCACATTGTAGGGATTGCTCTTAGGGCTCGAAAACCCACTTTTCTAATTACAATCAAATAAGCCAATAAGGAATATAAAGATAAGATTGGCATAAAATAATTAATAGTGGGTTTATAAATATATACAGTATGATGGACTTCTTAAAAACAAACATTTCATTGTCATTTACCATATAAGATAGGGTTGGTAATCGGGTCATGTTGGGTTATAATTGTGTTGGGTCATACACGAGTTATCCATTTAACCCGTCTAACCCATGTAGGGGTGTCGGGTTGCCATGTTGGGTCGAAAATTGTCACCCGTCTAACCCGTGTAGGAATCCCCTTATCTGCTCACCATGATCTTTTGGTTGAAATTCAAATTATTTAATACGTTTTCTAAATAGTGAGAATTTCTCAGTCTTTTATGGGTATTTCTCAGTCTTTACACAGTCCATTTTTTAAGGCCCTCTTAAGATCCGGACTTTATATTTATGTATCTATATATGGACATATAGATATAGATTTGAAGTTAATGTCATTAACTGATAATGGGATTATGTTCCCTTAATTCAAGGGATCTCCTTATGTGGTCATCATGATCTTTTTGTTGAAATTGAAATTATTTAATACGTTTTTTTTTGTGAAATCTCTGATTAAAATACTGATAAATTCCCTAATGTTGGGAAATTTCTCATTAAAAACTAAGAAATTCCCACTCTTTTGTGAAATCGCTGATTAAAATACTGAGAAATTAATTCTCACTCCTTTGTGAAATTCCTAATTAAAATACTGAGAAATTCCTACTCCTTTGTGAAATTTCTGATCCAATAAACTGGGAAATTACGCATAAACAATATCATTAGTTCTAGCAAGGAATCACACAAATGGATAATAGGTCTATCCAACAAGATGTGAGAAATAGATACTTAACCATGTAAAATTGCAAAACAATTGTGAAATATCAATGTTATCATGTTTTTTCGCTAATTTTTTTCGAGTAATTTCCAATTATGGATTTTTCTAATGACATGAACTTTCTCAGTTAACTGAACAACGATGAACAATTCCTCAATAAAAAATAAGATGTAAAACGCTGATAAATTATAAACAATTTCAAATATATATGATCAATATTTTGCGAAATTTCTCATTAAACTACTGAGAAATTCATACTCTTTTGTGAAATTTTTGAGAAGTATATAAGCCATTAAACTACTAAGTATACAAGCTAAACTATGGCATCCAAAAGCAAATTATATAGGGAACTTATGCTCCATTACAAACCCGAAGCATATTGGATGTACTAAGCTTGACATTGACACTAACAATCCTAAAAGCTTGATGCTTGCTCTTGTATTGTTTAATGATACACACAGTGATATCATCATGCTTTCAGTTTTCAACCAGCCTCTTTGTGATAACAGCTTCAAAAAGGTGCCATCTAAAATCTGTTGTAAAATACATGGTTAGTTCTATTGTATAAGTTGATGATATATGAAAAAATTTTAAAAAAAAAAAAGTTGAGAACTTGTTGTAGACACACCATTTTGACATGTCCAACAAAGAAATAACTATCGCAAGGGGGTCCACTGGGCACGTAAATTGAGAAAAAGAGCTCCAGAATCCAAACAGGGACCCCAGAGGCCAAATTAAAGTCAATATAGAGATGGCAGCTCATCAATCGGAAGTTCCAGAGTTTAGGACCGCCCATTACGATAATCGGCGACGTTTTCAACCAGAATCGAAGTTTGGCACAAAATTCAACACTGTAATCAAGTTCGGGATAACCGAAGGTTGAATTCGATTACATTAGGGCAAAAATAGGAATCAATACAAGCCCACAAGACTTCAAATCATCAAATTCTGATAACTGACGAAGAATCGGGCTCCGATCGAAGTTTTGGCACGCTGAAATCGAGGAAAAAGGACACAATCGTCAATCTAGAAACACTAAAAGTATGACTGGGCATAACTGGAAGGAAATATAGAGAAAAACATGAATTCTATGAGTCGAATCATCCCAATCGGACAATCAGAGAAGAAATGGCATCCAATCGAAGTTTCGAAGCTCAATCGGGAAAAGACAAGGGGCAAAACAGTCATTTCTAAGTCTGAGATTCTCAATCAAACCGTACTGATTCAAAGAGAATGTCAATACGATTTCAAATCATCTTGAGTTAGGAAGATCGGACGGTCGGATCAAAAGATATCAATAGTCGAAGTTCAGACGGTCTAGATCAGACGTCGATAGTCTGGAGAAAACGGAGGCATTTTTGGGTTTCAAACGAATTCCGATCCAACCACACGGATTTGAAGAGAACATTAAACCAAGCCCAGATCTTTTCAATTTGTCCAAATTGAACGTCCAGATTGAAAAATATCAAAGATCGAAGTTCGAAATCGATTGATGGCCTTGATCGGAGGTTGGAACCTACAACCTCGTGTTCTGCCTACATGGGATTAAAACCCATCTAGGGTTTTGAAAAACCTTCTATAAATAGAAGACCATCCCAAGCACAAAAGAAAAAAAGCACACAGCCTCCCTCTTGTAAGGCCCTGTTTGGTTCAAACAAAACCCTCCCAAAACCCTTAGGCTATGTTTGGTTATTAACCAAACACCACCATATAACCACCACTACACCACCATGGCCTCCACCACTCAAAACCCATAAACCTCACCTTATTACCCAATCCCCCTCAAAAAACCAGCTTCTAAACACACCCAGAAAGCCTAGGGTCCGAGCTCAAACCAAATAGCCCTTTAGCCCACTCCCAGAAACTGGAATACAAACCAAACAGAGCCTAAACTAGCTCCCTGAATCTCACCTTCCCATCCAGTGGGTCCCCCTAGCCAAATCGGAGCCAACGCCGCTGGTCCCGCCACCAAACCAACTCCACAGAAGGCCCACGCGCCTCTAAAACCCATCACGCACCGCCGCTGGACAGAGGTGGCTCCGACAGACTTTCCAGCAATAACCATCGGCAACTACCACCACCAAACCAATCGTCTGGCCAAAACAATCAGGACTCTAGTGGTATGACCTCCAAAAGTCACCGGCGACGCTACACGCGCCACAGCGCTCCGCTCCGTGTCCACGCGCAGGTAAGCCCAGTCAGTGCTGAATCGGCATTGACTGGCCTACCAGAAGATGGCACATGGCGCCACGCCACCGTTGACCACTAAACCAGAACACAACACGTGGCGTTGACTGCCACGTGTATTGCCACGTCGATGCCACATCATCATTGACCATGCAATAAGACACTGACACGTGGCATAGATTGCCACATCATCTGCCACGTCAGCGATGACCAGTGAATTACAGGACGCCATGTGTCCTCTATCAGTTTGACCAGAAAATGACCTGACACATGTCGTGTCAGGTCTGCCTCAATAGTACACGGCCCATTCACGGGCTGACACTTGTCGTGTCAGTCTGACCGCAGGACACGCGGCCCAGTAGCACGCTGAAACCTGTCCTCCACCCAGTTTGACCAACCAATGAAGCGCTGACATGTGGTGCTGACTTTGCCACATGGCAGTAGACCCCACTCTGATGTTTTACCTATTTTTGGCATTCCGGGTCCGATTTTTAACGAACGGACACTCGTTTTAAGCTAATTTGGTCGTTCCGGACACACTAGTGACCTCAGATTTGGTCAATTCCAACTTTTAGGACCTGCTTGGCATTCTAATATGACCATTTCAGGCTATCTTGGCTAATTCTGACCCCCACGGGTCCCACTCAACTCAGCCCGGACCCATTCTGGCCCTCTTTATGGTTTTTCTGACTCTTCCTGCCCTTCCAGACCCAACTATGATGTCCATTCAAGTCGATTTCTTGTCAAAGTACGACTTGGGTCTTATTGGATTATTTCTACTACATTTCTCGCTTTTCTTTCATTCTTTCTCAACAAAACACTGACTGGGCTTCAATGACCCCCTTCTGCACAGGTAACATACTCAAACTCATACTCTTAGTGGTCTGGGCTTCCTATAAATCTACTGGTCGGATTCCTTTCTCTTTTATTTTCTCTTAGTGGTTTGGGTTCCCTATAAATCCACTGGTCGAATATTCCGCCTTTTTCTTTCTGTTTTATTTTCTCTTAGTGGTCTGGGTTCCCTATAAATCCACTGGTCGGATATTCCGCCTTCTTTTTGCCAGTCGGAAGAGGCATCGAACTCCACCCGATTGGACTTTATATCATGCGTCAGCCGATGGGAGATCTAATGACCTACCCTGCTGAACTTTATCAACCTGCTATATCTTGCGCCAGTTGGAATGAGGCGTCAAACTCCACCCGATTGGATTTTATATCCTGCGTCAGCTGATGGGAGATCTAATGACCTACCTGGTTTAACTTTATCAAACTGCTATATCCTGAGCCAGTCGGAAGGAGGCCTCGAACTCCACCCGATTGGACTTTATATCCTGTGTCAGCCAGAAGGAGATCTAATGACCCACCCAGCTGAACTTTATCAAACTGTTATATCCTGCGCCAGTTGGAAGGAGGCCTCGAAGTCCACCCGATTGGACATTATATCCTGCGTCAGACGGAAAGAGATCTAATGACCTACCCAACTGCATTTGATCTCCTATTATCGATATTCGTTGATGAAAATCAGAGAACACAAAAAAAAATTGATACTTCTCTCCAATCACTGGGCACCGTCCCTTACTTTTGGTCCACTTTTTCAATCATTGGGCGCCAACCCGTACTTCCGGTAAACTTTTTTCAAATCACTGGGCACTGACCCGTACTTCCGGTAGAACTTTTCTCAAATCATAGGGCACCGACCCATACTTCCGGCACACGTTTTCCAAACTCACTGGGCACTGACCCATACTTCCGGTAAAACCTTTTCAAAACTACTGGGCACCGACCCGTACTTTCAGTAAATCTTTCACATCACCTTTTTTACATCACTGGGCACCGACCCGTACTTTCAGTAAATCTTTCACATCACCTTTTTTACATCACTGGGCACCGACCCTTACTTCCGGCACTTTTTCTCAAACCATTGGGCACCGACCCGTACTTTTGGCACACCTTTCCAAAAACACTAGGCGCCGACCCTTACTTCCGATTACTCTTTTACACCACTAGGCACCGACCCTTACTTCTGGCACTTTTTCTCAAACCACTAGGCACCGACCCATACTTCTGGTACACTTTTTCAAACTACGTAGGCACCGACCTGTACTTTCGGCACACTTTTCCAAAATCACTGGGCACCGACCCTTACTTCCGGAACTTTCTTAAAACACTGGGCACCGACCCTTACTTCTGGCACTTTCTCAAATCACTAGGCACAGACCCATACTTCCGATACACGTTTTCCAAATTCATTGGGCACCAACCCTTACTTCCGGCACATAAAACAAAAAGACAAAAAATCATAAAAAAAAATATATAAAAAAAAAAAACTCATCGCACGGTCGATCTACTCCGATTTTTACTCAAAACACTTTCTCATATCTTACTACTTTCTCAAGGTTAAAGTCTAGGACTATACCGTGCAGGTTAAAGTTCTTAGCTACACCGACTTTACTTAAAACACTATTTCACACTTTCACGGTCTAGATCGACCAAAACACCATACACATACAAGCACAGAACTACGTACGGCCAGATTCTCGTGTCGAGATACGTATGCGACCCATACTTGGGTGCGGCCATAACTATTCTCTTTCAAATTATCTCGTGTTGAGATACGTATACATAATTTCAAACTATCTCATGTCGAGATATGTATACATACTTTCAAACTATCTCGAGTCAAGATACATATACATACTTTCAAACTATTTCGTGTCGAGATACATATACATAACTACATACATTCAAACTATCTCAAGTCGAGATACGTACATACTTTCAAAACTATCTCATGTCGAGATACGTAAATCGGCAACTGCATGTCGCGGATGCTCGCGTTTAATTTCTTGTATATGTATTCTACTACTTCTTACTTACGCCCCGTTACTATGAAAACCACTAAACTGCCAACCGTGTGTCATGGATACTCGAGGGTGCCTAATACCTTCCATCAACATAATCGAGTCCCCGAACCCATCTGAAGAACTCTGGTTTTCGCATGACTATCAAGAGTCACACTTTTAAAGGGCCTTACTTTTTCAAAACATTTTTTTAAAGGGTCAAAGATGATCGCATGGATTGTCTTTGCAGCAGTCCTAACTCTCGAAACATGTTAGGTGGCGACTCTAAACTTTACTGGCCCTACTCCCACTTTCACGTACATTTCACACCTCTGACACGTCTCTCGACGTAAATGGTCGCGATCCTTGAAAGGACCGCCCCCCACCTTCGCTGCTTTGAGCCTTTATCTTATTTCATTTTATTTCCTTTAAAATGACATACTCCCACTTTCACGTACTCTTCACACCCTCTTCTCACGGCTCTCGGCGTAAACGGTCGTGATCCTCGCGAGGACCACCCCCACTTTTGGGGCGGGCGCGACAGTTTGCAACTCTGCTGGGGATCCGGTTAAGAAGACTTAGGCCAACACTTTGGTGGTTTTCATACTAATGGGGCATTTGTTTTACTAATAACTCTGTACTTCTATAATTCTTTTGTAGGTGACAAAACTTGTTTATACAGGTACCTGCAACTCATAAAAGAAACTACAAGGCCAATGCCAACGAAACTGCAAGGCCAATGCCATACTTTACTATCATATACACTACACACTAGCATTGGGCATGTCCCAATTCTCGAATTACCCTTATGATTAGATAGGAGGATTAGTAAGTGGCATGGCCGTTGCGGTAGTACCATCGGTACCAGCACCGAAAGATTCTCCGCCCAAAACCACCAACCTGAGAAGGTGCTACGGCGCTATAGTTTAAAGGTTCAGGAATCGGACCTAAATAAGACTACATTAGATGTCAACCTCTCCACATAGTCTCATTCTGCACGTGTGTATTCAAAACTTTTCAAAATCAAATAACTGGCGCCAGTAGGCTACCTAATTCATTTCTACCCTCCCCCTGTACTTTTTTACAAACCAGGGGTGGAAGAACTTTCCAAAAAATGGCGCCGATAGGCTGTCCAATTCTTTTCTATCCTCCCCTTAAATTGGGGACGGAAAAACTTTTCAAAAATAATAAACGGAGCCGACGAGCTACCGGATCCTTCTTTGTCTTTCCCCTGCACTTTTTACAAACCAGGGGGCGGAAAATCTTTTCAAAACTCAAAACACCGCCGAAAGTCTGCGCATTCTCACTCATCCTATCCTTACATTTTAACAAGGATGGATAAACTTTTTCAAAACATCATAGCGGCGCCGAAAGGCTGCGCATTCTTACTCATCCTATCCTTACATTTTAACAAGGATGGATAAACTTTTTCAAAACTTCATAACGGCACCGAAAGGCTGCACTTTCTCACTTATCATTTCCTGACATTTTAACAAGGATGGATGCACTCTCTCAAATTCATAAAACGGTGCCGAAAGGCTACTCGATTCTTTTCTATCTTCCCCTTGCACCTGTATATAGACCAGGGGTGGATAAACTTTTTCAAACTCATAAACTGCGTCGAAAGACAGCCGGACTTTTCAAAGCTCATTCTCACCTTTCAAAAACTCCCCACGGATAAAACTACTTTTCAAAGACATTTGGTGACGCCGAAAGGCTATCCAGATTCATCTCATACCTTGGAAATACACATCACACTAGGGCAGTACTCTCCCATCTCTAACGAGTCACTGGGAGAAGAATCCCAGTTTCTTTTCTTTAAAGCGACTTAATACTTTACGTCTACCTCTACTTCTTCTGACCTCCACTACAGGTACACTTCTGACAGAAGTCAACATGGGAAGTTTCTACACGCTCAGCCTACTCTCGGCATCACCAATTTCTCCACGGATCGAGAAAGTCAGAATGGACAACCAGTCCAAACAAGTCTAAATTCTGAATCTAAACATGTCCAAGCGTCAAACCTGAGCAGGGTCGGATGACAATCGAGGAGATCAAATCTGAGCAGTACCAACGTATTCGTGATTGTTCGAACCCTCAAACCACTGAATCAATAGGCCTACTTTTACCCATGTACATCCACAAGCCTTTGGTCATGTCCAAGATAACTCTCGTAAGAGACCCAATATTCAACCCACTGTCCTGAAACATTACTCCTCGTCATATGCCATACAGGGGCAGTTTCTCCATACTATAGAATTTATGCTTTGTCTGCTTTGCATAAGTACATACTTTTAAATGAAAAAAAAAAACAAAAAACTAAACTCATTCTTTACATCATCAAATAACTATTATCTCGCTTCAATTCTAAGCCTCATGATTCACTGGATATGACTGTCATGTAACTTGTTGAATACGATGTAGACATCGTACGAGACTTTTGGACGTAATAAAGCTATGTTCGATTCTACCTGAAAGTACGATCAACACAAGGTCATGTCGAGAAACAACTCAAGTTCACAAATCGATAATTTCATCCTCTGACGATGCTCACATCTTAACAAGAATCAGGTAACAAAAGCGTACTCAATGCATACTTCTCTATGACAGCTTGATGTCATCTGAGTACACAAGGACAAAGCAGACATCCGACGAGCATTCAAGAATAAGAACGCCTTGGTCCATTCTTAGGATCATAACGTACACCGACTGGGGAAGTCTTTGCCCTCCACGACTCAACAAAAAGGTCATCACATCACTGCCGGCCTATATGGGGCCCCTCAATTTTCATCAGAAAAGTAAATATGCATTCCCACGATCTCTAACTTCAGTGATGCATATATGTGATCTCTGAACCCGACTCGACTTGTGTCAAAATGATTAGAGGCAATCATTTCAGCTATCTATACACTACTTTCCCTTGCTAGCCCACTTAAGCCATGCGATAATTTCTTTTCAAACTTAAACCCCTGAGGATCACCCCCTATACTGGGGCAATAAAGGAAAAAAAGGAAGAGAAAACAACCAAAATAGAACTTAATGCAAAGCTGGAGCAAATCCACAAAAAATACGATCTGACTCAGATACATACTTCAAAATGGGGCAAATCTCTCCAAGACATACTTTACTCAGCAATAACGTACCCCACACTAGATTGGGATGAATACGGAAAAAAAAACAAGAAAAAAAAAAGCAAAATCAAAAGAAGGAAGACGCAGGGCAGAGGTGATCTCAAAAATCTCAACCGACTTTTCAAAATATGCCTTGAGCCTTCATGCGATCCTTTCGTTTCTCAACCCATGACCCTGGCCTACGTTACAACCTAGTAAAGTCCACTTTGATTGACACAAGCCTTGTTGGGTTCACTAAATCACATACTTGCATCATTCCAAACGACGGGGGGTGCCACATACTTTCAAATCACAAGATACACTGAAGTGCAACAATCACATAACCGGATTCGGTGAAAACCTATGAGGGCGCCGAAGGTTAAAGGGTTTCAGAGAGAATGAGAGCTCGAGAAAAATCAAATACTAAAAAATTGGGTCCTTTTGAAGGACGATCACTGGGGCACTAAGCCCACACAGTCAAATATTTTGTCTTCTAGTACTCAACAGGCGACAAGACGATCAATATCCATTAATTCATGAGCATTCTTTCACAGATGATAGATTCATACATCATACTCTTGTAAATACGTATACTTAGCATGACATGACTTTTAAAATCCATTTATATCTTTCAGCATAGTATATAGTGCATACTTTCTATTACAGGGATAACTAGTTCCGACACCACTCTCGAATGACCCAAAAAGCTCGCCACTAATCGAGCTACGATATCAACCTTTGCTCAGACTCGCCAACTTCACACTGATCCATCTGCTCGGATCCACATATCAAATCAGTCTTTTCCTTAGTAGATTGTCAAGAAATCTATCCCTCGCTCAGGTCTAACCATTTACGCTCAAATCAAGAATTCGGTATGAGACCCTCAAGCGGCATCGTATTCACTTGTCATCAGAATCCATCATCAGAATCAGGAGTGAGTCCTTCAAACGGTGTCCTATTCCATCATAAGCATCAAGTATAAGGCCCCAAGTGGCAGTCTATTCACTGTTTACTTCCATAGTCAGGCGTGAGACCCCAAGCGGCAGCCTGTTCATACTCATCTCCATCTCAAGCATCAGGTATAAGACCCCCAGTGGCATCCTATTCACTATTAACTTCCAGCATTAGGTATAAGACCCTCCAACAGCATCCTGTTCACTACTCGGCATCAGAATTCATCATCAGAACGGGGAATGAATCCGTCAAGAGGCATCCCGTTCACAATCTCACTACCAGGAATGAGTCTATCAAGAGGCATCCCGTTCACATTCTCACTACCGGGAATGAGTCCTTTAAGAGGCTTCCTAACCACATCTTCAAGCTCAGGAGTGAGTCCGTCAAGTGGTATCCTATTTACACTATCAATCATCAAAATCAGGAGTGAGTCCGTCAAGTGGTATCCTATTCACACTATCAATCATCAAAATCAAGAGTGAGTCCGTCAAGTGGCATCTTATTCACACTATCTATCACCGGAATCAGAAGTGAGTTTGTCAAGTGGCATCATATTCATACTATTCACAACATCAATCACAGGAATCAGGAGTGAGTCCGTCAAGTGGCATCCTATTCACATTATCTATCACCGGAATCAAGAGTAAGTCTGTCAAGAGACGTCCTATTCACATTATCTATCATCAAAATCAGGAGTAAGTCTGTCAAGTGGTATCCTATTCACACTATCAATCATCAAAATCAGGAGTGAGTCTAACACGGCTAAAAATCTGTGTGCGCTTGTGTGCTATACCCAAGTGTAGGTAATCGTGCAAGTAGTAACGGGGTCCTCATCATCTAAATCTAGCTCCTCAGCCTCAGTCGGCGTCCCAGAAGCTGTACCCTCGGTGTCAGTGCCACTCTCTCTCTCTTCTTCACCCCTACCTCGGCCTTTCCTTTCAGCTTTCTCTTCTTCTGCGCATCTGAGCGGCGCGCTGCTGTCTCTCCAAACCGACTTGAGGCCTGAGAAATCGAGTCGGTGGCCAATAGGAGCAATCCAGCCTGCTCAATTACCCTATGGATGGGCCAAGCGCCCTTCAAATGGCACTTGGCGGCAATGTACCACGTAGGCTGGATAAAGAAGCCGATATATAGTCGAGGGAGACAGACACTCTGCCCTGTCCCAATGGCATACAGGACCTGAGCATACCATGGCGCCACCTTTTTGTGGTAAGAAGTCATCAATATGCAATTAGCAAGCGCCAGGTGGAGGAGATGATACTGCTCGGTCAGAAAATGGTCCTAAGTCAGAGAATCGCCGTTCCAAATCTAAATCGCACCGCCAGTAATCTCCTGGATAATAACAGAGGGTAGAGTCTCGGGTGTACCGGGTATGTGCGGGTAATAGTGGTCGGGCGTCTCCGGTACACCCAAAGCTGAGGCCACGGTAGCCAGGCTGAAAATGATCTCGCGACCCCGGAAGAATGATTGGTAAGTGAATGGCGCCGCAAGATCCTTAATCATAGTCGCACACGCCTCTCGTACCCATGTGATGTTGATTCGTTTAGATTGCATCAACATTGTGAACCAACTGGGCATGGCACGGATACGTGCAAGAAACTAGGGGGTGGAAAGCCATACTGCCTCGAGTGGCCGTTCGAACATCACCTTTCGTGTCTGGAAGTACCGTGTGAACCAAACCCGATCCTCGTCATTTCGGAACCCGTGATCAGATACTGGGTCAGGAATAGTGAGGCTAAAGGGCTTGGACTTGTGGTACCCTGTGACAGGATTCATTTGGAATTCCCTGAAAATGAAAATGAAAAGAAAAGATTAACGAAAACAAGAGTAAAGGGACCAAATAAAGAAACTGCCATTGTAGCAGTTCGATCGATCGAACAGCTTTCGATCGATCGAACAAATGCTGCCTTCGATCGCTCGAGACCATCTCGATCGATCGAATAAGTGCTTCTTTTGATCAATCGAAACCATCTCGATCGTTCGAGCACAGCGGGATTTCTCAGAAACACAAAATACACAACGATAACAAGAACCTAAGATTTCTAATAGTATAAATAGGTCTTAAGACCAATGGGGGGCTCCCCCACAAGAATTTTGAAACAAATGAATGAGAGGGGGTTCTCGGGACCGTACCTCAGTTAGAAACGCCGAGAGGGGATGAGGGTAATGATGACGATGATCAGAGAGACCAGGGACTCTTCAATTTAGCGTGTGATCAAGGGGACAAAAATCTCCCCGAGTTCTCTTCCTGTGCTCGAGCGCTTGAGAGTGAGAGTGAGGGAGAGGAACTGAAGAGGTGTACACGGGACGCTTCATTTAAATACGATGTTCGAGCGATCGAAGGTTCAATCGATTGAGTTTTTCTCAAGCGCTCGAGGATCTGATGTTGTCGATCGATCGAGTATTGTTCAATCGATCGAACCTTAAAAATCCATAACTTTTGTGAATAGAAAAACTATACACCCCCAACTAACCAAGATCGTTCTGGACATACAGGATAGCGTAAAAACAGTTCAAGTACAGGACATGCAAGCCAGAAAAAAATCATCATCAACAAGGAAATATAAAATTGCAAATTTATAAATTTAACATTGTAAGAGCATCCTTCTTGCAAAATTGTTGTCCACCACCATGGTACTTAAAACCTTATTAATCAAGAAAAAACTAAAAAAATGAAAGCAAAATTGGCAATTCTTTGTCCAGCATTACACTTCAAATGATAAAAGAAAGACCACATGACAAACACAGTTGAAGTGGACACTAATTTTCAAACATGAATATTTCATCTTCCGTAGTTGCTTCTTTCTCCGCCACATCTTCGAGTGTGGATTCCAAATCTGATGATTCTCTGTCCCAAAACAAACGGAAAGCAGTAAGGACATCATCGAGTGAGTCTGAAATCTCTACAGAGTTGATTGCACAGGCAAGAGGTGATCCGGATGGAGACAAAGATAAAGGAGTGAAAATTTTCAACGGACTTTCCTCTTACGATGGAGTACCCGGGGACCTTATGTATGTTCCAAATCCATGGAACAGCTGATACGGAAGGAACAGTAGCGGTAACATTTGATTCATAGTGAAAATCCTGACAAAGGGAAACAAAAAAAAACACCAAAATGGAAGACATTAAATAAAACAAGAGAAAGAACTAATAGAAGAGAATAAACACAGAAAGACGAAAAGACAAAGAAATGTGACAAGGAATTAACCTCACTATTGGCGTGAGATAACCAAGTACACTAGTAGGTAGAGGGCATTGCAACCGGAACAACAAATAACTCATGTGCACATAAATGTACGGAACCAATTCAATGACAAGGAAATCATCAACATAAGTGAAGACAGCATTGTGGCGTTCAGGCACCACATCCTGTAAATCGTCTTCCTCCCATGGTTCCCACATTGAATCATTCTCCCATTGTTTCAACAGAGCATCATCGACTTCCCCAACAACATACCCCTCTGGTTCACCTTCCTATTCAGGGAAGTCCATATACGCGAAGGGATTGATGTGGAGTAGGGCAAGATTGTATGGAATGTAGCCTTGGGACAAATCAATGACATCATCTGCTCCCAGCCCTTGATAAGGAGACAAGCAGAATGCGATCTCCTCAGTAGTCCATGGAGGATTAGGATATTCTGAATCAGCCCATGACCCGATTGAATGGACGTCGTCATCCTTCATATTGTTAATAGCCTGTAGGTGAGAGATAGAATGATAGCAGATTAGAATCAAGGTCACACTTAGAAATAGACAGAACAAATGAAATAAAATAAAGTGCAGTGCAGGAAAGAAATACAACAACAATATGTGAACACGCTTTAGTGTTTTAGGTGGATGGATAGCTGGGCTCATCTAGCTCGATGTGCTCAGCTTCTGGTAAGAAGTTTTCCAAGAACGGTTTTAATCTTTGGCCGTTAACCTTAAAACAATCATCGTTCTTGGGATTTACAAGCTCGACGGCCCCATGTGGAAAAACAGATTTGACAATGAATGGACCTGTCCACCGGGATCGGAGCTTACCTGGAAAGAGGTGGAGGCGAGAGTCGTACAGCAAGACTTTCTGCCCTGGCTCGAATGATTTTTGAAAGATTGTTCTATCGTGGCGAGCCTTCAACCTTTCCTTGTGTAATTTAGCATTGTCGTATGCATCTCGACGTATTTCCTCCAATTCAGCCAATTGGAGTTTCCGGAGATGACCTCCCTCTTTTATGTCGAAGTTCAATAAGCGTGTTGCCCAATACGCTTTGTGCTCTATTTGGACAGGAAGGTGACATGCCTTGCCATACACTAGCCTGTATAGGGACATCCCCAAGTTTGTTTTATAGGCAATACGGTACGCCCATAGAGCATCAGTCAGTTTGTAAGCCCAATCTTTTCTGTTGAAACTAACCGTCTTTTTGAGTATATGCTTGATTTCTCGTTTAGCCAATTCTGCCTGCCCGTTAGTTTGTGGGTGGTAGGCAAGAGCGATCTTATGATTTACCCCATATTTCTTGAGGAGTGACTCCAAAGGTCTGTTGCAAAAATGCTTGCCTTGGTCACTTATTAGTGCCTTTGGGGTTCCAAAACGCGACAGAATGTGCTCCTTAAGAAAAGACATAACAGTTTTGTGGTCATTGCGTCTTGTTGGTATCGCTTCTACCCATTTTGATATATACTCCACAACTAGGAGTATGTATTCACAATTGTTTGATTTCGGGAACGTGCCCATAAAATCTATGCCCCAACAATAAAATATTTCAATTGTGATAATGGGAGTTAAAGGCATAAAGTTCCTTTTTGAAATAGTACCTAGCTTTTGACAGTCTTGGCACGATTTACAAAAAGAATAAGCATCCTTAAACACAGTGGGCTAGTAGAAACCGCTATGTAGGACTTTTTGTGCGGTCTTTTGTGAAGAAAAATGGCCTCCACAGGCTTCAGAATGGCAAGATGTCAAAATTACGGTTATATCCTCATTTGGAACGCATCGTCTGATGACCTGATCAGCACAATACTTGAATAAGTAAGGGTCATTGATCTTGTCAAAATCAAGATATGAAAAGTTTACTTTACTCTTCTAAAGATTTGCAGTAGGGAAAGTAAAGGTCGAACCCACAGAGATTGAGGAATTTTTATCCTTTAATTACTAAAATCTACTCTATTTAATTATAAGAAAATCGGAAGTTTGATTGGTTTATAATTTGCTTATTACTACTAATTTAAACTATGAATTAAATTATGGAATTATGAAAGTAAAATCTAGAATTAAATCTAAGTAAACTTATACGCTATATTGAGAATTGATTTAAATATGAATAAATGAGATCTAGGATCACAAATCCACCACTAACTATGCATCGAGGGTTTTGTACTTCCTATTCTAAGTTCTATGTTTGGATAGTTATGATCTATCGTAGCTACAAGCCCAATAGTATCGTCAAGAAGATATTGTTAGTTCAATCTAAGCATAATCCATCTATGGTTCACATGAATTATCTACCTATAGCTAGGGTGTAGCATAACTCATCTTTCCTAAACATGAATTATAAAAGATGTAAACATCACAATCACATAAGCACCATTGTATGTAAATACTCCTATCAATCACAGAAATCAAGGATTATTGAGTTCAATAAACATAAGGAAAAATCTAAGACAAGAATAGATCCAAAATACTCTTGAATATTAACATCAAAAACTGATTATATATAGATAATCCACCAACATACAATCACTATCCCAAAACATAAAATCCTAGAGTAGAAAAGCATAAAATCCCCCATTACATAGCTAGGGTTTCATTGAAACCCTAGATTAGGAGTTTAGTTGCACATGATGGAAGAAAGCATGAAGATTGATTTGATGGAAGCCATTAAAGACCTTCAAACTTGCTCTTCTACTCTCTCTTGCCTTCCAAAACTCTCTATGTGTCACGCCCCGGAACGGCATAAATAGAGAAAAATAAATTTCCTTTATGGGTCCATAAGGAATGACAGGTGAAAGTCACTAATAATCCACACCACGCAGTACTAGTCCAAAAGAAAAGCAACAGTAATCAACTGAAAATAGCACACAGTGCTAACTATTACAAAATATCAGAGTATGGTCCACAGGATCACAACAGGTCTGAAGACAACAAATGCCCAAGTACCCGTTAACAAAAGATTTAACAGAACAACTGAAATTAAATCTAATTATAACATCTTCAGTCTTCAACTGGCATAAGGATAATCCTTCCTGGCGTAACTGTCATCGGTGGGGCCCTCCTCTGGATAATAGTCATCAGTGTACTGGTCCTTACCTGCAGAATAAGGGGCAGGATATTCTGGACGGGGAATGTCCAGGCAATAAAAGGCCGTCAGCTTACTGAGAGCTGAGTGAGCATAAACTAACGAAGTACCAGTTATCTGAAATAAACACAAGCTTATGAAAACACGAGTTAACATCTTATTATAACCATATCTTGTTTCTCTATTCATTCTTGTAAACCGACCCTTAACGTCTTGTTACTCGAATACTGAACTCAACATATTCTGATCTTTCCTGAACAGACTCAATCGTTTAACTCTAGGGATACACCCTTATTCTGTCCATCGCTTTTAAGAGCATATGAACAGCTCACCGCATGTCATGGACTCCGCGTCAGTCTGTCCCCAGCTTTTAAGAACAATGGTCCTGTTCACCGCATTTCAGGGATATAACGTTTCGAACAAGGCATATCAATCTTATTGCCACGACTCAACGTCATCTACTAGTGATCCCAGCTCACCGCTTTTAAGAACAATGGTCCTGTTCACCGCTTTTAAGAGCATATCATAGATCATCCAGTCTATCTTAGGACTATTTGGTCCAGCTCACCGCTTTTAAGAGCATATGCACAGCTCACCGCTTTTAAGAGCATATCATGACCGAACGTCCATCCACGTACCATTCCCAGAACTTACCAAACCTACTTACGTTCCATTCTATATCGACACATGACAAACTCCCAATGTGGCCTGACTACTTGGATTAAAAGAAATCGGATATCAAACTCATATCAGAATCAACACGTCACCCATGTCTTCATATTCTTTTTATTCATTATCCATTAATCTTTGGTGTCACATTACTCCTGTCTACCCCATAGTCGCATAAGGGAATCCGAATCAGGAATCGAACAACTAAACCTCTTATATAATAAACAGGCAAAAGAATCCATGTCCTGATCATGTCAATCGATTGGGACAGAGGTTCAATCGATTGGAGCAAAAGTTATGTCAATCGATTGATAAGCATGTCAATCGATTGGAATAATGTCAATCGATTGAAATCATATTCAATCGATTGGGATGCAACTGATGTCAATCGATTGAGATTATGTCAATCGATTGGCACTACGTCTTCTCCAGCAGATTGTAAAAACAGCACATATAAACGTACACAACATGCATGTAACCCATCTAAACATCATAATAGCTTATATAAACTTCATATAAAGGGACCAAGTGAGTTAGGACTCACTTAGGGTGCGTTTGGGTGTGTTCCAACTTGAAATCTCCAAACTCTCTCTCTTCTTCTTCTCTGTCTCTGCCTTCTTTCTCTCTGTCTCTTCCTTCTTCTTCTTTTCTGCTTCTTCTCCTTCTTCTCCCAGCTGCCGAAGGAGTGAGTGTGTGTGAGAGTGTGTATATATGTGTAAATATAGAGATATAGATAGATATATGTATATATCTCACAAGAGTATGTATATTTCTCTCCCAAGGTCTGAAAAACAGCCCCAAGGCCATAAATATGGAACATATATATAGGGGTTAAGAGTGCCACGCGTTTAAAGCTGAAGGAGAGAAGAAAACATTTCTCAGGTTATGTCAATCGATTGAGACACCAGTCAATCGATTGGAAACAGATATTTGTAGTCAATCGATTGGAAACAATGTCAATCGATTGGGATCATGTCAATCGATTGGAAATGTTGACACGTAATCACTTTTAGTCGGTTGAATGTAAATCGATTGGGATAACTTATCAATCGATTGGTATCATAAAAATGTCAATCGATTGGGAATATGTCAATCGATTGGTATAAAAAATCACCAGAAGGAAGAGAAAGTTTATACGAGTATAGAAATGAAATACCAGGTCTTATTAATATACCGAAATACAGGGTATTACATCATCCACCACTCAACAAAAGATTTCGTCCTCGAAATCAAAAGCAACAAGGTTTAAAACAAAAACGAAAACTTCTCGCGCATCTCTGACTCTAGCTCCCACGAAGCTTCTCCTTCATCATGATGTTTCCACTGAATTTTGACTAAAGGAATCTCCTTGTTCCTGAGTTTCTTGATTCCTCGATCTAGAATGCGAACAGGTCCTTCGTCGAACGTAACGTTGCTGTTGACTTCGATATCCTCAAAGTTGATCTCGTGCGCTGGGTTGTGAACACACTTCCTCAGCATACTGATGTGAAAAACGTTGTGCACTCCTGACATCTTTGGTGGCAACGCAAGGCGATAAGCAACTTTTCCAACACGCTCCAGAATCTCGAATGGTCCGATGAAACGTGGCGATAATTTGCCCCTTTTGTGACCAAATCTAACGATTCCTCGAACAGGTGAAACCTTGAGTAATACGTGATCTCCAATGGCAAACTCCAAGTCTTTGCGTCGTTTGTCAGCATAACTCTTGTATCTGGTCTGGGCTGTCTTCATCTTTTCACGTACGACTTGAATCTTCTTGCTGGTTTCTCGTACCATCTCTGGCCCAAGAAGTTGACTATCTCCGACTTCGGTCCAACATAGTGGCGATCGGCACGGTCTTCCGTACAAAGCTTCAAATGGCGCCATATCTATACTCGAATGATAACTATTACTATAGGCGAACTCACTCAGAGGTAAGTGTATCTCCCAAGAACTCTCAAAATCAATGACACAAGCTCGTAACATATCTTCCATCACTTGATTAACTCGTTCCGTCTGTCCATCTGTCTGCGGATGAAAAGCTGAACTTAAGTTCAATGTCGTTCCCATCGCTGTCTGGAGACTCTTCCAGAATTCTGCAGTAAAGCGCGAATCTCGGTCTGACACAATAGATACAGGTATTCCGTGTAACCGTACAATGTGTTGTAGATACATTCGGCTCAAACGTTCTACTGAGTATGTCATGCTATAGGCAATAAAATGTGCCGTCTTAGTAAGTCGATCCACGATTACCCATATAGCATCGTGATTTTGCTGTGACTTCGGTAATCCTACCACAAAATCCATGGTTATGTGTTCCCATTTCCATTGAGGAATAGGTAACGGCTGTAGCAATCCAGGTGGTCTCTGATGTTCTGCCTTTACTTGTTTACAAGTAAGACACTGAGAAACATACTCCGCCACATCTCTCTTCATTCCTTCCCACCAAAAATTTCTCTTCAGATCCTTGTACATCTTTGTACCTCTGGGATGAATAGTCATTCGTGACTTATGTGCTTCATCCAATATTTCCTTCCGGAGATTTCCTTCATTAGGTACACAGAGTCTACCCTTACATCGTAAGGCTCCGTCTGTACTAATACTCCAGACTTCTGGTTCTTTGGCTGACATCTTGGCGAACCATAACTTTAAATCCTCTGCTGTCTGTTGAGCCTCTATGATACGACTGATCAAAGTCGGTTGTACCATAAGACATCCAAAATGTTGTCCTTTATTTGGTTCCACTGGCTGAAGATCAAATTCAGCAATTTCTTCTAATGCTCTCCATTCTCTAATTAGTAATGCAGCGATCACTAATCGAGGTTTACGGCTCAAAGCATCTGCTACTACGTTTGCTTTGCCAGGATGGTATTGCAAAGAAAAGTCATAGTCCTTGAGTAACTCCATCCATCTCCGCTGTCGCATATTCAACTCCTTTTGAGAGAACAAAAACTTCAGACTCTTATGATCGGAAAACAAGTCAAACTTTTCTCCGTAGAGATAGTGTCTCCAAATTTTCAATGCAAACACTATTGCTGCTAATTCCAGATCATGCGTAGGATAATTTTTCTCATGTACCTTCAATTGTCTTGATCCGTATGCGATAACATTTCCATCTTGCATAAGCACACATCCCAGTCCTTGGTACGATGCATCACTGTAGATCACATACTTTTCTCCACTCTTAGGTAATGCGAGTACTGGTGCAGAAGTCAATCTTTCTTTTAACTCCTGAAATGCACCCTCATGCTTGTCTGTCCATTCATACTTCGTCTCTTTCCTTGTTAAATTCGTCAAGGGTCTTGCTATCTTGGAAAATCCTTCTACGAATCTTCTGTAATATCCTGCTAAACCCAGAAAACTTCTGACTTCGGTCGCATTCGTCGGTCTGTTCCAGCTTAAGACTACATCAATCTTAGATGAGTCTACCGAAATACCTTCCTGAGATATAACATGTCCCAAGAATTTGACTTCCTGTAGCCAAAACTCACACTTGCTGAACTTTGCATACAACTTGCTATCTCGAAGTGTCTGCAAGGCAACCTGTAAATGCTCCTTGTGATCCTCTTCGGTCTTTGAGTAGATCAGTATATCATCAATGAACACAATAATGAATTTATCCAGATATAGTCTGAATACTCTATTCATCAAGTCCATAAATACTGCTGGTGCATTCGTCAATCCAAAAGGCATAACTAAAAACTCGTAATGCCCGTATCTTGTCCTGAATGCAGTCTTCGATACATCCTCTGATCAAACTAACAGCTGGTGATATCCAGAACGCAGATCGATTTTGGAAAAGATCCTTGATCCTTGTAACTGGTCGAATAGATCATCTATCCGAGGTAACGGATATCTATTCTTAATCGTAACCTTGTTCAACTCCCTGTAGTCTATACAGAGTCGAAGTGTTCCGTCCTTCTTCTTTACAAACAGAACTGGTGCTCCCCAAGGTGACGTACTCGGACGAACAAATCCTAGATCTTCAAGCTCTTGAACTTGCTTCTTCAGTTCTAACATCTCAGTTGGTGCCATCCTATATGGAGTCTTAGAAATAGGCAATGTACCAGGTACTAATTCCACGCAGAAGTCTATTTCTCTTTTCGGTGGAAGTCCTTTAATATCCTGAAATACATCTAGAAAGTCTCGTACAATAGGAATTTGATCCATAGTAAGCTCCGTACTCGTACTAATGATCGTAGCTAAACCATTCGTAAGGAACAGGTCGCTTGTCGGTTGACACTGAAATCTGATCGTCGGCTTTCCTCGTATTGGAAATACAATCGTTCTAGTAGGGCAATCCAAATTGGCATTGTACTTAGTTAACCAATCCATCCCTAGGATAACATCGAATTCTGACATCGACAGAACGACTAAGTCTGCTGGCAGATTCCTATCTCCCAAAGTCAAAGGGCAATCTTTACACACTTTACTCAACTTAACTGTCACTCCCAATGGTGACACAGCATTCAGTGTTGACTCAAGTGTCTGGGGTTCTAAACCCAACTGACGCACAATCTTAACAGCAATAAAAGAACGTGCGGCTCCAGTATCAAATAAAGCTTTAACTGGACTATGAAAAAGTACAAGTGTACCTTCCAAATGTTGCTGCTCATCAGCATTAAAGCCTGCTCCTTCCGGAATAATAGCATTCATTCTCGTCTGATCAGGAGGTCCTTGGATTCCTTGCACTGGTGCTCCGTAGTATCCTCCTTGTGGCACACGACAATCCTTGCTCAAGTGTCCTGGTTTGTTGCAGTTGCGGCAGACAATATCCGGCCTGCGATTAGATCTATGGGTAGTGCAGTTCCTTGCAATATGTCCTGGCTTTCCACAGTTAAAACATCCTCCACTATTGCTGGGTGGGGCTGTTAGTAATGCCTGTGGCTGTGACCCCTGCTGGCGATATTATTGAGGTCGATTATAACTCTGCTGCGGTTTCCTGGTTCCTTCCCAGGTTCTCTTGTTTCCTTGAAAATTTTCCTGAGGTCTCCATCCTTGGGTATTTCTCGGTGGTCGATTATGGAAATTCCTCTGTTGAAACCCTCGTGACGACTGAGGTCGATTTATCTGGGGTTGCTGTACTGGATTAGCATCCTTTTCTAATCCTGTAGCAAATCTAACAATTTCTTCATACGACTGGTTCAGATGACCAACCATCATATGTCTGAGGTGGGGGTTCAGTCCTTGGTGAAATCTCTTCACCTTCTTTTGCGGAGTGTCTATCATATGCTGAGCAAATCTGGATAGACGCTCGAACTGTGTTGTATATTCCTGTACATTCCATCCTCCTTGGATTAAATTGAGAAAGTTCCTTTCCTGTTGATCTCTCTCATCCTCTGGAAAATACTTCTCCAAAAATCTGCCTTTGAATGTCTCCCACGACATAGCTCTAGCGGCATTGATCCCAATAGTGGCTTGCTCAGCTTCCCACCAATCTGCGGCGGCATAAGTAAGCTGAAACGTAGCAAGGCGACGTTTCTCTTGTTCATTGCATTCCAATGCTTCAAATATTAACTCCATCTCTCTTATCCATTGTTCTGCTTTCCATGGTTCTGTTAGTCCATCAAACTTTTCGGGACGTAACCCACGAAAATTTGTTAACAGCTTATCTCCAGTCTGTCTTGGTGGCGGGGGTGCAAATAGAGAAAAATAAATTTCCTTTATGGGTCCATAAGGAATGACAGGTGAAAGTCACTAATAATCCACACCACGCAGTACTAGTCCAAAAGAAAAGCAACAGTAATCAACTGAAAATAGCACACAGTGCTAACTATTACAAAATATCAGAGTATGGTCCACAGGATCACAACAGGTCTGAAGACAACAAATGCCCAAGTACCCGTTAACAAAAGATTTAACAGAACAACTGAAATTAAATCTAATTATAACATCTTCAGTCTTCAACTGGCATAAGGATAATCCTTCCTGGCGTAACTGTCATCGGTGGGGCCCTCCTCTGGATAATAGTCATCAGTGTACTGGTCCTTACCTGCAGAATAAGGGGCAGGATATTCTGGACGGGGAATGTCCAGGCAATAAAAGGCCGTCAGCTTACTGAGAGCTGAGTGAGCATAAACTAACGAAGTACCAGTTATCTGAAATAAACACAAGCTTATGAAAACACGAGTTAACATCTTATTATAACCATATCTTGTTTCTCTATTCATTCTTGTAAACCGGCCCTTAACGTCTTGTTACTCGAATACTGAACTCAACATATTCTGATCTTTCCTGAACAGACTCAATCGTTTAACTCTAGGGATACACCCTTATTCTGTCCATCGCTTTTAAGAGCATATGAACAGCTCACCGCATGTCATGGACTCCGCGTCAGTCTGTCCCCAGCTTTTAAGAACAATGGTCCTGTTCACCGCATTTCAGGGATATAACGTTTCGAACAAGGCATATCAATCTTATTGCCACGACTCAACGTCATCTACTAGTGATCCCAGCTCACCGCTTTTAAGAACAATGGTCCTGTTCACCGCTTTTAAGAGCATATCATAGATCATCCAGTCTATCTTAGGACTATTTGGTCCAGCTCACCGCTTTTAAGAGCATATGCACAGCTCACCGCTTTTAAGAGCATATCATGACCGAACGTCCATCCACGTACCATTCCCAGAACTTACCAAACCTACTTACGTTCCATTCTATATCGACACATGACAAACTCCCAATGTGGCCTGACTACTTGGATTAAAAGAAATCGGATATCAAACTCATATCAGAATCAACACGTCACCCATGTCTTCATATTCTTTTTATTCATTATCCATTAATCTTTGGTGTCACATTACTCCTGTCTACCCCATAGTCGCATAAGGGAATCCGAATCAGGAATCGAACAACTAAACCTCTTATATAATAAACAGGCAAAAGAATCCATGTCCTGATCATGTCAATCGATTGGGACAGAGGTTCAATCGATTGGAGCAAAAGTTATGTCAATCGATTGATAAGCATGTCAATCGATTGGAATAATGTCAATCGATTGAAATCATATTCAATCGATTGGGATGCAACTGATGTCAATCGATTGAGATTATGTCAATCGATTGGCACTACGTCTTCTCCACCAGATTGTAAAAACAGCATATATAAACGTACACAACATGCATGTAACCCATCTAAACATCATAATAGCTTATATAAACTTCATATAAAGGGACCAAGTGAGTTAGGACTCACTTAGGGTGCGTTTGGGTGTGTTCCAACTTGAAATCTCCAAACTCTCTCTCTTCTTCTTCTCTGTCTCTGCCTTCTTTCTCTCTGTCTCTTCCTTCTTCTTCTTTTCTGCTTCTTCTCCTTCTTCTCCCAGCTGCCGAAGGAGTGAGTGTGTGTGAGAGTGTGTATATATGTGTAAATATAGAGATATAGATAGATATATGTATATATCTCACAAGAGTATGTATATTTCTCTCCCAAGGTCTGAAAAACAGCCCCAAGGCCATAAATATGGAACATATATATAGGGGTTAAGAGTGCCACGCGTTTAAAGCTGAAGGAGAGAAGAAAACATTTCTCAGGTTATGTCAATCGATTGAGACACCAGTCAATCGATTGGAAACAGATATTTGTAGTCAATCGATTGGAAACAATGTCAATCGATTGGGATCATGTCAATCGATTGGAAATGTTGACACGTAATCACTTTTAGTCGGTTGAATGTAAATCGATTGGGATAACTTATCAATCGATTGGTATCATAAAAATGTCAATCGATTGGGAATATGTCAATCGATTGGTATCAAAAATCACCAGAAGGAAGAGAAAGTTTATACGAGTATAGAAATGAAATACCAGGTCTTATTAATATACCGAAATACAGGGTATTACACTATGAAAGAATGTGTAACTCCAAAAACTTATAAAAACTAGATATATATAGAGTTTACAAGGATTTTTGGAAGCTTTCCTATCCCGAAACTAGCTAAAATAGCTATTATTTCCAATCCGGACGTCATTCAGCAGTTTCGTTTGCACAGGACTCTTCAGTATAGCAGACTACGCAACTTTGATTTTTGTACGGATCGCGCGAGCGGGCCGCGCGAGTGCGTAATTGGGCAGGTCGCGCGAGCGAATTTTGGGATCTCGCGCGAAGGGCTTTTTCCAGCTTCTTTCTTCCTGCTTTTTTACCTTATTTAACCAGATCTCCTTGTTTTCTTCTAAAACCTGACATAAAATAGAGAAATATAGTAAAACTACACAAAAACAGGATAAAAATAGCTAACAAATGTGAATTAAGGCGTATAATTAGGATATGTTCTCTCCCGATCAGTCATCGAAAAAGAAATGACGTGCGAACGAGAGGAACCGTTTCCTATCTTGATTTGACCAATGACTAGGAGTCTCTCCCGTGAAGAGATAATTCACTATATCAGCATACCAAGGCAAACTGGAAATAGCCATCAGTTGCTCATCTGGGAATTCATCTTTAATTGGTATGGGTTCAATGTTGTCAGTAAATGTTAACCGAGATAAATGGTCAGCGACCACATTCTCTACTCCCTTTTTATCCTTGATTGTGATATTAAATTCTTGGAGTAGGAGTATCCAACAGATAAGCCTTTGCTTCTCATCCTTCTTAGATAACAGGTACTTAAGGGCTGAGTGGTCTGTAAAACAGACGATTGGGGACCCTATTAGATATGACTTGAACTTATCTAGAGTGAAGACTATTGCCAGTAGCTCTTTTTCGATAGTCGTATAATTCATTTGAGCTTCGTTAAGTATTCGACTAGCATAGTAGATGACATAGGGCTTATTATCCTTCCTCTATCCTAGGACTGCACCAATGGCATAGTCGCTAGCATCGCACATTAGTTCGAATGGCAAATTCTAGTCGGGTGCCTGTATTATCGGTGCGGAGGTAAGGTGTTGCTTTAGTGCGTCAAAAGATGTTTGACAGTTTTTCGACCACTCGAATGGTGCGTCTTTGACTAAGAGTTGATATAGTGGTCTGGAAATTGCACTAAAATTTTGGATAAAGCGACGATAAAATCTTGCGTGTCCCAGAAAAGAACGGATGTCTTTGACTGTACGGGGGACAGGTAGGTTCGAGATTATATCAATTTTCGCTTTGTCAACTTGGATACCCTTATCAGAAATAATGTGGCCGAGGATAATTCCCTTAGTCACCATGAAGTGAAACTTTTCCCAGTTTAGTACTAAGTGTTTGTCCTCGCATCTCGTTAGCACACGTTCCAGATTGTCTAAGCAATTTTCAAAGCTATGGCCGAACACCGAAAAGTCATCCATAAAGACCTCGAGTATTTGTTCGACCATATCACTGAATATGCTCAACATGCACCGCTGAAAAGTAGCAGGTGCGTTGCATAAGCCGAAAGGCATACGACAGTAAGTAAATGTACCGAACGAACACGTGAAAGTTATTTTCTCCTGATCTTCAGGAGCGATTTCAATTTGGTTATAGCCACTATATCCGTCTAGAAACAATAGTACTTATGACCCGCCACTCGTTCTAGCATTTGATCCATAAATGGTAATGGAAAGTGGTCTTTCCGGGTCACAGTGTTCAATTTCCGGTAATCAATACACATCCACCATCCGGTGGGGACGCGTGTTGGTACCAATTCGTCGTCTTTGTTTGGGATTACTGTTATACCTGCTTTTTTTGGCACAACTTGGGTTGGACTAACCCAAGGGCTGTCAGAAATAGGATATATAATCCCTATGTCAAGAAGTTTTAGGACTTCCTTTTTGACTACTTCTTGCATATTGGGATTCAAACGCCTTTGCATTTGTCGCGAAGGTTTAGCGTCTTCCTCCAAATATATTTTATGAGTGCACACGGACGGGCTTATGCCTTTGAGGTCGGCAATGGTCCATCCCAATGCTCCCTTATGTTGTTCTAGCATTTGGATTAATTTGCCCTCTTGTTCCAGACTGAGAGTAGATGAAATTATAACAGGATAAGTCTTTTCAGTTCCCAAGAAAGCATATTTGAGCTCTTCTGGAAGCTCCTTTAATTCCAAATCGGGTAACTGAAAATTGGAGGGCATGACTAACTTTGTTTTTGTAGGTAGGGGTTCATATGGTGTTACCCACATGCATTCAGCTCTATCCTCCTCTTTCATTTCCATCATGAGGCAGGTATGATTTAGAGCAGCATCCAATGGAGTAGAATCATTAGGTTTGTAGACAGTGTCAAATTGTGATACTACTACTTCCAAAGGATCTTTATAATCAACGAAGTCTGCCTCATCTTCGATGACCATCTTAATGTAGTTGACCTCCTCTTTGTCCTCGTATTCTTCAGGTCGGGGATTTGAAAAGATTTTGACATTCAAAGTCATATTCCCGAATACGATGGTCATAATACCACTTCTTATTTTGATTGTGGTATCTATGGTGTTGAGGAATGGATGTCCGAAAATCACCGGGATTTGTGAACATGGATTAGACACAGGTTCAGTGTCCAGAATTACAAAATCAACCGGGAAGACAAAGGAGTCTATTTGCACTAGAACTTCCTCCAGTATTCCTCTAGGGTATTTGACTGACCTGTCTGCCAGTTGAAACGCAACTCGGGTAGGTTTGAGTTCACCCAACCCTAGTTGTTTATAAACTGAGTATGGCAGCAGGTTCACGCTTGCTCCTAGATCAAGGAGGGCGTTGTATATTCTTTGATTCCCAATTCGGCACGAGACAGTTGGGGTAGGGTACCGGGATCTTTGAGTTTCGGAGGCAATTCATTTTGGATGATTGTGCTTGCTTGGCAAGCAACATAAGCGTGTTTCTTCACACTTTGCCTCCTCTTGACCGTGCATAAGTCTTTAAGGTACTTAGCATAGGCTGGCACTTATTTGATTGCATCAAGGAGTGGACGATTGATTTTAACTTGTTTAAACAATTCCAAAAACTCCTGACTCTTTGCCTCATTTTTAGGGTTCCTAAGCCTTTGAGGGTAAGGTGCGGGGAAATGGCACTTAGGTAATTCATCAATGGCAGGCTCCTTCCCGGGCCTTCTCTCAACATCTTCCACTTCTTTAGGAGCGTCATTATTTGATTCTAATGGTTTGTTATTATTGAATTGCTCTTCCTCTTGAGTGGATGATTTGTTTTTAGTTACCACTTCATCTTCTTCATACTCCTCGGGAGTAGAGAGAGGTGTATTGCACCCTATAATCTTGCCGCGTCTCAGAGTAGTCACAGCTTTTTGCATGTTCATGATTAGTGGGACCATTGTTGAATCCCTTAGGGTTTTGAAGTGGTTGGGCAGGAAACGTTCCACTCGACCACTCTTGTCGTGCATCCATTCTCTCTAATGTTGCAGACATTTTACTCATCATTTGAATTAACTGTTGTGTTAAATTCACATTAGAGAGTGGATCTTCCGCTTGCACCTTTTTGTAAGGTGGCACGTAAACATTTGATTGCTGATTGTTAGAGGGTTGAGCTTGGTTATAATTGTGTGATCTATTTTGATTGAAAGGTTGGGGCTGCCTATTGTACTGCCCTTGATAGTGATTATTGTTATTGTAGGGTTGTTGTTGTTGGTAGTGATTTTGGGTCCCAGCATCGTTTTTCCAATCAAAACCAGGGTGATTCCATCGATTGTTATTATTTTGTGAATTATAATTATTATAGAAATTCCCCGCCCCCCTATACCCTTGCATGGCATTCATTTCCATGGGGGGTTGTTCTTGAAAGTACGGCACATTGGGACAGTATTGACTAGTGTGTCCCAACATGTTGCATGTGCCGCATGGTTCTTCAGGTAAAACCTGCCTAGAACCCTCTCCTTTCATTCCCAATTCTTCTACCTTCTTAACTAATTCTTCATATTTATTCATTAGATGATCCTCACTTTTTAATTGGTATAGGCTCTTCTCCTCTACACAGGATATCTGTGAGCGTGGGATATCTTCAGAATTGGACCATTCATGGGCATGTTCAGCTAACCACTCGAAGTGAGCTTCAGCTTCTTCGGTGTTTTTGCGAAGAAATGGCCCTGAACTCATGGTTTCGACCAATTTTTTAGTTTCACCATTTAACCCTTCGTAAAAGTAGCTTATGGTTCGCCATTTCTCATACCCATGATGTGGGCATGAGAGAAGCAAATCCTTGAAACGCTCCCAAGTTTGGGTGAAGGTTTCATTGCTCTTTTGTTTGTAAGAGTTTATTTGCCGCTTAAGCTCGGTGGTCATGCGAGGTGGAAAGAATTTCTTTAAGAATACAGTATTCATCGCATGCCAGGTATAGATTGAATTTGGCTTCAAGGTGAGCAACCACGCTTTTGCTTTATCCTTCAAGGTGAAAGGAAATAACATTAGGCGCGTCACATCTACAGGACAATTTTGCGAGAATGTTTTACAAACATCCTCGAAATCTTTGACATGTAAATATGCCTTCTTGCTCTCCATTCCATGGAAGATTGGAAGGAGTTGAAATATTCCGTTGCGAAATTGGAATTCGCCTGCATGTGGTGGAATGAGAATACAAGAAGGTGTAGGTGCGTGTTCGGGTGTCATGAGATCGCACAAAGGACGAAGTGAATCATCAATTGGTACAACCACATTCTCACCATTTTCACTTTGATTATCGGCCATTGAATCAGTAGGTGTGGCTACGGGATTAATAGAATTAGAAGAATCGGCTAAGTAGAATGGATTTCCGAAAATTCCTTCAATAGAATTAACGGACATGAAAAAGAAAAAGATTCCTAAAGAGAATTTAATTCTAAAGAAGTTTAAAAAAAAGAAAAAGAAAAACAGAAATAGACAAGACCGATTAAGGTAATCTAAGTATTAAGTCGTCGCCTTCCCCGGCAATGGCGCCAAAAACTTGACACGGCTAAAAATCTGTGTGCGCTTGTGTGCTATACCTAAGTGTAGGTAATCGTGCAAGTAGTAATCTGGTTAAGACCAGGTCGATCCCACAGGGAAGGTGTTATACTAATTACCTAGATTAAACTCTAAAAGAAAAAGAAAATCAATATTTTAAAGAATGTAGAACACAAAGTTCCACAACTATCAACTACTAAAGATAAAAGCAATTAAACTAAATCAAATTAATGATTAACTAATTAATTAAAGCGATATTTTAAAACGAGTTTTTCTTAATAAAAGGGAATGTTGGGATCACACGAGTCTGCAGTGATCATGCCATCTACCATGCAGTTACATTCAAACTCTAAGGAGTGTATCTCTCTATAGTATTCTGTATTTCTCTAAAAATAAAGAATCAATAGTCCTTTCATGGCCAGGACTATATCATCACAGTTAAATCGAAACACATGAAGGTAGTTTAAAACAATAGTTGAGTCTCACATTCTGAATGGTGTTAGCATTCAAAATGGTTTGCAAAAGTTATTGAAGAAAAATGTCTTAAGGCTTAAAGTAATGAAACTGCTTTGACAAACTGAGCATTTGGGGATAGTTTGATAACAAATTTCAAAAGCAGAAAGTCTTAGAATACTGCAAAAAGACTACCCAAAAATCTGACAGTTCAATCGATCGATGCGCTTTTGATCGATCGAACTTCTTCATCTCTCGAGCGATCGAAAGTACTTCGATCGCTTGACTATGTGTCTGCTTCGATCGATTGAAAGACTTCGATCGATCGAGTGCAGGTTTTATACTGCTGCATGGCAGAGGCTGGAGATCACTGTTTCATCGTGATCTCCCAACCCTAAGACTACTCAGACATGGTCTGGAGTGTCTCAGATTGGTTTTTAACGTAAATATTCATTAAAGTCTTGTTTGTTTGTGATTTAAACATGTAAACTATGAAAACTATGGGTTTAACTACATCTAACATGCAAAACTACGACTATAACAAGTTAAACTATGATATTAAACTAGCAGAATGTAAATAAACTGATTAAACAAAACCTGGAGCGAAGAACTTTGATTAAACTAAAGAGAATCCAATCCAAAATACAATAATCCTTGAGAAAACCTACAAAAAACAAGAAACTCTCTCTATCTCTCTGTATAAACTGATGAAAAACTAAAGTGGGTGTCCCTAGGGACGTAAACAAAACAAATATATATAGGAAAACCTAAAGCTAGGGTTACAAAAAACGTCCTCACTGTGCGCGCATAGTTTATGATAAAAGCCATGTTCGATCGATCGAACATCTCTCGATCGATCGAACTTCTAGAATCTTCGAGCGCTTTAACTGTCTTCGATCGATCAAACTCTCGATCACTTGAGGGATCTTTGATCGCTCGAGACTCACTTTTCATGTTTGAATTATCTCCATTAAAACCAAACACTTCCTTTTATCATGCTTATTCATTTCTTCACACAGCAGCAGTAATCTGCACAAATAACCACTAAAACAATACAACTTATCATAGATTAATCATATTGTGTAAAAGCTGGCATTGTAATCCAAATTGTAGATATATAAAGGAATTATAGACTAAAACAATGTATTTTCTTCTTTTAGCGCGGTTGTATTTTACAAATACCCCCGCTTGTCAGATCCATCAAAGGGCATCCTATTCACGTCATCGTCTATCATTCAATATCAGGAGTAAGTCCGTCAAGAAGCGTCCTATTCACATTAATTATCTATCATTGGAATCAGGAGTAAGTCCGTCAAGTGGTATCCTATTCACACTATCAATCATCAGAATCAGGAGTGAGTCCGTCAAGGGACATCCTATTCACGTCATCGTCTATCATTTAATATTAGGAACGAGTCCGTCAAGTGGCATCCTGTTTATATCACCTACCATCAGGTAAAAGTCCCTCAAACGGCACCCAACTTACATCAGCATCAAGCATCAGTTATTTCTCTTACCCTCTCGTACTATATAACAATCACGCACATCGCATTTTGTTGTCCTCACCTTTCCACAACGATCATACATACCGCATTTCGCTAATTTCATCACTCTTCACAGCAATCACTCCCCACATGGCATTTTGTTCTCGAATCTTCACAGCAATCACGCCTCATGTGGCATTTTGCTTATCTTACCTCGAACTCTTTACAACAATCACGCCCTACTTGGCATTTTGCTCTCTCATATCTTCAATAGTCACGCGCATCGCATTCTACTGATCTTATCTCCTCAGCGATCACCCGTATCGGATTTTGCTACTCTCATCTCTCACCTTCACGACAATCACGCGTATCATATTTTATCACTCTCTTATCTCATAGTGATCACGCCCCACGTGGCATTTCGCTCTCTTATATCCATAACAATTACGCCCCGATATGGCATTTTGCTCTTCACTATCCCAATATGGCATCCTCTTCACCCTCTTACAAACTACGCACGGTCTGATTCATTGACGGGAGATACGTAGGCACTTGTAAAGGCTCGACCATACCCTCACTTTACTACATTCTCGGTTAAAGTTCGAGAATACGCGATTATGTACTTCTCGACTACACCATCCCTCTTACTCGATTCTTACATGAATCCCCAACGGAGTCGTTCACCCTTTCTGGTAACGCTCTCAGTCCCCAATGGAGCTATTCGCCTACTCTGGTAATACTCCCAATCCCGAGCTGCCTACTTTGGCACACCAATCACTTGCCTACGATGGCACTCATACTCACTTGCCTATTTTGTCACGTCTTTTTACTTATTCTTATCACTTAAAAGAAAAGGGTCAAAATGGGTTGTCTTGTTTCTTTGTCATGATTTGCTCCGCAAAATATGACAAAGAGGGGCAGCTGTAGACACCCCATTTTGAGCTGCCAAAAAAAGAAATAACTATCGCTGGGGGCCCACCAGGAACGCAAATCGAGAAAAGAGCTCCAAAATCCAAACAGGGACCCCAGAGGCTAAATTAAAGTTAATACGGAGATGGCCGCTCATCAACCGGAAGTTCCAGAGTTTAGGACCGCCCATTACGATAATCGGCGACGTTTTCAACCAGAATCGAAGTTTGGCACAAAATTCAACACCGGAATCAAGTCTAGGATAATTGAAGGTTGAATTCAATTACATTAGGGCAAAAATAGGAATCAATACAGGCCCACGGACTTCAAATCATCAAATTCTGATAACCGATGAAGAATCGAGCTTCGATCGAAGTTTTGGCATGTCGAAATCGAGGAAAAAGGATACGATCATCAATCTAGGAACACTAAAAGTCTGAATGGGCATAATTAGATGGAAATATAGAGAAAAATAGGAATTCTGTGAGTCGAATCAGCCCAATCGGACAATCAGAGAAGAAACGGTGGCTAATCGAAGTTTCGAAGCTCAATCGGGAAAAGACAAGGGGCAAAATGGTCATTTCTAAGTACGAGATTCTCAATCGAACCATACCGATTCAAAGAGAATGTCAATATGATTTCAAATTATCTTGAGTCAGGAAGATCGGACGGTCTGATCAAAAGATATCGACAGTCGAAGTTCAAACGGTCTACATCAGACGTCGATAGTCTGGAAAAAACGGAGGCATTTCCGGGTTTCAAACGAATTCCGATCCAACCACACGGATTTGAAGAGGACATTAAACCGAGCCTAGATCATTTCAATTCGTCCAAATCGGACATCCGAATTGAAAAATATCAAAGATCGAAGTTCTGAATCGATCGACGGCCCCGATCGGAGGTTGGAACCTACAACCTCGTGTTCCACCTACATAGGATTAAAACCCATGTAGGGGTTTGAAAAACCCTCTATAAATAGAAGGCCATCCCATTCACAAAAGAAAAAAGAAAAAAAAAAAAAAACACAGCCTCCCTCTTGTAAGGCCCTGTTTGGTTCAAACAAAACCCTCCCAAAACCCTTAGGCTATGTTTGGTTATTAACCAAACACCACCATATAACCACCACTACACCACCATGGCCTCCACCACTCAAAACCCATAAACCTCACCTCATTACCCAGTCCCCCTCAAAAAACCAGCTTCTAAACACACCCAGAAAGCCCAGGATCCGAGCTCAAACCAAACAGCCCTTTAGCCCACTCCCAGAAACTGGAATACCAACCAAACAGAGCCTAAACTAGCTCCCTGAATCTCACCTTCCCATCCAGTGGGTCCCCCTGGCCAAACCAGAGCCAACGCCGCTGGTCTCGCCACCAAACCAACTCCACGGAAGGCCCATGCGTCTCTAAAATCCATTACGTGCCGCAATGGACAGAGGTAGCTCCGACAGACTTTTCGGCAATAACCGCCGACAACTACCACCACCAAACCAATCATCTGGCCAAGACGATCCAGACTCCGGCGGCCTGACCTCCAAAAGTCACCGGCGTCGCTACACGCGTCGCATGCGCCACCAGCGCTCTGCCCAGTGTCCACGCGCAGGTAAGCCCAGTCAGTGCTAAGTCAACATTGACTGGCTAGCCAAAGGATGGCACGTGGCACCACGTCACTGTTGACCACTCAACCAGAATACAACACGTGGTGTTGACTGCCACGTGTATTGCCACGCCGATGCCACGTCATCATTGACCACCCAATAAGACACTAACACGTGGAATAGATTGCCACGTCATCTGCCACATCAGCGATGACCAGCGAATTGCAAGACGCCACGTGTCCTCTATCAGTTTGACCAATAAATGAGAGCCTGACACGTGTCGTGTCAGGTCTGCCTTACCAGTACGCGACCCATTCATGGGCTGACACGTGTCATGTCAGTCTGACGCGCAGGCCACGCAGCCCAGTAGCGCGCTGATACCTGTCCTCTACACAGTTTGAGCAACCAATGAAGCGCTGACATGTGGCACTGACTTTGCCACGTGGCAGTAACCCCACTATGATGTTTTACCTATTTTTGGCATTCCAAGTCTGATTTTTAACGAACGAACACTTGTTCCTAGCTAATTTGGTCATTCCGGACACACTGGTGACCTCAAATTTGGTCAATTCCAACTTTTAGGACCTGTTTGGCATTCTAATATGACCATTTCAGGCTATCTCGGCCAATTCTGACCCCCACGGGTCCTGTTCAACTTAGCTCGGACCCATTCTGGCCCGCCTTATGGGTTTTCTGACTCTTCCTGCCCTTCCGGACCCAACTATGACATCTATTCAAGTCGATTTTGTTTCAAAGTACGACTTGGGACTTATTGGATTATTTCTGCTGCATTTCTCGATTTTCTTTCATTCTTTCTCAACAAAACACCGACTAGGCTTCAATAACCCCCTTCTGCACAGGTAACATACTCAAACTCATACTCTTAGTGGTCTGGGCTCCCTATAAATCCACTGGTCGGATTCCTTTCTCTTTTATTTTCTCTTAGTGGTCTAGGTTCCCAATAAATCCACTAGTCGAATATTTCGCCTTTTTCTTTCTCTTTTATTTTCTCTTAGTGGTCTGGGTTCCCTATAAATCCACTGGTCGGATATTTCGCCTTCTTTTTGCCAGTCGGAAGGAGGCATCGAACTCCACTCGATTAGACTTTATATCCTGCATCAGCCGGAAGGAGATCTAATGACCCACCCGGATGAACTTTATTAAACTGCTATATCCTGCGCCAGTCAGAAGGAGGCCTCGAACTCTACCCGATTGGACTTTATATCCTGCATCAGCCGGAAGGAGATCTAATGACTCACCCGGCTGAACTTTATCAAACTGCTATATCCTGCACCAGTCGGAAGGAGGCCTCGAACTCCACCCGATTGGACTTTATATCCTGTGTCAGCCGGAAAGAGATCTAATGACCTACCCGACTGCATTTCATCTCCTGTTATCGATATTCATTGATGAAAATCAGAGAACACAAAAAAAAATTGATACTTCTCTCCATTCACTGGGCTCCGTCCCTTACTTCCGGTACACTTTTTCAATCATTGGGCACCGACCCGTACTTCCGGTAAACTTTTTTCAAATCACTGGGCACCGACCCGTATTTCTGGTAGAACTTTTCTCAAATCACAAGGCACCGACCCATACTTCCAGCACACGTTTTCCAAACTCACTGGGCACCGACCCATACTTCTGGTAAAACCTTTTCAAAACTACTGGGCACCGACCCGTACTTTCGGTAAATATTTCACATCACCTTTTTTACATCACTGGGAACCGACCCTTACTTCCGGCACTTTTTCTCAAACCATTGGGCACCGACACGTACTTCCGGCACACTTTTCCAAAAACACTGGGCGCCGACCCTTACTTCCGGTTACTCTTTTACACCACTGGGCACCGTCCCTTACTTCCGGCATTTTTTCTCAAACCACTGGGCACCGACCCATACTTTTGGTACACTTTTCAAACTACGTGGGCACCGACCTGTACTTCCGACATTCTTTTCCAAAATCACTGGGCACCGACCCTTACTTCCGGTGCTTTCTCAAAACAATGGGCACCGACCCATACTTCCGGTACACGTTTTCCAAATTCATTGGGGACTGACCCTTACTTCCGGCACATAAAATAAAAAGACAAAAAATCATAAAAACAAAAACTACAAAAAATAGTCGATCTACTCTGACTTTTACTCAAAACACTTTTTCATATCTCACTACTTTCTGAAGGTTAAAGTCTAGGACTATACCATGCAGGTTAAAGTTCCTAGCTACACCGACTTTACTTAAAACACTATTTCACACTTTCACGGTCTAGATCGACCAAAACACCCACACACATACAAGCATAGAACTACGTATGGCCTGATTCTCGTGTCGAGATATATATGCAACCCATACTTGGGTGCGGCGATAACTATTCTCTTTCAAACTATCTCGTGTCGAGATACGTATACATACTTTCAAACTATCTCGTGTCGAGATACTTATTTATAATTTCAAACTATCTCGAGTCAAGATACGTATACATACTTTCAAACTATTTCGTGTCGAGATACGTATACATAACTACATACTTGCAAACTATCTTGAGTCGAGATACATACATACTTTCAAAACTATCTCATGTCGAGATACGTAAATCGGCAACCATGTGTCGCGGATGCTCGCGTTTAATTTCTTGTATATGTATTCTACTTCTTCTTACGTACGCCCTGTTACTATGAAAACCACTAAACCGGCAACCGTGTGTCACGGATGCTCGAGGGTGCCTAATACCTTCCCTCGACATAATTGAGTCCCCGAACCCATCTCAAGAACTCTGGTTTTCGCATGACTATCAAGAGTCACTTTTAAAGGGCCTTACTTTTTAAAAACATTTTTTAAAAGGTCAAAGATGATCGCATCGATTGTCTTTGCAGGGGTCCTAACTCCCGAAACATGTTAGGTGGCAACTTTGAACTTTATTGGCCCTACTCCCACTTTCACGTACATTTCATACCTCTGACACGTCTCTTGACGTAAACGGTCACGATCCTCGAAGGGACCGCCCCTCACCTTCGCTGCTTTGAGCCTTTTATCTTATTTCATTTTATTTCCTTTTAAATGACCTACTCCCACTTTCACGTACTCTTCACACCCTCTTCTCGGCGTAAATGGTCGCGATCCTCAAGGGGACCACCCCTACTTTCGGGGCGGGCGTGACAATTGTAATTAAATTACAATCTGTTGAATTTCTCATTAAATGATTGGGAAATTCCCACTATTTTGGGAAATTTATCATTAAACAAGTGAGAAATTTCAACTCTGATTGTGAAATCTCTTATTAAAAGACTAAAAAATTCCCACTTTTTCGGGGAATTTATGCATAAAAACTAAGAAATTGACACTCTATTGTGAAATCTCTGATTAAAATACTGAGAAATTCCCAATCCCTTGTGTTATTTCTGATCCAATAAACAGAGAAATGGCTCAAAAACAATACCATTACTTTTATCAAGAAATCACGCAAATGGATAGCAATACTATCCAATCAGATGTAAGAAACTGATACTTTACCAAATAAAATTGCAAATCAATTAGAATTATATCAGTTTCTCATAACCAAAACACTGAGAAATTTATAATATTTTACACCAAAACTACTAGAATTATATCCGTTTCTCAAAAGTAGGATATTAAATACTGAAAAATTATAAGAAATTTTTAAATATGATCAATATTTGGCAAAATTCCTCATTAAACTACTGAGAAATTCACATTCGTTGGTGAATTTTTTGATCCGAAAAAAAGTCAGAAATCTGTATTATCAAATTACCAGCTTAGTGAACGATGATCATTGATGACAAATTTCGAAGTTAAGTGAACTACGATGGACAAGTTCTCAATTTAGAATAAGAGTCTTACCCATTTGCTTTCAAACCAAACAATACAATCAAACAATATTTGATGAGAAACCCATCGATCGATTTGCTTCAATTTTTCCATCGATCGGTTTGCTTCAATTTTTCACTTTAGAATGTACGCGAAACCCTCACAGATTCAAAAAGGAAAGGAATCCAAGAATGAGAGATCGGATGACTGGAAGGTGGTGACGACGACGACCAAGAATTAGCGACGATGACGTGCTGGATGTGGTGGCCCGTGTTGGCGGTGGAGGGGCTACAGATCTCTCTCTTCTTTCTCCCTCTCTCTTCCTCTTTCTCTCTCTAGTAAAAATCTCTCTCCATATGTAGTTGCAGATTCTCTCTCACTATATTGGGTTTTGAATTTTGAAAATAAGATATTTAACTAGTCGACAACCCGTGCAATGCACGGAAAATGTGTCAAAATAGAATTGCAGAGAAAAGGATTTGAACAAAAATCAACATACAAAATATGAAAATAATGAGTCATTCCATATAAGATCATCAAGAGTAATGCTACAGACACAATACATTGCATAACACAAAACACAACAGGGTTTTAAATACTTTGTACCTTTGCTATTTGAACTTTTCATACTTTTCTATGCACCACTTACACAGCGTAGGGTACAGGCATTTAAAACATTGTTGTGCTTTGTATTGTGCCTGTAGCATTACTCAATCAACAAATACCCATCAAAACAACTAACTCACAATTCATCATATGCAGCAACCAGAAACTATTAATGACTGGTAGATACATCCTTTCTTCTTCTTTTTTTTTTTTTTTTTTTTTCTTTTTTTTTTTTTTTGTGCCCTTTTTTGCAACAAAATAACTATTGACAGTAATCATTGTAATCACTGGAAAACAACCATACACAACCCTTAAAAATTACTCAAGTAGCCCGAACAAAATGACTATTGAAATGTCATCAAACACATTCAAGCATTACAACAAACACCTACGCCCTATAACCAAGAAGAAAGACCAGCCCCTAAAATTTCATCCCCCTGACCACATCAGGAACACAGAATTCTAACCATAGCCATAATTAATTTTTAAAATATAAACGCACAAACAAAGATATAATACCTTAACACATATATCACGAGATTACAATATTTTAACTTCAATAGCAACAAAAGGCCCCGAATAACTAAGCCTTAACTGTTCAAGCAAAAAAACAAAGCCTTAACTGGATTATATTGGAAGACTGGTATATACAATTGCCAGCATTATGAACATATTTATAAAAACCCATCATCCAAATGCAAGAAATAAAAGTTCCAGACAAAAATAGAGAGAGAAATCCTAACCCAGACCGAGAAAAATATCAAAGAACCCCTCACCTGGTCTTAAAACGGAAGCTTCAACTGATCTTGAGTCACACAATCGAAATCAAGTCAATAAATTAACAAACTACATAACCAAAAAAATTCCAAAATCTAAGAATAAAGTAAACAAAAAGTTTAGAGATTAACATCCTTGAGAAACAAATCTTACCTCAATCAAAAGGGTGGCAATCGAACTTGAACCTGCATTGGGTAGCAAAATATCCAATAGATCTAATTATACATCTCATCAATGGATAGTAAAAAGGCCATATCAGTGACATCAAAAGCGTAATTTAGGCGGTTCAACAATAAATTCACCGACTCATATCACATCCACTGAGATTCCGGGAGAAAGTCCAAGAAGTTTATTCACCAAGCAGGGATGAGGGATCTTTCCTTTTCTAAATTTGTAAACCCAATACAGCCTTAAAGGTTCTATATTTCTCTTTGCATATCAACACATCCATCAACCAAGGAAAAACTATCCATACCCCCCCCCCCCCTAAATGTATATGATAGATGTGTGCATGTGTTAGTATAATCTGACACCAAAATAAAAATAAAAAAATAAAAAAGCAGCAAGTGAACAATCAAGCAACCAAAACAAATAGCTAATCCAATGGTGATTCCAGTAAGTAAAATTCAGGAAAAATAAGTGTAGTAAGGAAATTCATCTGTAAAAAGGGGCGGAGAATCTATTATCCTGTCAAATAATCCACAACTCCCCCCCCCCCCCCCCCCCCCAAAAAAAAAAAAAGCACTCCGATTGTGCATCATAACTTCGCCAAACAAACAAAAATTTTCAAGTAAAGTAACCGACGGAACAATGTTAGTTGAAACATATTACCTCTCAGAAGCTCCAATTGTAAGTGTAAATTTTTCCCCCAATTGTAGGTGTAAATTTTCCTCGCAATGGTTCTCTTGAAGAAATACCTAAAATGCAGATTTGAAACCCTAAAGTCTATTATATATATACATACATATATATATATTAGATAGGGAAAAAAAACCTTACCACTTGGGGAGCAATCTGAAGGCAGGGAAGATTGAATTGAGAAATTGAAAGGCATATCTTAATGCTCAAGGGAGGCAAGAAGACGTCCACCATGTTCTTAATGAATCTGGCCGCTGCTACCGGTTGACTGCTATGGTAGAGGAGGGTCTTGCAGGCGTTTCAATCCCTTGGGAAGAGGAACGGATGAGGCGATGAGTGAGAGAAGAGAACGAAACCTAGTTTGTGAAAAAAAATAGCCACGTAAGAAAAGAGAAAAACAGGGAAAATTCCACGTGGATGGCCTTAGAGAAGACTTTTGGCCTTGTCTTTTATATATATATATAATAGATATATAGAGAGAGAGAATAATATAGGGGTATTTATGTATTTAGCAACACAAAAGGACTAATTTCTAGATTCAGATATAGGAAGGATCTATTTCTAGAAAAAGTTAGGATTAGGGGCTAAATCCTACTTTGCCCTATAAATATATACACATTAAAAAAATTAAGCAAAGTATTGCTAATTGTGGAAGTAAAATTTGTCACTTGCTGTTTTAAAAAGAAGTTGAAAGGGGCATAGGCTGGCATAACTCAAGTGGTAAAGAGCTTGATATATATAAGTCCCCTCCAATGCATAGGTTCGGTGTTCGATCCTCATCCCTCTCTCCCATATAAAAAAAAAAAGAAATCAAAAGGAGACTGTGGGAAGTAAAAGTTGGCTACAATTTTGGGATAACAAAAATGCTACACCCACAACCTTTTCCAAAACCAACACATCCTGACCTTTGATTTCAGTGGCTCCCTTGTGAGATCCATGTTGGATCCTCATGGAGTCCACCAAAATCAAGGGTCATGATGTATTTTTTTTTTTAAAAGATTATTGAGTCAGGATGTATGGTTGTGGAAAAAGTTGTGAAAAATATTGTAGGTGTAGCATTACTTGATATATGAATCTATCCTATATTCCTATAGAAGTTGTTGTAATTTTGTTGTAATTTGTGGTCCAAAGTGGGTGTTTTTTCAAAGTCAAACTTTTTCTCTCTCTACATCTCTCTTGTTGGTGTGGTGTTGGGTAAAAGAGTAGTGGAGACTCTTGTCCCACATTGCTTATGAAGAGGGAATTGAAAGACTTAATATATACTTTGACATTATGGGTTTAGTAATAAGTTGGAACATGTGGGCTCTCACGCGCACATGAGCCAAGCCCAAGCTAAACCCAATTCCAATAGAAATTTGGGTTTCGATCCGGAAATCGTTTAACCGGGCGCGTCACGTCTTACTCGCGCGCAGGGGGGGGGTGCAAATCCCGGCCTCCAAGCCTCGCGGGCTCACACGGTTGGACCATCCTTTTGCAAATTACTTTTTCCAAAACTTTCCTTTTAATATTGCTTTGACTGAATAAATCTTACCCTCACAGATTTGCGCCTTCTTAAAATTGTGCAATTAACTAGCCGTTTAAACGAAATCTTATCCTTATTTTTAACACGTTTTAATAAATCAAGGGATTTCTGTCGGGTTAATGTGGCTATATATTCGTGGGTCATTCTCTGTCAATATACACACAGCAATATACAGTCTTCTTTCTCTGTTCGTCTCTCCTCTCTGGTTCGACCACTGATATTCTTATAAGGTTGTTCTGTGCCCTTTGTTCATCGAGTGCACGATAACAAAGATGAGACTGCTTAATCCTGGAGGGTAAACCGCTGAGACCTTTCTGTACCGAGGCAAGAACTCTGAGGGGCGGAAATTACTCTTAAGGACAGTGTTCTCCACACGACTCAGTCAGACTCTTCGCAACGTTTGATAAGTATTTTCTTTCGTAGCAGTGTCTTTACAGTATTATTTTCCAACATTCTTAAGAGTAACTCCATGGATACTGCTATGTTTACCGCAACTAAAGCTATTCCCGATGTCACAAGAATTGAATCGTTTAACGGGAATAACTTTAAGCGCTGGCAAACTAAACTGCTACTTATTCTTGACATTGCAAAGGTTGATTTCGTTTTGACTAAACCAAAACCCGTTCAAGATTCTGAAAATTATGAAACCGAATTGCCTCTTTGGGAAAATGCAAACAAGATTTGCAAAAGTATTATTCTAAACGCTTTATCAAATGAACTTTTTGATATTTACTGTACCTTCAAATCGGCAACTGAAATTTGGGATGCTTTGGTCACCAAATATATTATCGAGGATGCCGGAATTAAAAAATATGCCATCGGAAATTTTCTCAATTTTCAAATGACCGATGACATAGATGTTTCTACCCAAATTCACAATTTTCACCTTGTGGTTTCGGAACTTAGTAATGAAGGAATGAAATTGCCCGAACCATTTGTAACTGGTTCGCTTATTGAAAAACTTCCGGAGTCTTGGAAAAATTATAAGAATATGATGAAACATAAGAGGAAGGAAATGACTCTGGAGGAAGTTGTTGTTCATGTTCGCATTGAGGAAAAGAACCGTTCACTTGATCGAAATGAGAAAGCCAAAGCTATGGCTTCCAAGGCTAACCTCGTTGAGGAAAAGCCTAATCGCACCCAAGGGAATTTTCAAAGGCAGCATAACAAACCCCATTTCAATAAAACAAATTTCAACAAAAATCTCAAACCCCAAAACCAGTTTGCTAAAAAGAAAGGGGAATGTTTTGTATGTGGCAAACCGGGTCACCATGCTGCTCAATGCAGACACAGGAAGAAAAACGACAAACCTGCCCCTAGAGCTAATCTAGTTGATGCAGATGTTATAGTGGCTGTCGTTTCTGAGGTCAACTTGGTGGCAGAGGAGAAAAATTGGGTGGTAGACTCTGGGGCTACCAGGCACATCTGTGGCAACAGAAGTGCTTTTACCTCCTACACACCAGTAGGGGAAGGAGAGGAACATGTGTACATGGGGGACTCAAGGCCCTCACCTGTGATTGGGAAAGGGAAGGTAGTTCTCAAGCTAACTTCCGGAAAGATCCTCTCACTTACCGACGTTCTCCACGTGCCTGATATTCGTTGGAACCTTGTGTCTGTGTCGCTGCTTGGGAAAGTGGGGGTGAAAGTTATTTTTGATTCTGATAAAGTTGTAATGACTAAAAATGGGGTGTTTGTGGGGAAAGGGTACTATAATAATGGTTTGTTTGTTTTGAATGTTTTGGATAATTTGAATGGAAATGCTACTACTTCTTCTGCTTACTTGATTGATTCTCATGATTTATGGCATGCTAGATTAGGACATGTGAACTTTTCTTATATAAAGAAAATGAAAGAATTAGGCATTCTTGAAAATGTTAGTATCACTAATAATGAGAAATGCCAAATTTGTAGTGAAGCAAAAGGTACTAAGAAACCTTGCAAACAAGTAGTACAAAGAGAAACTGAATTGCTCACCTTAATTCACTACTCAGATTTAGGCGACATGAAATCTACTGAATCTAGAGGTGGAAAGAGATATTATGTGACTTTCATAGATGATCACTCGAGATATACTAGAGTATTCTTACTTAGAAATAAAGATGAGACAGAAGGAAAATTCATACAATACAAAGCTGAGGTTGAAAACAAACTAGATAAAAAGATCAAAAGACTTAGGTCTGATAGGGGAGGTGAATATGAATCAGCCCCCTTAGGCCAATTTTGTGAACAACATGGTATAGTACACGAGGTAACTCCACCCTATTCACCAGAATCTAACGGAGTAGCTGAACGGAAAAATAGAACGTTAAAGGAAATGATGAATGCTATGTTAATCAGTTCTGGAGCACCTAATAATTTGTGGGGGGAAGCTATCCTTTCCGCATGTCACCTTCAAAATAGAATTATATTTAAGAAAACAGGAAAGACCCCTTATGAGTTGTGGGAAAATCATAGACCTAACTTGAAATACCTTAAAGTGTGGGGGTGCCTAGCCAAGGTTCTACTTCCAGAACCTAAGAAAAGGAAAATAGGCTCGAAAACAGCAGATTGTTTATTTATAGGATATGCTGAGTATAGTGCTGCATATAGATTCTTAGTTCTTAAAAGTGACGTGTTAGAGAAAAACACAATAATTGAATCGAAAAATGCAGACTTCTTTGAAAACATATTTCCTTTGAAAACAACCATTGAAAAACCAAGGATAGAACCTACAGTTGAGCCTAACGAGTCTGTAGAAATTGAATTAAGAAGAAGCAAACGAGATAGGAGAGAAACAAACCTAGGAGATGGGTTTTTCACGTTTTTAATGGATAATGATCCAATGACTTATAATGAAGCTATTTCTTCTCCCGATGCTCCCTTTTGGAAAGAAGCGATTAATAGTGAGATAGAATCTATCATGGCTAATCACACTTGGGAATTGGTTGACTTACCTCCTGGTACAAAACCTATAGGATGTAAATGGATATTCAAAAAGAAGTTAAAACCTGATGGATCTATCGATAAGTTTAAAGCTAGACTTGTAGCTAAGGGATACACCCAAAAGAAAGATGTTGATTATTTTGATACTTATTCTCCTGTAGCTAGAATATCATCTATTAGAATTCTAGTAGCTCTTGCTTCTTTGCATAAACTCATAATTCATCAAATGGATGTTAAAACTGCGTTTCTTAATGGAGAACTAGAAGAGGAAATTTACATGGAACAACCTGAAGGTTTTGTATCTCCTGGAAACAAAAATAGAGTTTGCAAATTAGTGAAATCTTTGTATGGTTTAAAACAAGCACCAAAACAATGGCATGAGAAATTCGATAGTGTAATGACCTCTAATGGATATATTGTGAATGAAGCCGATAAATGTGTGTATCATAAATTTGATAATAATGTTGGTGTAATCATTTGCCTATATGTGGATGATATGCTTATTTTAGGCACTGATATGATTGTGATAAATGAAACAAAACATTTGTTATCTTCTAGCTTTGATATGAAAGACCTAGGTGAAGCTAATGTTATACTTGGGATAAAATTGACAAAAATCAATGAGGGTTTTATGATGTCTCAAGAACACTTTGTAGAAAAGATCCTTAAAAAGTTTGGTCACTTTGACACCAAACCAGTTAGTACCCCTTATGATATGAGCATACAATTGAAGAAAAATAATGAAACTAGTGTATCACAGTCTGAATATGCTCAAATAATTGGCAGTCTTACTTACCTTATGAACTGTACTAGACCTGACATTGCTTATGCAGTTAATCGGTTGAGCAGATACACTCATAATCCTAATAAGGAACATTGGACCGCTATATGTAGAGTACTAAAATATCTCAGAGGTACTATGGATTTTGGTTTAACATACTGTGGATTTCCCGCTGTACTAGAAGGGTACAGTGATGCTAACTGGATCTCTGATTCAGATGAGACAAAATCCACAAGTGGGTATATATTTACCCTTGGAGGAGGTGCAGTCTCTTGGAAATCATCCAAACAGACATGCACTGCTCGGTCTACTATGGAATCCGAGTTTATCGCCTTAGAGAAGGCAGGTTCTGAGGCTGAGTGGCTTAGAAACCTCTTGGCAGATATCCCTTTATGGATGAGACCAGTTCCATCTGTGTCGTTACATTGTGATTGCCAGGCTGCAATAGCCCGAGCAAGAAATAAAGCCTATAATGGAAAAAGCAGGCATATTCGTCTAAGACATAACATTGTGAAACAGCTGTTAAAAGATGGGATTATATCCCTAGACTTTGTGAGGTCAGAGATGAATTTAGCGGATCCTCTGATCAAACCACTAGCAAGAAAGCTAGTGGCCAATACATCAAGGGGGATGGGACTTATGCCCATAACAGAGGTTAATAGTAGTGGTAACCCAACCTATATGAGTGGAGATCCCACAAACTAGGTTCATATGGGTAATAACAAACTACTGGTTGACTTGGTGAGACACTATCAATTATACATAATTATAGTTCATCCCTATGGTGTAGATAGTGTAAACTGCAACGTGTGAGGTTGAGTCTTAACTCTTAATGAATTCATAGTCCTTATTGGGTGGTATGTATAGTTGCAATACATACTTGATGAATTCACCTATATGAGTGTGGAAGTGGGGCCGCTTCCTATGAGAACTTAGGCAGGTTCTCTAAAGCACTCATGAAATCCAGGTACGGCGCATGGCCGAAAAGTGCCAAACCGCGTTAACAGCCTTGTATATCAGAGTGTATTGTGGGTGATAAGTACTTTGATTCACACAAAGAAATAAGGTTCATAGAAATTCTAATTTCACCAAATTTCTGTGAATCAATTCTTATTTCCCTAAGTGTTGGTTCATAGTCCAAAAGACACCATCACTGATGCAATATACTAAAGTGGTCGATCGTTACTTCTCAAAATTTGTCTTTGAAAAATGTGGGGGATTGTTGTAATTTTGTTGTAATTTGTGGTCCAAAGTGGGTGTTTTTTCAAAGTCAAACTTTTTCTCTCTCTACATCTCTCTTGTTGGTGTGGTGTTGGGTAAAAGAGTAGTGGAGACTCTTGTCCCACATTGCTTATGAAGAGGGAATTGAAAGACTTAATATATACTTTGACATTATGGGTTTAGTAATAAGTTGGAACATGTGGGCTCTCACGCGCACATGAGCCAAGCCCAAGCTAAACCCAATTCCAATAGAAATTTGGGTTTCGATCCGGAAATCGTTTAACCGGGCGCGTCACGTCTTACTCGCGCGCAGGGGGGGGGGGGTGCAAATCCCGGCCTCCAAGCCTCGCGGGCTCACACGGTTGGACCATCCTTTTGCAAATTACTTTTTCCAAAACTTTCCTTTTAATATTGCTTTGACTGAATAAATCTTACCCTCACAGATTTGCGCCTTCTTAAAATTGTGCAATTAACTAGCCGTTTAAACGAAATCTTATCCTTATTTTTAACACGTTTTAATAAATCAAGGGATTTCTGTCGGGTTAATGTGGCTATATATTCGTGGGTCATTCTCTGTCAATATACACACAGCAATATACAGTCTTCTTTCTCTGTTCGTCTCTCCTCTCTGGTTCGACCACTGATATTCTTATAAGGTTGTTCTGTGCCCTTTGTTCATCGAGTGCACGATAACAAAGACGAGACTGCTTAATCCTAGAGGGTAAACCGCTGAGACCTTTCTGTACCGAGGCAAGAACTCTGAGGGGCGGAAATTACTCTTAAGGACAGTGTTCTCCACACGACTCAGTCAGACTCTTCGCAACGTTTGATAAGTATTTTCTTTCGTAGCAGTGTCTTTACAGTATTATTTTCCAACAGAAGTTAAGCATGCCATGTGGCATGAGGATTTCAACATAAGACCTACATTCCTATATATACATATATATATAGATTCCAATAACACTTTGAGAGAGACAGAGCTCGACTTCTCTGTCCCCTCCATTATCTCTCTTTCTCTCTTCGATCCATTTCCACCGATGCTGCCTCTCTGCCAATGTCGTCACCTCCCACACATACTAAGCTCTGAACCCTCCCTTTATATTCTCTTCTCTCTTTCCTTCTTTCTCTACTTCTGATCTACCTTTAAATTCTCTCCCTCAAGTTAATTTGTGATGCTATGCTTAAAACACATACGTGTTTGTGTATGTGTATATGTGTACGTATATATGCACCTATGTACATGTGTGTGGATTTGTATTGAGAGTCAATTTGCAGAAGGAATGAAAAGAGAGAGAGAGAATAATGTGAGAAATTTTTTTATTTGTTTTAATAAGGGTAACATAGTCAATTTTGAAAAAATTTAACACCAAATTTGACAGTCAACTAAGGGTTAACTAATAGTAGGGAGGTAACTGTTATTCAATTGCAAACTTTAAGAGAGGTCTTTGAAAACACGTCTCTGTATTTATGACATATCTAAAGGGAGGTCAATGTAATTTTCCTTAATTAAAATCACCAGAATGATTTTTTTTTAAAATGCTAAAATCATGAGTTCGATAAAAAATATAAAAATAAAATAATAATAATAATATGATGAGATCAGGGGCGAGTGTTAAGGGGCGGACTATTTTTAGCGATGAAAATGTCGCTTTTAGCGATGAAATTTTTCGTCGCTAAAAAAGGCGAACTTTGGGGCAGACTATTTTTAGCGATGAAAATGTCGCTTTTAGCGATGAAATTTTTCGTCGCTAAAACAATTGTTTTAGCGACGAAAAATTTCATCGCTAAAAGCGACATTTTCATCGCTAAAAATAGTCTGCCCCAAAGTTCGCCTTTTGACACGCTCTTACAATCCGGACTGAATAATAATAATACTAATAATAATAATATACCTCAGTGTAATATTTCACCTGAGAAAGACCAAAAAATTACATAAAGAAAGAGGAAGAAAAACCCCAAAATATAAAAGAGTAATTCTATCCGCACACACCAGTTTTGCTCTCCACACACACCATTTAATGAAATTGTATCATTACAATGATACCTATTGAAAATCAAGCCATCAATTTCATACATAATTGCTGATTGGTTGCCTTATTTTGTGTTTAGTATAGCTGGTGATTGTATCATGTTTTTAGCATGTTTGATTTGCATTTGTTAGCTTTTATTTCCGTAGTAAATGGGATTGGTTGACCTATTCCCAATTTATGCAATCCCATTTTTTTTTTCCTAAGTTAGTGGAGATCTGTAATCTATTTATTTAGTTTGTAAATAATCAAAATGAGATCAGAGAAAAACTGTGTGAATTCTTCCATTCTCTGTTTTTCTTCATGGTATCAGAGCAGGTTCAACCTTGACTCGTTTCTTTCCTCTTCGAGTTCTTCCCACTCGAATCTCCACTTCGAATTCATGCCTAAATATGGCTCTACCTTTGGAATGAATACCAGTTCATCCACTTTACCTTCTACTACAGACACTGTCATTCCTTCATCATCCTCCCATCAGACAGAAATCACCCATATACCTATCACTACCCATAACTAAATGGGCACAATTATTTGCAATGGTCTCAATCAATACTAATGTTCATACGGGGTAAGAAGAAGGACGACTATATCACCGAAGTCTCAGCGGCCCCGACAACGACAAACCCAACCTACAAGAAATGGATGGCAAAAAATAATATGGTCATGTCTTGGCTCATCAACTCCATGACCACTAACATTGGCAAAAAATTTCTGGCATTTGAAACTGCTAAGGAAATCTGGGACACGGTTAAGGAAACGTTCTCGGATAAAGAAAACACATCAGAGGTTATTCAAATTGGAGGAATTCTCCACTATTTGTGCCAGGGTGATCTTACGGTAACTGATTATTTCAATACTCTTACTCTACTATGGTGTCAACTTGATACTTTCGAAGTTCATAATTGGTCTTGTACTACTGACAGTCTCTTGTATAAAAAGATTGTCGAAGGAAAACGTGTGTACAAGTTTTTGTTAGGTCTAAATAAGAATCTTGATGAAATCCGCAGAAAACTTATGGGAACAAAACCCCTAAGCAACCTCAGAGAAGTTTTTTTGAAGTCCGTCGTGAAGAAAGTCAGAAGAAACTCATGATGAGGCTTCCTCAACATCTACATATGACTGAAAGTTCGGCCCTTGTTGCTCAAGGAACTCAGTTTGCTCCTTATCAGCAGATTGCTCCTCCTGGAAATTGACAGAAAAATAAAGGAGGTAGGCCATGGTGTGATCACTGTAGGAAACCTGGCCATGTGAAGGAGACTTGCTGGAAAATTCATGGAAAACTAGCAGATTGGAAGCCGGCCCGTCAACAAATGGAGAGAGAAGGTTGTGGGAATCATGTTACTACTGAAGAACAACCGGCACAACCTAAAGCGAGCCTCTTCAACAAGGAACAAATGGAGATGCTTCAGAAACTCTTATCAGCTCAACCGCAACCCGACACTTCTTCCAATCATGTCATTGGTTCCGGTGCCATTGCTCACAAAGGTAATTTGTTAAGTGCACTGACAGTAGGAAAGAAACAAATAAAACCGTGGATTGTGGACTCGGGAGCTTCTGATCATATGACAGGAGATATCTCACTTTTTAACTCTTATAGCTCATGTCCCAATAATTTAACTGTCTGTATAGCAGATGGCTCTCTATCAAAGGTTGTCGATACAGGTTCAGTGGTTATTTCTAAGGATCTAATACTCGACTCTGTCCTCTTGGTTCCAAACTTGGATTGTAATTTATTATCAATTAGTAAACTCACTAAGGAAGAGAGGTGTGTTACTAATTTTTTTCTCTACTCATTGTGAATTTCAGGATTTGGATTCGGGGAGGACGATTGGCAATGCTAAGGAGTGCTCCGGACTCTATATCCTCAAGGAGCATAATTATCCTCAAGAACAACCTCAAAATGCAATTAGCTGTAGGTCTTTTTCTGTTTCACGTCTAAATAATGATAGTGCAATCATGTTGTGGCATTATCACTTAGGTCACCCAAATATTATGTATCTCAAGCACTTATTTCCCTCATTATTCAATAAAATCACAAAATCTTTTGAGTGTGAAATTTGTCAATTGTCAAAGCACGCCCGGAGTCATTTTCCAACACAATCTTATAAAGCATCTCAACCTTTCTCAATGATCCGCAGCGATATTTGGGGTCCATCAAAAATAAAAAATGTGACAGGTACTAGGTGGTTTGTCTCATTTATAGATGACCATACTAAACTAACCTGAATATTTCTTATGAAAGAAAAATCAGAAACATGTCAAATATTCAAAAATTTCAATAGTATGATTCAGACCCAATTTCAATCAAAAATTCAAATTCTAAAGATAGATAATGCTAGGGATTATTTCACTCCATTCTAGGAGATTATCTAGCAAAAGAAGGAATTGTCCACCTAAGTTCACGTGTTGATACCCCTCAACAAAATGGAATCGCTGAAAGGAAAAATAGGCATCTATTAGAGGTTGCAAGGTCCCTAATGTTTTCAACAAATGTTCCAAAAATTTTCTGGGGGGAGGTTACAGCAGCCTACCTCATCAACAGAATGCCATCTAGGGTCTTAAAATTCCAAACTCCTTGTCAAGTCCTCCTAAATCATATCCAAGCACGCGTCTCATCTCTACCATACCACCAAAAATATTCGGGTGTTCTGTCTTCGTGCATATCCATCAAAAACATAGGAGTAAACTCGATCCCCAGTCACTCAAGTGCATCTTTCTTGGGTATTCTTCAAATCAAAAAGGGTATAAGTGTTACTCATCAGTCACAAAAAAAATTTTACAATTCCATAGACGTCACCTTCTTTGAATACCAGCCATACTACCCCAAAATTGATATTCAGGGGGAGAATTCAACTCAGGAATATCAGTTTTGGAACCTAGAGTCATCCATCAAGTCACCCATCATTAATTCAACTTCAGAAATATTTCTCCCTAAGAATTCATAAAATTGCATTCTCTCAGAGTCTCCTAGTCAGCCTTTATCTGTCGAAAACACCGAGCTCATTGCTGGCTTGAGGGATAAGGAGCAAATCCAAGAGGAGACCGAGGAAACAGCACATCTGAGCAAACCCATGACACTGAACTATGTCCAAACCCAATTGAAATTCCAGGTAATCATATTTCTGACTCTGATGGTACTGTTGACTCTGAGTTAGAAGCAGAAATACTTAATATGCCTATAGCCTGGAGGAATGGGGTCCGGTCTTGCACTCAACATTCCATTGGGAATTTTATTTCTTATGATGGGTTATCACCTTCGTTTCGTGCCTTTACTATTGGTCTTACAGAGATACATATTCCTCGCAACATTCAAGAAGCTTTCAAATTTCCTAAGTGGAAAGCTGTCGTCAATGAAGAAATACAGGCATTCGTGAAGAACGGTACATGGGAGATTACTGAACTACCGAAAGGTAAGAATCCAGTTGGATGTAAATGAATTTTTATAGTAAAGTATAAGGCAGATGGAAATGTGGACATATATAAAGCTCGTCTAGTTGCCAAAGGATTCACACAATCCTATGGTATCGATTATCAAGAGACTTTTGCTCTAATTGCCAAACTCAACACCATTTATGTTCTTCTATCCTTGGCAGCAAATCTTGACTGGTCTCTCCACCAACTAGATGTGAAAAATACCTTCCTAAATGGTAATCTAGAGGAAGAGGTTTATATGGACATTCTTGCCGGTCTTGAGACAATGTCAAACATTAACAAGGTTTGTAGACTCCGAAAAGCCCTGTATGGTCTCAAGCAATCTCCTCGTGCATGGTTCGAAGGATTCACAAAGGCAGTAAAAAGGCATGGATATTCTCAGTGCCAATCTGACCACACCTTATTTGTGAAACACACTCTTAAAGGGAAGTTGGCAATTATTATTGTGTACGTAGACGATATTATTCTGATAGGGAATCATGAGGAGGAAATTGGGCTACTCAAACAATTCTTGTCTAGAGAATTTGAGATCAAGGACATAGGGAATCTCAAGTATTTCCTCGAAATGGAAATTGGTCGATTAAGAAAAGGTATATCTGTCTCTCAACGCAAGTATGTCCTGGATTTGTTAAATGAAACAGGAATGCTTGGATGCAACCCCGTTGAAACTCCCATGGATTCAACAATCAAGCTAGAGGCCAATGATGGAAGTGCTCCTGTTGATAAGAAAAGATATCAACGTCTTGTGGGAAAACTAATTTATCTCTCCCATACAAGGCTGACATAGGCTTTTTTGTCAGTGTGGTTAGCCAGTTCATGAACTATCCAATGGAAAATCATATGACAGCCATGTACAGAGTCCTGAGATATCTCAAGATGACACCTGGTACGGGTTTATTTTTCTCAAGAACCACTAAGAGAAATATTGAAATCTTTTCAGATGCAGACTGGCAGGTTCAGTAACAGATCGCAGATCTACATCCGGTTATTGTTCTTTTGTATGGGAAAACTTGGTAACTTGGAGAAGCAAGAAACAATCTGTAGTAGCTCGTAGTAGTGCAGAGGCAGAATTTCAGGCTATGGCCTAGGGTATTTGTGAAGGAATTTGGTTGAAAAGGTTAATAGGAGAATTACAAGTTCCACTGGAGCATCCTATGGAATTATACTGCAACAACCAAGCTGCCATCAGTATAGCTAAGAACCCAGTTCATCACGACCGGACAAAACATGTGGAGATAGATCGTCACTTCATCAAAGAAGAGATTGAAGAAGGAGTTTTCACAGTCATTACACCCCAACAAATTGTCAAATTGTTCATATTCTCACAAAAGCTCTTGCCAGATCAAACTTTGATGACTTGACTGGAAAATTAGGCATGATAAATATATATTATTCGGCTTGAGGGGGAGTGTTGAAAATCAAGCCATCAATTTCATACATAATTGCTGATTGGTTGCCTTATTTTGTGTTTAGTATAGCCGCTGATTGTATCATGTTATAGCATGTTTGATTTGCATTTGTTAGCTTTTATTTCCGTAGTAAATGGGATTGGTTGACCCGTTCCCAATTCATGCAATCCCATTTATTTTCTTCCCTAAGTTAGTGGAGATTTGTAATCTATTTATTTAGTTTGTAAATAATCAAAATGAGATAAGAGAATAACTGTGTGAATTCTTCCATTCTCTGTTTTTCTTCAATACCCCTGTGTCATTTGACCTAAATACCCATCATATTCATCAGTAAAAAAAATGACATTCCTTTTCTTCATATCCTTCACGAAAATGGAGTATTAATCTTCAGCAAAAAGTTTGACCATTGAAAAAAGTAGGAAAAAATATCTTGTTAGAAGGTGTGAGGTTCACAAAACTGAGAGATTGAGGCTACAAACAAAAAATGATTATGTATAATGCAAACTGGGTCTTTGGATTCGATGTATACGGATTATATATCTGTGTGTATAATATGTGTATTTGCACTCAAATTTCCAAGAACGATTTCGAGAATTTTACAGATTTTGTGACTTGCATAAGAAATGATAATGTACGAGGTTGCCGACCCAAAATTGGAAGCCAGCTGATAACGGCAGAATCGCGCTCGACCTTATTGAAAGGGGTTTGAGGAGAGCAAAACAGAGGCGTCTCAACACTTAGGGCATGAGTTTTCTTAAACCAATCCAAAACCATTACAAGTATATATATATATACATATATTTTTAACTATAAATTTTTTTTTTGAAGAAAAATTCAAAATATTGTGTCAAAATTACCTGAAGCGAAGAAAAGGATAAGAGATGAAAGTGGAAGAAGGTGGGTGTAAAGAGAAATTGAGTTTATGGTTATTTTGGAAATAATGGGTGTGTGTAGAGAGCATAATGTTATATTTTTAATTTAAGTGGTGGGTGTAGAGAGTAGATGGGCCTGGAGAAAAAATTAGGCAGCTGTAGATAGAATTACTCAAAATAAAATACGCCTGTCCGTCTAAAGATACTGGACAAGAATGTCAACAACCACAAGTTTTTCGGAGGTTTTTCTCTGATGTTTTCTGCCCACTTCCTCCTTTCATAATTTTTCAGGAAAATTAAGGGGAAAGTGGGCAGATGGGTTTCTCTTAAACCAAACAGAGACCTCATCATTTGCTTTATTGGGTCTCAGAAACTGAAAAAAAAAAAAAAAGGAAAAAAAAAAAGAAGAGCAAACCAGAGAGTTCAATGAGTAAGAGTGGGGGGTTTCGATGTTTGATCAGACGAAAGCAAGTTGACTCCGCTCATACAAGGCCTGAGGGTCATCAATTGGCAAAGAGGCTCTCTGTTTTTGATCTCATTGCTATTGGTAATTCAACTTCTTGTTCTTAGTACTGAATTTTGGTTGTGGGTTCTTTAATTTACAGATGAATGTGGTCTTTTTATGTGTTTAGTTGACTAGGTGATGAAGTATAAGATAAAATGCTACTTGTATTTGTATCAGTGATTGTGTGTGTGTGTGTGTGTGTGTGTATGTGTATTAGTGACAAAAGGTGACTGAGCCCTCTTCTCTGGCAGTATTGTTTGTAGAAGTAGTATTCTTGTATATTTCGATGATCCTCGATACAGAAAAAAGAGTTCACAGCCACTAGATTCGGGGATCCCACCTTATTCTCAAACCTGGTGACTGGGTTGAGGCCGCCAGATCTGGAAGAAGGCTGTGGTGGTGACACCAAAGACCCTCCCCTCCGATGACATGTCAGATTTTGTGGAAGGAGGATATGATTAAGTCAAAATTCCAGAGTAGGAGCATGCTATGAACACCGGACAATACACCGACATGACACGACATGACACGTCAACACGACGTTTTTTTTTATAAAAAAAATTGAACGTTGACACTGTATGAGAAGTGTCGTGTCCGTATGTCAGACACGATATGACACGCGACACATTACCTTATTAGAAGTGTTCATGCTTCCTAGGGAGCATGGATCCTCGGCAGTCTGCCAACCCGGCAGCACCAATAAGGTGCTGAGAATGGGTGTGCTGTCAGCACCTTGGCAACACCCAAAGGTGCTGCCGAGTATCCTTAACCTCCAAGTAGATGTCCAAAGTCCATTACTTACATTAGACTTTCTAGGGTTTTCCTTCTTTGTATCCCGTCCTTTTTGTGATCGTGCGCCAAACTTAAGGGATTCGACAGATTGGATTGGGATTATCCATTGTTTCTAACCAAGTCACCTCGGGTGTCAAGCCTCGGGGGTTTGCACATTGGGTTTGTTGACTTCTCACCACGGGTAAGACTGATTAGTTTGACCATTGGCCTCCGAGCTATACAGTTTCAAGACAAGTTTCCCTTTCGTATTTTTTGGGCATCATCTGTGTACATGTATATCTGCATATTCATTGTCCTCTTTTTGTTCATTTTTCATATAATTTCTTTTCCATAAGACATTTAACCCATGTGCAATTACTGCCATTGGCATTGCGACGTTGTTGTGATGGCTTGCGTGTATTACAGTGCATTATTGCGTAGAATAATGTTAGCACACTAAAGTAGAAAACACCAAGTATCAGGTCAGAAAAATGCTTGACCGGAAAAAAAGAGGTCAGAAAAGAGAAATGGAATGTTGATGTTCATACTTATCAGAAAAAAGAGAAGAGAAAAGAGAAAATAAAAAATAAATGGAGTTTTGATGTTCATGCATGCTAATCTTAGTTGAATTTATGCTCCTATTGATCAGGAGTTGGATCAACTATTGGAGCTGGAGTCTATATTCTCGTTGGCACAGTTGCTAGAGAGAGCACGGGACCCGCTCTCACTTTGTCTTTCCTAGTAACCGGAATAGCTGCTGCACTTTCAGCATTTTGTTACGCAGAGCTTGCTTGTCGTTGTCCATCTGCTGGAAGTGCCTATCACTATACTTACATATGTGTTGGAGAAGGGTAAGCTAGAAGTTCTTTGACCATTTAATCCTAAAGTGCTATTTGGGAAGGCAAAGAACTGGCTCTGTAATTCATGTGTTGGGTGAATATCAATTTTTGGAATAGGAGTCCTTGCCCAGTCTAACATTTCTCTTAAAACTGGTCTTGTCAAACCTACATAACCTTGGTTCTCATAAAAGCTAGATAGAAAGTTAGACTTAGACTAAGCCAGAACCTAGTTTAAGCATTCTTTTTTTTTTTTTTTTTTCCTTTTCACTATACTAATTTAAGCATTCTTAAACATGCCTAAAGTTGAAATATTGTTAGCTTTGCTTAAGCATTCCCTCTAAAGGCATTGGTTGAAGAATTTGTTGCTTTTTATAGGATTGAGAAGTGATTAATTTCATGTGAAAGTGAGGATTGTTTGATTGCATCTTATCGAATTTTATAGGATCTGATATGTTTTTATTCACTAAATTAGAGATCTGTGGTTGTTCTCAGAGTTGCTTGGTTGATTGGTTGGGCTCTAATACTGGAATACACAGTTGGTGGCTCAGCAGTTGCTCGTGGCATATCACCAAATTTGGTGCGGTAGATTTTCTTTACCAGTTTTACTATTTGTTTTATCCTTGCATGTGTATAAACATATGATGATAATTAGTAATTATTTTCTCTCCTGAATTACGATATACATCCGTCTTTTAGACTCTCGCTATTACACAATTATGAGACTATGTTTTTGCTATATAAATGATGTAATCATGTATGTTGAGTTATTGTGGTGCGTGGTAAGTGGGTTATACCTAAAAGAAGGAAAATAGAAGGTTTGATTTGTTGTATTATTGTTTATCTAAGTTATGATGTTTAATGGATTGAAAATATCAGACTTACGTTGGTAAGAGAGAGAGAGTCATATGAACTATGAAGATTATCAAAAGGCTCATGTAGTCTTGTAGACTAACAAAGTGATGTCGAGGAAACAAATATTGTACTTGATGTTGTAACCAAGGAAAGTAGAACTGTAACAAGATTTGTCAAATCAACAAGATTTGTCAAATCATCAAACCTCAAGAATTCAATAGAGTAGATGTGAAAAGATTGATTTGATGTTATACAAATGAGAAATGGCCTTCAATCAATGACTGAGCCACTTGTGTCACTTTTATCATTCTTGAGAAATTTGACTACCAATGGTGCACTAAACTTGAGATTTTTTCCAACACGGAGAATAGAAGTATTCAAAATTGTCATGTCATTCTGGGTGCATCTGAAGTTGATAATGGCAATTGACAATTAAGTGCTGAATGAGTAGAATTGACGATTTTAAGCGTTAAATTTTGTACTATCAAAGTTTAATCAAGGATGGACTTATAAATACAAAATTAATTTGAAAAAACCTTTTTACTTGACACACTCAGGTATAGTAATGTCACAGTCCGGTCCCACAATAGCGGAATCGGAGCCCGTGGCACGCCACCAAGGCTAAACCAATTCATTAACGTTCCCAAAAATTAGTTTGAAGAACACACGCAGCGGAAAAAAAAACAAAACACATTTTGAAAATCATCTGTCCAGTCGACTGATCATCGGATCCAGTCGACTGATCCTGGTCCAGCAGAAAGTTGGGTTTAAAAACACCATCCAGTCGACTGCTTTCTACACCCAGTCAACTGGGGTTTCAAATTTTCAGTCGACTGATACGGTCCGGTCGACTGAAGTATGGCTTGAACAAAATATCACTTTTGAAAACCAAGATCCAGTCGACTGTGTCGACGACCCAGTCGACTGATCCACTATGAAACAATGCAGTGAGTTGCTGAAAACAGAGGCTCCAGTCGACTATTTCCTCAACCAGTCGACTGATTTATGGCAGCAGCACATTCTGCAGAGTTTTCTAAGTTTAAAAGCTTTTGAATTCGAACGGCGATCAAACACACACTTCCAAAAGTACTCCAAAATAATCCTAACTGTATTAACATATTACTGAAGCACCATTACAACATTTTAGATTCGTTCTAACATACTAAGTTAAACATAACTAAAAACCATAAGAATTCTTATTACAACATTCCTATTGTCCCAAAACTACAAGATTAACGTTCAAGTTACCTTCAAAGCGAACTCTAAACCCACGTGCTCACTTCTGTGATTCCTTGCCAGCATTTACACCTGAAATGGTTATTTGAATAACCACACATATTTCGATTTGTTTAAGCTAACGCTTAGTGAATAAAACAACATATGCACATGAATGATAAACATGTCCGCATTCACATCTCTACATTTCATACTAGTCGCCGGAGACTCACGTGCCCGTCCATACTCCCAATCCGCGACTCCTCGCCAATAAGTCCACGCGAAAGGGTAAGACCCACGATTCTTCTCTTCAATCGTGCGACCTTAATGCCTATATCGGCTCCACAAAATGGCACGGTGACCACGTGCTCCTTCTGACCCAAATAAGCAACTTAACATGCTCAAATACATATCACCATGCTCGCGGTAATCAAAACATATCACCGTGCTATTGAGCCTACTTATCAATATAAATGCCCAATATGAACTATACAATATATCTCTAAGAATTAATACATGCTATTCACACAAAATATGAATACATGTCAAGAAATCATTCCAAAGACATAGTTGAATCACTCACCTCCGATTTACGCTCTTAAACTATGATCCAAAGAAAACCCGTGCACAAAGAACGTGCAGAAGTCCGTCTAGTACAATTCCTATGAATCAAAATTCCATTTATCAACTTTTATGAAAAATTCTAGAAAATAACTTTTTGGAAAACTTAGCCAAACAAGCCCTAACATATATCAAAACGAAGCTCTTACCTCGAGGAGCTCGAATATGAAATATGGGAGAAAACAAACTGACGGAAGGTCGTCGTTTGGCGTCGCAAAGCTCTAAGCTCCAAAATCTCCCTCTAGCCCCCTTTTTGGAATTTAGGTTAGAAGTTATGAAAAATCTAAGTTCATCTCTATCTATATATAGGCAACACTCTCGGGAATTACGTTTACCTCCCCACGAGTTTTCAAAACTCCTAATCAGTCTCTGAAACTTTCTATACAGCTTATTCATAGCTTTACGAGTGAAACTTCGAAATTATAAAAGTTTTCGACTAAGTTTCGTTTGGTCGCTAAAACGCGAATTTCTATATGACGTTTCTGAAGTTGCTAATTAGCCTACCAAATTAATAGCGTGTTCATTCGTTCTCACCAGGATACTAAATCTAACAACAGAAATATATTCTAAAACAGAAAATAATACAGATATTAAAATACACAGGTAAACATTTATTTTCAGATAAACATTTAAAGTATTCCACAGTGACCGTCTCATACTCGGAGAGACGTCACAACAACAATTCCTCAATCACCACAGTTTCAGAGGGTTCTCTAATACAGACACCCAAATCAACTCGTGAGTCAAAACTCACTCAAACATGTGTCATAAGACACGCCACATCACATTATCATGCATGACAATGTAATGCAAATGAAATAACACAAATGTGGGTGTTATAATACTGTCCCCCTTAAAAGAAGTTTGTCCCCAAACTTGTACCTCAAGTCTCGAAAAGGTGCGGATACTGAGTACGCATCTCATCTTCTATCTCCCACGTCATCTCTTCCGTAGTTTGGCTACGCCATAACACTTTCACTTTCGATATTACTTTGTTCCGTAAGACTTGATCCTTCCGATCCAAGATCTCTACCGGATACGCAACACACGTTAAATCACTCTGAATCTCATTCGATGTCGGAGTCATCACCTGATCTCTATCTTCCACTAATTGTTTGCGTAACAACGATACATGAAACACGTTATGAACTTGAGCATACTCGCTCGGCAAGTTCAAACGATAAGCTACGGGTCCAACATTTTCAATGATTTCAAAAGGTCCTACATACCTCGGGTTGAGTTTTCCGTATCTACCAAATTTGGTTATTCCCTTTGAAGGTGACACCTTCAAATACACCAAGTCTCCTACATCAAATTCCAACGGCCGTCTGCGCTTGTCGGCATAACTCTTATACCTACTCTGGGCTGTCAGTAACCGTTGTCTAATTACCTTTATCTTATCCGTCGTTTCTTGTACAATTTTCGGCCCTTCAATCTTTCTTTCTCCGACTTCCGTCCAACTAATCGGTGAACGACATACACGACCATATAAAGCTTCATAAGGAGCCATTCCAATACTCGATTGAAAACTGTTGTTATATGCGAACTCAATTAACGGTAGGTGGTCTTCCCAATCGCCTTGAAAATCAAGTACTCATAAACGAAGCATGTCTTCCAAAATCTGGATTACTCTTTCTGATTGACCATCGGTCTGAGGATGAAAAGCTGTACTAAAGTGCAATTTGGTACCCATTGCTTCTTGCATGGCTCTCCAAAACTTCGACGTAAAACTACTATCCCTATCAGAAACGATAGAAACTGGGATACCATGTAGTCTCACAATTTCGCAAATATACAATTTAGCTAACGTCATCGGCTTTGTCGTTCGAAGTGGTAGGAAGTGCGACGACTTCGTCAAACGATCAACAATCACCCAAATAATAGTGTTCGATCTCTTCGACCTCGGAAACCCACTAACAAAATCCATTGTTATGTGCTCCCATTTCCACTCGGCTATCGGTAACGGTTGTAACAATCCCGAAGGTACTTGGCGTTCGGCCTTTACTTGTTGACAACTAGTACAACGCGAAACATAACGTGCTATTTCTCTCTTCATTCCCGGCCACCAATAAACATGTCTCAAGTCTCTATACATCTTGGTGCTTCCCGGATGAACGGTATACTTTGTGTTGTGTGCTTCCTCTAGGATGTTTCGCTTCAACTCTTTCTCACTAGGTACACAAATTCTACCCCTCAATCTCAACATATTGTTCTCAAACGTGAATCCCGGTTGTTTTCCCATTGGAATCTCATCACAAATCTTCTTCAAAGCTACGTCTTGAAGTTGTTTCTCCGTGATCTCGTGAATCAAGAGTGGTTGTGCCACCATCGTCGACATCAAGGTACTTTCAATCCTCGGTATCACTTCAAGCTCCAAATTCTCCATATCTCGTATCAGTTCTTTCTGAGAAGTCAAATCTGATGCGGTGTTGGTTGGTACCTTACGACTAAGAGCATCGGCGACAACATTCGCCTTGCCCGGATGATACTGGATTGACAAGTCATAGTCCTTCATCAACTCTAACCATCTCCTTTGCCTCATATTCAAATCTCGTTGTGTAAACAGGTACTTCAAACTCTTGTGATCCGTATAGATCTCACATTTTTCTCCGTATAGATAATGACGCCAAATCTTCAATGCAAAAATCACGGCGGCCAATTCTAGATCATGTGTTGGATAATTCTTCTCGTGCGGTCTAAGTTGTCTTGATGCATACGCAATAACTTTATCACCTTGCATAAGAACGCAACCTAAACCTCTATATGAAGCATCACTGTAAATAATAAATCCTTCAGTCCCTGACAGAACGGCTAAAATTGGTGCTTTCACTAGTCGACCCTTCAACTCTTGGAAACTTTCTTCACATTCTAGACTCCAAACAAAAGCAATATCTTTCCTCATTAACTGTGTCATCGGCATTGCTATACGCGAAAAATCTTTTACAAATTTCCGATAATACCCAGCTAATCCTAGGAAACTTCTGATGTCTGTCACATTCGTTGGTCTCGCCCAGTTGGTAACTGCTTCTATCTTCTGAGGGTCTACAGAAATTCCCTTTGCCGACACTATATGTCCAAGAAAAGCTATCTCGGTCAACCAAAACTCACACTTCTTCAATTTACCGAATAATCTCTTTTCACGCAATCGTTGTAAAGCTAATCGCAAATGATGCTCGTGATCTTCAACGCTTTTGGAGTAGATTAGGATGTCATCTATGAACACGATAACGAACTCATCTAAATAATCTTTGAAGACACGGTTCATCAAGTCCATGAAACCAGCTGGTGCATTAGTCACTCCAAATGACATAACCAAAAATTCAAAGTGACCATATCGAGTCCTGAAAGCTGTCTTCTCAACATCTTCCTCTTTGACTTTCAACTGATGGTAACCGGATCTCAAGTCGATCTTCGAAAATACCTGAGCCCCTTGTAACTGATCAAACAAGTCATCTATTCGCGGCAACGGATACTTGTTCTTGACGGTCAACTTATTCAACTCTCGATAGTCGATGCACATACGCATTGTTCCATCTTTCTTCTTCACAAACAAAACTGGAGCTCCCCACGGCGAAACACTCGGTCGGATAAAACCCTTCTCCAACAGTTCTTCTAACTGAACTTTCAATTCTTTCAACTCTATCGGTGCCATTCGGTACGGTGCTTTGGATACCGGTTGTGACCCTGGTACTACTTCTATTGTGAACTCAAGCTCTCTTTCAATCAATACGTCGGGTAACTCATCGGGAAAAACATCTGGAAATTCTTGAACTACTGAAATGTCTTCTATTAGTGGCCCAAGAACTCGCGTGTCGACAATTGAACATAAGAAACCCGAACAACCCTTCTTCAACATCTTACTTGCTTGAATCGCCGATATCAAGTACGGCGGTACGATCACTCCCTTACCTTGAAAAGTAAACTCTTCTCGCCCTGACGGATAGAAACTAACCCGTTTCTGTTCACAATCGATTCTGGCTTGATTAACCGACAACCAATCCATACCCAAGATAACATCAAAGTAATTCACCGTCAACGGAATCAAATCAACGCTCAAGACTTTATCACCTATCTTGATTTCACATGACTTGAATATCGAAGAAGTAACTAGTGGTTCACTACTAGGCAATGATACACACAAGTCATATCCTAACGGTTCTGACTTAACAGTTAAATGCTTAACAAAATCACGTGATACAAATGAATGCGTTGAACCAGAATCCATAAGTATACGTGCAGGATACGAACAAATAGGAAGAATACCTGATACAACGGTATCATCCGTATTCCCCGGCCTGAGCTGGAAGTATTGTCCTTGTTGTTGCGCGACTCCTTTCCCTTTATCTACACGAGGCTCTACCCTTGACCCGCTTGGCACACTCGATGCACCGGTACTCATTCCCGGTTGTCTCTTACTTGGACAGTTCTTCGCTATATGCCCCGGTTGGCCACACTCAAAACATTTTCCTCTTATCTCTGGGTTATAGCTCTTAGCGTTCGAGGTTGTGTTTGGTGTAGTTGAATTTGCGTTCAAAGGACAATTCCTAGACACATGCCCCAATTGTTTACAAATATAGCAAGTGATCAATTGATAGCAGGTTCCTCTGTGTCGCAGGTTACATGTTGGGCACAACGGTCTCGAATCTCCAACAAACACACTTCCTCCTTGATTACCCATATTCGATCCTGAACCTTGCGTGAACGGTTTCTTCGCATTCCCTTGGCTCTTGCCCTTATTGTCATTGGGTCTCTTTCCTTGTTGCCCTTGTCGATATCGGTCGACACTCTTCTCAGCTATACGGGCGGCTTCCTCGACTAGAGAAACGGTCGGGTGTTGTAACATGTCCACACGGCCACGGATGTTCTCTCTAAGCCCTTCCTCAAACTTACGAGCTTTATCCCTATCAGTCGGAACGGTAGTTTTCCCAAATCGTAACAAGGCATTGAAATGAGAAACATACTCACCTACGGTCATATCTCCCTGAACCAAACTCGCAAACTCTTGACGTTTCTGAGTATAAGCAGATTGCGGAAAGAAACGTTTGTTGAATTCTTCTTTAAATGCTTCCCACGTGATTGGTTTCCCTTGTTCAAGCACGTTATTCCACCAATCCAATGCTTCGCCCATCAACGTATCGGATGCGCATAAAATTTTCTCCTCATCGGTACATATTACCTGACGGAAATGTCTTTCCATGTCCATCATCCAATGATCGGCCAAGTCTATGTCAACCTGTCCATGATACAACGTCGGTTTCCGTTTATGAAACTGTTCCACGATTGTGTGTTGAGGTCGCGGTGCCGATGGTGCATTGACATAACGAATTTCCACTTGTGGAGGCTGAACGTTCATCTGTTCTCTTTCACTTACCGCTTGTATGAAATTTTCCACCATATTCACTATTTGGTCCATCCGCGAATGCAGTGACAATTCTCTTGGTGGATCAGCCATAATGTTTCAAATATTTCCCCTGTTGAGTTCAATGCATAATGACCATGCATGCTATGCCACAATATAGATATATGTGCACAGTTCATCACAATCAACAAATGCTAATGCATGAAGCATTTCTACAATGATAACAATTATCTTCACAATTACACACTCCATTCGACGTCACTCAGCATATATAACGTCACTCGTTCCCAAGGCTCTAAACTTATGCTCTGATACCACTAAATGTCACAGCCCGGTCCCACAATAGCGAAACCGGAGCCCGTGGTACGCCACCGAGGCTAAACCAATTCATTAACGTTCCCAAAAATTAGTTTGAAGAACACACGCAGCGGAAAAAAAAACAAAACACATTTTGAAAATCATCTGTCCAGTCGACTGATCCTCGGATCCAGTCGACTGATCCTGGTCCAGCAGAAAGTTGGGTTTAAAAACACCATCCAGTCGACTGCTTTATACACCCAGTCGACTGGGGCTTCAAATTTTCAGTCGATTGATACGGTCCGGTCGACTGAAGTCTGGCCTAAACAAAATATCACTTTTGAAAACCAAGATCCAGTCGACTGTGTCGACGACCCAGTCGACTGATCCCCTATGAAACAATGCAGTGAGTTGCTGAAAACAGAGGCTCCAGTCGACTGTTTCCTCAACCAGTCGACTGATTTATGGCAGCAGCACATTCTGCAGAGTTTTCTAAGTTTAAAAGCTTTTGAATTCGAACGGCGATCAAACACACACTTCCAAAAGTACTCCAAAGTAATCCTAACTGTATTAACATATTACTGAAGCACCATTACAACATTTTAGATTCGTTCTAACATACTAAGTTAAACATAACTAAAAACCATAAGAATTCTTATTACAACATTCCTATTGTCCCAAAACTACAAGATTAACGTTCAAGTTACCTTCAAAGCGAACTCTAAACCCACGTGCTCACTTCTGTGATTCCTCGCCAGCATTTACACCTGAAATGGTTATTTGAATAACCACACATATTTCGATTTGTTTAAGCTAACGCTTAGTGAATAAAACAACATATGCACATGAATGATAAACATGTCCGCATTCACATCTCTACATTTCATACTAGTCGCCGGAGACTCACGTACCCGTCCATACTCCCAATCCGAGACTCCTCGCCAATAAGTCCACGCGAAAGGGTAAGACCCACGATTCTTCTCTTCAATCGTGCGACCTTAATGCCTATATCGGCTCCACAAAATGGCACGGTGACCACGTGCTCCTTCTGACCCAAATAAAAAACTTAACATGCTCAAATACATATCACCATGCTCGCGGTAATCAAAACATATCACCGTGCTATTGAGCCTACTTATCAATATAAATGCCCAATATGAACTATACAATATATCTCTAAGAATTAATACATGCTATTCACACAAAATATGAATACATGTCAAGAAATCATTCCAAAGACATAGTTGAATCACTTACCTCCGATTTACGCTCTTAAACTATGATCCAAAGAAAACCCGTGCACAAAGAACGTGCAGAAGTCCGTCTAGTACAATTCCTATGAATCAAAATTCCATTTATCAACTTTTATGAAAAATTCTAGAAAATAACTTTTTGGAAAACTTAGCCAAACAAGCCCTAATATATATCAAAACGAAGCTCTTACCTCGAGGAGCTCGAATATGAAATATGGGAAAAAACAAACTGACGGAAGGTCGTCGTTTGGCGTCGCAAAGCTCTAAGCTCCAAAATCTCCCTCTAGCCTCCTTTTTGGAATTTAGGTTAGAAGTTATGGAAAATCTAAGTTCATCTCTATCTATATATAGGCAACACTCTCGGGAATTACGTTTACCTCCCCACGAGTTTTCAAAACTCCTAATCAGTCTCTGAAACTTTCTATACAGCTTATTCATAGTTTTACGAGTGAAACTTCGAAATTATAAAAGTTTTCGACTAAGTTTCGTTTGGTCGCTAAAACGCGAATTTCTATATGACGTTTCTGAAGTTGCTAATTAGCCTACCAAATTAATAGCGTGTTCATTCGTTCTCACCAGGATACTAAATCTAACAACAGAAATATATTCTAAAACAGAAAATAATACAGATATTAAAATACACAGGTAAACATTTATTTTCAGATAAACATTTAAAATATTCCACACTGACCGTCTCATACTCGGAGAGACGTCACAATAACAATTCCTCAATCACCACAGTTTCAGAGGGTTCTCTAATACAGACACCCAAATCAACTCGTGAGTCAAAACTCACTCAAACATGTGTCATAAGACACGCCACATCACATTATCATGCATGACAATGTAATGCAAATGAAATAACACAAATGTGGGTGTTATAAGTGATGAGTCAGATCTGTCTGACTTGAAATTCACACATTTGTAAGTGATATTGTGAAAGATAGTACATGCTATTCTGTTACGAAACATAGTTAGATGAGTAATGCTATGCTTCCCAAATCTTCATCCCAAATCTCTATCCCAAATGATGTGGCAGTGAGACCACTGAATTATGATTGGAGGATGTTAAAGTGACTCACAGTGGTCTCACTGCCACATCACTGCCACATCATTTGGGATAGGGATTTGGGATGAAAATTTGGGAAGCATAGCATTACTCTAGTTAGATTGAGTTTGTAAAATTGAAGCTGTAAAGCCAGGACCAACGTATAAATAAAAAATCAAGTTAAAAAAAAAAATTCTTTTACTTGACAGTTAACACATGAAGATTAAATGATTAGTCAGGCCTCTCTAAGTTGAAATTCATTCACATTTAAAGCGATAGTTTGATTTTACATTGTACATACCATTCCGGTATTGCACATGACAGTTTTTGGACAGGAAATCTAGTTGTGTTATCAAATAACACCTAAGGAATGGATTTTAGTTACATTGGGCAACGGTTTCAATTGGCATCCAAATAATTATTCTCTGTGTTTCTATGGTGAATTTACTTCTGGACATCAGGTGCAATTTACTTCTTCCCAACTAATGTGTGTTAAGACAAGTTATAGAAAAATTTTCATTTATGTTTTTGTTTAAACAAATAGTTTAGAAAGTTTATGAAGAAATAAAATTAAGATTTAATGGCATTCTTTCGTGTTTTCTATTATCTATTTTTCTCCACAAGGCATGTTGAGCCCCACAGCCCGTGAAGATTAGCCCTCAGTGCTGGAAATTTTAAAAAAAATAATAATTTGCCTAAAATCTTGCAAGTTCTTGGCTTTGGTTCTAGTGTTTGTCGGTTCAGCCACTACTTGTAGGCTTGTAGCATCAGATACTCCGCACTGGGCTGAATCAATATAAGTCTCCAAAAGTAAGTGGGCAAAGAGTATCTGTTCGAGATTCTCACCATCGTTCATGCTGACTGACTGCAAGATATCGGGGCAGGTGATGCGTGAATTTAACTTTCATGCTGTGCTGTTATTGTCCTTTGGGAGTCGGTCCTCTAGCTTTAGCATCTTTGACAACAATATGACACTCCACGCATTGTTGTGAAAGACCAGGTTTTGCAGAGTATAGATATTTAACACTGAATTCATTTCTGTCAAGAAATTTTTTAAAAAGAAAAAGAAAAAAAGCAGAACGAAACACCAGAAACTAAAAAAGAAGTAACCCACCAAAATAAAATAAAATGAATTAATGTAAGATCACTCCCTAGTAGTCCAGGGTCAAGACCCTTGTAATGTGTACTTCTGCTGTCTAAAAATATACGCTGTTGGAAATTCCAATGGTTTAGCCTGACTCCCTGAGTGGTAGGATAAGCCTTTATGAGTGCTTCATGAAGCATAGGCTGTGAGTTGGAATCCCCAACATGGCGTGTAAACTCCTTGCTTCTTGGGGCAACGGGTTTTGACTTACCCAATTCATGTGGAGTGCCGGCTTTGCATGGGTCCGGGTTTACCATGCATCAGGTCTAAAGGGACCGGCCTTGGAGGGGTTTTCTTGTCATCCAAATATATATGTATATATATGTGCTGTTGGAAGGAGTGAAACTAGTATCTTTGAAATAACTCTTGATAGGATCATTACGTATATACATGAGGGTTTACTTCAGTTGAATTGTCTTGTCTTTGACCATTATGCATTGACACTAATATCAGAGAATACAAAATTTCGAATTATATGCCTTTTTCTTTCCCCATCTTTCTCTTCTTTGCAGGCCTTGTTCTTCGGCGGTGAGGCGAATCTGCCTGCTTTCTTAGCCCGTCACACCGTTCTTGGTGTTGTGGTTGACCCATGTTCGGTGATTTTGGTTGCTGTCATAACTTCACTTTTGTGCACTGGAATCAAGGAGGTACACTATTTTTCTCCAAATCTTTGCCATTTTTTATTAGTTTTTGACATGTGCTTAGACAATATACTCATTTTTGCAGAGTTCAACGGCACAAGCCATCGTGACAACGGTGAATGTTTGTGCAATGATTTTTGTTATAATAGCTGGTGGATATTTAGGTTTCAAGAATGGATGGGTTGGATATGAACTTCCCAATGGGTATGGATGATTCCATTGTTTTCTGTGTCAGGTGGCAACCAGGGCATGTACTATTAATGGTTGAACTCATATATTCTTTTTGTAGGTATTTTCCTTTTGGAGTAAACGGGATGCTTGCTGGGTCAGCGACGGTTTTCTTTTCATACATTGGTTTCGATTCAGTTACAAGTACAGCTGAGGAGGTATAAGTTGTTATTAAGCTCTGTTTGGTGCAAAGATTTAGTGAGGAAATAGAAAGAAAACACCGAGGAAAATACTTTTCTTTGTTTGACTACCGAGGAATGGAAAACAGTGAGGAAAATATAAAGAAAAAGAAAAAATAGAGTGAAAACTATTGAAATGGTTGTAGTTTGCAAGTAATTTCATTTCTCTTCCCTTGAGTTTCTTTTGGACTTTGAAATTTTTTAATTCTAATGTTACTTAAGCATGGAGTCGAATACCAGGGAATACACACGGGAAATAGTTCTTTTCCTTTTTCTTTCCTTCTTGTTATCCTTTCCTTTTTCTTCTCCTTCTCTAAATCCTCAGACCAAACAGAGCCTAATTGATTATTTCTTCTCCTTCTTTCCTTCTTAGTTCATAGTTGTTTACAGTCTTATATCTGTTTTTATCTTTCTTTTCCCTTTTTTTTTTCTCTTTCAAATAATGATTTGAGGCACCTTTTATCTACGTTTTGTACAAGATATAATGATTTGAGGCACCTTTTATCTATCATATAAGAATTTTGGCTCAAAAGTCGTGTTACCATCTTTCCTTCTTCTTTTTTTCCCCCATCATGACAGGTGAAGAATCCTCAACGAGATTTGCCACTAGGCATAGGGATTTCATTATCTATATGTTGTATATTGTATATGCTTGTATCTGCCGTTATTGTTGGCTTAGTACCATATTATGCTTTGGATCCAGACACACCAATATCCTCGGCGTTTGCTAGCTATGATATGGACTGGGCAGTGTAAGAATATCTTCATTTCCAGTTCATGATCCTGTCCTTAGAAAATTACTTTTTTGATTTCCGTATTCGCTCTTCTAAATTTCAGGTATGTGATAACGACAGGAGCAGTTACCGCTCTTTGTGCGACTTTAATGGGTTCAGTTCTTCCTCAGGTATCGTTGGTCCTAAAATCTATTTTTTATTTTGTTTGGGATTGGTGGTGCTTGATACATGAAAGTCCTGTTTTGTCCTTTTCAGCCACGAATCCTAATGGCAATGGCTAGAGATGGGTTATTACCATCTTTCTTTTCAGACATTAATGAACGCACCCAAGTTCCAGTCAAAGGCACAATTGTAACTGGCTTCTTTGCTGCAGCCCTGGCATTCTTTATGGATGTGTCACAATTGGCAGGGATGGTAAGTTCATATTATCTTGATTGTTAGAATAGGTCGATTCACGAGTTGATTTGAGTTTCATACAACCCGACACGGGTCACAGTTGAATAGAATTCATGATTCATAATTTCAAACTTTGAAGTTTTAGGAAAGCTACCAATTTTTGAGCCTTGATATTGCATGGACATTTGTTTTTGATGTATCCAATACATACATGTATCTTATTATTTATTTTCCAATGTAATTGAATTTCATGATTGACAATTGGATACAATTCACATTCATAAGTTTGGCAAATTGATTCATGATTTGACAACTAGGCATGTTATGAAATGACCACGAATCATGGAGGTCTGGGGAGGAAAATTAGCTGTTTGTCTCATGAACATGAACTTAACAAAAAAAAAAAAATTACAGGTTATTTTGGATTTCTTGTGCAGGTTAGTGTTGGTACTTTGCTCGCATTTACCACTGTAGCAATTTCAGTTTTGATACTTAGATATGTTCCACCAGATAAGGTGCCACTTCCATCATCACTTCACGGCTCACATGATTCAGCGTCACTGAGATTCAGTAGTGATGATGTACCGGAGATTCACGAGGAAGACCCTGAAGGTCCTTCTGATTCGTGTGATAGTAATGCTCAAGATTTAGTTTATAATGAGGAGACGTTAGTGGGAAGTCCCCTTATTCAGAAAGGAATAGCTGAAGGTAAACATAATAGTTGATACTCGTTTATATTTTACTCATTTTCTACCTGTTATTAGTCGAATCACGGTGTAGAATTTCAAGAAATTTTAGTGATCATTGTGAAAATTACAATTGAAATGCAATGTGTATTGTTAGTGCAATGAATTCTTGATGATAATTTGTAAATATATGCTAATTTGTATAAAGGTTCAGGGCTGTAAGGAAATGAGTCTCTTTTCCAATGAAGCCAAATGGTGATTAACTAGCTGCAAAAAAAGTGCTAATATCCATTCATAAACTCTATTTAGAAACATTCAAGAAGGTACAACTTTTGTTATGGACACATTTGACCTATCTACAATTTGCATGTGCAACAGACTCCTCCATGTTTACTTTCTTGGCTCAACCTGAATCCTGATTGGATTGTCACAATTTTTTCTGATGGTCATTGTTAAATTGGAGCATCCAACCCAAAACCAATTGGCAATGGGTGGAGTAGCCCCTTGAACTTACCTATTGAGAAGCTAGGTTATAAGTCCCCGATGTGGGACAATCTCAACACGCTCCCGTGCATGTGGAATGACTACGAGCTAAACACGTGGATTACTGAGATAGGGTGACGTGGAGCACACGTGGATAAATTGGGCCCAACAATAACCTCGCTTTGATACCATGTTAAATTGGAGCATCCAACCCAAAACCAATTGGCTATGGGTGAAGTAGCCCCTTGAACTTATATATTGAGTAGCTAGGTTATGAGTCCCCGATGTGGGACAATCTCAACAGTCAAAAAGAAAGCGTAGGATCATTATAAAAGTGAATGCACTTTTTCTGATCTCCTGCAGATGTTTGCCCAACGTTAAAAGAAATGGCCCTAATATGGTTATACAAGGGAAGCGTAACCATAAAAATATCGGGTTGAAAATGAGTTGCCAAAAGTAAAAAATAGAAAGGAAGACAGCTGTTTTCTTTTCCATTTCCTTTTTGAAGTTATATTAATATTTTCCTTGCTTTCTTGGATTTAGGATCTTGGGATTGGGTTCCTATTGTTCAGATTACTTCGCTGTTGCTGGTCTTTTGATGTTAAAAAAAATTGTATTTTTTTGCTGAGTAGTAAGCTTGATATTTTGTGCTAATATTTCAAAGAATGCCGCAGACATTTCACATTTTGATGTTCACCTATTAATTTCTAGAATTTGCTACTCTAATAACCTTTTTTTTGGTTTATTGTCCAGACGGAAAAAGTGAACCAAGAAGGCGGAAAATTGCTGCTTGGAATATAGCCCTCGTATGTGCCTCTGTTCTTGTTCTTACATCTGCAGCTTCAGCTAAAGATCTTTCCAGGTATGTCACCTTTCAGAAGCTACTACTTCTGTTCTGATATATAGACCCGTCTCCGCCTTTTTGTTTTTCTACTATATACCTATGTCATACCCAAATTGCTACTCCTTTTGACGTTAGATATACATAATCCAGCTGCCAACATCTTTTGGGTAGGTAGGTTTCTGTTTATGACTACGTAGAGAATAATTTATTCCTAAAATTTTGATTTCAACTCTACAAATTGATCTGCTTCCTAACATCATCCAAAATGAAGAGACTTATCCCAATTGCTTTAGTTTCACAGCTAGTCCTATCTCACTCCATGGACACTTTTTTTTTTTGCTTTATTTATTTATTTTTATCAATATGCAAAGGAGTTTCCCATCTTCTGCAATCATGAAATATTGCCACTTCGATGATAAGAGTTGTAGTTGACAAGGTACAATAGAAATAAATGTGTTCGCTTGTGATTGTGTATGTGCGCGTGAGGTCAACTTTAATATGTAATCTGAGTTCTAAACTCCAAAACTTGAAATTCTGACTTCTACGTTGATTTACCATAATTGATCTGATGACATCTTGTAAATTTTTATAACATTCTACTCTTAATTGTCGTAAACATACATTAATACCACAATCTGGATGGTTCAATGTCTTTTCTTTCCCCCTGTTTGTGATTTTGTTCTTAGTTGTAAAGTCCTATTTTCCTTGAGCTTGATTTAAAGTGATATGAATTTAGAGTAAGCTTGTTCGTGTTAATATGCACAAATTTGTGGCAAGGAAGGTTAGTCACCACCGTGGTGGTTCAACTCAAAGTTTCTTAGCTCTCAAATGATTTATTTGTCATCATTCATGACCCTCGATCCTTGCTTTTTAATCTTTACAGCATTCCTCGCTTCACATTGTGCGGAGTGGGTGGTGGACTTATGTTGTGTGGTTTGGTTGTGCTCACCTGTATTGACCAAGATAATGCAAGGCACGACTTTGGATACACAGGAGGTATGAGAAGTTATAGATATCTATATCTTAATCTATCTATCTATCTATATCTATATCTATCTATTTTTATCTATGTCTATGTATTATATTATATTATAAAAAAAGGGTAGCCCAGTGCACGAGGCTCCCGCCATTGTGGGGTCGGGTTAGGGTGAGATGTACGCAGCCTTACCCCTGCAAGCAGAAATGCTGTTAGTGATTCGAACCCGTGACCTCCAAGTCACAATGGAGCAACCTTACCGTTGCGCCAAGGCTCCCCTCTTATTATATTATATTATATTGTATTATATTATATTGTCTATAAAAGCACCAACCCCCTTCAGTGTTTTACACTTTTGTCAAATTGCCAATATTACCCTCTAAATGTATTTATTGTTTTCTGTCCTAAGCTTTTCATATTACTGTATTGCAATAAGATATTAAAAAAGAATCATACAATAAATATAGCATGTAAATAGTTTGAGATACTTGTGTGTGTATATATAATAATAATAATAATAATAATAATAATAATAATAATAATAAAATGTGGTCTTAGAATTATTATTATATGAAATTTCCATAACAATGTAATTCTCGAATCCAATAACAAAATAAATAGAAGAATCTTAAATCTAAATAAGAAAAAATTATTGGAAAAGGTTTTAAAACAATTATTTAGGAGTTAGGACTAACTACATAGCTTTGCAGGGGTAATGGAATTTGACATCAAACTAAGACCAGATTTGAAAAAGAAATCGTAGGTCTTCTAAGAAAGTGAGATAGAATGGCAGTAGAAAAACTTTCAATAAAAGACTAAATATTTTATTTGAGAATATATAGTCTTAAAATTAGAAAAGAAAAAAAAAAATTAATGGAGGCCAGAACAGAAACATTATATTATGCTACTTTTTAAGATAATGTTGGAATGAAAACATGGAGGTATTGGTTGAGAAATATCAAATATGAAATTAAAACTCGATTTTTTTAGAATGAAAACGTAAGCACATAACTAAAGAAAGTCGGACCTTATTTGGAAGTTGAATTAAAATTATACCTTTTCTTTAGAAAATAGTCATAAGAGATCAAATGAAGACTACATTTTCAAAAACGTAAAATTAAAACCATAAGACTAAAAAATGTGAGCCCCACTGAGAGCTAGAGATAATCATCAAACTAGGAAAAATTAGTTTCTTAAAATATAGCTGTGCGACTGAAAAAAGGGATCTAATGGGGGTTAGAAGAGAAATGTCAAAGTGAACTATTTATTCCTCTTAGTCGTAAAATTGAGGGACTGAAAAAAGTGTTGGTTGATCCTGGATATTCGTGCTTGTGCTTCATCTAGCCAAGCAATTTTATATACGCTCTGGGTGTGTCTAGATGTACCATAACAGCTGGATTTCGTCTCCTTTTATTTTTTTGCCCTCTTTAAATAGTGGTCTTGTAAGGCACAAAAATGAGCATGAACCCATTAGAAAATAATTGCAACTTCTATCTCAACCCAAGCTAAGGTTTGTTTTAGGGTGAGTTTAGAGTTTATTGAAGAAAAGAAGAATGCACAGTCATAGGGGCATACCTGAAACGAAGGTTTGTTAAGAAACCTTTAGTTTAATCTGAACCAATAAAGTTTTTTTGAAAATTCACATCCTTTTCCAACTGGTATTTATTCATAAAATTCATTTTACATGCTGATTTAAGAGACGTAAAATCTTTGTGACTAATACTCTTACACTCCTTCAATATCTTTCAATGATATCTACCTCCACAAAGAGATTGTGTGTGCACATATCACGTGCACGAACATGCCTACAAACTAGTATATTTAAGTGTACCAACCCCTCAAGTGTTTTACACTTTTGTCAATCAGTCAGTTCCACTTGAGTGTTTAAATTAATGTTAATTTTCATGGTAATAAAATTGACCGGTGCACCAAATTTATGATAAAATACAACATAACATTAAAAGACAACTTCAATGATAACTATATAGGACTCAATGAGTGCTACGGTATATAGGGGTCATTTAACTAATTATATACTTGGCTCATGTTATAGAACTCTATGAATTAGCATTAAATTCCTATTAACAATTATTGGGACTTTATAAAGCAATCACAAATGGATCACCCTCCCGTTAGTTTATCATCGACTCCATACGTATGAAATCTTACAACATCTTGTGAACCTCATGTTTATATCTTTCTTGAAGAAAAATTCAGTTAAGTGCTTGTTGGTTGTTATTTATTTGCTTTCTGTATTTTATCACATTGATGTATGAATATGTCGGAAATTATCGTATATTTTATTGTCACTTAGACTACATCCAATCATCGTTTGCAATTAGAAGATTCGACTAGAATAATGCTATGCTTTCCAAATTTGGTTCCCAAATGGCTTAACAATTGTACCACATGTTGTGACAGTGATTTGTGATTTTCATTAGCATTCCAAAATCTCTATTGTTTTACTACTATTTTGGTACTGTTTTTCTTGGCCGGTTCCACGAGCATTATGCAATGGAGCCATACACCCTTGTGACTCTACATTCCTAATTAGAATTGTATTCCTACAAGGCCCATCCACTTACTAACTACAAGTTTTGTTTTAATAGGACTTATAAGTGCCTACCTTTCATTTCGCTATGGGAAATTGTTGATTGCGTTAATAGCCAAACTACAAGGCCCATCCACTTATTAACTACAAGTTTTTGCTATGGGAAATTGATGATTGCGTTAATAGCCTTTTGGTGCAACATGTCATTTTTTTTTCCTTATTTTTTTATTATTAATTAAGGTGCAAAATTTTACGCTCAAATTACTTTCAAGATTTTCTTTCTTGTAAGTTGATATGAGATTGTAGGATGAAAACACTCCATAACACCATAACCCTTCCAATATATTCTTTTGATTGTAGCAAAGTATTCTAATCGGTGAGTCATGCCTATGAGATGAAACAAGAATTGGAACTTAGAGCACTAGTATAAGTATGAACAATGGGGTTCTCAAGGAGCTACATTATGGTCATAACAAAGATATGCATGTTAATAAAGATATGATGATGTATGCTTTCTATCTCTGTACACTCACAGTCAAAGTGTTATTAGTTTGTTAGACATTAGCTTCTAAATGTCTTACTCTAGAACTACTAATCATAATTAGTCTTCACTAACTACTAGCCCTATTAACAGTTGTCGTACTCTAGAAATTGAAAAGACAAGAAATAGAGGTTTAATTTTCCTTCAATGTAGATCATAAAAGAATATAAATACAACATGGCCCAAATTAAGAGTGCTTAATTCTATTTTTCCCTATCTATTTATACTCCCTCTGTCCCAAATTAAGAGTGCTTAATTCTATTTTTTGATTTCCTATTTTAAGAGTCCTCTTTGAGTGGATTTCCAACTTTACCCTGTTTATTATATGAGACTCTCTCACTTTATATATATATATATATATTTTATCTGACACTAGAATTTAAAATTTGAAAAGGACAATAATGGAAAATTGAAAATTTTCACCACAATCAACGAGATCCCTTAGAAATGTGGAATTCTCAAAGATACTCTTAATATAGGACATTGGGTTGATTAGTTATATTGGTTTATATACATATTGAATTTGACCAAATAACATGGGCAGGTCATATCTGAAAATATTACAAATGTCTAGGCAAGCAAAATTGAATTTTTAGAAAAATCCTAGCGGACGTGCCTTGCCTATGTTCCGCCAGGCTCAGAACTTCTGTAGTTCATAAGTAAATCAGTTCTATCTATTTATGTATTTGGTAGATTCCCTTTTATTGCATAGGGGTCTGTGCCCAGTTCATAAGTAAATCGGTTCTATCTATTTATGTATTTGTTAGATACCCTTTTATTGCATAGGAGTTTGTGCCTGTTCTAAATCAGTCTTAAAAAATGTTCTATGTTTAACCAACATGATGCTAGTTTTGTTGAAAGTCAGATAGAAAACGAGAATGGGGCTAAACCTGATCCTATTTTAGGCATTACCAAACAGGCCCTTAGATACTCATCGGCAAGTTTCAAAATCGAAGGTTAGGTTAAAGCCAATCACAAAATTGTATCATTTTCTGGATATCTAAAACCAACCTTATGTGGAATTCATTCACAGATTAGATTCAGCTACATGGGAAGTAAAATTTCTTGGAACACCAAAGAAGTTTTTAGTTGTTCACACCTATGTTTATTAGTAGTTTCAGCCAAAAGAAAAGGGCCCAAAAACAGGGAGCAGTTTAATCTCTTCTAGCTTGTCCTGGGCCTAGCAAAGTTACTCAGTGAGAACATTGTCTGGACCATCAAATTAAACCATATATCTTTTGTGTCTATAGCTTCTCTCTCTCTCTTTTTTTTTTTTTGGGTGTCTGTATCGTATGTACATTATTCAGACTAATTTGTGGAATTCTTTTCAGGTTTCATTTGCCCATTTGTTCCGCTCTTACCAGTTTCCAGCATTCTCATAAACACCTACTTACTAATAAATCTTGGGTAAGTACATTGTCAACTAAAGAGCCCCCTGTCTCTCTCTCTCTACATTGATGAACTTCAGTAATTCTATGCATGATTCTGAACGTGCAGAGCGGGCACATGGATCCGAGTTTCAATATGGCTGGTTCCAGGAGCATTGATATATGTATTTTACGGGCGGACACACAGTAGATTGTCAAGTGCAACTTACGTCCCAAGAGCCTGTGCTGACGAGATCGATCACGGTTCATCTCTGTATCGGGCATAGTCAGTTGTATAAAGCACAGACGGTATATAATTATCCTACTTTTTTCCTCACACAAATCCATTTTCTCTCCTCTCAGGAAAGTATAGAAATCAACTCTTGGCTGTATAGTTGACTCTCTCTCTCTCTCTCTCTATATATATATATGGCATCATTATTGTATTGACATTAGTCTTCTTTCTGTGTAATTATATTCATGGGATGGTGGGGGAAACATCACCACCTTTGTATACAAATCCTTTTCTTTTTCTTTTTTTGGGTAGAGTGGGGGGTAATAGGGGATTTACCTATTTGCTGTATAGATACATGTAATAGTGGTATTTGTAATGTTGTTGAAAGAGTTCTTCAAAAATGAAAAATATGAATGGAGCTAATATGCTTTCATTTTTCAATCTGTGACTCATCTAATCCAGGTAATAATGGCACACCATCTTGAAATCTCATCTACTTAAAAATTCTCTTGTTTTTTTTAACCTGTAAGGGCGAGTTTTTGGTGCAACTATACTTCTGTAATTCTCTTGTTATATTGTAAATTCTTTATACTTTATAGACTATTCTACAACTTTATTGTCTTTTTTTTTTTACTATTTATTTATATGATTAAAAGGCTAGATAAGCTTCTTTTGACATGTATTATACCTCTTTGAATTGTATACTTTCTGGCTTTAAAAATTTGGAGATTGTTTCGTGTGTTTTAGCCTTTTAGGTATAGTGGATTGAGGGTTAAAACATAACTATTCAAACAAAAAAGAATCTCACCATAACTCTCTCTCTCTCTCTCTCTTTTTTTTTAAAGGAAAAATTAAGTTGTATTCCTATGCTTTATTTCTTTTCTTTTTCTTCTCACTTTCACCTATAAAACAAAGAATTCTTAGCTTTTTCGAAACGATATATATATATATATATATATAAGGACTGGTATACTTTGGACTATTTGAGTGAATGAGTTATGAGATGCTTGTTTGCATAAAAATTAGAAAAAAATAAGGATCAAAGTGAGATTTTTGAATTTTAGAAGGGGTGAAATAAAAATTTAGGAGGGGCACAAATGGATATAATATAAAATGTACAAGGTAACAATAAATTTGAGAAGTTGGGTGGGGGCACAAATGAATATAGTCTCAAATATATAGGGTAGAAAAAAATAAATTATAAAAGTTGAGTGGGCAAGGTGCCCCCTTGGTCTTCAGCTACCTCCGCCACTGGTGATCGGGATGCCACGCATTTGAAACTTAGAAACACCCTCTTTGGCGTATAAGAATGCGTACATATGAGCCTATAAGGCTCCTCAACTCTTTGACATTTGGAGCCTCGTGCATTAGGTTTTGCCTTAAAAAATGCTTTCATTGTGAAAATGGCATCAGTTGAAGCGCTTTGTCGCACGACTTGTCTAATTTTAGTTAGTTGATTCTAAATTAGTAAAACAAAATGCATTTGTACTGCTTGGTTACCAACTTCATGTACATGTAGGGATGTAAAAATGGCCCGTCGGGCCCGGCTCGGCCCGATACTGATCGGGCTTGGGCGGTCTTGGGCTTTGGCCCACGGGCTTTTTCGCTCTTTTGGGCCGGGCCGGGTTGGGCTGGGCTAGAGGGTTTGTGCTCTAGGCCCTACCCGAGGGCCTAGGGCCTCAGGCTGGGCCTAATTTGTCGTTTTTAAATTTTTTACTGTCCTATGTATAATTGTATTATCTCTTAAATTATTCGAGTAATGATATGCTTTTTTTCCTAAATGTTTCCCAAACATATGTGATAGTGGATCCACCTTCAATAATAATAGGACCACTTAAAAATAATCCAATCAAACTAGGCTCGTTGTCACATATTTTTGGGAATCATTTGAGATACAAAATTTTAGAAGTATAATATTACTCAATTTACTCGCAAACTGGCAATACTATAAATTTTGTCACTTGCTTGATTATTATAAATTCTTGAAAATGACAAAAAAAATTAATTGTTGGAAAGCTTTTAGGCTTGATCGGGTTAGGCCTCGAATTGGGTTTCAAAACAGGCTTGATCGAGCCGGGCCTCGGGATGGGCTTTGGGTCAGGCTGATCGGGTCGGGCCTCGGGCCGGGCTTGGGCTTCAAGAGATAGGCCCAGGCCCTACCCGGGGATGTAAGGGCCTAGGGCCGGGTTGACCCTACCTCGGGCTTGGGTCGGGCTTAAAGCCCATTTTTTCGGGCTGGGCTTCGGGCCGCCCATCGAGCCGGGCTTTTTTTACATCCCTATGTACATGTATTATATAACATATATACATGATTAGTAGAGAGCGACTTACCATGAGTAGATGATAAAGAAAGCATAATGAATATCTCGAGCCTTACTACGAGAGGTGCCAAGACTTATTCTCTCTACTTTGAATTAGGGCATTTCAATTTTTTGTACGAAAACCTTATTTGCTTATTTTAATTAAGTTAAATTTGCATATTTTTGTCACGACTCATCCCGCTACGGGTGGAAATAGGATACGTGGTATGCCACTGAGGCTCAACCAATTCATTAAAAGATTACAGCAGAGGAAAAAGAACTTAAAATAACATTTAGTATACAAAACTTTTAGAAACAATACACTTTAAGTTGTAAAATCCGTATAAATTTGAAAACGTAATTATATTTTGAAATGAATGAATTTATCTTGAAAGGGTCCCAAAGGTATCCAAAAAACTAATCAAAATATTTAAATAATTTTCGGAAGGGGTAGAAAAAGAGTTCTTGCAACATGTTTTTCGACTGATCGAATGGTGCCCTTTAGCAGAATTCTCCCCAATGTTGCAGAATTTTGCTAAGGATCAAACAACTTTCACCTCTTTCATTACTCCAAACATGTTCACATCATTCTAAACTTCACAAGCTATATCAAGATTTTAAAAGCGTAAATGCACTCTACTAATCCACGAAAAGAAATGATATCGGAACAAGCTAAGGTTTGTTTGGCTCAATTCACAAAAGTCTAATCACATCCGTTCAAACTGGAAATTGACAAGTTAAGTATTCAAAACATGAATCCATAAGTTCGGATTCGTTACAAACTTGACCAAACGAAGTTTTGAAACATATTACAACCTTACTAATCCATTCCAAAGTTCTAAGTTACGAACATAATTCGAACTACCCAAAATTACATCATTTGGAATGGAAACAAAAATATATACAAGGATGATTCATGTCATCCCACGGCCTTACTCCTCACGCTTCTTCTTGCCTTTCATCGTATCACCTGCAATGGAGTAAATCTCAACTGCTCAGCTATATGCTGAGTGTACAATTCTAAACATATGCTTATATAACAATTTATGTTTTAAACATCGACACGCATATAGACTAGTCTCTAGGATGAGTGGTGCGCATTCATCTAGTAATGGAACAATGAAACTAATGTCATGGAAGGCCTTCCTTACCACGTATCCAGTTTCCTGGCTAGACCTTCTCCCAAATCATGCAGTGCCCTGGCTGGGCCTTCTCCCAAACCATGCACAGTAGCCGTCGCTATCAAAATCCTCAAACATCGAGGAGCTTGGTCTAAGGTCCCTAAGGTTGAGTCAATTTAGATTAAAGGACATGCCATAAATCAAAAACCAGACAAGGACACACTCTAAAAAACTTTTCGTCCTAAAGTCCCCTAAAATTTTAACTTTCCCTCCTAAAGTCTCCTAAGAGACAAAATTGCCCCTAAAAAACTACATACAACTGCACCTAACAAATCTCATCTCTGCTTGTATATGTGTGTGTGTGTGTGTGTGTGTGTGTGTGTGACGATATCTCTGTAACGATGTCTTCCATTCCAACCATGGCCTCTACCACCGACAACCACCACCACGACCACCAATACCAATGCCATAGCCGCCACGCCACCACCATCACCATGCACAACACCATTGCAGTCGAACACCACAAACATCGCGAGCACTGCCTCCGGCCACCACCACCACCACCACCAATCTGCCACCACCACTGGTTCATCACTTTCATCATCTTCTTCATCTCCGACCACCGTCGATCTTCTTCATCTTCGAAGACGTGCAACCTTGTGATTGAGATCTAGATTTGCATCTAGATATTGATCTGGATATTCATAATGAACTCTGACAACCACCGTGCAAGGCCACCATGTATGTGGGTATGTTGCAGAATGTACAATCTTAAGTGAAATTTCACTTAAATTTTTGAAGTAAATTTTTTTAGATTTTTCAGTGAAGTTTCACTTTTTTTTTTTTACGTGAAAATCCAATCTTCAGAGAATTTACAAATGAAAGAGAATTTATAGATTAAGTTAAATTCAAATTTCAATTAACTTCATTACAAATTAGTGAAATTTCACTTAAGATATCATAAGTTAAATTTCACTTAAGATATCTTAAGTGAAATTTCACTTAATATTTTTAAGTGGGAGAAGTTGCCTGATTTCAAACAAGGTCGTGGGGGTGGTGGTCGCCGGAGGTCAGGTGAGGCAGGGGTAGTTTTCCTCAGAGGTTAGACAAGGCATGGGGTAATCGCCGGAGGTCAAGTGAGGTCGCCGGAGTGTCACGCCCCGGCGTAGCCAAAATATGGAAAATTTTAAAATTTTCATCTTGGACCCTGAGGCACGTGACTGGTTGCAGTACCGAATTGTCCATGACCAAATAATAATATTTAAATGATATAATAAAAGGATAAAACCATCATCTGCTCACATTGATATATTACAAAGAAAGGCCACAGTACTAGTTAACTATTACATCAGGGTAGATACATCAGAGTCTTATGGCTCTAGGGCCTTACAAAAGCTATAACAAAATATATGCTAAGTCTTTTGGTTATAATAAAAAACATTCACAGGGGATAACTGCTAGTCTTCTCTCTAACTAGCATAACCATAGCCATCTTCGGTGTACTCTTCCTCCACGTTCTCCGCTTGCGTAGCATCATAACCCGTGTACTCGTTACCTGGATAAGCTGGACATGGGAATGTCCAGCGACATGAACGTCGTCAGCTTGTGAAAGCCGAGTGAGTAAACTAAATCAAATGGAACGTATATAGTAAAACACAGTAGGAATACATTTACTACCTTTCAACATGTCTTTTAGGATCTTTACGTTCTCACCGTCGAATTATAACTAGTAGCGTACCCGACTACATATTCAATAGGAATACAAACAATTCAGGAGACCCGTCTAGACATTCTTAATGCCACTACCATTCATTTCTAACATCTGACATTATTTACAAACCCAAAGTGTCCCTTGCTAATCAAACCATCTTTCATCAACCACTTCATCTTTCATCAACCAAAACATATTTCATCAACCACTTCGTCTTTCATCAACCAAAACATCTTTCATCGACCAAAACATCTTTCATCAACCACTTCGTCACGAAGAACCGAAGTGTTAAGGAGTGCAAGAACATCCATTTCGTCACGAAGAACCGAAAGGAGTCTTCACTCAAAAATCACCGCTTCGTCATGAAGAACCAAAAGCGTTACGGAGTACAAGAATATCCATTTCGTCACGAAGAACCGAAAGGAGTCTTTACTCAAAGAATCACCGCTTCGTCACGAAGAACCAAAAGCGTTACGGAGTACAAGAACATCCATTTCGTCACGAAGAACCGAAAGGAGTCTTTACTCAAAGAATCACCGCTTCGTCACGAAGAACCGAAAGTGTTACGGAGTACAAGAACATCCATTTCGTCACGAAGAACCGAAAGGAGTCTTTACTCAAAGAATCACCGCTTCGTCACGAAGAACCGAAAGGAGTCTTTCCTCAAAGAATCACTGCTTCGTCACGAAGAACCGAAAGCGTTACAGAGTACAAGAACATCCATTTCGTCACGAAGAACCGAAAGGAGTCTTTACTCAAAGAATCACCGCTTCGTCACGAAGAACCGAAAGTGTTACGGAGTACAAGAACATCCATTTCATCACGAAGAACCGAAAGGAGTCTTTACTCAAAGAATCACCGCATCACAACTCAACATCACATCCCTTTTTCTTACTATCCTGATCTCCGTTGCCCAGATTACCTATCCGACAATTATCCTTATCATAATCTGCTTCTAACATAGCACAACCGACCCTTACATTTTCCCGACCTCGCATTCGTCACTCATTTCAGAATTTAGTTCATTAAAGGACTTCCGAATATACTTTCGAAGTTACGTTTATACATCCGTCATCCTGTTTTATGTCGTAATATACTTACATTTGAAACATATCCAATCACTATCAGCGCAATAATTGTGCCGTACAACATACTTATAGCTTGGGTATGAAATCTCTATGGTCATCACACTATATTCATAACAACAGAAACCTAGCGTGTAGCTCGTGGATCTATAACATGGATTTGATATCAATAACCATATAGATGAAACCCTTAACATACTCATATATACGATAGCACTACCATAGCACAAGATATCCATAACCACATAGGTACCGGAAAAGCAAGCATCATTAATAAACACATCATACAAGTAGTTATACAATCTGCCAGGAATTAATTTTACTATGTCGACTGAATTGATATGATTTATTTGGGCATGATAAATTGATTTGTAGATCAAACTCAAAACTAGAACATTGTAGATAATTGGATTAGCTTCATGTACAAAAAAAATCTAGCTTCAATTACTGATCTTGTCAGAATCAAGATATAAAAGTATGCTTATTTTTTGCTTTACTTTCAAAAGATTGTAGTGTGGAAAGTACAGGTCGAACCCACAGAGATTGTTAACTTTTGATCCTATAATTATTAAAATCTAATCTAGCTAGTTATAAGAAAATCAGAAGTTGAATTGATTTAGGTTTTTATTATCACTACTACTTTAAACTATGAATTAAACTATGAATTTATAGAAATAAGATCTAGAATTAACTCTAAGTAAACTTAAATGCAAAATTGGAAATTGATGTAAATATATGGAGATGGGACCTAGGATTACAAATCCACCACTAACTATGCATTGAGGGTCTATACTTCTTATTCTAAGTTCTATGTTTGGATAGTTATGATCTATTGTAGCTACAAGCCCAATAGTATCGTCAAGAAGATATCGTTAGTTTAATCTAAACATAATCCATCTACGGTTCACATGAATCATCTACCTATAACTAGGGTGTAGCATAACTCATCTTTCCTAAGCATGGATTATAAAAGAAGTAAACATCACAATCACATAAGCACCATTGTATGTAAATACTCCTATCAATCACAGATATCAAGGACTATTGAGTTCAATAAGTATAAGGAAAAATCTAAGACAAGAATAGATCCAAAGTACTCTTGATTATTAACATTAAAAACTGATTATATAAAATCCACCAACATACAATCACTATCCATAAACATAAAAACTTAAAATAGAAAAGCATAGAATCCCCCTTTACATAGCTAGGGTTTCATTGAAACCCTAGATGAGGAGTTTAGTTGCTCATGATAGGTGAAAGCATGAAGATGGAGTTGATGTAAGCCATTAGAAACCTTCCTCTTGCCTTCAAAAAGTGCTGAATGAATGTATTGGTGAATTGCTCTCAAGGTGTGTAACCCTTGAAAATCATCAAAACTAGATATATATAGTTTACAAGGGTCTTTAGAAGCCTCTTTCAATTCGTATTGCACTGAAACAGCAGTTATTTCCAATCTGGACGTCTTCCAGTGATTTCGTCTGCACAGGACTCCTTAGAACACTGAAATACGCAACTTCGGTTTTTTCACATATCGCGCGCGCGGGTCGCGCGAGCGCGACATTGGGTACCTCGCGCGCGCGGATCGCGCGAGCGAGTTATTGGGGGTCTCGCGCGCGCGGGTCGCGCGAGCGATTCTCTGATTTTCGCGCCCGCGGACCGCGCGCGCGATGTGACTTTTTCTGCTTCTTTCTTCCTGCTTTTTCACCTATTTTAACCTGATCTCCTTGTTTTCTTCTAAAACCTGCTAGAAAATAGAAAATAAACTAAAATTACATAAAAACAGGATAAAAACGACTAACAAATGTGAGTTAAGGCGTATAATTAGGAGTTGTTCTCTCCCGATCAATTACATTTTTGAGCTACTCAAAATATTTATTTTACTTAGACATTTCTATATTTTCGGACTGCTCTGTCCCAGATTTATAGGACTGCGTTGCATGTGCATTTCACCTATCAAGGAGTCATTTCTAGACCAGGCTATAGAAGAGTTATTTATAGATAAATGAGTTAGCTTTCTCCACAAAAACACCTAGCTTAATTCAGATTTCGGAGCCGCTTGAAACACTCGTTTTACTAAACTACATTCTGCTGGAGGTTTCTGTTTCTCAGATTTAAAGTACTACGTTGCATGTACATTTCACCTATGAAGAAGTGATTTTCAGACTGAGCTATAGAAGAGTTATTTGTAGATAAATGAGTTAGCTTTATCTTAAAAAAAAACCTAGCCTCATTCCCATTTTTGAACTGCTCAAAACGTTCGTTTTACTAAACAACATTCTGCTGGAAGTTTCAGCTTCCCAGATTTGAAAATTTGACTTGCATGTTGCATAGAACCTCAAAGTACAACATTAAACTCTTGCTAAACATTACTACATACTATATAGGTTCTAAAGTGAGTTAGAATACTCACTTAAACTTGAAATTGAGCTTGGGCTATGGATTTGAGCTTAGGAAGCTTGAACACAACCTTCAATGGTGGAGACTTCTTCTTCTTTTAACTTCCTTCATCCCACCATGGAGTTCATCTCCTAGCTCCCTCTCTTCATGCAGATTGTAATGGCCCAAAAATGGTATGGAAGAGTATATGCATGCTTATATAGAGTCTTGCATGTGCTAGGTGTCAATGTGCATGGGGTGCATGCATTGACATGTGTCAAAGTGGTGGACAAGTGTCCAATGGGTGGACAAGTGTCATGGAAGAGGGTGACATGTGTCTTGAGAGTTGCATGGGCTGCCATGTGGCCGGCCATGGTGAGGCCCACCTCGGGTTTCATGCTACTTTCTCGGTTTGCGTGCATAAGTTCCTCGTTATGCGTGTCGATCTCGGTTTACGTGCAAATGGGTATTATTTCTGATGTCCGGGTCCAGGTACGGGACTAAGTTAATTCTAATTATGGTCGAGTCAGTATAGTGATTATAGTCTAATTAGTAATTACATTACACTGATACAGTCACACAAATAAAATAATAATATAATAATAGACCAGATATAGAAATTCATAAAACTCGTATTATTGCACGTAGAGAAATTACAGGCATTACATCTTCTACCACCTATTACAGGATTTCGTCCTCGAAATCTGAGCTATCTAGGCACTAAAAAGAAAAGGAAATTTCTCTCGCATTTCGGATTCCAGCTCCCAAGAGGCTTCTCCTTCGTCATGGTGTTTCCACTGAATCTTTACCAGCAGAATCTCTTTGTTTCTCAACTTCTTGATTCCATGATCCAGAATCTTTACAGGTCCTTCAATGAATGTAGCATTGTCATTTACTTCGATATCTTTGAAGTCGATCTCGTGTGCTGGGTTATGAAGACATTTCTTTAGCATGCTTACATGGAATACGTTATGGACTCTCGACATCTTGGGTGGTAACGCCAATCTATAGGCAACTTTTCCTACGCGATCCATAATTTCAAATGGTCCAATGTAGCGTGGCGATAGCTTTCCCTTCTTCTGTCCAAACCTTACCACGCCTCGAACCGGGGAAACTTTCAGGTAAACATGATCTCCCACTTCAAATTCTAGGTCTCGACGTCGTTTATCCGCGTAGCTCTTGTATCTACTTTGTGTTGCCTTCATTCTTTCCTTTACTGTATTGATTCCTTTATTGGTCTCCTGGACTAAGTCTGGTCCCAATAGTTTGCCATCCCCAATTTCAGCTCAACACAAAGGTGATCGGCACGGTCTTCCGTATAGTGCTTCAAACGGTGCCATCTCTATGCTCGAATGAAAACTGTTGTTATAAGCAAACTCAACCAACGGTAAGTGAGTTTCCCACGAACTCTCGAACTCGATTACACAGGCTCGAAGCATGTCTTCCATTACTTGATTCGTCCTTTCTATTTGTCCGTCAGTCTGTGGATGAAATGTAGAACTTAACTTCAGAGATGTTCCCATCGCTTTCTAAAGACTCTCCCAAAATCCAGCGGTGAATCTCGAATCTCGATCTGATACTATTGACACTGGTACCCCATGTAACCGCACAACCTGTTGTAGATAAAGTCGACTCATCTTCTCGACAGGATAGGTCATATTATATGCAATAAAATGGGCTGATTTGGTCAGTCGATCAACAACTACCCAAATGGCATCATGGTTCTGCTGGGATCTTGGCAATCCCATAACAAAATCCATAGTGATATGCTCCCATTTCCATTCTGGGACTGGTAGAGGTTGTAGTAATCCTGGAGGTCGTTGGTGTTCCGCCTTGACTTGCTGGCAAGTAGGGCATTTTGCTACATATTCTGCGACTTCTCTCTTCATGCCTTCCCACCAAAAGTTCCTTTTCAAGTCTTTGTACATCTTGGTTCCGCCGGGGTGTATAGCCATCCTTGACTTGTGGGCTTCATTTAGAATGTCTTTCCTCAAATTATCCGTGTTGGGTACACATAACCTATCCTTACATCTGAATGCCCTGTCTGTTCCAATATTCATTCAGTTGGATCCTTTGCTTTCGCCTTCTCAAACCATTTCCTCAATCCTTCGTCCTTCTTTTGAGCTTCGAGTATTCGGTTAATGAGGGTTGGCTGCACCATAAGACATCCAAAAGGTCGTCCAATACCTGGTCTTGTAGTCTGGAAGTCAAATTCTGTTAAAGCTTCTAAGGCTTTCCATTCCCTGATTAAAAATGAGGCGATTAACCTTTGGGGTTTCCTGCTTAGAGCATCTGCAACTACATTTGCCTTACCGGGGTGGTATTGCAAATTAAAGTCGTAGTCCTTAAGTAGCTCCATCCAACGTCGTTGTCTCATGTTTAAATCCTTTTGAGAGAACAGGTATTTCAATCTTTTGTGATTGCTAAACAAGTCGAACTTCTCTCCGTAGAGATAGTGCCTCCAAATTTTGAGTGCAAAGACAATTGCAGGCAATTCCAGATCGTGCGTAGGGTAGTTTAATTCATGTGGCTTTAATTGCCTAGATCCATAAGCGATCACCTGACCATTCTGCATGAGTACACATCCTAGTCCTTGATATGAAGCGTCACTGTAGATAGTGTACTGTTCACCACTCTTGGGTATAGCTAGCACTGGCGCTGAGGTCAACCTCTCCTTTAATTCCTGAAAGGCGCGTTCGTGCTTGTCCTTCCACTCAAACTTTATATCCTTCTTTGTTAGTCCGGTTAAAGGAGACGCGATCCTTGAGAAACCCTCCACGAATCTCCTGTAGTATCCAGCCAATCCAAGGAAACTTCGTACTTCCAATGCGTTGGTTGGTCTATTCCAACTAGAAACTGCATCCGTCTTGGTTGAGTCCACTGAAATTCCGTTCTGTGAGACTACATGTCCCAAGAATTTGACTTCTTTCAGCCAAAACTCACACTTACTGAACTTAGCATAGAGACTATTTTCTCTAAGTGTCTGAAGTGCAATCTTCACATGCTTCTCGTGTTCTTCATCACTCTTCGAATAAATACGGATGTCATCGATAAACACGATGATGAATTGATCCAAGAAAGGTCTGAACACCCGATTCATCAAATCCATGAATACCGCCGGGGCATTAGTTAATCCAAAAGGCATAACTAAGAACTCGTAGTGCCCATATCTTGTTTTGAAAGCTGTTTTCGATATATCTTCCGGCCTGACAAGTAACTGATGGTACCCAGATCGTAAGTCCATCTTCGAAAAGGTCGTCGCTCCTTGTAGTTGATCGAACAAATTGTCTATCCTGGGAAGCGGGTACTTGTTCTTAATAGTAACCTTATTCAACTCTCTGTAGTCGATACACAGTCGAAGATTTCCATCCTTCTTTCTAACAAATAGAACCGGGGCTCCCCAAGGTGACGTGCTTGGTCTAATAAACCCAAGATCTTCTAACTCTTGTACTTGCTTCTTCAACTCCAGCATTTCTGTTGGGGCTATACGATAAGGAGCCTTGGATATCGGTGTCGTTTCGGGTATCAACTCAATACAAAAGTCGATCTCGCGCTTTGGTGGTAATCCAGAAACATCCTGAAAGACATCCTCATAGTTTCGGACTATCAGAATTTGAGCGATCGTCAAATCTGAGCCTGTAGTTTCCATAGTGGCTAAACGACTTGTAAGAAAAGCGTCACTAGTAGGGTTGCATTGAAAACTGAAGGGTGTACTTCTAGGTACTGAAAATGTGATCGACCTACCAGCACAATCTAACTTTTCATGATACTTAGTAAGCCAGTCAAATCCTAAGATTACGTCGAATTCCTTCATTGACAGAACAATTAAGTCTGCATATAGGTTCCTATCCTCCAATGTCAAAGTACAGTCCTTGCACACCTTTTCTAGCTTCACGGTCACTCCCAAAGGTGATACCGCGTTCAAGGCTACCTCAAGTGCTTGGGGTACTAAACCCAATCGTCGTACAATCTCAAAGGCAATAAACGAATTCGTAGCACCTGTATCAAAAAGTACTTTAACCCGACTAGCATATAATAAGAGTGTACCTTCCAAGTTCTACTGTTCCTTATCATCATAGCTGGCTGCCTCGGGTATGATAGGATTTAGTCGACCTTTGCTAGTTTGACCTTGAGTAGTAGGCCCATGATAGTTTTCTCTTGGTGCATTGCAATCCATGCTCATGCGTCCTCTTTTGCATCAGTTGTAGCATATAACATTCGCTCGGTTGTTGGTTCTGGGGGCTGTGTAGTCTGGGGATCCCACAATTGAAACATCCATCCTTGTTGTTCCCGGTAGTAGTGGTTGGTACTTATGGTGCAGTTGGTTTTGCATGCTTATTCCAGGGAAAGGTGTCCTGGTTTCTTACCACTATTCCACGGGTGTTTGTTTCCTTGGAAACGGGTCGGTGGTCTTCCCCTTGGTCCATTCCTAAGCTGAGGTGGCTGACTTGTCATCTGTTTGTGTGTTATGAACCTAACTGAATATCTACTGGTTACCCTCCAGTCCTAACTATGGTTACGAGATATATAAACGATATAAGGTATAGCTAACAATTCTAATATGAGTACATATCACATCAATACATTTCATCAAGTAGAGGAAACAAATCAATATAGATAACTTCAAATATTTACATAGAAAGGCGTACACGCTACCACTAGTTTGTGTTATATGCCTGGGTACATACTATATACACAAAAAGATGGGCTACTAGTCCTAATACAAGTAAGGCTCTAGATCCTGGGAGTCCTATCCCAAAAGTCCTTCATATCTGACTTATATGGTAGAACATCATCCAAGATTGGAATCTCCATAGGTGGAACCCAGTCCAAGTACGGGTCAAACTTATCAACCATCTCATCTTCATCCTTATCTAAAGGCTCTATATCTGCATCCTTAGAGTCATCCTCAAAGTCATCCTCAACCTCTGGCTCTCCAGCTTCCATGACAATCATTGCTTCCCCCTCACCAGCACCCTCTGTTGGGTCAAAATCCTCTGGTAGGTCAATACCCACTGCTAGGTCAATCTCCTCATCAACCCCATCCTCCATATCCATCCGGGATGTAATAAGGAGCCATGCTAATCACAAAGCTACCATAAGGTTTATGTATTTATGGATGGAAAAAGGTCTAACAGTTTATAACTTAAGTGTGTAGGACAATTGGTGTACACGTCTTAACCTAAAGCTCTGATTCCAAAAATCCCTGTCACGCCCCGGCGTAGCCAAAATATGGAAAAATTTAAAATTTTCATCTTGGACCCTGAGGCACGTGACTGGTTGCAGTACCGAATTGTCCATGACCAAATAATAATATTTAAATGATATAATAAAAGGATAAAACCATCATCTGCTCACATTGATATATTACAAAGAAAGGCCACAGTACTAGTTAACAATTACATCAGGGTAGATACATCAGAGTCTTATGGCTCTAGGGCCTTACAAAAGCTATAACAAAATATATGCTAAGTCTTTTGGTTATAATAAAAAACATTCACAGGGGATAACTACTAGTCTTCTCTCTAACTAGCATAACCATAGCCATCTTCGGTGTACTCTTCCTCCACGTTCTCCGCTTGCGTAGCATCATAACCCGTGTACTCGTTACCTGGATAAGCTGGACATGGGAATGTCCAGCGACATGAACGTCGTCAGCTTGTGAAAGCCGAGTGAGTAAACTAAATCAAATGGAACGTATATAGTAAAACACAGTAGGAATACATTTACTACCTTTCAACATGTCTTTTAGGATCTTTACGTTCTCACCGTCGAATTATAACTAGTAGCGTACCCGACTACATATTCAATAGGAATACAAACAATTCAGGAGACCCGTCTAGACATTCTTAATGCCACTACCATTCATTTCTAACATCTGACATTATTTACAAACCCAAAGTGTCCCTTGCTAATCAAACCATCTTTCATCAACCACTTCATCTTTCATCAACCAAAACATCTTTCATCAACCACTTCGTCTTTCATCAACCAAAACATCTTTCATCGACCAAAATATCTTTCATCAACCAAAACATCTTTCATCAACCACTTCGTCACGAAGAACCGAAGTGTTAAGGAGTGCAAGAACATCCATTTCGTCACGAAGAACCGAAAGGAGTCTTCACTCAAAAATCTCCGCTTCGTCACGAAGAACCAAAAGCGTTACGGAGTACAAGAACATCCATTTCGTCACGAAGAACCGAAAGGAGTCTTTACTCAAAGAATCACCGCTTCGTCACGAAGAACCAAAAGCGTTACGGAGTACAAGAACATCCATTTCGTCACGAAGAACCGAAAGGAGTCTTTACTCAAAGAATCACCGCTTCGTCACGAAGAACCGAAAGTGTTACGGAGTACAAGAACATCCATTTCGTCACGAAGAACCGAAAGGAGTCTTTACTCAAAGAATCACCGCTTCGTCACGAAGAACCGAAAGCGTTACGGAGTACAAGAACATCCATTTCGTCACGAAGAACCGAAAGGAGTCTTTCCTCAAAGAATCACCGCTTCGTCACGAAGAACCGAAAGCGTTACGGAGTACAAGAACATCCATTTCGTCACGAAGAACCGAAAGGAGTCTTTACTCAAAGAATCACCGCTTCGTCACGAAGAACCGAAAGCGTTACGGAGTACAAGAACATCCATTTCATCACGAAGAACCGAAAGGAGTCTTTACTCAAAGAATCACCGCATCACAACTCAACAGCACATCCCTTTTTCTTACTATCCTGATCTCCGTTGCCCAGATTACCTATCCGACAATTATCCTTATCATAATCTGCTTCTAACATAGCACAACCGACCCTTACATTTTCCCGACCTCGCATTCGTCACTCATTTCAGAATTTAGTTCATTAAAGGACTTCCGAATATACTTTCGAAGTTACGTTTATACATCCATCATCCTGTTTTATGTCGTAATATACTTACATTTGAAACATATCCAATCACTATCAGCGCAATAATCGTGCCGTACAACATACTTATAGCTTGGGTATGAAATCTCTATGGTCATCACACTATATTCATAACAACAGAAACCTAGCGTGTAGCTCGTGGATCTATAACATGGATTTGATATCAATAACCATATAGATGAAACCCTTAACATACTCATATATACGATAGCACTACCATAGCACAAGATATCCATAACCACATAGGTACCGGAAAGCAAGCATCATTAATAAACACATCATACAAGTAGTTATACAATCTGCCAGGAATTAATTTTACTATGTCGACTGAATTGATATGATTTATTTGGGCATGATAAATTGATTTGTAGATCAAACTCAAAACTAGAACATTGTAGATAATTGGATTAGCTTCATGTACAAAAAAATCTAGCTTCAATTACATTTTTGAGCTACTCAAAATATTTATTTTACTTAGACATTTCTATATTTTCGGACTGCTCTGTCCCAGATTTATAGGACTGCGTTGCATGTGCATTTCACCTATCAAGGAGTCATTTCTAGACCAGGCTATAGAAGAGTTATTTATAGATAAATGAGTTAGCTTTCTCCACAAAAACACCTAGCTTAATTCAGATTTCGGAGCCGCTTGAAACACTCGTTTTACTAAACTACATTCTGCTGGAGGTTTCTGTTTCTCAGATTTAAAGTACTTCGTTGCATGTACATTTCACCTATGAAGAAGTGATTTTCAGACTGAGCTATAGAAGAGTTATTTGTAGATAAATGAGTTAGCTTTATCTTAAAAAAAAACCTAGCCTCATTCCCATTTTTGAACTGCTCAAAACGTTCGTTTTACTAAACAACATTCTGCTGGAAGTTTCAGCTTCCCAGATTTGAAAATTTGACTTGCATGTTGCATAGAACCTCAAAGTACAACATTAAACTCTTGCTAAACATTACTACATACTATATAGGTTCTAAAGTGAGTTAGAATACTCACTTAAACTTGAAATTGAGCTTGGGCTTTGGATTTGAGCTTAGGAAGCTTGAACACAACCTTCAATGGTGGAGACTTCTTCTTCTTTTAACTTCCTTCATCCCACCATGGAGTTCATCTCCTAGCTCCCTCTCTTCATGCAGATTGTAATGGCCCAAAAATGGTATGGAAGAGTATATGCATGCTTATATAGAGTCTTGCATGTGCTAGGTGTCAATGTGCATGGGGTGCATGCATTGACATGTGTCAAAGTGGTGGACAAGTGTCCAATGGGTGGACAAGTGTCATGGAAGAGGGTGACATGTGTCTTGAGAGTTGCATGGGCTGCCATGTGGCCGGCCATGGTGGGGCCCACCTCGGGTTTCATGCTACTTTCTCGGTTTGCGTGCATAAGTTCCTCGTTATGCGTGTCGATCTCGGTTTACGTGCAAATGGGTATTATTTCTGATGTCCGGGTCCAGGTACGGGACTAAGTTAATTCTAATTATGGTCGAGTCAGTATAGTGATTATAGTCTAATTAGTAATTACATTACACTGATACAGTCACACAAATAAAATAATAATATAATAATAGACCAGATATAGAAATTCATAAAACTCGTATTATTGCACGTAGAGAAATTACAGGCATTACACGGAGTCATGTGAGATCACCAGAGGTGGCATAGGTGGTCGCCAGAGGTGGCAGGGGTGGTGGTCGGAGGTGGCAGGGGGTGGTTGGAGGTGGTGTGGGTGGTGGTAATGGTGGCTAGGGTTTGGTTAAGGTTAAGGATGAAGATGAGAGTATTTTGGTCTATGAAAATTGGGAGGACTTACCCCAATGTTTACTTTAAGTTGTCCTTAATCCCAATAAAGCTTCTCTAAATGACCTTTTCAACAAATTTTCCAATCTTAAATTGTTTAATACAATAATTTGAGAAATTTCTCGAAGTATCCAACTATTTACCAAGATACTTTTGAGAATTTCCCAAACTAATTCACCTCTGTAGAATTTCTCAAAGTAACATTTTTCTTAACTTCCCAAAGTAATACTTTGATGTCACATCATTATGCTTTGAGAAATTTCTCAAGTAATCCTGAATGAAAATACCATAACCAATTACTATGAGAAATTTATTAGATTATCCTGATAATGAATACCATAGCCAACTTCATTGGAGAATTCCTCAAAGTAGCCTGGCGAGAAATACCATAGCCAACTTCATTGCGGAATTTTTTAAAGTTACCTGATTAAGTGTTGTGAGTTTCACATTTAACAATTGCAAACATCAAGCACAAGAGAGGTAATTTTCCCAAAACAACACATACCAAGTTTTTTAGAGATGTTCAAGTGACGAATGTTCCATATAAAGGAATAAACATGCATAAAAGATACAGATAAAAGGATAAAATCAAATCACTGACATCAATTTTAAAAAAAAAATTCATAAATAACACAATGAACACATTCCATAAATGTATTCATCTATATTCCATAAAGGGTAATTCTTGGGACACAACTTTCACACAACCTACTAAAAGATGTGTCTATTTCTCAACTGTGTCACTGTGGGATCCAGTGACATCACAAGAAAGAGATAGACACATCTTTTAAGAAGGTTGTGTGAAAGTTGTATGAAAGTTGTGTCCCAAGAATTACTCTTCCATAAATGAAATACATGATGCAAGATATAAGTGAGGGTGAAATCAATTCAGTTCGGTCAGTTTTGGGAGGGTTTTTCCACCGACCGATCGGTTCGGTTCGATTTTTTCGATTTTAGTTTAATTTTCGATTCGGTTTTTGATTTTACACAACACCACCTTTATGAAAACCGACTGAACTGATCGGTTCGGTTTGGTGGTTCGGTTTTTGATTCACCCCTAGATATAAGTAATATACATATATATATATAACATTCCCAATTATATCACAATAAGGACAAATCAGTCCAATAAACGCTCCTAAGGGATTTTTGATCGGAGAAGAAATATCGAGGAGCTTCTACCACTATTGATTGGTGATGATGGATTTTCGGATTAAAAACTATTTTTTTTCCTCCTTGTAGATTATAAAAGAAAGAAACACTGAGAACTCTACCAATAAAGAAAACATGCCTTAAATTTTCATAAATTGCATTGATTATTCTTGTAAACATTTGAGCTGTTAGTAGAGCAGGTTACCTATTTATGTGGATTTTTTTTTAGCTTAAATACAAAACATAACCCTGAGGTTTGGTTCTATCACATTTTAGTCTCTGAAGTTTTAATTGCATCAATTTGAATCCTGAACTTTCTATATAGAAGCAATATAGTCCAAATATCCCACTTTGTAAGAGAATTTGACAGAATTCACTCTCTGCTAGCACAATTATACTGATAAGCGAGTAGAGATATTTATGGTGCTCTATTTTTGCCTCTAAAATGCATGATAGTGCATAGCATGTGAGTAAATTCGTCAACTTTTCTCACTAAATAGGACATTTGAATCATATTGTTTCTATTTAAAAACTTGAGGATCCCATTGTAAGTAAGCCATTTTATTTAAATCGCTATAGGGGCCACTTTGGTATTCTTGTATTTGATTTCTTGACACCATGAAAAATATCATTGGCCAGTTGACTTCCCGTTGACTGAGAAATTATTTACCATAATACTATGTCATTGTCATCATGATGTGGTGTGTCTAATAGGTTCTAAAATAAAACTTCTTAGCACTTTTTTGTTTCAGTACGTTTTTGTAATGTACAACTTCTTCGAAAAGCAATAAAAAAAATACATTGAAATCTTCATGTAAAAGAGTTTTAATGAAAATGGAAATCATTGAATTCACTTTATTTTAGTACTTGAAACTCTATTTTTAGAATTCCAAATTCATTAACTGAAAATTTTCAGGACTAAATCACGAACCTTTCTCTCTCTAAAAACCGGGGCTCTCCCACTATGGGAAAACCCTTGGATCTTGTTTTTTTCTTTCAATAATCTTTCCCTTTCTATGAGGGGTGCTTCCCTCTTTATGGGGGGTGTTTTGTCTCGCCTTGTGAGAGTTTTCTGTTGGTTTTGTTGGTGTTCTCAATCTAGATCCCTTCATCTCCATGCTTGGGGATTAGATATGACTTCTCTTGTCACTGATTTGGCATTTTTTCGAAGATCTTACACTTTAGTGGGGTCCCTAATTCACTGTCAGGGTGTTTTTGGAGTGATCTTTGATGTGAGTTTTGGCAGCTTTCTCTCTCAGTCGGTTTCGAGCTACGCCACAATCCGTGAGATTTAGGATTTGGGAGATTTGTCGTACGGCTTCAGAAGTTTGTTGTGTTTTTTTTTTCCTAATGTATTTTGCTTTCTTCTGATTTGCTTAAATTGATTCTTGTTTGGTTTATGCTCTTAATGAGATTTTCTCATGGTAAAAAAAAAAATTCAGTACTAAAAGTTCAGTACTTAATTTTTCAGATTTAGCTTTTAGTGTTACCAAACATAACTTTAGATACTTTTCCTAACGTATTTTTCTTATTGTTTTGAAGTATAATTGGTATAATTGTACATGTATATTAATGTGGCACATTTTTGGCTCGCATATAGACTTATCTTAAAATAGAAGGAAAAGTATTGATTAAAAAAAACCATAAGGAAAAGTAGCTTAGGGAATAGGAACAGTTCTACGACGACTCCTTTTTGGGACTCCCTTTGGATCAAAATTATCATTTATGGCAAGGAAAATAGTTTCTAATCTTGAAAACTGTTTTTCTAGCCATAAATGATAATTTCGTTCCAAAGGAAGCTAGAAACTGTTTTCCTTGCCATCAATTATAATTTCGGTCCAAAGAAAGCCCTAAGAGAGCCTGCCCAATTTTTCTTAGGAATAATAATGAAAAGTGTTAACATAAATCCGTACGTATATATATATATATATGATTACACATTTACTACTTTGAAATTTTCTCAAAAGAAATTTATTAAATAGAAATCTCCCCTAAAATCCCTATTTACCCAAGTTTTTATGATTTGACCCACTCAACATTTAATTATAGTGTTAGGTCCATATTATCATAAAGTTTATCATGATTGATCCAGTCCCCCAATTTAGTGTAAATAATATTACATTTTTACCCTTTATATATATATATATACATACACGTAGTAATATACATAGATATATGTATATTTTGGTCAAACTCAATCCCATAAAATCTTGCACATATTTTGGGAAGTTATTAAATGACATGATTGTAGGGCGTTATACGTTAGAATTTGTTTAATATTACACAGATAATTTTTAATTTCGCATTTCACCATCCTTGGGTGATCTAACAGTCATTCATCACCATCACCCAAAAAACGAATAAAAATTTTAGTGTTAAATTTCACACTATAATAAATATGAGTGTTAAATTTCATGCTAGAATTGTTAAATTTTACACTCATATTCAAGTTATCCAACAAATGGAAAAGTGTGAAATGTTAAATTACCTACATTTTATTGTGTCAATAACAAATCATAGTACATACTAGCAGTATACAATTTCGCACTACAACATAGGAACCACGAATATGAGTGTTAAATTTCGTACTATAATAATTAAATTCCACACTCATATTCGAGTTATTCACCAAAATGAAAAGTGTGAAATGTTAAATTCACCTACATTTTATTATTTCAAATAACAATTCGTAGTACATACTTGTAGTATACAATTTTACACTATAACTAGCACTTTACAAAAATCTCACTTATATTTATAGGATGCACCATAGTAATTTACTCAACATTAATCATAATGTTACAATTACAGTGTCAAATTTCACACTAAATCGATATTTACAATATGCAATTTCACACTATAATTAATGAATTACAAAATTTCACACTACTGATTTCATTCACTCTAGTACTTGTCATCAGTATCTTTGTTATCTTCTCTGTCAACATCTGTCACGCCCCGACGTAGCATAAATAAGGAAAGCGTTTAATTTCCTTTATGGACCCGTAGGTCGCGACAGTTTGAAGGATCGATTCCGTCCCAAACGTCGAACAACAAAACATAATAATCAGAGCAGAGCAATCAAGGCTTACAAATATTTTCTAACTTAATAAATATTACAGCACGGGGTCATCTAAAGGCACAGACCGCCTTGAAACAAAACAATAACTTAAGGTCTATTACAGTCATCCTTATAACAAAACCAGTTCTAATTAAACATATAACTTAAAATATGAAATGACCATAACAGATTCTCTTCCAGAAGCAGCTGTTCTCAATTAGCATAGTCATAAGATTCCTCCTGATTGTAACCTGAAAAGCCTGAACATGGATGTCCAGGACGTATCAACGTCGTCAGCTTCAAGAAGCTGGTGAGTATTAAAAACATAGCTTTGAATGTAAAACATACCCATTTACCTTTTTCCATTATTCAATTTGTAAAATCAATCGTTTGACCACAGAAAGAATTCATTTTATAAAACAACAAGGGATATATTAAAATTCGTTCATTCATAAAAAAAAAACAGATGCTCGTGTATGAGACAATGCACCACACTCATCTTGCCGACTCTTTTCTCTCGACAAGCACAACAACCCACTATCTCACTCTGGTATCATTGAAACACTAAGATAGCCACACTTTAGCAATGGGGCGCTAGGGAGTGTCCAGTTTGCCTCACACTTTGGTCCGGGGTACCAGGGAGTGTCCATTGCCTCACACTTTGAATACCTAATCCTCCATGCAAATACCGGAGTAACCTCACGCAGTATCCAGACTCGGGTATCAGGGAGTGTCCGTAGGCCACACTTTAGCACTACCATGGGTGCCAGTAAGTGTCCAAGTTCGGCGTCACACACTTTAACGCTTTCATGGGCGTCAGGGAGTGTCCATATTTGCCACCGTCGCATTTCAAAGATACCCTCGCCGTAATCTCAACCACAACCACAACCACAACCACAACCACAACCGCAATCTCAACACGTCACACTTTGGTACACCATAACCAGGGAGTGTCCACCACACAATCTCAATCTCAATCTCAATACTCTTTCCACACTGACCATTACTCTTTTCCACACTGACTGACACCCACATGCATGTACCACTGACCCCATATGAATGATATGAACTTAAACATAAGCAAAACGCTGAATTAAAGGAACAACGCGCGTACGGGGATTGATAAGTCATAATACCACGTTCTATTCGTTCAAACATAATTAATTAGGATTCTGTTTTAATAATTTTCCCAAACAGGGCCTTAACAGTCCTTAAAAGTTGAACCAAACAGTCCCTAAACACAAAACGGACAAAAACCATAAACTGACAGATCGCGCGCGCGGGCCGCTCGCGCGACGGGTCGCTCGCGCGGGCCGCTCGCGCAATTTGCCTATTTTTCCTTTTTATATATATATCTTTTCCCTCGGCCAGAAAACACAGGGCTCGCGCGCGCGGGCCGCTCGCCCGACGGGTCGCTCGTGCGGTCCGCTCGCGCGCGCGAGGAATTGCTGAGTCTCCTTCTTCTTCGTAGGAACTGCTTTGTTTCAGCTTTAAGGGTCCAAATTGACCCATTTTCAATTCTGGAATTATATAGGACATGTAATATATGATTTTCTTTGTTTTTCAACAAGGATTAAGAATCCATTATCAATTTAACCCAAATCAAACCATAGCTCTTGAATTTCATGAAAAACTAAAAGTTGTCAAAACTTAATTCTTAGTATACTTTTTCATATGAACAAATTAGGCTTCAATACTTTAAACATAGTCAATACATACTATAATCTTTGATATTCAACTCTGAAAACGGATTTAGATTAAGGTTCGAAAATCTTGATTTCTAGCTTTGAAGTTCATACGTACAATCAACAATGGTGTATTATCAAATAAGCTATACTAACAGTAACTAAGCATATATTACATCCAAAGTGAGTTGATAATACTCACTGTGATTAATGGAGCAGAGAATTGTTGAGAAAGAATCCAAATAAAAAATTTCAAATACAAGCTTGGTTATGGAGATGTGCTTTCTCCCTCTAAAATTCTGAACTATGAACTCTCTGCTCTCTCTTTTCTCTCTGTGCTTGAAGTGCAGAATGGGTGTTTAGAGGGAGTATATGTGAGTGTATATAGAGAAAGCCAAACTTGGCCACCAAGTTCCACCTTGAAGACTCAATAAATGATTTCAATTTGATAATATCATGAATATCAATTATACACAGCACATATGTATATACGTATACACACACAATACACAGATTCTAAACTGCAATTGTCTCCCAAATTGGTTGAAAGGTCAGGTAGAGTACTAGGGGGCAACTCCATAAGTGTTTGGGAAAACTAGCTTTAGGCACAAGCTAATACACACAATACAAGCATACCCAAACAAGGTCCTAACAAATGATTAGTTGCCATAAATGGCAATAAAGCATGTGTCACTTCATGATTGGTGGAGTATTCTAAATTGTGGGAGATCATTGTAACATGGACAGTTTTGAACATAAACTGGTATTTTCGTGGCGCGGTGCCCGTCACAAAAATACAGAAAATTCATTTTAACGTAAGAAATGGTTTTCTGATTTTATAAAAATACAGTTTGAATTAAAAGAAAGCATTTCCACCGTTTTTTTGAAATACAGACTTTGAAGTCTCCACAGGTATTACTAACTTTATAAGAATTATAGTTTGACCCCAAAAGAGTTTCAATATAAAATAAAATAAGTATTAACAGTCTAATCATAAGAAATGAAATTTAAATAAAAGCAGTACAAACAAATTAAATATGGAACTGCAAATTAAAATTTACATGAAATGCAGGTTGTTACAACATCAACATCAGAAACCGAGAACATGAGTGTAAAATTTCACACTACAACTTTTGTCATGGGGAGAATGACGTTTAGCCCCTTAATTTTTAACATCTTCACATCAATCACTTTCTGAAATTGTTGCACTATTAAATATGCTCAAATAGAAACCAAATACCCTAAACAGTTCACTCGAGTGGCACCAAGCACCATATGATCCCCCCCCCCCCCCACCACAAAAAAAGGGCTAAAGCAGTTACAAGGACTAACCCAGTTCATAAAATTTCCAACTGTTGCATAAAAATCTTTGCACTTGTTTGGGCACCTCAACAGAGTCTTCCAGTTAATTGAAGCACAAACATTTTGACTTTTGAGATAGTCCACATCCTTCAGAACCACTAACGATTTAATATCATAAACTCGTTTTCCTCTAGAATATCAGACTTATCATCTTTCACGCCCTAGAGTAGCAAAAATAGAGAAAATTAAATTTCCTTTTTGGGTCCATAGGGAATGACAAGTGAAAGTCACTAACTGTCCACACCATACAGTACTAGTCCAACCAAAAAGCAATAAGAACAGTAACCAACTGAAGTATAATAACGATTCTAGCAATTACAATATCAGAGTATGGAGACAACATATGCCCAAGTACCCGTTAAACAAATAAAGTTTGACAGTACAACAGAAATAAAAACTAAATAACTATCTTCAGATCTTCAGCTAACGTAAAGATAATCGTCAGCGTAGCAGCCTTCTCCGGCATAACTGGCATTAGTGGGGCCACCCTCTGCAAAATCCCCTTCAGGGTAGTAGCCGCCGTCATAAGCCTCATTATCTTCGTTAAAAGGGACAGGGTAATCTGGATGGGGAATGTCTAGGCAATAACGACCATCAGTTTACTGAGAGCTGAATGAATAGAAACTTACAAGGTCTCAATGATATAACATATAACAAGTTATTGAAGTCATAAGATATAGTTCTACTAAATAGTATCTTCTCTATATTCCAACGTCGTTACTCAACCCTTATCGTCTTCTTACCCTGAGACCGATAATCGACATGCTCTGCCTAGAAGAACAAACTCAATCGTTTCACATATATAGACATACCATCATTCTACCCATTGCTCGTTAAGGATATAAACCATCCACCAAAATCATTGACACCATGTCAGTCCATCCCCCGCTCGTTAAGGATATAAACCATCCACCACATGTCAGGGATACAACACTTTGAACAACAACAAATCAAATCTATTGTCACGACTCATCGCTGTATACCAGTGATCCTCATCCACCTCTCGTTAAGGATATAACATAGATCATCTGGCTACCTTAGGACTACATGGTCCTGCCCACTTCTCGTTAAGGATATAAATCATCCCCCATGTGAAAGCATATCATGACCAGGCGTTTGCCCACGTAACATTCCCAGAACTTATCAAGCCTACTTAAGCTCAGTACTACTACTGACACATGACTTCCCATGTGGCCTGACTACTCGGATTGAAATGAACGGATATCGAACTCATACGCAAACTGCATAGTATCTAACGTCATCACGTTAATCCATTATTCTTAAGCATACTTATCTGCATTGTCACATTATCCCTGACTAACCCACAATAGCATAATAGAAGTTCGAATTGAGGATCGAACAACCGAACCTTACATATAATAAAACCAAATAAATAAACCATGTTCTGCAAGGTTCAATCAAATGAAACCATTTCGATCGATTGAGGAAAATAATGTTCGAGCGATCGAAATCTATTCGATTGATTGAACCTTCGATCGATTGAACTCATTTCGATCGCTCGAGAGTTGTCTTCTCCAGCAGATTCGCAAGCAGTAATATATCAATGTCTTATGGACATGTTTAACACATCTAAACATACCAAAAACTTGTAAAAACATTATCTAAATGAGACCAAGTGAGTAAAAACTCACCGAGCGTCGCTAAGGGCGTGTTTAGCAAAGCTTGAGCTTCCGAGCTTTAATGGTGGCCTCCTTCTCTCTCTCTCTCTCTGCTCCTCTATCTCTCTCTGTCTTCTCTTTCTCTCTATCTCCTTCTCTTCTTCTTCTCCTCTACTTCTCTCTCTCTCTCTCTCTTAATCAGAAGAAATATATGTGTGTGTGTGTGTGTGTGTGTGTGTGTGTGTATGTATGCCAAACACAAGCACACAATCTCTCAAACTCACAAAGGTTCAGCAAACCTCACACACACACGAGCACAAGGTTTATAGAGGTGTTGGGTGCAGGTGGCTATTTCTGCGTGAAACCTGGAATTCTGATGATTACACGTTCGATCGCTCAAAAGTAGATCGGTCAAGTTTGATCGATTGAAAATGGTTTGATTGATTGAAGTGGGGACCACGTCATAAATTTATGACGGAAGAGTTTTGATCGATTGAACAAGGTTCGATCGCTTGAACTCTGGAATGCTCGATCGCTCGAAAGGAGTTCGATCGATTGAAAGAAAGATTTTAAGTATGAATAAGGGAAGTATATAGAATCTCTGTGTATAAATAATTATTGAAAATACATGATATTACATCATTAACCTAGATATACATAGATACATACACGAATACAACACACATATACACACAAATATTGAAAGACATTTAGCCCATGAGGAACAACAGCAAAAGAGCATCGGCGGCAGAGGCGGAGCACAGTGGTGAAGGTGGAGGTGCAATTAGGGGCAGAGCACATCGGTAGAACTAGGTAAAAGCGTCCACAGAGAGAAAGAGAGAGATGAGTGGAGATCTACTATCATTTTTTACTAGACAAATTGGGTTTTGAATGTTGAAAATTCCTAAAATCACATCTTGATTGAGGGGAGTGGTTATTAATTGCATTTTTTGAATGGGAAATGACATGGTACGCGAAGGGTAGTTTGGTCTGAATTTGTGTTATGAATCTCAGACTAAAATGTTTCATCGATTGAACCTATTGCAAGAAACTTGAAGTAAAATAAATTTTATACTAGTTAACCCTTTATTAAAATTATATTTATTTTTAAACCCAGCTATCATCAAAATTTCTACTCTTTTATTATTGAGTATGGCCCAAAACAAAATGAATGGTCCCAGACCACTTCCCTTGTTCCCATCATTATGTGCACAAGACAGAAATAAATAGTTTATATACATCATCACATCTCACAAGGTCGGTGTGACCATGTCACATTCAATAACTTTATTCAGATCTTAGTTACTACTCTCATAATGCATATGTTGGGTGTTTGAACCACCTCCCATTCCCTCATATATATAAAAAATACATACATAGAGAAAAATGTTTATGTGTGACATCTCAAGGGTTGAAGATTTGTAGCAGTGGTTGCTGCGGGCAGCGCCTATATGGCATTGTCAGGATCACACGATGTATTTTTTTTGTGTGTGTTTTAAATATACAGAAAAAAAAAAAAAAAAAAAGACAAACTCATTGTGTGGTCCTGGCAGCACCTACGTGCCGAGAATCCAGCCCCCATCGCAAGAGAGAAAGAGAAGGAAAATGAAGCAGGGTCAGAGAAATTGGTCAACTCATCAGGTCGAATTCTATTTACCCTTGATGTGATTGGCTGAAGTGCACAATCTCGCAATCTCTCATGGGGAAAATATTGGTTGCAACGGTGACATTATGTCACCATATTTATATAGTGTCACCAACCAATTAGATTTCTCTAATTCGTCCATTAGACATATTATTCAGTGTAAGTATCGCACCACATTAGCATACAGATGTAGTGTGACCTTTAATCTTTTTTTTTGGTAATCGAGGGTGTCCGGGCTAACTTGCGCGCACCTCGACTAATCCCCCGAGGCCCGGAGGCGCCGGATGAATACTCTAGTGGCCACGCCCCTCATGACTCGAACACTAAACTTCTTGGGTAGTATACCTAAGAAGCTTACCACTTGACCACAAGGGACTTGGTTGTGACCTTTAATCTTTACGTAGCATATGTCCCTATTTTCAGGGGATCATGACATCTTATCATCTGAAAACTACATGTCATAATCCCCTGAAAATAGGAGACGGGTGTATGGTATAGACTAAAATATCACACTACGTCAACATGCTTACATAGTATAACCTAAATAATTTTTTTCTAAAAATCTGATTGATTAGTAACACGACGTAAACACGATTTGCAACCAAATATTCTCTCTCTATGAAGGCAGGCGGAAAAAAAATAACGCACATTTTGATACACGGTTAAGATATTGTATATGTATGTACCATTTTCTGTTGGAGTATTTTCAAAATAAGGGCAAAATGAAGTGGGTTAGTTATTTTGTAAATAAAGAGAAATGGGAGAGTAATATTATATTTATGAAGGGATGAAATATATAAGATATCTAGTTGGAGGCTCGCGCGTTGCGCGAGAAATTTGATTGTGTCATTTCGTGTGGTTAAGTGATTGTTAAAAGTGTTCAATAAGATGTTAAAACGGTTAAATAGGAAATTATAAATGTAGCTATTTTACCTAAAACTCTTCCTACGGAAGAAGTTAATAATTCTGACTATCTTGTAAATGAGTAGTAAATGTATCTAATAAAGCACCACTAAAATATATGACACAAGTATGGTATTTCCCCTAAAAAGGACATGAATGTGTTTGTAGACCTTAATTGATTTTCGAATACAATCCATAAATCTATTCAGGGAAGAAGTTGACCAAAATGTAAATATTAGTGACCAATTCATAAATAGCCACTAAAATAGCCACTTTATTTTGACATTTTTTTGAAGTGAAGTATAAATATCCCAGAACTTAAATTTTAGAGACGAAGTTGACCAAAATGTGAATATTAGTGGTCAATTCCTAAATAGCCACTAAAATAGCCATTTTTTTAACCTTTTTTTTTAAGTGATATCCCAAAACTTACTGACCCAAATGCAATTACACATATTAAAATATATGAAACCTAAATTTGAGAGAAGAAGTTGACCAAAGTGTAAATATTAGTGGCCAATTCCTAAATAGTCACTAAAATAGCCATTTTTTTTTTGCTTTTTTTGAAGTGATAATAAATATCCCAAAAATTGTTTACCAAAATGTAATTAGACACAATACTGTTGATTCAAATCTCATTTGAGAAAAGAAGTTGACCAAATTATAAATATTAGTGACCAATTCCTAAATAGCCACTAAAATAGTCACTTTTTTTGTAGTGAATAATAAATATCCCAAAATTGTTGATCCAAATGTAACTAGACACAAGATTATTGATTGAAACCTTATTATTATATTAAATAAAATTTTAAAAGTTGACTTGGATGTACTTATTTGTCTAAAATGACAGACTTATCCTCACACAAATCAATCCTTACGACGTTAGATAGATGTATGAGTAATTTATGGTATAGTGAAAGGCAAGAGAGGAAGTTCATAGCCGACCAGTTTACCAAAACCGTGAGCAACTTTTAGAGTTTTTGGTATTTTAGGGGTTTACATTTTCAACCAAGGGTATAATCAAGAAGTACAAAAATTGGGCATGAACAATTTTGAAAGTTCATAAAATTTGACATGCTTGCTTATTAAGGTGTTTACTTCTTATTATATAGTAATAGATGTCTTATATATTCGTTTTGAGTAATATTTGGGGCACTAACAACTTCTACTAACACTTACTAACACACTCTATCTCTCTCCTAGTGGTATTGTGGGGTCCGCAGTGGGCCCCGCAGTACTACTAGGAGAGAGATAGAGTGTGTTAGTAAGTGTTAGTGGAAGTTGTTAGTGCCCCTAGCATTGTCCGTTGGTTTTTGTCCAAAAGTAAAAATTCAAAAAAATGTCTTATATTGGTTTGAAATTCAAAGAGACGTTGGTTATGGTGGACACAAACAAGCCGAGAAGCATAGAATAATTTTTCTATGATTTCAAATACAAACACTCAGTCATCAAAAGTTACAAGACGGTTCGGACGTGACCCGAGTTGATGTTTGAATAGCAAGGAACGTGTCTTTTGAAGGTGTGACCGTAGGAATACTGCAACTATTCAATTAACACTCTTACAACTATTATAAATGAGTAAATAGTAATGCTATGATTCAAAAAAAAAAATTTCTCAAAAAGTATTTTTCAACACATGTGATATTGAGACCCTCTTCATTAATAGTAAAATCACTTCAACATCAATGAATCAAAATCAATTGAGCCCACTACTGCCACATGTGTTGAGAAACACTTTTGGGAAATTTTTTTGAAAAGCATAGCATTTCTCATTATAAAATAGGGGAGTAATGTTATGCTTCCCAAATTTTTATCTCAAAAGTACTTCCCAAATGATGTGGCAGTGGGACCAGGTCTAATACAGTGGGATTAGTTGAATTTTGATTGAAAGTTATTTACCTAGCCTCACTGCCACGTCATTTGAAAAACACTTTTAGAATAAAGTTTGATAAGCCTAGCATTACTCTACTCTAAGGCTTAGTTTGACCCCCATGTGACTTTTTAAAAGTGGCTTGTGAAATTTATTATTGAGTTGTTTGATAATTTTGTACAAGTGACACATTATTCTTCAAAAAAATATCATGAAATAAAAAAACAACATTGAGCTTTTAAAAGCTCCACTAAAAAAATCCTAAGCTCAATTTTTACAAAGCTCATAAACTAGTTACCAATTGAATTAACATGGATTTGTGCTTTAAAAAATGAGAAGCAACAAAATAAGGGCCAAACTAAGCCTAAATAGGGTACCCAAGATTTGAGGTCAGTGTAAAACAATTATTCTCTTTCTTTCTCTCTATAGAACAAGCAGTTCGAATTCCATTTTGTTTATCCTCGTATATTTTCTATAAAATTATATGTCTGCATTATATTAACTTCAGTAATATAATAGGGAACTAGTTTTTTCACCCGTGTAATACATGGGTAAACTATTATATAGCATAAAGTGCCAAAAAAAAAATCAAAGTTTTTCAATCCAGCAAATAACATAAAATCTCAATTTTCAAACATTTCAAGTTCAACACCCATAATAAAATAATGAGGTTATTATTACGGATTCAATGCTAAATAAGAAATAGTGTTTGGAGTAATTTAATGAATAAAATTGTAAAATTTTGATAGCCTTGCGTCTCCTTATGCCATGTGGCCCTTGAGGCTTCTATTTTATTATAATATAATAATATTGGTTGAACTATCAGTGATAGATTCAAGAATTATTTTTGAATTAATTGTGCAAACTTGCAGATAGGGTTTATAGCTTCAAAGTATCTTGAGTACGAATTTGCAGGATTCCCAATTATACAGCAGTTCTGTAATATGGTGAAAGCAAATACTGTATTTAAAAAATATCTCGTACACCCTTTGAATTATTTTCAGTACAGATTTACATCCTCATTGCCGACGAATTTCTGAAGAAGTTCCACTAGTTTGGAAGCATTATTTTTCAACATTTTCAGCATCCCAACCTGTATGTTTTTTTTTGCTGAGAAAAAAAAAAAATCTCACAAGTCACAACAGACACCAATTTGTACTTTTTCTTACTGGAAATAAGAACATTTAATTGTGAGTAATACTTGAGGTACAATTAAAGTCACAATCTTTTTTGCACAACATTCATTTTGTGTCTATCTCTCTCTTGATGGGTCCCACAGTGCCAGTGACCCTACAGTGCCCACTAGGAGAAAGATAGACACAAAATGAAAGTTGTGCAAAAAAAATTGTGACTTTGGTTATGCCCCAAGTATTATCCTTTAATTGTTAACAAAACAAAAACAGAATGAAAGGCAGCCCAACAGCAATTTCTTAGTTGCCAAAAAAAAAAAAAAAATTGAACATGCAATATATTCACTTTAAATCCCTAAAAAATTAACTATAAAAACAAATGGTTAGGAAATGTCACAACAGAGCGATTCAACATATTAAAACAAACCAAATCAAATTAGGCCTCCTGTCCTAATTAATTGGGATTGGCTGTATAAATTATTTTTCTTCATTCTGCACGATCAAAAGCTATAAGCTCATTTCAATTATATTTACTCGATCATATCTTGTTGCATTACATACTCTCAGGTCAGCCTAGGTCTGCTTCTCCCTCTAACTATATATTTCAGGCACTACGATTTTATCACTTTTTCGCATAAGTGCATCTACAGGACCTCGTTGCACATGCTCGAACCATTTAAGTCTATTTTCTCTCAACTTATCCTCAATCTGTGTCACTCCTATAGTCTCTCGAATGTACTCATTTCTAATTCTATCTTTCTGAGTTTTACCACACATGCATCTTAGCATCCTCATCTTGACTACGCTTACTTTGCTAATGTGTTGTTTCTTAGTTGCCCAACACTCTGTTCCGTAGAGCAAAGATGTCCTATAAAATTTTTCTTTCAATTTTACTGGTATTCCAAGTCACATAATACTCTGGAAGCACTCCTTCTCTTATGCCATCCTACTTTAATTCTATGGGTCACATCATCACCAATCTCTCCATCTCTACTGATCTTGAACCTAGATAGCGAAAGTGTTCCGTCTTTGGGATCTCCTGATCTTCGACCTTCACTACTTCGTTGTCTCTACTTCCACGGTTACTAAAACTACATTCCATGTATTCTGTTTTCGTCCTGCTTATCTTTAGCCGCTTAGTCTCCAGTGCTTCTCTCCAAGCTTCTAGTTTAGTGTTGAATTGTAACACCCGTACCCGGAAAAGAAAATTAATGTGATAATAATATGTGTTAATTAAAGATAATTAATGCATGAGATGAATTAAGGTGGGGATATGAACCCACATGTGAAAAGGTGTTCAAATGCGGACACAGATGAAAGTCCTGTGAAAGGCGGGACTGGTATAAAAGTGGGGCCCAACGAGGGTCTAATTAAAATAATTTGCATTTTGATGTCATTATGTTCTTATATGATTACTTGTTTAAATGCTTATTGATATTATTATGTCTTACGATAGGTAAGGGGACCAGTTTTGGGTACCCATGTGAGGGCGTATTTGAATAAAATTGATAACTGGTAGGTTTTATAGCAACCTCATAATTTATGTGGGACCACGTTTGGGACCCACGCTGGACTTAGATTAAATCCATTTAGAAAATGTGGGTAGATATTGTAATTTACTTGAGGGTTTCATAATAAAGCTTAAGAAAGATTGGGGGGTGTAAATGTAATATAGGGAGAGTTGATGACAACACATATGCATGAAGCATATGTGTCTCATTCACAAGATTTAGAGCAATTTGGAGAGAACGGAGAGCTCTCGAGTCGGCGACGGAATTCTCGACGACGTTTCTTGCCGTTCCTTTGCCGTCCGGCGTCAGATTCATGAACCGAGACCGGATTTGGACTCGTGGAGGTAAGAGGATCACATGCATGTAATTTATTTTTATTTTTGGCAACGTTTTTACGGCAACCGTTCTTAATAGACGATGTTCTTGATACCAAACTTATGTAGGAATTACACCGGTGAAATTTGGGTTGAAAATTAGCAAGAGATTGGAAAAATATAGGCTTAATCGCTAGTAAATCGAGGAGGTGAGTGTCCTAATCTCTCAAGTGGATGTTTAGTTATGTTAGTGTGATAATTGTTGTACATAGTTGCTAAACTCATGCTCATGTATGTATATGTTGTTGAATTTGGGCAAAAAGCATGCCAATAAGGTGAAATTGTTATGCTTATGTGCTAAGTTGCTTAAATGTTTATATGGATCAAAGGGAAGTCAAGTAGTGGTCACCATTTATAGGTCCCATATGTAAGGGATAGGAAGTCCTCAATGAATAGGACGTGGTGACGACCACAATGAAATACCGGTGACGCCTTCGGGGTCACAAGAGAGTGTGTGTTGCGCTATATGCGCCAAAAGTGAGAAAGATCCGGGGTGAGAAGGACCCGGGGGTGGTGGCTAGAATGACTTGACTTCTCAGAGATCAATTTGTTGTCATTTATAATGATTGTTGCATTTACATACTTTGCATTCCAATGGCATGGTTAGTTCCCTCACTAAGCGAAAGCTTAAACGAAAATATATTTTCTGTTGTATTTATTGAATAACCATCGCAGGTACCAAACGAGACGAGTAGAGGAAATGATTCGCACGACGGGTTGGGTGTGGGAGTTGTCCTTGTGAATATGTTCATATGTCTAGCTAGTTATGTTTAACATGTATCTCTGGTGACTATGTATAACACCTTGTGTTTTAGAGTCTTTGTAACATGTTTAGTTGGGTATGGTTGGGAGAGACTTGAGCAAGTTGGGTAACTTTTGTTTGAAAAGTAACTTGGTTCCTCCTTATGGATCAATGTTTATGTATATGTTTCAAGAATATGAACTTGCATGTAAATTAAGGTTCCTAGTTGGAATTCCATGGATTATGAATGGTTAAACTACTTTCCAAATGTTTGGTAATGGTTGGGAAACTCTTATGATGTTTGGGTAAAGTCTTGGGACACTTGGGTATATTTCCTAAATGGTTTTGGATGTGGCTATGAGGATTTGGTATGGATTAATTAAGTTTTGACAGCATTTTACTCTTGTTTTGGGGAAGTTGTAATATGTCAAGTTGGGGGTTTATGTTTGATTGTATAGAAAACCATGTGTCATGGTTGCTAGTTACTAGTCATGTGTATTGGGAGTAATATGATGCAAGTTGAGGTTAAAGTGAAAGGGTTAATGAATTTGAATGTTGAAAGAACTTGGTTTCATGTTTTAAAGATGGTTTCTATAAGTTCTATGAAATTTATTTGACAAAAACATTTCATTTCCCTTATTAGCTTTGTAAGTTTGAGGTTTCCTTTGGTTAATTCCTCATTTGAATGCACATGGAAGATGGTTTGAATGATTTGGAAAGATTTAAGCATGTTGTGGATATGTTTTTGAGTATTTGGAAAGTGTTCCCAAAAGTTTTTATAATGTTGGAACCAATTTTGGAACTTGAGGAATGTTTTGAACTGGTTTAGCAGGGTTTTAGCAGCAGAAAAACTCATCTGCAGGAACTGGATCGATCCGGGCCAAGTGCGGATCAATCCGGGGCATCTGGAACTGTAGAAAATGAAGATCTGCTAAATCCGGATCGATCCGGATCTGGGGCGGATCGATCCGCTAGTCTGAGTTCAGCCTCGACGGCTTTTACGGAAACAAACATAACTCTCTCTAGAAAACTCGGATTTGCGCACCGTTTTTTGCGTTGGAACCGGGACTCAAAGAGCTATCTTTTCATATAAAATTTTCTATACTTTGTTAATGACCATTTTGCCCTTGGGTCTGTTTTGTGTCTACGGAGCTGTTTTATGAGGTCTAATTCATGTGGTATCTAATGAATTAAGAGTGTTTTGAACGTGTGGGCTTGTTACACGTGTCCCAACTCGCCCGAGGCGGGTTGGGGTGTGACATGAGTCCTCCTTTTGTCTCATTAATCAAGACAATATCATTTACGAATAACACACACCATGGGACCTCATCTTGGATGTATCTAGTCAATTCATCCATAATTAGGGTGAATAAATAAGAGCACAAGGTCAATCCTTGGTGCAGGCTTACGGTAATTAGAAATTCGCTTGTTTTTCTAGTCGGTGATTAATTGTAGTAACCGTTTTATCATAAATATCATTCACCACGTCAACATACATCTTGTTGAACCAAATTTGGGTGAGCAAAAGTGCTCCCGCCCTTTGAACATTCAAGCTCTATTTATTTTCCAATCCCACTTGCTCTTATACTTAAAATTCTGAATACAAATTGTATTCATTGTATGTTCTATGTGATCTTACTCTGTTACTCATAACTGGCTCTTGTTTTTGTTCATCAAAAAAAGAAAGAAAGAAAGAAAGAAAGAAAAATAAAGAGAAACAAAGAATGCACATAGCAGGGTCTTGGGTTCTATTCCATTTTAACCATTCTCTATTAGGGGTGGGCAAATAGTTTAGTTAATCGAAATTCGAACCGAACCGAACTAAAATTTTCATTTCAGTTCAGTTAATTCAGTTAAAAATTTCAGTTCAGTTTCAAACCGAACTATATATATTTTTTCAATTTGGTTTTTAGTTGCACTGTCCTAAATCGAACCGAACCGTAAAACTGAATTTTTTTTTAGTTTATATATTATTAATATATTTTTATTTACAACTATGTATATTACAAAAATATAAGTATATTATATATAAGTAAATATAAACATATGTTTACTTTGTAATATAAAAGATAAATGGGAAAAAAATATATAAAAAAGTTGTGAAAATGAAAAAAAAAAAGTATAGTTTTTTAAAATTCAATTAACCGAATTATTAAACCGAACCGAATCGATCCGAACCGAATTGACCAAAATCAAACCGAACCAAAATATAATTCAGTTCTGTTTCAATTCTCATCTCTCTAAACCGAACCAAACAAAACCGAGTCGACCGAATGTACACCCCTATTATCTACTTTACTTTCACTTGAACACGCATCAACTATATTGGTCAAAGTCAAGGGGCTTTGCTTCTATATTAATGTTTGTATTGGAATGTTGTTTGGCAGCACCATATTGACAGTTATCCATCCTTAAATATATCATTTCAATTATTCTCCATTGTTGTATGGTTGCTTGGGGCAGAATTTTATTTTAGAGGCACAAGCTTACATGGGTCAGGGACTATAGTTTTGACTTTCAGGGTTTCAAAAATTGTGATGTTATCAACTATATTGGTCAAAGTCAAGGGGCTTTGCTTCTATATTAATGTTTGTATTGGAATATTGTTTGGCAGCACCATATTGACAATTATCCATCCTTACATATATCATTTCAATTATTCTCCATTGTTGTATGGTTACTTGGGGCAGAATTTTATTTTAGAGGCACAAGCTTACATGGGTCAGGGACTATAGTTTTGACTTTCAGGGTTTCAAAAATTGTGATGTTGTTATGTATATGGGGGGTTGAGGGGTAAATAAAATTATTCAAATACAAACTAATCACTCTATTCCAAGCAAAAAAATCTAATCATTTCATAACTGTTTTAAAATTTGTCTTCACATGCTTTTTTTTTTTTTTTACTAAAGGCTTAAATATTAGAGATTAATGGAGCAAAAAGATATTTATTTAGATAAATGTTGAAAAACTCTAAGGGCCACAATGAGATTTTCAATAACTACTGGCCAGTTCACCTAAAAAGAGGGGGAATATTGAGAGTAATGTTAAGTTTTCCAAATTTAAATTCTAAATTTGATTCTCACATGCTTTAACATTTGTACATTATGCTGCGACAATAGTTGATTATTCCTCTTATCACGTCAACATGTGATACAATTAACAAAAAATTTAAGAACCAAATTTGGATTTCATATCTTGAAAATACAGCATTATTCTATTATTAGAATATCACACCATGTTAGCTCGTATGATAAAGTGGTGTCATAATCTCACTGAAAAACTTCTTTTTTATACGTTTGTGTGAATATTAAACTCTACTGCTTTTCAACATAGGTTAACAAGGGTTGAAGTTCAACCCCAACAGTGCCCACCCCTAAGTTGAACTAAGGCTTAGTTTGACTCTTATTTTGGTGTTTCTCTTTTTTTAAAGTATAATTTTATATTAATTCATTCGGTAACTAGTTTATGAGTTTTGCAAAAATTGAACTTAGGGCTTTTTTGGGGGAGCTTTTAAAAGCTCTAGAATGGAGCTTTTAAAAGCTCAAAGTTGCTTTTTAGTTTCATGATGTTTTTTTGAAGAGTAGAGTGTCACTTGTATAAAATTATCAAACAACTTAGTCAGGGCCGGCCCTGAGATTTTGAGGGCCCTACTCGAACTTCTAAATGGGGGCCCTTTGTATATTAGCATAAATATTACAAATATTACTTACTGATTACTTAAATAATAAATTTGAGTTAGTATTTTTTAGAGTGGACCCTGCCTAAAGGAGGGCCCTACGCGACCGCGTGTGCCGCTTCCCCTCAGGGCCGACCCTGAACTTAGTAATAAATTTCATAAACTCCTTTTAAAAAACCAAGTAAGAACCAAACTAAGCCTAAATGATTTGATCACAAATTTTATTCCACGTCAAATAACCGAACGACAGTACCCAAACAGTTCCCAAAATTATTGCAAACCTTTTGGGTTTAGGATTCTCGGCAGTACTAATTGCCAATTGGCATTTGTCAGCACACCTAAAATTCTTTTTTATCTGGTTTTTTTTTTTTGTTAAAAATGAAATGCTATAAAATGATGTGTTATCAAAGCTTTATTGCTACACCTCTATATCGCAACCGACGATTCATCCTCAAATTTTTGCCTCTTTTATGACGCAGTGGTTATCAATTTGTGCTGTGAAGTACCATGTTTACGGATGAACCATATTTAATCTAATCTCATATTACAAAATAGATGCATGAGTTTCCAGAAGTTGTTAAATGATACTCGTACTAGAAAAAGAAATCCAGAGATGATTGCATTGAATCGATCCATGTGAGGTAAAGCCAAAATGTGTAAACTATTTTATAATTCAAAAAATTACACCGACTTTTCTCAAAATTTTAGTACGACAAACATTTTTTTTGTTAGTCAAATGTTAGTTGGTTGATTAATAAACTTGTAGGGGAATTATACAGTGGGGCGAAGTGGTATCGCCCCACGTGAAGCCTTTTTTCTCTCAGCCGTCGGATGAGGAGGAGGGGAGGATCTAATGCGACACATGGCAAGCTGCTTTTAAAAAATTTCAAAATCATCTCACTTGCTGAGCCAGTTGCCCGTTTGAACTTTCTTATGAATGGAAACTGCCTATCCTTGTACCTTGATAAGGATCGTTTGGACTTTCTAAAGGAACTTCTTGTACCTTTCAAAGAAAATTTGAACTTTCTTAAAGAAACATTTGGACTTTACTAAGGGAACTTTATTAAGAATTATTTGGACTTTTGTAAGAAACATTTGTACCTTGATAAGGATCATTTGGACATTCTTAAGAAATATTTTTGAACTTTCTTTTGAATGCAAACTGCCTATCCTTGTACCTTGATAAGGATTGTTTGGACTTTCTAAAGGAACTTCTTGTACCTTTCAAAGAAGTCTAAATCTGCTATTTACCTTTTTTTTTTTACTTACTTGAATTTATTTAATTGTGTACATTATTTATTCCATAAGGTACAACATAATAATGCATATTATTTTACAAACTTGGCACATTTCTTTGCAATGTCCAAACAATCCTGGTTAAAGTCCAAACAGCTCTTAACAAAGTCCAAACCTGCTATAGCAGGTTGCAAGGCATTTAATGCCTTAATATTATGGCAGCCTTGGCTGAAATATGTCGGCCTTTTCATATCTCTTCCAATCAACACTTGCCACATATATAGTGGTTTTGCCCCACCTAGAGCAAAACCACTATTGCCCCACTACAGCCGAGCCCAAACTTGTGTTACGTATGTCATTGGCAAGAATAGTGTAAACGCACCACCGTACTATGTTTGGCTTGATTCAATTTTGAATTATGGAAACAACCTCTCTGTTTGTAGGGCTAAAGTTTCGTACATCTCACCTTCTCCAGATTCTGTAATGGCGGGAGCCTTGTGCACTGGGTTGCCCTTTTTAATGATAGGTGCACAATGAATTGCACAATCGTGCAGTACAAGGTTGGACCTTGTGCTAAAAAGTCTGTACATCTTGTGCTGAAAAGTCTATACACATAAATTAAAATAAAATATATACAGACTTTTTAACATAATGTCCAACTATGTATTACACATTTGTACAATCTATCATTACTATTTTTGAATATGGAAGAGACTTTTAGAAAGACAGAAGAAAAGTAGAACTTTGTGGTTGATAATTTTTCCAAATATAAAATTCGTTGTGCACTAAAATATAAAAAGCTGAAATGAAAGAATTTAATAACAGAAAGTCAGAAACAATGAAATGGAGTAAAGAAAATAGGAGTAGTTATTTGGCCGCCCTTTTTACGTACACGTCAAGTGTCTGTCTGTGCCTCTGTGGTCTTCTTTGTAGTAATTGATGATTTGTCATCTAATCCTCCTTTTAACATCAATTAACAGTAGTATGAATGGAATCTTTCGTGAGAGCATTTTTGCTCACCCAAAATTTGGTACATTAATGCTCACCCAATGGGATACTTGGGTGAGCATTGGTGTACCAAATTTTGGGTGAGCAAAAGTATTTTCATCTTTCGTGGCCAAATAATAAGATTAATGGTTAATGGATTACACTTATAATGCTTTTGAATAACGGTTATGTTTCAAGCAACGGCTTAGTCGGGTAATGCAATGTTTATATTGTGCAATGTGTATATTAGGGTTGAAATATTGTCCCCCTCTTTGAGATACTGATTACAGTGATTACTATATCAACTGATTAAAAAAAATGTTATAGTTCTCAAATTTAAATCTCAAATTTAATTTCTAAATGTTTTATCAATTATACCATATACAATAACATAGTATATCAACAACCATTATCACAACATTCAATAATCACTATTATAGTATTTTGATACCGTGCAATTATTAAAATATTTAAGAACCAAATTTGATCAAATTTGGAAAGCATCTCTCTATTGACTCGACTCTCTCCCTCCCTAGCTAGGAGATTTCTCTTTTTTTTTTGCTTAATTTGTTAAAGTTCTTTATGTTTCCCCAAATTTCTCCGTGTGATTATCTTTGTGGATTGCAATTATTTACAAATGTCTGCAGTCATAAAACAAAAGAAAACAAAAAATAACAAGAAAAACTTTAGTGAAGTATTTTCCTTTTTCTAAATTACTCAAACAGGTCCATCAAAAAAAAAAAAAAAAAAAACTCAAACTGTTGGCTTTCTCAAAACTAATTGGACGTCAATTAAAATCATTTTGCTGAGAAGCCAGAAAAGTAAAATTTTCACATATCTTAATAAGCTTGAAACTATCCCACATATTATACTCATGGTCAACATTAGGAAAAGTTTGTTTTGAGGAAACTTGAATCTGAGCCTATGAAGTAATAGTCCAATGTGACATATAATTTCCCATCATTTATCGGGGGGGGGGGGGGGGGGGGGGGGGGGGGGGGGGGCGGGGTGTGTGGTGAACTTGAAGATAAAAACCTCCATTTTTATCATCCATTCTCCAATTTTAACAACCCATATATGCACGGCGAAGCAACAAATTGTTGAGTAGGTTTAATTGAATTTATTAAAACAAAATTTTTTTAAATATTTTATACCCAATTATGTACTCTGAAAACTTTTTTTTTCTTAGTAGACCACTAAAATAAAGAAGAAAAAAAAATAAGAGAAGGGTCTCAAATTTGTAATATAATGAAGTTTAGAAAACCCATAATGCATAATCATCGATTCACATGTTTTAACCAAATGGATATCAATGGGTGAATAATTGTTAGTGTCGCACCCGCCCCTTCGATGAGTGGGCGGTTCCTTCGAGGATCGTGACAGTTTACATTGAAAAGAGTGAAAAAGTACATAAAAGTGGGTTAGGGCCAAGTAAATGTTCTAGAGTCGTCACCTAACGTTTTTCGGTGTTAGATCCCTACAAAGACGACTAAAGTGATTGTCTTTAACTTTTGAAATAGTTTTGAAAAAGTAGGGCCCTTTAAAAGTGATGACTCTGATTAGCCACGCAAAAACTAGAGATTTTGAGATAAGTTCGGGGACTCGATTATGTCGAGGGAAGGTGTTAGGCACCCTCGAACATCGGTGCAATCACGGTTGCCGATTTTAGTGATTATCATAGTAATGGGGCATAAGTAAAAGATAATAGAATGTGAAAGTGTACAAGAATGGAAAAAGATAAAAGAATGGTTATGGTCGCACCATATTAAGGGTTGCATACGTATCTCAAGTTGAGAATCAGGCCATACGTAGTTTTGTGCTTTGTTTGTGTGTGAGTGTATACAAGTAATTTGAAAAGTTTGGAAGATCTAGACCATGCGAGTACGAAGTAGTGTTTTGAGTAAAAGTCAGTATAGATAGGAACTTTAACCTGTACACGGTGTAGTCCTAGACTTTAACCTTTGAAAAAGTAGTAAGTTTTGAAAAAAGTAATTTGAGTAAAAGTCAGTATAGCTAGGGACTCTAACCATTGATGGTGTAGTCCTAGACTTTAACCTTAAAAAAGTGGAGTAGATCGACTGTGCAAGTGATAAGTTTTGTGCCCGAATTTCCTTTCGTCTAGCTATTGATAACTTAATGGAAATGGCCTTAATTTTCAGGGTAAGTGAAAAAGTGTTTTTTTTTTTAATTTTATGTTCTTTGAATTTTTTTTTTCGTCTTTTTGTTTTTGTGCCGAAAGTAAGGGTTGGTGCCCATTTGAAGAACTTTGAAAAGAGTCGTAAAGAAATTAAAGAGTTAGCTATGAGTTAGAAATGTAGTTATAAGTTAGTAGAGTTATGAGTCAATACAGTAATGAGTCAGTATAGTTATGGGTTAGTATAGTAACGAGTTAGTACAGTAATGAGTTAGTACATTAACGAGTTAGTGCAATACTTAGTACAGTATGAGTTAGTACAGTCAAGAGTTAGATTAGTCAGGGAAAAGTAGTAAAGACAGAAAGTAAGTCTAACAGATCTAGTCCGGCTAACCGAAAATCAAGTGATCACGGACGATGCCAGTTCACGATGGCGATGAGTTCAAAGATTCATTTTTTTTACAACAGTGGATATTTATAACAGTAATAATAAAAGCAGTAAATGCAAAAAAGTAAATCTAACAGTTCTAGTCCCGCTGACCGAAAAATCGAGTGATCTAGGACGATGCCAGTTCATGATGGTGACAAGTCTGAAGACTCGTTAATTACAATAGAAGATATATACAACGGTAACAATAAAAAATAGTAACACATAAAAGTTAATGTAACAGTCCTAGTCCGGTTAACCGGAAAACCTAGCGATCTTTACTCATTTTTTTACAACAGTGGATATTTACAACAGAAATAAAACTTGGTTTGAAACTTGAATACCAGACTCGATTAGGTTTATTGGTCAAGGCCAAACCTTGATGAGTGGAGATAGAAAGTACTACCTATGGGGTCCACCCCAGTGCGCGCAAAGGTAGCTTTGGATGCCCAATTTGTGTTTATTCATATTTGAAAAGAAATGAATAAAAGAATTGAGTTTGAAAGAATTCTAATCGAAAAACGTTGCAGAAACGAGCAAGGAAGGCCCAAGTCAAATTCTGACTCGAAATTGGCTTGAACGGACATCGCGGTTGAGTCTGAAAGGGCCAAAATAGTCAGAAAGCCTATAAGACTGGCCAGAATGGACCCGAGCTGAGCTACGTTGGAACCTACGGGGGTCAAAATCTGGGCAGAAGGGCTAAAAATAGCCTTGTAAATTATAAAAGAGTGCCCAAAAGTTGGAATTTTGTGATTCTGACTTCACCGGTGCGTCCGGAATCTCCAAATTAGCTAAGAACAAGTATTTGTCCGAAAGTGGGCCTAGGGATGCCATGTCAGCCACGTCTGTGCTGACTGGACGGCCAACTCCATGTTGCGTGCTGTGAATGGCTAGTCAAAGCTGACTGGTACTGAGTGGGCATGATGACTGTGCAAAGGCCATATGGCAAGCTGGGATTGGTCAATCTAAGATGATTGTGTAGTGATGTGGCAGTACACGTGGCAAGTCAGGTGGCAAGATGACATAGCTGTTAATGACACGTGGAGATTTTTGATTAGCTGATCAATGCTGACCCAGCGCTGACATGGCATATAACGTGACAATCCACGTGGTAGTCAATACCACGTGATAGCCTCTGGTTGGCTGGTCAGCGTTGACATGGCAGTGATGTGGCTGCTGACTTGGTAGGCTGACTGTACTTGTAACAACCTATATTTTCATTAATTACTAAATGTAATTTCAATATTTTATTCTTATTACTTATTTGAATTAATAGAAGTATTTTGTTTAGGGTCAAAGCATAATTTTTCTAAAAATAGGAATACATGTGATGTGATTTCAAAACTGCATTTTCAAGACAGTTAAAATATTTTTTTTTTCGAAAAATAAGACAGTAAAAATATTTGATTTGGACTCAAACTGTATTTTATACAACTGGGAAATTATTTCCTACGATAATATAATTTTTCCTGTATTTTTGTGGAGAGCATCGCGCCGCGAAAATACCAGTTTATGAACTAAAACTATCTGCGCCACGATTGAACTACCACAGATTGGGAATCTCCATCAATCAAGATTTGACAATTGCTTTAAGTTCATTTAAAGCAACCAATGATGGTGTTAGGCTTGTTTGAGAATGCTACTAGTCTATGTGTTAATCAGATGACATAAGTTATTTTTCAAAACAAACTAGCTTGTGCCTTGTTTGGCAATGTAAAATGGGAGTGTGTTTATATAGTGCTATAAGCTAACATCCCAAACACCCTCTACTTGACCCCTGTGACCATAGCAACTCCTACAATCTGTTTATAAACACATACGTATGTATAATCTGTATATAACTCATATATATGATGTGTACATTATGTATAATTAGTTATTGAGAAACAAAAAGGAATTGTTGAGTGATCAAGGATGAACTTAGGCTCCAAGTTCTTGAATTTTGTTTATATAACTCACACCTCCTCCCACACAACTCACTTTCTGCTATTACTAATAGATAATATAGAGAGAAAAGAGCGAGATACAGAGAGTTTACAGAAATTTCTAGAGGGAGAAAGAGCTTAACCTCCATAGCTAAAGCTTCAAGTGGATTTTCTATTTTGATTATCTTTCTCAACATATATTTCTATCTCCAATCTCAGTGAGTATTTCAAACTCACTTAGAATGTAATATATGCTTTGATTACTGTTGGTATAGCTTAATTTGTAAAACACTATTATTGATTTCATCTTTGGAGCTTGAAGCTTGAAAATCATGATTTTTCAAACTTAACCAAAATGAGTTTTGATAGATAATAATGAAATATTTCAATCCATAGATGCCATGTATATAGTATTAGATCTTAAATCATTCGTACTAGAAAGTATTTTAGAAATGAAATTTCATCACCTCTCTTGTAAAATCCGAGAGCTACGATTCGAATTGGTTAAATCTGATTGCGTATCGTGATCCTTGCGGAAAAATGAAGAGAATCATATACTATATGTCATGTTTGCATTTGGATTTCAAAATGGGTCAAAAATAAGCCTTAAAATTGAAACATGGGAAAAAATGAAGAAGAAGATGTGTCTGCAATATCTCGCACGCGTGACTCGTGCGAGTCACCTGCTCGCTCGACCTATGTGTTTCTGACTGTTCTGGAAATTTTTAAAGAAAATTAAAAAAATGCGCGTATCGCGCGCGTAGCCTGAGCGAGCGACATCTTGTCCGAGTGACCCGCCTGTGCAACTGGGCATTTTTATGCTTTCTGTCTATTTTTACACAAGGAACTATTTGGAAGAAGTTTAAAATATTTTTAAGGCACTGTTTGGGAAATATGTTATTTTAACAGATTAAGTTAAAAAGACTTAAATTCTCGTACGCTCGTTTGTTGCTACTTTCCAGTTATGTATTGCCGCATAAGTCAAGTGACATATATGTTTAAGTCGAGTTGACATGCATGGCATGTGATGGTGAGTTGAGAAGAGACGAGAATATGTTATATGAGTTGCGACCCTAATTATCCCAGGCCGGCTCGGATACGGCAGGTTAATTGGGAAAGATTGAGCCCAGGTTGACTCGGATACGGTAGGCCAATCAGCGTTATGTTATAGCCTTAACTATTCCAGGTCAACTCGGATACGGCAGGTTAATTAAGAGGGATTGAGCCCAGGTCGATTCGAATACGGTAGGTCAGTTCGATAGTGTTTAGGCCGACTTGGATACGGTAGACCGATCAGGTTATTATAACCTTGAATGTCTAGGTACGTCTAGGCCGATTTGGTACGGTAGACATATCGACAGACATTCTAAACCTAATGGCTGTGGGCCGGTGGTTCAGGGGAACCGTTTGTGTTGGGTTTTGTAGTCTAGGTAAAAGAGTCAGTGAGATAAGTGGGCTGCATTGTTTCATGCACAGTCACATGTTATATTAATTGAATATGATTATGTTGATCTTTTGTTTCTTTTTAAATACGAATTCACTTATGTATTTCCAACATGTTGAATAATAAACCTGTGAAACGAAAATGGTGAGGAAGTATGTCTTACATTATAAGTATATACTTTTAATACACACCAGCTTCTTGAAGCCGACGGCGTTGATGCGCCCTGGACATTTATGTCTAGGCTTTTCAGTTTATGATCAAGATGGACAATACAATTATGTGAATTGAGAACAACTACTCGTGAAGAGAAATAATTTAATTCTACTTTTTATTATAAACTAAACTTGTAATAAAGATTGATATAATAGATATTAATATTTTTGCAAGGCGGGTTATGCCTTAAGATTCCTACGTGATGTAATAAGTATTATCTTTGAAAAAATTTTATAAGTCTTGATTGCTCTTACTCTGATATAAGTTATTATACCGTTTGACGTTTGGGACGGAATCGATCCTTCAAACTGTCGCGACCTATGGGTCCGTAAAGGAAATTAAATGCTTTCCTTATTTATGCAACATCGAGGCGTGATAGTAGTGCTGACTGGATGGTCAATGCCACATGGCAGCTCGCGATTGGCTGGTCAAAGATGACTCAGCACCACATAGCATTGACGGTGCCTGCCTGTGCATGGGAACGACACGGAGCCTCTGGTGGCGTATGAAGTGCCTAGAAGCACTTCTTGTGGCCTTTGGCGACGGGGCCATCGGTGTTGGGATCGTCTAGGCCAGATGATCTGGCTAGTGGTGGTGGTCGCCGACGATTATGGCTAGAAAGTCAGTCAGTGGCCCTTTTATATAACGGTGGCGCGTGGCCCCTTTGGAAGATGTGTGTGTCTCTGTGGGGCCTGATTTAGTGACATGGCCAGTGGCGCTGGCTGCGCCTCAGTGGCGGGAATTTGGTGGTGTAGGAGGTGAGAAAAATAGGCCAGTGTTAGGTTCTGTTTGGTTATTTTTTTCATTTTTTAGAGAGAGAACGAAGGGTATGTTTGGCTTGGCTGCCTTTTCAAGACTTTTTGAGGGCTTTTTAAAGCTGTGTTTGTGAGGGATGATAGGTAAGGCCTTAATGAGGATGAGTTTTTGAGTAGTAGTAGCAGTGGTGGTGTTTTGATGATGATGGTGGTGTGTTTGGTGGTTGACTAAACAAAACCTAAATTAGGGATTCCTCTTTGTTTCCCCAAGTAAAGCCTTAAGTGAGAGAGATAAAGGGTGGCTACTAATCTCTTGTGTGGTTGTGAGGAGTGATATTGGTAGTTGTGATGATGATAATGTATAATGGTGATGGTGTTTGGCAAATGTAAGCCAAATAAAGCTTAAGAGAGGAAAATTTTGGTTTTCACCAATTAGAGCCTAAAAATTAAGAAATGGGAAGTCTTGTGTGGAAACCAAGAGGAGGGAAAACCTCGCATTTATAGATAAACCCTATATGGGTTCCGATCCCATGTAGGTGAGGTACAAACTCGATTGGTTCAATCCTCGATCGTGATCGTGTGATCATCCGGAACTTTGGTCGTTAAAAACTTTCATTCGACAGTCCGATCTTCGCAATCCAAGAAGACCCGGACTCATATTGATGTATTCTTTGAATCGGTACGGTCGGATCATGAATTTTTTAGTCCAAAGATTTATCATATTATCCTTGTCCTCGCTGATTGGGCTTTTGAAACTTTGGTTGGCCGTCGTTTCTTGTCTGGTCGTTCGACTGAACTGATTCAAGTCGCAGAATTGTTGTTTTCCCGTGCTTTCCCATATGGCCCATGATCTACTAACCCTTCTTGCGTTCTATAGTTGCATCAGAATCTACTTTTAATGCAGGTGGTAGAGTGTTGGACGAAAATAGGAACAAATTATCGGATATATTGGATTGCATTATGTGCTTGAAATATTGGGAGCATGCACAATACCAAATGCAACAACAGAGGATGACATTGTCCAATATTTTTCAAATTTAGACATCAATAATGAGTAAAGTGTGTCTTCAAAGTTTTTTCAATTTTATTACTTTTTTTATATGATCATACTGACTAAAGCACCAGAGAGGTTTTGGGGTAAATACCCCGCCTAGTATAGGGAATGATACCAGGATCCAGTTCTATCAAAAAATAAGTAAGGTATGCATTTTTTTACAGTAATTTCAATTTGATTATTTATTTTTATAATTATACTAACTTAAGCATCAGAGAGGTTTTGGAGTGAATACCCTGCCTATTATAGGGAATGATACAAGGATGCAATTCCATAAAAAAAAAAAAAGGCACGTATAATATGTTGTTTTTTAAAAATCTATTTTCTTTTTAATAAACTACTTTCTTGGTTTAAAGAATTATTTTTAATAAATCGACTTTTTAAAAACTGTTCTATACAAACTAATTTAGATTCTAATAAACTGTTTTTCTAAAAACTATTTTTAAGTTTTAAGAAACTGTTACTCTATAATAACAAAAAAAAGTTTCTAAAAAACTGTTACGTATTAAAAAAACTGTTGCATAATATAAAACAATTTCATAGAAACTATTTAGATTTTAATGAACTATTTTTTTAACACTGTTTTTCTAAAAACTGTTTATAAGTATAAAAAACTATTATAATAAAAATATGTATTCTACATTAAAAAAAAAGTGTATTGAGAAATCAGTTTTTCCAAAACCTATTTTATATGATGTTTAATAGTTTCATAGAAACTGTTGAGAAAATCGTTTTTCCAAAACTTGTTTTTTTCTAAAAAACCGTTTTAAAGTTTAATAGTTTAAAAAAGTTTTTTTTTCATAACAGTTTAAAAAAAGGGGATTGTTATTGCCACTCCATTATTGAACCAAGGCACTTCATGGTACCACTCTCAGAGCATGTGGTGCTATGTATGCAATGCATGTGTTCACTATAAAATCTGTGGTGGTGTGTTTGGGCGTGCCAGAGTCCACTTAGACTCAAAGAGATTGTGAAAACCTAATCTAACTTCTGACTCAAACGGTTATTATTAAAAGCAATTAATAACAACAATGAGTCTTATCTCTATTCTGATGCAAGTAAACAATTACAAACGAAAAAATGCAAAGAAACAAATGAACACTGAACTTAAAATACCTCCACAAACATTATCTTCATTGATCGAATTGAAAGTCGGTTACAATCACTCAAGAAACAATGAGAACTCGCAATCACTCAAGAATAAAAGCAGTATTGCTTGAGGAAATATTAACAAATCTGCCTGGGTAGAGGTGGCGTATGTGTTAGCAAAACTAAATATTATACAACCTTCCCGATTAATAGACAAAGTTGATAACCATCCACGATAGTGGGTTGTTGTAGCTCCTCATTTCTAGGCATGAACGAGTGACTAGCCCACTCATTATCCCATGATCTCTACTTCTGCCACATTGTAATTTTAGTGGGGACGTAACCACCTTTACTCTAGCTCAACAAAACCCATGTGCACATTTTTTGCCACGCTCAACTGCCCAATAGGTCCTGTAAATATCGCCCTCATTGACCAACTTCTTCTTGCTTTGAGTTGCTTGGCGCTCGTTGGCTGGCATATCTCGGTCTTAATCTTTATGGATATTCCATGAGCGCCCATCGGTCTTTGTGACTGATGTCTTTACTATCCTTGCATATGTTTCCTGATTAATCGGATAAGCCCGAGGTCAACATTGATGAAAACCAACACCATGTTATCTTCTTTAGTCCCTCAGTCACATGAGGTGAGCCTGAGGTCTTATTGGGTTGACCAGTGTCATGATGTCTTCCATCCTGAAACCGATAAGTATATTGCCTGATATTGTCTCTTTGTATGCACTAGAATTGGTCTACACTCTGTTTTAGGCTTTATCCTTGGTCATTTAGCTAGTTATACTCCTGGTGACATCATCAGACCACGTGACCTTCACATGGTTCTGAGAACCCCAAATTAGGGTATAAACAATGACCCCCCATACTTCTTGTCAAACGTCGTTCAATAGTTTAATGAGATGTTTGAATTTCAAATCTACTATTACCGCTGCAAATGACGGCATACTGCTCCACGTGTCACAACCTTGATAGTTCATCTCGTCTCGTTTCAAGGACCGAGGTGTGCCTCTTGGGAACCATTCCAAAGTAATGATGACCCCCTTCTATTGCCTATATAAGGCACCATAACTTGTCGTTTTTCACTTTTCTTTCGCCTTCAAATTTCCTGGAAAATCCCCTTCGTCTTCCACCAGCAAGTTTTCCATGGCTTCTTCTTCTGTAACCTGTGCTTCACAAGCCGCCAGTGCCACTTCTTCTTCTCTGGCTGCCACTACCACTGCACCAGCCACCAAAATCACCAATGTTATGGCCGTTAAAAAGCCCTTGAAGCCACTCCTGGGTTAATAATCCCTCAAGTATTGATTCATATGCACTCTGGTTCTTCAACAATAATTGGTCCTGCTTTTGAATCTTTTCCCCCTCCTTCTCTAGATCCTTAATCTCCTTTAATCAAAGAGGAAAACGAATTACTTTACCGATTGCCCTCCTTTGAATGGGGTCAATAGTATGCCCCTACAAATCCTGGAATTGGCCCATTCCTTCTACATATTGGATTTCTTGGCTAGACTGAGTGGCTGAGGTAAAAAAGGACCTGTGGAGGGCCATTGATATCTATGATGCCATTATGCTTAGCCAGGAGAAATTCTTTCTAGAAAAACCCCTTTTCTTTTGTTCTCTCTTTTTCTGGTCGAACTCGGCCAATGCTTTCTTCTATCTCATAAACCCCTTTTATTTTCTTCTCTCATTTTCTAGTCGACCTCGGCCAATGCTTTTTTCTTTCTCTGTGGCCCCATGAGCCCGACCATTCAAGATGTCTGCTTTCTCACCGATCTTCCTACCCATGGTGAAGAAATCACTCCTAATCTCTGTTCCTCTCTTGAAAGATTGATAAAGGTAAGGGGTCTAGATATATCACCGCCTTCGGCCAGTTTATCCCAGCCTGCATGGGACAAGGCGAAGTTACAGACCAGGAACATATAGCTTTTATGATCTATTGGCTTAACCACCTTATTTTTTACTCAGCTGCCTATGGTGTTACTAAGGAGTACCACCATATTGCCCTCACCTTGGCCTCGAGCCAAAAACTTGCTCTTGTTCCTCTTGTTCTCTCCCATCTCTATCATGGCACCCTTGAACTTATCTTTTCTAATTTTAAAACTTCAGGAGGACCCCTCTGGATTCTCCAATGCTGGCTCCAATCGTACTTCCCTGAGAAGAGCCTGGTCGATAATTTTGACCCCAACACTCTCCCAGAACATTCTTCTGCTCTGCCTTTCATTTTGCTGGTTTCGGCCTGAAAGGTCTTTCCTTTGATCACTTATTTTCTTTCTTATACAAATACATGGTACCCGACTACCCCAACAATTTCTCCCTTTTCACCCTCAGCTTCGATGTCTGAGCTGGCTCCTTCATAGTCCTGGCCAAGCTCTTAAGGCCGAGAGAGATGAACATGAAGCCATCTAGGCCAGCTTCTTAGTTGACTGAGATCTCTTGTACAACCCCATCATCCCCCAATGCAACAATAAATGCAGGGTGGAATATTACAATGCTCCAGTCTTAGCCCAACAATTTGGGCTTGTCCTTTCAGGACCTTTAACCGAGCCATGGCCGGACAATCTCTCTCCGATCCGGCTGAGATTGGGAAATGTGAGTCTAATAATAGGGCTGCTCGGGCAGGCCTGGAGTTTTCTCCATTTCAAGAGCTTCCTTCAACATCCACTGAGTTTGATACTTAGTGGTCCAAAATCATTTTGGGCTTACAAACTAAGCTCGTTTTTTCTGTATTTAACCGCGTTTCTCCTCCCATCTCTGAAAAATCTTCTCATTCTACTAACCCTTTTGTGGCTCAGGTTGCAGGTCAGAAGAGGAAGGCCCCAACACCCAAAGGTAATTTTGCTTACCATAAAGTCATTGCATTTGAGAAGTTTTTTAAATCCAAATTCGACCCCAAAGTGTCCGAGGTCATGTAGTCCGATATGAGATGGCATATAAAAGTGCTTGAGCAAGAACATAAGGAGAAGGCGATGAGGGCATACAAAAAGTACTTGCGAATGGCTGACTACTTGGCCATAATCCCTTACGAATAGTTCCTCAAGCCTTTAAAATGTCGGGCTCTCCATTTCCTAAGGCCGATATTACCATTGCCATCTAGATGGTAAACAAGCAAGTGCCCTCGACGAAGAAGCCATGGAAGAGAGTCACTTATACCAGGCTGTATCACTTGGGAATGGTCGACCACTCATTGAAAATCTGGGTTGTAGAAACTGGAAAACCAGTTTTAGGTATTTTCTTTTATGTTTTCTTATGCTTTCCAGTTCTCTGTCTGATTTCTACCTTTTATTCTTGTTTAGAGGCTCTTCTAAGGGAAGGAGGAGAGGGCCCTCTCGGCGTAACCGATGTAGAATCAAATAAATATGTCCCTCTATCCACTCGCCAACGCTGAAACCTAACCAAGGCCACCCTCAAGTCAGGCAAGGTACAGATCCTCACCTAAGCTTCTGTTTCTTTTTATCATTGAGTGAGACTGACCTCTGTTTTACTTGATTACAGGAGACCAGTGGCCTTGCCTCCAAGAAGACGGGGCAAGCTCTGATGAAGCCCCCAGCCTCTCGGGCTAAGATGCCACCCCCAACCAAATCACCTCTTCGGCCTCCTGCCCAAGCCACCTTGCACACAACTCCCACTGAGGCTACTCTACCAATGACCTATAGTCAACTGGTAGCCGAGCTACAAAGGATGATGGGACTCGACGAGGCTCGACAAGCTGTATTGAGGGTACAGCCAATATTATGACGTCCAACACAAACAACACAACTACCAGTGATACCTAGAAGACTACTGGGGATGAAAGGCCGCTTGAATCTGACCACAATGATCCCATAGAGGTTAGCGATCCTGGGACTCCCTATGATGCAGAATTTCTGACCGAGAAGGAAGTTACCAATCGGCCTCCTTCTATAGGTTGCTCTCATATGGAGACGTCAGCCTCTCCTCTGACACAAGCGTAGGAACATTATGTTCCACCACAATCGCCGACAATCTCTTCCACCAATTCCCTTACTGTTCTTTTGCCTCTTTCGTTGTTGACCTTTAGGTAATTTTACCATAGCCTTTATGTAGACTGACGTTCACTTGCAGGTTTCCAGCTCTGTTTCAATACCTGAATTCAGTTCGGTATCATCCATCGAGGCCTTCTTCACCCTTCTAAACCCTGAATAGCTTCTTCAAGTCAAACCAATGGCGATATAGACCAGTGTGGCTCCTTCTTAAGTTGAATATCAATGAGCCGAGGAGTGGTTCAGGACCATGGTCCAATGCAAGCTCTCTCAACTTTCAGACTTCAAGTAGTTCCATTTAGCAATGGGTCTCTTGCTTTCTTGTTTGGACATAACTGAAGAAATGAAGGTTCACCTTAGGGAACTTCAAGTGAGGTTGCCTGACTATCTAAACTGACATCGGGCCACCACCAAGCTTGTATATGAAATTGAAGAAAAATCAAGGGTGCGCAAAGCCCAAGTTAATAATCTTGGGACTTACAGGAAGTAGTTTAAATCTTCCAAAGTTATTAAGGAATGCCTTATTCAGGAGAAGTCAAGGCTTGAGACCGAATTATCCAAGATCCAAGCCGAGCTGCAAAATACCGATGCTGGCCTTGCGCTTTTAGAAGAGGCCATCCTCAAAGTTATTCGGGATGCTAAGGAACACCTAGAGGCCTTGGTCAAGATGGCGATTGCTGCGAGCAGTGGGAGGCCGACAAATTGAACACTAAAAGGGTGCTTGAGTATTTGGACCAGGCATGGGAAGAGTTGAGGCTGAAATTTGCTAAGAAGTAGATTAATAATTTGATTTTTTTTTTGTAAATCGGCCAACTCTCAAAGCACGATCTTATTGTACATTTTCATCAATCAATGAACAATATTTTGTACAACTCTCATAATTTTCCATAAAGAGGGCACATGTTGTTTTAAATATTTCCCATTTATCGGTCTTGTAGCATTTTCCCATCTAAGTCCATTAACCGATAGGCTCTCCCCATAATGACTAAAATTACTTGGAATAGTCCTTCCATTTAGCTGACCATTTCCCATATTGACTATCTTTCTTACCTAGAGGAAGAACCGCTTTCCAAACTAGGTCCCCTTCACCAAAACATTTGTGCTTGACCCTTTTGTTGTATGCCTGAGTGACTTTGTTTTTTTGGAACTTAATACAATCTAGAGCTTTGAGGCAGACATCATCCAGTTCTTCCAACTCGGCCAACATTGTCTCGATGTACTCTGCAGACTCGAGACCAAGTTAGAATGCTCATCTTGTCGACTGGACCGTAACTTCCATAGGTAACATGGCATCGTGCCCATAAGTTAACATGAACAGGGTCATATTAGTGGCCGATCTCTTCGAAGTCTGATATGCTCATAATGCTTCAGATAACATATCCTGCCATACCCTAGGATTGTCTTCTACTATCTTTTCCACAATTTCTTTAATTATCTTATTCAAAGACTCGGCCTATCCATTTCCTTGAGCAAAATACAGAGTAGAATTAAGGATTGTGATACCTCAGCTTTTAGCAAATACCTTAACCTCATCCCCCGTAAAGACCGATCCTTGATCTGCTATGATTGTTTCTGGAAGCCGAAATCGGTGAATTATATGCTCGTTAATGAACTTGATCACATAGGCTTGATTGACCGATTTTACAGGCACAACTTCCACCCATTTAGTGAAATAATCAGTGGCCACCACGATGAAATAGTGCTGGTCCGATGATGGTAGGAATAATTTGCCTATTAAATCCATGGCCCCAGCCCCGGAACTGGGCCATGTTTTTGACAAGCCTGGCACCCTTTAGCATAGTCGATGCAGTCTTTTAACATGCTTGGCCAATAGTAATTGTACCTTCTGAGGAGCCATTTCATTTTAGCACCTGCCTGGTGTGTACATATGCCTTCATGTACTTTGGCCATTACCTTCATAGCCTTGAGTTTATCAATGTACCTAAGCAAGACTTCATCTTTCAAACTCTTCTTAAACAATTCTCTATCTAGCAGCACATAATTTACCAACAATAATTTTTTCTTTCTCTCAGCTTGTCTGCTTGGGCAGATAAGACATCTAATTATCGGCATCCTCTAATCTTGGTTGTCAAAGATCACCAAGAAAGCTTCAGTTGCCATCTCTCGTTACTTAACCGATGATAGTGCTCTTCTCTGGACCATTATTAGCTTCTCTTTGTCGGTAATTTCTAACTTGCTACCGGATGCAATTTGTGCTAAATTATTAGCCTTAGAGTTATATGCCTGAGCAACGTGGTAGCCTCGAACACCATCAAATTCCTGTAGTAATTCCAAAGCTATTGAATTGAATGGCAGCAATTCCCAACTTTTGTACCAAAACTTGCCACTGAGCAGACTTATAACTAGATTTGAATCACTGATAATGTGGATAGAAGAAACATTCATTTTGGCCATAACTTCAATACCGATATCAAGGCTTCATACTCTTCCTGATTACTAGAGCATTTGAATTCTAGCTTAAAAGAAAGTATAGTCTTCCTCTGTATTGGGGATACAATGACTATCCTCGCTCCTGCCCCATCGGCATTTCTCGACCCATCGAAAATTAATGTCCATGGAATCAAAGATATGGCCGATAGTAGATCATCAATTATCCGATATTTCAGGGCCAATATCTATTCAATGATGATCGGCCAAGAAATTAGCTAGGGCTTGCCCTTTTACCGATCTCTGTGGGATGAACTAAAATGTGAATTCCATCACTAATAGAGTCTACTTGACAATGTGTCTATGCAATATCAACCCTGACAACATGTATTTAATCACATCAGTTTGACAAATTAAATAAACCAACACAAGAAGCATGTATACTCTTAAATTTTGTGAAGCAAAGTACAAAGCTAGGCACAATTTCTCTATCGACATATATCTACGCTGACAGGAGTTAGCACTCTACTTAGTTAATACACTGCTTGCTCCTTTCCCCACTCATTATCCTGTGCTAGCATGCATGCTACAGATTCTTCAGAGGCTGATAGATACAACTTCAGTGGCTTTTCTTTTCTCAGGGACATGATCATGGGTAGTGATGATAAATATTGCTTGATAGCCTCGAAAGCTTCTTGGTGCTGAGTCTCCCATTTGAATTCTTCCTCGGCCCTGAGTTTGAGCAATGGACACCAAATATATGTTTGTCCAGCATAGTTAGAGATGAATCTCCGTAGGAAGTTGAATTCCCTGAGAAATATTTGAAGTTCCTTTTTGCTTCTTGGGGGTTGGTCTGACTGGATTGAATGGAATTTATTTTTGTCTATCTTAATGCCCCTTTGATGCACCAAGAATCTAAGGAAATTCCTTGTTGTTACCCCAAAAGCACACTTTAAGGGGTCATCTTCAATCCATGGGCTCTTATTCTTTCGAATGACTTCCTTAAATCGACCAATTGTTTCTTGTGTGTGGACGATTTTACCACTATGTCATCTATGTAATCCTTTATGATCTTTCCTATCATGTCATGGAAAAATAGCATTCATGACTCGCTGATACGTAGTTCTGGCATTTTTTTAACCCGAATGGCATTACTACCCATTCGAAAGTTCCAATAGCTCCCGGGCATCTAAACGCAGTTTTAGGGATGTTGTCTTCAGTTAGATAGATCTGGTTATAGCCCAAGTTTTGGTGTTTGGCCGCAACATCAATTAACTGATCAGCCATTGGTATTGGATACTTATCCTTTAGGGTTGTCATATTTAGATTTCTCAAATCTATATACACTCGTAACTTGCCGTTCTTCTTTACTACTGGCATAATGTTGGAGATCCAATCAATGTACCTGACCAATCTTATAAAGTCGGCCTTCAACAGTCGCTCGATTTCTTCCTTAACTTTTCGAACGACCTCTGGGGACATTCTTCTGGGTAACTACTTGAACGGCTTGAATCCTTCCTTGATTGATAGGCGGTGTTTCGTAAGATCCCTTGCCAGTCAAGGCACTTCATGGTAATCATAAGCAAAGCAACCCTTGAATTCTTTAAGGAGATAAATCAATGATGCCTGGAAGTAGGGCTCGAGTAACTTGTTTACAAAAGTGGACCTATGCTCCTTAAGGTCATCCATCTTGGCAAGAGCCGATGCCAATTCCTCTATGTTTATGTAGTCTTCCAGGATTTCTTCTTGATCATCTTCCATGACGTCGGCCGAGTTGGCCGATGACATCTGTACTTTTTTATCTGCCATAAAAGCTTGCATTTTAGCTAGACTAGCCTTCACGGCCAGTGGCCTTCTAAGCTTCCCTGAAGATGGGTTCTGGTCTATTGGGAATACTGATTTTTTCATTGTCATCGATCGGCGTAATCACGATTAATGCCCGATTGAGTTGCCTATACATTTGAATCAACTGATTCTTCTGTTCCTTCACCATGGTGGCTGATTTAGGCCTACCATTCTTATCTGTTCTAATAAATTTGATTGGGCCAATATCATCCTCGTACAATACGGCCTCAGAGTAATGAACTCTTATGACAAAGGGCTTGTGATTAGCCTAGACTACATCTACCTCATCACCATTCCAAAAGATCAAGAATTGGTGCAAGGTTGATGGGATACACCAACTGATATGGATCCAATCCCGGCCGATCAAAGCATTATATGATGCTCCAGAGTCCATCACGAAAAAGAAGTCCATGGTGGTCTTATTTCCCACAATGATCTCCATTGGGAAAATCCCTTTTATCTTTGCTGTTGCTCCTGTAAATCCACACACCGTGAGTTCAGTGGGGATCAGCTCGTTCTCATCACGCTACAGTTTTATCAACATGATCGACGGTAAGATATTCACCACAACTCCACTATTGATCAACACCCTTGAGTATGGCACTCCATCAATGGCCGCGTTGATGTATAACGGTTTCAAGTGTTGTGACATTCCTTCTGCGGGTTTCTCAAAGATGACTTTAGCAGGCTTTTTTCTTGCTTCATCTTCGATCTTAGGCCTGATTACTGAAACCCTCAGTCTTTCTACTTTTACATTGACCTTGACAAATACCAGCATCGATGGACAATTCTGATCCTCGTGCACGTCACCAGCCATTTGACTTTCCTGGTCAGGCCTTGCCCAAAGGACATTGGCAGCGTGTAGACCATATTCACCAAGAATTCTTTTGGAATGCTTCCAAACTAGATGTATTTGTCCAGTGGCTTTCCATAATCTAAATCGAGATCGGCTATCTCCAAGTCTAAATCATTTATTTTAGGAACTGATGGAGTTTCAAACTTTCTTAGTTCATTGCCAACGCTTTCAATCTCGATCTTCTCTTTTCCCTTCTGACTTAGAATCACCCTTGGTACGATGTCTTCACCTTCTCATTCCTTCAATTGGCCCATTTTTTCTCCAAATGATATTTACCTTCCTAATCTCGAGTAGATTATCTCAACCTTTGCATTCTTCTTTTTTATATCTTAGTGAAGTAGGCTTGCTTTAGAAACATAGGGTGGTCTAATCTTCTCCAACAGTTTGCTTCTACCTGAGGAGGAACAACCATTGTTTAAGACCGATCGCGATGTTGGTACTTCTCCCTCCTTATGTCTCCTCTCTCCTGCCTTAGTTCTTTGTAATGATACTCATGTCTCTGGAGCTCGGGCTTCTTTTGTGACTCCTGACTGGGATAAGTGAGACGACTTTGAATTAGCCTCTTTAGGCTTGAAGACCGATAAGCCTTTTCTTTCTTTAGTGCAGATTGAGTGTTTATTTTGGCCTTACACTTAGGGTATAACCCTTGCTCGATCAACTCGACCATCCATTGTAGCGTTGGAATCCTACAGGTATCTATCTTGGCCTTGTCCGATGTAACTTTAGAGGTTAGTTTTTCCTTTGACTCCTGTCTGTTCTCTCTCGAGGTCATTTCAGCAACCCCAAAGTCGATCTTTTTTCTTGGCCTATGTAGGGTTATAAAGATAGGTGATACCTGTTTGTACCCACCACTGCAAGAAATGGATTGCTGTCAACCCCATGACCTCTCTGTCTTTTTTTGCGAACTTCAAGTTTCCCTTATCGATCATATCCTGCAAAACATTCCAAAATACATGATAATTGTTAGTGCTATGGTACCAAGAGTTATGCCATTTGCAATACTTCTTCCCTTTCAGCTCATTAGCCGAAGGTAAATTGACATTATGTGGCAGCCGAATTTACCTATCAGCCATCATAAAGTCGAAGATTTGATCAGCCATTGCAATATTAAATAGCATTATTCGCCAATTTTGAAAGGTTATTTCTTAACTGACGATAGTTGTGCCTCAGTTGTTTTTGCAGTGACTGGCACATATATGGCTATTTTGATACAATCTTGGTCGCGTTAACTTTGGTGTTAATTTTGTACTTGGCCGTGTGTATATCATAATTGGGATCCTTATAGTAAGTTCCCTTTGAGGAATTTTTTCTCTCTTGTTCTTCTTCTAGCATACGTTCATATTGGGCTGTTCGAGTTACCAGCTCGAATAGGTCGCGAAAGTCCATTCCTTCGAACTTCTTTCTTAGCTAAAAGGTAAGTCCTCCTAATGCGATGTTGATAAATTCTTCTTCGGGCAATATGATCTTACAGCGGTGCTTAGCCCGTTTAAATCTGGCGATATATGCTTCGGCTGATTCACTTGGAAGCTGTTATAGCCTGGTCAAATCGGCCATAGATACTTCGGGTTCAGTCCAATAAAATTGGGCATGGAAAGCTTCTTCCATCTGATTCCATGTATGGAATGAATTTGGGAGAAGATTTATGTACCAATTGAAAGCTACCCCAGTCAGAGAATTGGGGAACAATTTTAGTAACATATCCCCTCGGTGGTTTACTTCCCCACTTTGGAGCAGGAAGCGATCGATATGCTCCACAGTCGATTGGTTAGTTTCACTAGAAAATGTAGTGAAGTCGGGAACCTTATATCCCCTCAGAAGAGGAGTTTTCTCAATTACGTCACTATGTGGCCTCCTGTATGCGGGACGTGGTGTCCTACAAGGTAGGCCACTGAAGTCTTGGTGGATGACTTTGGCAATCTGCTCCCGATCAACCCTCATTGGTTAAGCAGGGGCACCCCCTCTCAAAATGCCCTGGGATCAGTCTTTTATTCCCCGAGGGCTCATCATCAATTTTTTCAATGTTTTCGAACAACGGTTTAATTTTTTCCCACTATTGGTCCAAAACTTGCCCGTTTTGGCCGAGCACTCGCTCCTTGATGGTGATGCCCGCCCAGGCCGAAACCTGTGGTAAGTGCATATTCTTTCCTAAAACCTCTTTACCATTCCTCTTCGGAGGGGTAACGTATTTTTTAGTTTGGGAGGAAGAAGGGATGTTATGGCTTGCCCCCAACCCAACCTGAGATAACAAGGTTGGTGGTATCGTTGGCTATGAAAGACCACTTGTTTGGTTGTACTTTTATTCCTTTATTTCACAGAAAACCTCACTCACTTGGGTAAAAGTCTGATCTTGCCTAATGGACATCTTAGCAAAGCGTTGGTTAAAGTGTTCTAGTATGCTATTACCCATGTTAGACAAGTCCGCCTAACTGGCTACCAAACTGTCTGGGGATTCTACGTCTCCGGTAGGCTCACATGAGCCCACCTCTTGGGACGGGGTCCTGGATTTTGTTCTTTTTCCAGCCATTTGACATGGTCCCACCGCGCGTGCCAAAAATTGTTCACAGTAAAATTCTGTGGTAGTGTGTTTGGGCGTGCCAGAGTCCACTTGGACTCAAATAGATTGTGAAAACCTTATCTAACTTCTAACTCAAACGGTTATTATTAAAAGAAATTAATAACAACAATGGGTCTTACTCTACTCTGATGCAAGTAATTAATTGATACACCCAAAATTGGCTCTATCTTATGACCGAGCGGTTTAAATCAACAGCTAGTCCATGCCCCGGGCAAATCATGCACAACTCCTCAGAAGCATCAGCCCGAGCGGTTGTGTTTACTCATCATCCTGAGCGGTTCATCACAACCCGGCCAGCAGGTCGGGAAAATTGCACATGCACATCCCGCCGTGGGAACAGCATATCCGGGCCCACAGGCATGATCCCAAGCATTACGGGCAGTTTCCTACTCAAACTAGAAGACTAATGGAATGTGCACACTATTTCCTAATCCAATTAGGAAATCCCCATAATTAATGCCAATCTATATCAATAGGATTATATTTCCTTATCCATGTATGAGTAGGTCTCTTACATTTATAAAAGAGATCTCTCACCCCCCATTGAAGGGACCGCCAACTCTGTAGTCTACACAGCACCTCTATAAAATTCACCATTATATGCATACACCCGGTCGGTATTACTGGTAGTGCCGCCCCTAATTGTTGGCTCACCAGGCCCGCTGGTGATCTGCTAGTGAACGTGCTCAGACACACCCGTGGACGTAGGTACCTTCATTAATAGGGCCAAACCACATACAAAAAATAGTCTCCCACTCTCTCTCTCTCTTTAAATTACTTTACTTTACTCTTCCCAAATTTTGACATCATCAGTTTGGTGCCGTCTGTGGGAAACGACAAGTCTTCTCATCAACAAATTTCTCAACTGATCGTCATGCCACCGAAGAAGAGTAATAAGGCTGACCAGCAGTCCGACCGGGATGTTCCTCCGGCCCCGGCAACGGCTGCGGCAGTCATGACATCTGATCAAATCACTGCAACCCTCACACAACTCTTGGAGGGCCAGCGTCAAATCCAGCAACAGATCGAAGCCCTGCTAGCCCAGCAAAGCAATCCTCCAATGGCCGGGAAATGACCCGGGAACGTTGCGTACGGTCGGGAACCGATCTTGACCAGACAACGGGCCCGAGCCAATCCGTCCCGTGTTGAGGATGCCAGAGACATCAACAGTGGGCGCGCTGCCCGAGAGGAAAAGCAGGAGAATATGGCCCGGGAATCAGTCCAGGGTCACTCGGTCAAGAGCCGAGTTGTCCCTAGGCGAACGGTTACCCGGAGTCATAGCCGAGCCCGATCCCAGAGGACAGCACCCCGCCATGAAGAAGCCTCTTCCACCAACCTGACCAGTTCCTCAGATACCGGTCGGGAAGGAGTGGAGCTTCGAATCCAGGACTTGCAGAAGCAGATCGACGGAGTGGCCAAAAAGCTTGGTCAAAACCGTGTTTCGAATCAAGCCAATACCGAGACAGAGTCACCGTTCTCCAGCCAGATCACGAGATTCGCCATCCCGCAGAAATTCAAGCAGCCTCACCTAGATCCCTACAAACGGCTCGGGAAGCCCGGTTGACCATGTCCAAACCTATAAGGCTCAGATGGCCCTAGCCACCAACTCCGATGAATTACACTGCCTAGCCTTCTCCAGCACTTTGAAAGGCCCGTCCATACAGTGGTTCTACTCCTTGGAGCCCCGATCGGTCTGCAGTTTCAAACAACTCAACAAGCAATTCATCAACCAGTTCGCCGGTATGCATGAGCAGCCAAAGCCAGACATGCAGCTACTGACGGTCAGACAACGAAATAATGAGTCCCTCAAGGCGTTCACCGACTGGTTCAACCAACAGAAGCTTCAAATCCGCAATTTGGATGAGACAATTGCCATCATAGCCTTCTACTCGGGAGTTCAACACACCAAGTGCGCCGCGTCGTTCCACAGAAATCGACCGGCAACCTTGGTCGAACTCACAGAGAGGGTTGGAAAATACATTGACACTGATGAATTTCTAAAGATCAAAGACCCCGAGCAAGAAAGCAACGAGTCTTCCAGAAGCAAGCGAAAGTGAGATCAACCCAGGAGTTCTGACAGCTCCTCCAGCTCACAACAGGCAGAGTCCGGCAGCCCCGACCCGACCTCCAGTTCACAGTGGTATGAGTCCGGCCGCCCTGACACAACCTCCAGTTCATATCGGTCAGGATCAAGCAGTTCCGACTTTGCCTCTTGTCTTCATCGGTCTAGATGAGCCCAACTGCAGTGGTACTTGCATGATCACCACATGAGGCTCCGCCGATTGTGAGAGAGCCCTTCCAAAGACCTCAGGCCTAACCCCGAGGCATCTCAAAAGACCTCGGGCCTAACCCCGAGGCATCTAAAAAAGATCTCGGGCTCCAAACCCAGGCACTCAAAAGACCTCGGGCTCTGAACCCAGGCACTAAAGACCTTGGGGCCACGCCCAAGGTACCGGCTTTGCTTAGGTCCAACCGACGATGGGGGCAAACCCTCTAGGTGGCCGACGATGGCAAGCTTCAAAAGACCCTACAACCACCACACGTCGGTTACCTACAGGTCATAGCCTCTGTAAGACCTTCATCTTAGCGAAAGCTTGGGGGGCAAGATGGCGTAGTGAACTAAACAGGTAATCACACCGGGTATTTACAGGCCTCGTGGATAACCAAGTCAAAATCTTGGACAACCCGAGCACCTATAGTACTCAGAGGCATTAACTCCACTTAGGTCCAGACCGACGATAGAGGTGACTAAAATCTCTTAGGTTGACCGACGATAGAGGAGCAAAAGGACCCTAAAGCAACGTGATTTAGGTCGGCTCTACCAACATGGTCAAGCTCTTCTCCCAACAGTCTTGACGAAGGCTGGCCGGGCGAAAGACAACCATCCTGGGGAGTTAACATAAAAAAAAGACCCTAAAGCAATATGCTTTAGGTCGGCTTTTCCAACATGGTAAAATCCTTCTACCCACGGCCTTGACGAAGGTTTACGGGCAGAAGATAACCATCCTGGGAGCTAACTCAAGCAAAAAAGACTCCGAAGTAGGCCGAGTCTCAACTCTCGGTCACTTCTCGAGCACTCAAAGTCTCCGAATTAGGCCGGGTCTCAACTCCCGGTCAGTTCCCGAGCACTTAACGTCCCGAGCTAGGCTTGGTCTCAACTCTCAGCTAGTTCCCGAGGACTCACCAGGCTCAGAAGTCCCGAGGCAGCTTCCACGAGCACTCAGACAGCGGCAAGTAACATCAAACTGATTTCCAAACTTGCCCCGATATAGCATCTGGCCAATCTTGGAAATGGGGGGCAGCTGATACACCCAAAATTGACTCTATCTTATGACTGAGCGGTTCAAATCAGCAGCTAGTCCATGCCCCGGGCAAATCATGCACAACTCCTCAGAAGCATCAGCCCGAGCGGTTGTGTTTACTCATCATCCCGAGCGGTTCATCATGACCCGGCCAGCAGGTCGGGAAAACCGCACATGCACATCCCGCCGTGGGAACAGCACATCCGGGCCCACAGGCATGATCCCAAGCATTACGGGCAGTTTTCTACTCAAACTAGAAGACTAATGGAATATGCACACTATTTCCTAATCCAATTAGGAAATCCCCATAATTAATGCCAATCTATATCAATAGGATTATACTTCCTTATCCATGTATGAGTAGGTCTCTTACATCTATAAAAGAGACCTCTCACCCCCCATTGAAGGGACCGCCAACTCTGTAGTCTACACAGCACCTCTATAAAATTCACCATTATATGCATACACCCGGTCGGTATTACTAGTAGTGCCGCCCTTAATTGTTGGCTCACCAGGCCCGCCGGTGATCTGCTAGTGAACGTGCTCAGACACACCCATGGACGTAGGTACCTTCATTAATAGGGCCGAACCACATACAAAAAATAGTCTCTCACTCTCTCTCTCTCTCTCTTTAAATTGCTTTACTTTACTCTTCCCAAATTTTGACATCATCAGTAATTATAAACGAAAAAATGAAAAGAAACAAACGAACACTGAACTTAAAATACTACCACATCATCTTCATTGATCGAATTGAATGTCAGTTATAATCACTCAAGAAACAATGAAAACTCGCAATCACTCAAGAAATAAGAGAACTCGCAATCACTTAGGAATAAAAGCAGTATTGCTTGAGAAAATATAAACAAATATGCTTGGGGCAGAGGTGGTGTATGTGTTAGCAAAATTAAATGTGATACAACCTTCCTTATTTATAGACAAAGTAGATAACCACCCACGATAGTGGGGTTGTGGCTCCAAATTTCTAGGCATGAACGAGTGACTGCCCCACTCATTATCCCATGATCTATCCTATGATCTCTACTTCTGCCACGTTGTAATTTTAGTAGGGATGTATCCACCTTTACTCCAGCTCAACAAAACCCACACGCATGTTTTTAGCCATGCTCAACTGCCCAGTAGGTCTTGTAAATATCACCCTCATTGATTGACTTCTTCTTACTCTGAGCTGCTTGGCTCTCGTTGGCTGGCATATCTCAGTCTTAATCATTATGGATATTCGATGAGTGCCCATCGGTCTTTGTGACTGGTGTCTTTACTATCCTTGCACGTATTTCTTGATTAATAAGACAAGCCTGATGTCAGCATTGTTGAAAACCAACATCGTGTTGTCCTCTTTAGTCCCTCGATTACATGAGGTGAGCCCAGGTCTTGTTGGGTTGACTAGTGTTATGATGTCTTCTATCCTGAAATCGATAAGTACATTACCTAATATTGTCTCTTTGTATGCACTGGAATTAGTCTACACTCTATTTTAGGCTTCATCCTTGGTCATTTAGCTAGCTGTATCCCTGGTGACATTGTTGGGATTGTGCCCTCAAACCATTACTTATGTATGAAACATTGGCATTTTAATATATGGATATCAGCTTTACATTTCATTGTGTAAGTTTATTTCATGAGATGATTGTTAATCCTTAAGTATCATAGTGAGTAATTCATGTATGTATGAGATATATACAAGTGAGATACGAATTACTATTCTTTGATACTTAGAATTTATCACAGTGGATGATGAAACTGGATATCTCATCAGGTTTACATTGTAGTATGAATAACTACCATTGGATGGAGTGATGAATCTCAATCACTAAAGTACAACTCCTAGTTAATATGCTAGTGCTTAAGTGCATTGACGGACCTGAGCTTTTCTATTGACACTTAAGGCTGTTAATAGTCGATAGGAACTCATAACTATATATAAGTACGTGTTCTCAATCTTGAGACGATTATGAACATAGATTATGGATATACTACTTTGACTTACCAATCAACGAGGTCTTAAAGATCAACACTTGGGTATCTTGGGTATGTCATGTTCATAGGATTGTGAACATATATTGTCAAGATAAAATCTACCCTCTGATAAAGAGTAAGCATTCCCTCAAGAAAGTCACCAAGTTGGTTATTGAGAACTGCAGTCTTGTTGATAAGTAGTTGTCAATATGTTTAGTAATCATGAGAGGTGAATATGACTCAAGGAATATAAAAAGTTTTCATGATTCAGGTTGATAGTAATAGTTTATCCGACTACCTAAATATGATTACGAATGCTGATGATAGAGGAACATTAGTACACCATACAAGTCTAGTTATCGCTTCGGATTTTTTCTTTTGTGTTGGAGTTCAGTTATCGTTTTATAATGGAGTAAATGTTAACTGATTAGTTAGTTAATTTGCTGACCAAAGAGTTTGGTCATGGGAATTGATAACTAATCTGAGCCAATAATAAAGAAGGTAGCATGTCCAACTCTTAGCTCTAAAGGATGTAAGAAGACAAGAGAGAAGGAGACCAATCGATTGGAAGCAATCGATTCCAATCGATTGGCATGGCAATCGATTGCTATTTGGGCAATCAATTGGGATGGAAATCTCTTGCCACCTTTGGCAATCAATTGGACTTAAGGTCGGTGGAAATACTTATGAATAGGAGACCTACGTGCAGAATTATTTTACTCGTCACTTTTGAAGCCCTAGGTCTCCAGAATCAGTTTTACAGTATTCCCTTTGACTTTTCTATCTCTAGTTGAACTCCCACAAGTTCTAGTCTTTGTGCGTGCATCCAACAAAGACATAGGAGTGAAGATCATCTAGAGGAAGCTGTTGTTTTCGTAGTGTAGAAGAACTAATTCAAGTTTTGCTGATTTCTGAATTGGGTTCAAGACCGATTGGTATCCTTCTTCTCTACATGATACTAGATTCACATGACTAGTAGATTCTAATTCATTAAGTTTTTGAAACTTACTTTTCTGTTGCGCAAATCAATTTTTTCGTAATCTATTTTCTTCAATTGGTATCAGAGCCTCACTCAAACGAATCTAGTATCGTGTTTTGGACGTCTAGATGTGATTGCATATGTATTTTAGTCGTTTTATAAAACTTTAATTACAGAAACATGTTTTTATGAATGTTTTGTTCATAAAAACAGATCTATAAAATTTTGGATAAAAAAGGTGCTAATCGATTGCCTTCTGTTGGCAATCGATTAGGATCCGAGGCAATCGATTGGGACTTTTACCAATCGATTGCCATAGACCTGGTTATGGCAATTGATTGCTATTTTTTGAAATCGATTGGCATTCATCTGGGGGATTCAATCGATTGGTGTATAGATCCAATCAATTGCCACTGTTTTAATCTAGAATGTGCTCTCTGAAATTTTATAAATCTAACAATGTTTTTAATAAATAGTTTCTAAAATTTTTAAATTTTCCTTATTGTTTTCATCCAATTGATTGGCGTTCATACCCAATCAATTGGGATGGCAATAGATTGCCACTTTGGGCAATTGATTGGGTCCAACAGAGAATGTGGTTTACTATTTTATGAGACTAAAATGTTCATGAATCCAGTTTATGATATATGCATGTCATCTAGGACTTCTAGTTGTTCTTGTTATATATATATGCGTGGTTGTGTGTAAAACTAACTCTTTGCAGCAAGATTAGTCTGCTGTCTCCCATGGCACAAGATCAAATATTAAGTTTTGTATTTATTGTTTGTGATTGGTGATTGTTTTTAATTATTGGCTTGGTTTTAAGGCATGTGTAGAGGGCACTGTGACTTCATTCCTACGAATAGGAAAGTCGCTCCAGTTTCCCTAGCCTATTTATTTTATTGTTGTTTCTATTTCTAGATAAATCATAAGCTTCGAAAGAAGCATAGCACCAATGTAATAGAATTAGAAAATTCGTGAAGATGGAAGAGCAAGCCGTTGTCCATGAAAATGGAGCTGTGGGCGATCAAACCAAGAAGGAGGTTTTATAGAGATAGAGCCATGGGAGATAGGGGCATATGAATGCTTTGATTTCAATTTTAGTTTTTTTGTTTTTATATGCTTGTTTGTGATTGGAATTTTAATATTGTTACTACATGCATGATAAAAACAAGTTTTCTAAAATAAAATTCAAAAATCGTCTTCGACACATTAATAAACATTGGATGTTTATGGATAATGTGAAGTGACAATTTTTTTCTAAAAGCAAAATCCTTAATCAATAGATCTAGTGGGAGAGGGACTTTTTATTATAACTCCCACGATCTTCCATTAATGGTACACTGTAAGATGAGTAGTGCATTCTGTGTCCCCTCGCCAGGGGTGATCATTCCATATGGAGGGTACACTACTCATTGGTTACTAGATGTGAACTTCCTAAGGATAGGATCAATCAGACATATTAGAGGGTGACCATCACACGGAGGCACTACTTAAGGCGGTTGTGATTGGATCCTAATTAATGGTTCACACTAGCTAAGCTATGGATAAGGGATCCCACACGGGGCATTATTCAGAAACTTAGAGATCAAATAGATTCGGGAGTCATAACTTGTTTTGCAAAAGTTGCATAGCTGACAAGTCTTGATTAATTGAAAGATCGAGTATTGACTGCCACACGGAGGCTTTGCTCTTTTGTTTTGATATTCCGCGCGACTTTGTTTTAAAATAAGAGTTTTAAGGATTCTTTTATTCCAAACTGTCAAATGCTGATATCCATATTTATTTTGTCTGTTTGATTTTACAGTAATCATAATTTCTGGATCTGCATTTAGTCCACTTGCCACTATGCCGACTTAAAACAAGTTAACTGGAAATAACTACACAAAATGGAAATGTAAACTTGACATCGTTGTAACTGTAGAGGATTACATATATGTCCTCACCACCCCATGCTCGAAGAACCCGTTGCAAATGCTTCGACTGCTACTTGACGCGAGTTTGATAAATGGAAGAAATTGAATGGAATGGCCTGTTGCTACATTTTGGCCTCTATGGCTAGTGTGTTGCAACACCAATTCCAATCAAATGATTTCGCTAGTGCCATTATCAAGAGCCTCAAAGAGATATTTGGGGAGCATGGAAGACCTGCCAGACAGGTTTCCATGCAGAAGATAATGAGTGAGAAGATGTGAGAAGGGACTCTAGTCAAAGAACATGTTTTGAAAATAATTGGTTATTTGAACTAACTGGAGACCCTGAGTACAAACATCGATGCACAAACCCAAGTTGATATGATCCTCAATTCGCTGTCATCGTCATTCGCTCAATTTAAACTTCACTATAGCATGAATGGAATGAATTTCTCATTAAGTGAATTAATGAATTCTTTACTGGCAGCGGAAGGGGTGATCAAGCCTGGGGTCAACGTTTTGAACATTGAGAAAAGCTCTTTGTCATATCCCAACCCGCTTCGGCGGATTAGGACACATGTAACAAGACCATTTGCACCCAAAATACATTAGTCAGTAATAACCATGTTAGTTATTAAGAAGGACCATGACTTAAACTAGCGGAAAAGACCTTACCGTGGCAAAATAGCCCCAAGGGCAAAATAGTCTTTTATAAAAGTTTGTAAAATTTTATACCAAAATATAGGTCTTTGAGTCCCGGTTCCAACGCAAAAAACAGCGCGCGAATCCGATTTTTCTAGAAAGAGTTATGCACGTTTCCGTAAAAGGCAACGTGCTGTGAAAAGCCTAGGCGGATCGATCCGCCCTTAGCCCCGATCGATTCATACTGCAGTTTTTCAGCAGTATGTCCCTCAAAAAGGGCCGGATCGATCCTCCCTTTAATCCGGATTGATCCAAGCTCTGCAGAACAGGTTTTTGCTGCTAAAAACTCTGTCAAAACATGTCCAATTCATATCCAAATCAAACCAAACTTCATAGAATATTAGGAAACTATTTCAAATCCAGTTCTAAACATTCTTAAGCATCAACAAGCAACTAAATCATGAGCTCAAATTCTCTTGAATCATGTTAAGCACTTGAACTAAAGTTTTCACTTAATCCAAGCAAGCATTCACATACCACTCTCCCGCAAGGGTCTCAAACCACACTAACATTTGTATACAAAGCGGAACTTGTCAAAAACTTACAACATATGCATCCGGACTTGTCGGAACAAACCAGATGTGTACGTAGTTAGTACTTAAGGAAAAATACATGAAATCCACAAGTAAAACTCCAACCTACCAACTATTACACAACAATTTATATAAGTTCTCCTAAGTTAACTTTAAAACCACCCAAATGACAAGTTCAAGATTCAAGTTTTATAATTACATCAAAGTACTAATCCACCATCTCCAGAACCACATTTTACAACATTTTACAAGGTTAAAGTGAGTTTATAAACTCAAGATCCAAATCTCCCCCATCTCTCCCATCTCTCCCAACGCACATCATTTTTTCTCCGGGTATGGCTCCTAACCTGCGGTAGTTGTTTTTTTACCACAATAGAAAAGAAAAATGGTTTTCTTAAGCATTACGCTTAGTGAGCAATTCTAAACATGATTGAATATTTAACATGTGCAATGCTACAATTTAACCACATATCTCATATTCATAATCGCCGAACCACCAGTTCAATGACTCATTCAAACCCGAAGACCTTCCCTTGGTCCAGTGGTCACTTCTATTCCTTGGACTTCCGTATTTATCAGATTCTTCCTCTTCTCCTCCCTTATTACTCCCAACAATGAGTCATTTCCCTAGTGTTCATTCATTACCATGTAAACATATAAACACATAAGCATGTAAGCACAACAAATTCTCATATAATTGACATGCAATTGATAATCTAACATCTTCATGAGTTCTAAGCATAAGTTTTCAACACCAATTATCATTGAAGCATTATACACATAAATTCCCAATCATTATTTATTTTAAAAAACTCACCTCTCACAGATTCTACCCAAAATCAGCCCAAGAATGCGAAATTCTACCAAATTCAAGCTTAATTCCTATTCCAAAGAGATTCCTACATGAACTCGGTTGACGACATCTCACCGATTAGTATGAGCTACCAAAATCCAACAATTTAAGTGTAAATTAAAGGTATAGAAATGATCGTCTCACCTCCACGATCCTGAAAATGGCTTCGATTCACGAATTAAACGTTGAACGGTGACGAAATGGCAGAATTACAGCGTCGGTGACGAGTTCGTCTTTCTCTCTCGGTGAGCTCACTTTTGTTTTGTTTTAATTTCTGTACAAATGAGATTTTAAACTCTCCTATTGACACACACATCATATGCAAGTGATGTGTCACACACTTTTCCCTATTTTCATTTACAACCCCGGATTTTCTTAAATTCTTATTATGAAATCCCCCCAATCATTCTATTAACTACCCAATTATCTAATGAGTGTTTGTCTAAGTCCCGTATGGGTCCCAACGTGGTCCCAAATATTTCGCGAAGTTGCTATTACACCTACTAATTATGAATCTTTTCAGTTATGCCCTTATTTGGGTGTTCAATCTATTACCAAATGATAACACATATATCATCCTATAATATGAAAGCATTTTAAACAAACATTCATGTAATTACATAAATGTATTTAACTACGTATAATGCAAACATTCTTATTCGGCCCTTCACTAGGTCCCACCTCTAAACCTGTCCCTCCTCATTGGGGACTTTTCCGCGGGTGAGTCCAAAGCCTCCCCTTAACCATTATATACACTAATCACATGAATTACTAAATATAAAAATAATAATAAACCCGTTCTTCGGGTACGGGTGTTACACTCTTCCTCCTCCCGATCTGCACCGAAAGGTAATTAGAAAGGGAAGAAGAAGGCTGGCATTGGTGGTCCAAGTGTTGGACCGGTCCTAAAGATTGTAAAATCTAAGGAAAAAGGTAAGGGCAAGGGGAAGGTGGGTGGCCAAGGCAAAGGAAAGTGTTTCTAATGCGGTGAGAAGGGCCACTAGAAGAGGAACTATCCACAGTTCTTAGCTACAAGAGCTTAAGGTATGATTGAATCACATGTGATTGAAGTAAGTTTTATAACAGATACTTCAAACACTTGGTGGATTGATTCTGGTGCGACTAACCATATCTGTAATTCATTACAAAGGGTTCAGATCAACCAGGAAATGTCGTGTTGGGGAGATCGTGCTGACTCTGGGATCTAGTGCAACTGTTTTCGCGATTGCTATAGGAGTGGTAGTTTTAGAATTTGAGGATAATAAGACTTTAGTTTTATCAGATGTAATTTACGTCCCTTTAATGAGATGTAATTTAATTTTAGTTTCTGATTTATCGAATAAAGGTTATTCTTTTTATTTTGGAACTGAAGTGGTCATTAAAAGAAATGGTTCTTTTATATGTTCTGGTGTTAAAACTAATGGCTTGTATGTGATCACTCTGAATATTTCTAAAGTTTCTAATATGGAACTTAATAACTCAGTGGTAACTGTACCATCTAAAAGAAAGGAACCTTCCACTAATCCAAAAAGGCTTTGGCATATGAGGCTTGGCCATATCAATCTAAATAGGATTGGCAGACTAGTCAAAGAAGGGATCTTAGGCGATTTGGTTCTAGAACCAATGGAAGTCTGTGAGTCTTGTTTAGAGGGTATGATGACCAAAAGGCCCTTTCCTGCAAAGGGCAATAGGACCAATACATTGTTGGAATTAGTTCATACTGATGTATGTGGACCAATAAATATTAGAGCACAAGGTGGTTATGAGTATTTCATTACATTTACTGATGACTACTCTAGGTATGGATATGTGTACCTATTGCATCACAAGTCTGAAGCCTTTGAAAAGTTTAAAGAGTTTAGGGCTGAAGTGGAGAAGCAATTAGGAACGCATATCAAAGCCATTTGATCTGATCGAGGTAGCGAGTACCTCTCTGATGAGTTTATTGATCAACTCATATAGAATGGGATTCTGTTATAGTTTACTACACCTGGTACGCCTCAGCAGAACAGTGTAGCAGAGAGAAGGAATCAGACTCTTTTAGATATGACTAGGTCGATGATGAGTTATTCTGAGTTACCATATTTCTTTAGGGTTATGTTTTAGAAATCGCTGCGTACATACTAAATCTTGTTCTAAGCAAATCCGTTCGTAATACACCATGGGAGATGTGGATTGGACGCAAGCCCTCTTTGCAACATCTCCGGATATGGGGGTGTCCAACACTTGTGCTGAAAGGAAAGATGAGCAAATTAGAAACTAGATCAGAAGTGTAGTACTTTGTAGGGTATCCAAAAGGTACTTATGGATGGTATTTTTATGATCCAAGATAATAAAAAGTGTTTGTTAGTACAAATGCTATTTTCTTGGAGGATATGATTATATCATGAACAGTAAACCTAAAGGAATGATAGATCTGAGAGAAATAGAAGGATAGCCCTCAGTCCTACCTGTATTTGATAACGATGTAAGATAAAAAAAAAAAAATTAACTTTTTCACCCATTTTCGCACCGGTACCTCGTCGTAGTGGGAGGATGGTCAGTCAGCCTGACAGATATATGTTCTTAGGAGAAGTTTTTGAAGCGGTCTCTATAGAATCTGCATCTAATCCTACTACGTACGAAGAGGCAATGGCTGATGTTGATTCATCTCATTAGGTTAAAGCTATGAAGGCCTTGGAATCTATGGATTCTAATCAGGTCTGGGATCTTATAGAACTTCTTGCCAATATTAAACCCATTAGCTACAAGTGGGTCTACAAGAGAAAAAGAGGATCTGATGGAATGGTTGAGACCTTTAAGGCAAGGCTTATAGCGAAAGGTTATAATTAAAGAGAGCATTGACTATGAGGAAACCTTCTCGCCAGCAGCCATGCTCAAGTCCATCAGAATACTCTTATCTATTGCTACATGCCTAGATTATGAGATCTGGCAGATAGACATCAAGACTGCATTCTTGAATAGTAATCTTGAGGAGGACATCTATATGTAGCAACTAGAAGGGTCATAGCTGGTGGGAAAGGTAACTTGGTATTCAAGTTGCAAAAATCCACTTATGGGCTTAAGCAGGCATCCAGGAGTCGGAACATTTGTTTTGACCAAGCGGTCAAGTCGTTTGGTTTCATACCAAATTTAGATGAGCCTTGTGTATACAAGAAAGGTGATGGTAAGGTGGTGGTCTTTCTTGTGCTTTATGTTGATGACATTCTACTCATTGAAAATGATGTAGGGGCGCTGTCATCATTTAAGGTTTGGCTAGCTAGTACTTTCAATATGAAGGATTTAGGAGAGACGAGCTATATCCTTGGGATATAACTCTTTCAGGATCGCAAGCAAAAGATAATGGGATTATCTCAAGCTGGTTATATCGAGAAGGTACTGACTAGGTTTTCCCTAGATAACTCGAAGAAATGTTTATTACCTTTCAGACATGGTTTAGCGTTCTCTAAGGACTAGTGTCCTAAGACACAGGAGGAGAGGAATTGCATGGTAGGAGTTCCCTATGCTTCAGCAGTGGGAAGTCTCATGTATGCGATATTATGCACTAGACCAGATATCTACTTTGTCGTTGGCATGGTTAGTAGATATCAGTCGAATACTGGTCTAGAGCACTGGTCAACTGTTAAGCACATTCTTAAGTACTTAAGAAGGAGTAAAGAGTACATGCTTATATACGGCGATAATGAGTTGATTCTAGTAGGATACACTGACTCAGACTTTATGTCAGATAAAGATTCAAGGAAGTCTGTGGACCCGCGGCGTTCCACCACTTGTTTGTTTTGAAATTATTTTGAAAATGAAGGAAAATGGTCTGTTGAAAACAGATACAGAGTCGCCACTTGGTCTTTAAGGAACCAAGAAACCTAATTTTGACTCACCCAAATGGATAAAGGGGACCAGCCCTTCATAACCAAAGAACTTGGTTCGGGGTTTTGGTACGAGAGAGGAAGGAGCCTTTGTCGCGACTAAAACACCCTCAACTCGCCCCGTCTTTCGACGGGCCTCAATTAGCATCCAAATAATCATCTTGTACTATGTATGGTTCGACAATTAATACTATGATAGTATATTACATCACATAAGAATTTTGAAATTGAAGATCAAAAGATAAGATATCATTCATAAGATCTAAGCCAAATATCATACAATATAAAGTGAAAAATCACATGAATAAACCTAGAAAAATTGTCTAATCATATATCAAATAATCAAGACTTCCTAATCTAAGGGGACATGAATTGTTCTTGAAACAAATAAATCAAAGAAAGCAAGGATGCTTAGCAAGCTAGTATGATGCATGTTAATCTTTGAGAAAAGAAGACCTCTCAATCCCCGGGACGGATGAGAAAGGAAGATTAGATCGGGGGAAGCATGAAAGTGTGATCAAGTTCATTCCTTATAATCTTCTTAGATTCGGAGCCATGAAAGCCCCAAATCTTTGCATGGATGCAATGTATGTATCTAGATTGTGCCAAGGTTGTAGTGTGCTTTGTGTTCATGGATTCCTATAATGACTTAGAAGTCTAGAATGTGTATGAATGAATGAATGGAATCATCATGGGATATGTACAAACATAGTATGAACCACTTCCTAAGACATGAGCTAATTTGGAGTACATATAAGCATTAAATCAAAGGATGGAAGTAAAAGTATGCTTGCTGTGAATAGTGGACAGAACAACAACATGATCTTTTGGAAATTGAAAAGAGGGGTTGGGAATGTTTTCAGTGCATGATTTTTTATGGAGGTCTTCCTTATTGTGTCTAGAACACAACCCAAAAAGCCAATATTTCATAACTATCACAGATTGAGAGAAATCATATAAACAATGGAGGTCACTCAGAAACAGAGTCCGTACTGTCGACTGAAATGTTGAAAACTCTTAGAAAATGAAAACAAATGATCTAGAGGCCCATTTTATACAGAAAGTTCCCTAATACATTGAAGTTTAAGGAAAAAATAAGTTGGGACCACCCCTTTTGGAAAGGCTTTATGAAAAAGAAGTTGGAAGTCAACCAAGTTGCTGTGACACCAGAGGCAGAATGTCTGGAAGGAATGTTTGGGTCCAAATGAACCATTTTCAAGTATTTCCAAGTCAAGAAAAAAACCATGGATGTTCAATAACGAGTTATAAAGACTTTCCAAGTGGTCTTGCATTCATACATTGAGTATTGAACTCAAAATAATTCCTTGAAGTTAAATGACTCACAGTTTTGAGGGTTTTGAGAAAAGCAAGGTTTATTTCTTGAAATCAAAATGAGGGGTTTAAGAGGGGGGGTTTTGAAATGGGGGTTTTGAAAGTATACTTCTAGAACTTGGATGAATATCCTAACCACTTGGAATATCAAGTCCTAACTCATTTCAAGAACTTCCCAAGTATTTGCAAAACATGGTTTTATTTGGAAACCAAACTCAAGAACGTATGGGAGTATGATACATGAGAGGATAGATGATACATGATATGATATAGCATGCTAAAAGTGGTAAAGAACATGTTCATGGGATATGGGTTCATCTAGATACAAGAGAGTGTTGCATTAAAGTGTGAAAGTCAAAAAATGACATGCTGTGAATAGTGGACAGACTGTATGCATTAATTTATAACATCATAATGGGAGGTCAAACATGTCTAGAAAAATGTGGGAAAAATCAGAGATCGTCCTTATTGTGTCTAGAAAACAACCCAAAAAACCAAACCTCTATAGCTATCACAGATTAAAAGAAATAAATCAGAATGTACACATGACTCAGAAACAAAAGCTGCACTGTTGACTGATTTTGTATGATTTTTCATAAATCAAAGAAATGGTTTATGATGACCCATTATATACCAAACGTTTTCTAAGACACCCAAGTTTCATAAAAAAAAAATATAAAAGATATATGTATAGTGACGAAAACATCCAGAATAAGTGCAAGAAGTCAGGTAAACATTCTGTGAGAACAGAGGCAGATTATGAATATGAACTTCTTAAATCCGAAAATAATACTTTCACATCTCTATAATTGATGGGAAAAATTGGAGACAAACTATGATGTCTTAGGAAGATTTTCCAAGTGGTTTCATCATCATAACTCAAGTGTTTAATTCAAAACAAATCTTTGAATCTGAGCAGCTCACTGTTTTGGATCATTCTTGAAGAAAATGGATTTGGGTTTTGAAATAGAGTTTGAGTTCTTGATTGGGGGTTTTGAAATAGATGTTCAAAGCATGAACTTAAACTCTTGAGATGACCATGTGACCACTTAGAACCTCATCCAACCTTGAATCATCAAAGAACTCCCAATATTATTTGCACAAACATAGTTTTGTTTGAGAATATGACTTCAAGAATACATATGAATGTATTGAAGGTAGAATCATCATCCATCAAACATGTCTTTGAGGTCAAAAGCTACTATCCATAAGGATTCACTCTCCTCAAACAACATGTCAGATAGATGATGATGAACAACTAAATAATCAAAGAAAAGTCAAAAGAAATGAGGTTAAGAGAGAGATGAACATCAAAGTAAACAAACATTCAAATAGCAATCAATAGTTGATATTCATTGAGATATTGGACTTGTAGCTTGGTGTTTCACTCATATGTGGTGACATTTGGACATGGAAGTAGCTTCCTATCTCATAGATACTCAAGAATGGTGGTTGGAGATGATTTGAGTGTGGAGTATATGAGAGGTAATGGAAGAAAATAAGATTAAAACTCACTTTGATTGGAAAAATGGAAGAAGAAGACTACTTCTTCTCTTTCTCTCTCTATATTTCTCTAGAGTTTCTTCCTAAGCTCTTTTTAAGCTTCCATGTCTCTCCCTAAATGGAAGTAAATGGCTTCTTTTATAGGCAAAGGGAGGGGGGTGGTAAATGGAGTTTTAAAAAGTTTAAAATGGTCTCCCATTCGTCCAAAATAAGTTGGGAACCAAAACTAAGTCGTTTTGATTTCTAGTATATCAAATTGGACCCCCAAAATAAATTACAAAAGTGGACTGTTCTGGGGGAGAGTGCCGCGGCGGCATTAGGCCTGTACCGCGGCGACAGTGGGCCAGTGCCGAGGCGGCACTGCTCCTCAATCGTCTGGATAATCCTGTTTAGGCCCCCTGAGGTTCCGGTATTCGCGAAAAGGCCCTATTTCGTCCGAAATTCACAGAAAATGCATATGAACTCCAAAATGAGGTTGTGATATACCGTTGGAAAGGTATTGGAGTCTATTTCCTATAAAAAAATGTTTCGGAGTCAGGTCACTTTGAAAAGTTTTGCGGTATTTGCGATAAAAGCCGATTTAATCACCTTTTCCACCTTCGGAAATTCATAATAAATTCGTTTTAAATCCAGAAATTATGTGCGATATACCGTTAGAAAGCTATTGACCTCTAGTATCCATGAAAAATGTTTGAAAAATGATACGGTGCTCCAGTTTCAAAGTCAACTTTTGGTCAAACTGGTCAAATTAGGGACCTCCAAGAAGTTCTGGGGACTTCTGGGAGCTCCCAGGTGCTGGCGTTTTCATCCGATTTTCTTTTAAAACTCATTTGAGTACTTTTAACATGATGAAGAATGATCTCAGAATTTTTGGGCAAATTTGGATAATTTTGGTCAAACCTTGGTCAAACCTGGTCAAACCTTGGTCAAACCGGTCAACAAGGACTTTCTGGGAACTTCCAGGACTTCTGGGGGTCTTTGGGAGTCGACGATTTCATCTAGTTTTGCTTTAAAACTCATTTTATTGCTTTTCTTATGACGTAGCGTGTTTTCAGAATATTTGGTTCAAATCTGGGAGTGTTTGGGCTTTCAGGGGTATTTTGGTCATTCTGAGCATTTTGAGAGATATAACTAACTTCTAGGAGTCCTTTTGAGTCTTTTTCGATCATTGTGAACCACAAATCTATGGGTCTCCTAAATCTGATAGCTGACAAAATGGGGTGTCTATAAAGTCGACATCCGGACATCTCTTTACCTTAGGAGATGGTGCTGTTAGTTAGAAGAGTATTAAGCAGAAATGCATTACAGACTCAACTATAGAAGCTGAGTATGTGGCTGCTTGTGAAGCCGCAAAGGAAGCTGTTTGGCTCAATAAGTTCCTTATGGAGCTCGAGGTAGTACCAGTGTCGCTGTCACCTATTATGTTATACTGCGATAATAGTGGGGCAATGACTCAGTCTAAGGAGCCAAGGAACCACGGAAAGGGAAAGCGCATAGATCGAAAATATCATCTAATTAGAGATCTTGTTCAAAGTGGAGATGTGACTGTCACCAAGATTGCCACCGCTGACAATCTTGTGGATCTAATTACAAAGGCCTTGCCCTAAAAGATCTTTGATCGTCATCTAGATAGTCTAGGTCTCAGATGTTGTCCTGAATACAAGTGGGATTTTGTTGGGATTGTGCCCGCAAACCATTACTTTATGTATGAGACATTGGCATTTTAATATATGGATATCAACTTTACATTTAATTGTGTATGTTTCTTTCATGAGATGATTGTTAATCCTTAAGTATCATAGTGAGTAATTCGTGTGTGTATGAGATACATACAAGTGAGATACGAATTACTATTCTTTGATACTTAGAATTGGTCACAGTGGATGATGAGATTTGGATATCTCATCAGGTTTACATTGTAGCATGATTAACTGCCATTGGATGATGTTATGAATCTCAATCACTAAAGTATAACCCTTAATTAATATGCTAGTGCTTAAGTGCATTGACGGACCTGAGCTTTTCTATTGACACTTAAGGTTGTCAATAGTCGATAGGAACTCATAACTTGTATAAGGTACGTGTTCTCAATCTTGAGACTATTATGAACACAGACTATAGATATGGCTGCTTTGACTTACCAATCAGTAAGGTCTTAAAGATCAACACCTTGGTATCTTTGGTATGTCATGTTCATAGGGTTATGAGCATATATTGTCAAGATAGAATCTACCCTCTGATAAAGAGTAAGCATTCCCTCAAGAAAGTCACCAAGTTGGTTACTGAGAACTGCAGTCTTGTTGATAAGTAGTTATCAACATGTTTAATAATCATGAGAGGTGAATATGACTCAAGGAATAGAAAAAGTAATCATGATTCAGGTTGACAGTAATAGTTTATCCGACTACCTGAATATGATTACGAATGCTGAAGATAGAGGAACATTAGTACACCATACAAGTCTAGTTATCGCTTTGGATTTGTTCTTTTGTGTTGGAGTTCAGTTATCGTTTTATAATGGAGTAAATGTTAACTGATTAGTTAGTTAATTTGCTGATCAAAAAGTTTGGTCATGGAACTTTATACCTAATTTGAGCCAATAATTAAGAAGCTAGCAGGTCCCATTCTTAGCTCTAAAGGATATAAGCAGACAAGAGAGAAAGAGACCAATTGATTGGAAGCAATCCAATCGATTAGCATGGCAATCGATTGCTATTTGGGGCAATCGATTGCTATTTTGGGCAATCGAATGGGATGGCAATCGATTGCTACCTTTGGCAATCAATTGGGCTTAAGGTCGGTGGAAATACTTATGAATAGAAGACCTACGTGTAGAATTATTTTACTCGTCACTTTTGAAGCCCTAGGTCTCCAGAATCAGTTTTACAGTATTCCCTTTGCCTTTTCTATCTCTAGTTGAACTCCCACAAGTTTTAGTCTTTACACGTGCATCCAAAGAAGACATAGGAGTGAAGATCTTCTAGAGGAAGCTGCTGTTTTCATAGAGTGGAAGAACTAATCCAAGTTTTGCTGATTTCTGAATTGGGTTCGAGACTGATAGGTATCCTTCTTCTCTATATGATACTAGATTCACATGAGTAGTAGATTCTAATTCATAAAGTTTTCGAAACTTACTTTTTTGCTACTGACACGAAATTTATTTGTGTGCTCTTGTGTGCAATACCCAAGGGTAGGTAGACGTTCAAGTAGTACTAGATAAGACCAGGTCGATTCCATAGAGAAGGTTATAAGCTAGTTACTTAGATTAAACTCAAAAAGAAAATAAAAATTCGACTTTTAAATAAGATGTAGGACACGAAGTTCCACGATTAACAACTACTAGAAGAAAACAACTAAATTAAACTAGTGATTAACTAATTAACTAAAGCGAAATTTAAAACGATTTTTAACTTTATAAAAGGGAAGCGTTGGGATCACATGAATCCACAGTGACTTAACCATCTACCATACAGTTACATTAAAGCTATATAGAGTACATTTATCTACAATATTCTGTATTTTTCTAAAGATAAAGAATCAATAGTCCTTTCATGATCGGGACTATATCATCAAAGTTGAATTCAAAATACGTGAAGGTGGTTTAAAACAATAGTTAAGACTCGCACTCTGAATGGTATTAGCATTCAAAGTGGTTTGCAAAAGTTATTGAAGAAAAATGCCTTAAGGCTTAAAGTTAACAAACTGTTTTGACAAATTGAACATATGGGGACAGTTTGATAACAAATCTTAAAAATAGAAAGTCTAGGAATACTGTAAAGGACCATCTCAAGATTTTGAGTGTTCGATCGATCGACGCGCTCTCGATCGATCGAGCATCATCATCCCTCAATTGATCGAAATGTCTTCGATCGCTTGACTATATCTATGCTTCGACCAATCGAACTAACTTCGATCGATCGAACGCAGGTTTTATTCTGGTGCATGGTAGAGGCTGGAGATCACTGTTTCATCGTGATATCCCAACTCTAGGACTACTCAGACATGGTCCGGAGTACTGCAGATTTGTTTTAATGTAGAAATTCATTAAAGGTCCGTTTGGTTGTGTTTTAAACATGCAAACTATGAAAACTATGGATTTTATCACTACTAACATGCAACCCCATGTTTAGAACATATTATAACTATATAAACTACGAACAGAAAGTAAATACCACTATTATAAAAAACCTGGAATGAACAGAAACTTGTATTGAACTCTAGGACTTCAAACTAAAACAAAATCCAAAGATTCAAACCTACAAAATCAAACAAAGCTCTCTCTCTCTCTCTCTCTCTCTATGAAAACTGTAAAAAATTTCAAAGTTGGGTGTCCTTATGGACATGTTCAAAACTAGTATATATAGAAAATCCTAGGCTAGGGTTACAAAAATACGTCTCTTTTGTGTGCGCGTAAATTTTGATAAAAGGCATGTTCGATCGTTCGAACTGAACTCGATCGATCGAACCCTGGAATCCTCGAGTGCTTGAACATACTTCAATCGATCGAACTCTCGATCGCTTGAGCTCTATTCGATTGCTCGAACTCTAGTTTTCCTCTTTGAATTATTTTGCTTATAATCAAGCTTTCCCTTTATCATGTTATTCATTCCTGCACACAGCAACGCAGCAATCTGCACAAGATATGTAACAACTAAAACAACACAACTCATCATAAATTCGTCATATTGTATATAAACTGACATTGTAACACGAATTGCAGATATAACAGGGAATTGTAAACTAAATTGGTATATATTTTTTTACTCTAGCGCGGTTGTATTTTACAAATACCCCCGCTTGTCAGCTACGCAAATCTATTTTTTCGTAATCTATTTCCTTCAGACATCATCAGACCATGTGACCTTCAAGTGGTTCTGAGAACCCCAAATTAGGGTATAAACAGCATGACATGTATGGTACCATATGCTTTAAGAGTAGTTTCATGGAGTGCCTTGGTTGAATGATGGAGTGACAATAACATCACCCTAAAAAAAATAGTTATATAATAAATTACTTTTTAAAAATATTTTTTACATTTTAAAAACTGTTATTTAAACTGATTTTAAGGTTTTCATAATGAATCAACTCGTGGGCAACCGTGAATCAACCGATGGGTCAACTTGTGGATCAACGCAACAACCAACCCATGAAAGAATTCATGAGTTGTCCCGCCCCACCCCGTAGATCTACAAATTTGTGGACTGGGTCGAATTAACGATTTACCTATACGAGCCAACCAGCCTTGCCCTGTTTGTCTCACCGCCCCGCCCCGCCTCGTGGCTCTTCCAAAGTTGTCGGATTCATAACTGTGATAGGCCGTGCGCCTTGGTTGACACCCCTAGTCCCTATCAAAATAATGGAAAAATAAAGTAGTGGTGTCTAACAACTCTGGACCAACCAATTCTTTAGATACAACAATTTTCATGTTTAATTAGAGAAATTCAAAGTCTAAAGTTAAAAAATTTGAACTCAATCCTCGACCTTAAAATCATCCCCCAATTATTCCAAATTTGTTTCTCTTTTTCACATAAAAAAATTTGAAGACACAATTTACCAACTATGCACCAATGTTTTAAATTCAGACTGGAGCGACCGGTTCAATCGGTTGGACCGCCGATCGATCGATTTTCTGGCTCAGTTTAGTCCGATAAACCGTTTTCCACCTAAAACCGTCCAAAACCATTGACCCAAATTGTTGAACCGGTCATGGTTTTAATTAACAGGGCGGTTCATGAAAATTTTAAAAATCAAGTTTTTTTAAAAAAAAGAGATTAGATCAGAATCAGATTTTCCAAAACCAATCTCGCCAGTTGCAGTCGTCAGAGTGTAGTCCTCCCTCTACCAACGCCGTCGCATGTTTGGTTGTTGCTTCGCCTCTCCTTGTGCTCGATGTCATATGTGTGAAGAAGAAAAGAGTAACATTTTTTTATTGTGAGAAACTTCTCATATGAGAAGACGGGTTTTAACCGTTGGATGAACATCTGGGAATAAGATTCCCAAGAATCTGGAGATGCATTTATTGCCAGATGTTCATCCAATGGTTAAAACCCGCCTTCTCATATGAGAAACTAATCACTATAAACTTGCCCTTTCTTTATCTCTCCACTCTTAGGTTTTGTATTTTCTTGTGGAGCCTAGTAGAGCTGATTCCACTGATGACGACTACCAGCTAGCTTTTCAACCACGCATTGTCTGATTATTTGTACAAAAGTGACTGACATGTGATGTACAAAACTGACTGACATGTGATAGGAAAAGAGTCACCTCATTTCTTGTACTAATATTCTAATTGTGATTTTGTTTATTATTATAATACTAGTCTAACTTTAGTTCCTAGATATGGAAGATTCACTGATATTTTTAATGATTTTTCTGGTAGTTTTAGTCAAATATATTATAATATTTATTGATATACTAATATTTTGGTATGATATGTTTTACTATGGGTTTGTTAGATAATTTAATTAAGTGGTGGAAATTTTCACCACTTATTTTATTTCAGTGTGTTTGATAACATGTCGCATAATTGAAAAAGTAGTAAAAAACTATTGAAAACTTTAAGTAAAAAATTTCTACTGAAAATAATCACTGAATGTAATCTATTTCAGTATTTGAAAAACTGTTTTCAGTACTATAAATTAAATCGCTTAAAATTTTCAGTACTTAAAATTCAGCACTTAATTTTCCGTACTTAATTTTCAGTTTTATCAAACGTACCCTATGTTGTTAAAATTATTATTACTCCAATTATTTATTATTATATATATTTTTAATTTAATTTTAATATCACAATTTAATTCTAATTCATCCGACAATTAAATCGATAACCCACAACTTAATAAAAATTTCAATTTAATAAATGATCCAATTTTCAAAACATTACTATACCAAGTCTCAATCTCTTAACTCTATTCCATTTACTAGAAAAATTTCAATTTCAAGCTAAAATCCAAAATTCTCAATCTTGTGAATCAAACTCCAAGGAGGACACAGAAAGAGGAGAGAGAAACTGGTGGCGACGCCTTCTGATTCCGTGGGGAATCAGAGCCCTAGATTCATCCCAACTGACAAATCATGGGAAATAAGTACTCATTAAATTAAAAAAAAGTGGCCCCCACAAATCATAGCTGGGCAAAAGCCCCAACCAGGTCATCCAAGTCTTTTCAACCTTTACCCCCGGGCAGCTGAGTTTCGGGCAGGCCAATCAGTGAGGAAAGGGTATTATTTTGAACGCAAAATTGATAAAAAAAAAAAAAAAGAAAAAAAAAAAAAAAAGAGAGGCAAAATTGATACTATAAAACAGGCAACCCCTTCCTTCTTCTACCAATTTCTTTTGCTCAATCTCCTAAATTTCTGCCCCCTTCCCTCTTCAGAAAAGAGTGCCTCAAATCTATAGATACATATCTGCAGGGAAGGCGGGTAGATCTGTTGGTAGTTGTTATTGTTTTGCTCTAGATTCTGTTGTACAGATTTCACACACATATCGATACAATATAAATTTATATAAATTTATTTTAGGAAAATTCTTGTACCCATCAAAGAATTTGTTTGATTTTTTATGGGTTTCATCTCTGAATCACAAAAGGGTAGTAGTGGAGGAGGAGGAGGAGACTCATGGGGTTTGAAAAGTTTGATAAGGAGGAAGCAGGTTGATTCAATCCACGCAAAGTCATCTGCAGGGGGCCATCAATTGGCGAAGGCCTTATCTGTTTCTCACCTTATTGCCATAGGTATATAATTATCAGAAAATTGCTTTTTTTTTTTTTTTTTGTCTGATATGGGTTTTGTTTGTTTGGTTGATTGTAATTAATGTGAGGGTGTTTCTGGTTATGGGTTTTGGATTTTTTTGTTTTGAAGTATTATTGTGGTAGAATTTGTTTGCTTACCATTCTTAGGCTTTGTCTAATCTCAATGGTTTAGAATTGTTTTGGAAAATTTTAGTCTTGTCCCTGGTTTTCGTATTGGGTTTAATCAAGTGTTTTGAAGTTTGTTTTGGTTTTGTGGTCTGACTCACGGTTCTAATTATATTATATTCATAGATTCATAAAGCTTATTAACTTCTGTTTTATGTGTGATTTTAGTTTGATAGTTAACTTTGTTGGTGCTCATATATCCATCACAGTATATGTTATCCTATGCTAGGTTTTTCAACAGTTCATCTGCAATTTTGTTAGGGTTCACTTATTTCTACTTTTTTTTTTTTTTTTTTTTTGCGTCTAATTACTGGCTATGAGTTCTACTAGATGAGTTAGGGCGTGTTTCAGGGGCGGTTCTAAAAAATGAATCCAGGGGGGGTTTGATATGGGAAATCCTATTTTTTTTGGTGACTTATTTATACATATTTTGTGCATATTTTGGACCTAATATGGCAAATTTATAATGCTGGTGACTTTTGGACCTATTTATACATATTTTGTGTAAATTTTGGACCTTATATGACAATTTATAATATCAGGGAGGGCTTTTATAATTTTCAGGGGGAGCTTAACTGTAAATTTTTTTTTAGTGCAAATCTACAATATTCCGAAAATGTGGGGTGTGCTTGAGCTCCCTCACCCTTCAATGTAGATACCCCCTGGCCTGTTTGGCATCAACTTCTACTTCTTCACCTTAACTAGATGAAATTGCGATTCAAAACGTAGTTTTCTTCTATGGAATCACCGCATCTGAGATTGTCTAATGGTTTTAGAGTAGCTTTTGGAGTTCCATAATCACTTATTGGTTGCAAAAGCTATTGCCAAAATGGGCCATAGTTGGTTTATCCTAGTTACTCTCCGTTTTTGATAATGTAGTTAATCTATCACTGCTTTTTTTGTTTTTTTCTTCCTTTTTTTATATAAATTTTATGTATACTTACATGGCTTAACTTTGTATGTATTTATCCTCTGTCTAGGGGTTGGTTCTACGATCGGAGCCGGGGTTTATATTCTTGTCGGCACAGTTGCGAGAGAGCACTCTGGACCAGCACTATTTATTTCATTCCTAATAGCTGGAATTGCCGCTGCTCTTTCGGCCTTCTGCTATGCAGAGCTCGCAAGTCGGTGCCCATCAGCTGGCAGTGCCTATCATTACTCATACATATGTGTTGGAGAAGGGTAACCTCCTAGGGTTTCTAATGCTGTTCAAACTTGTGGTTTCGTGCTCATTTTGTAACGTAATACTATTTGGGTTCACATGATAGTCTCTCTCTGTGGAATGGACGCATGGTTCCGTCATTTTACTGCATTGTGGTCATTAAGAAGCACATATACGGACACATACATGGACACGGACACAGACTTGTGGTTTCGGACTCATTTCGTATCATAATAGTATAATGCTATTTGGGTTCACATAATAAACTCTCTCTTTGTGGAATGGACGCCTGGTTCCATCATTTTACTGCATTGTGGTCATTAAGAAGCACATATACGGACACGGACACAGACACGTTATGGCATGATATGGTGATGTAGAGAGTTCTAAACTATTTGGCCACAAAATTGGAATACGGCAAAATGATAAACACAGTTATGAATATATATGAACCAAGATAACTAGATAAGCTAAGATTTCATTTTTTCTTATTTTAAAACCCTTACATTGATTTTATAGCTTGTGTTCTCACTTTGTGGTAGTCGTATGATGCTTCTGTAGATCCTGTATTTTTCAGTTTTCTAATTTTAAGATATACAATTTACGAGGTCAAAGAATCCTAACCATCCTTATTATTAATAGGCATTAAGCACTTTCACTTTCAATTTTGTTTCTCAAAAAGTAATGCCACACATTTTGGTGTGTTTGACACATCATCGTGGAGTGGCTAACCTGTGTTGTATTTCCTAGGTGGTTCAAGAGTGTTGATGGTGAAAGAGGGACTAACACACACCATTCAGTGTTTACTTTTGAGGTTTTAGATATTCTCAGTCGTGATTTTAACATTTTCATCATCACTTGCAGTGTCGCCTGGCTAATTGGTTGGGCTCTCATATTGGAATACACAATTGGTGGTTCTGCAGTTGCTCGTGGCATTTCTCCCAACCTGGTGCGGTGCACTCTCTCATTCTCTCTGAAGATTTAGACAATCTATTCTTTCACTATTGATGGGAAAAAAAATAATAATAATAATCTCAGACTGTCATAAGCATTTAGCCTACTTTTGATACTTTGTGGAATTTCTTTTTCTGCTTCCATTCTATCATTTTGGCTTAAGTAAAAATTTCGTTCTTTTGCTACAAAAATTAGTGCTTTTCTGGATCTGCTTTTCTGTTTAGCACATAAAATTTTCTATGAAATAATGGTAGATTACTTGTTGATAGAACCGTCGTGACTTGTTAATGTTCACCTCGTGGTACATCATTTTGTTCTAACATAAACCAGAGGTAGAAGAATAGTAATTGGATTAGTTTGTTTGAAAATGATGATCAAAGAGCTCCTTAAATTTTTTTTAAAGGTGTGCAAATTCTTGTGCTTGTTTGAACGAACTTTGTAATGTCTTGAAATCAAGTGTTATTTCAGGAGTCACCTAATTATTTATTTTCTTTCTCTAGGCATTACTTTTTGGAGGTGCTGATAGTTTGCCAGCTTTTCTCGCGCGTCAATATATACCTGGGCTTAATGTCGTAGTCGACCCTTGTGCAGCAATTTTAGTTTTTCTTGTAACTGGGTTATTGTGTGTGGGAATCAAGGAGGTATTTTTGTAAAATCTTTTCTTTTTCTTTTCCTAGTTTTGGATGATTTATGGAAAATAATTTTTCCAACTTTCAACATGAGGTTTGTTTTCTTTATTTCTTTCTTCGCTTCAATTCCTCTTTTTTTCTTCAGAGTACATTGGCTCAAGCAATTGTGACAACAGCGAACGTATGTGCCATGATTTTTGTGATTACGGCTGGTGCATATCTGGGTTTCAAGACTGGATGGCCTGGTTATGAAGTTTCTGTTGGGTAATGAGTCTTTCTTTCCCACCATGTTTTATATTTATCTATTTATTTATTTTTAACTCTGTTTTTTTTATGGAATTTTTTTCCCGGAGGACGTTTTCAGCAATTTCCAGTGTTTGGTTTGGTTTTCTGTAAATTGTTCTATGAAGATTTTCAGGAGAATGGACGGAGATTTACTGGAAATGATTAAACATTTGTGCAAGTCATCTTCCAGAATGATACTTAAAATTGATATGTCTAACCAACATGTATCTATACCACTATACATATACCACGTATATATATACAAACCCATATACATGTATATTACTTTAGGTTTACATATCTTACATATACACATATATCATCGCTTGTATATGTTCCTATGTTTTACTATTACTATTAATACAAGTTAAAATTACGTAACCATATTCTTTCTTTTCAAAATGCTTAAAAGTGCATGGATTGGTTATTTGCAAAAAAATTGCCAGTGTCAACCAAACACTGAAAAATAAGACGGAAAATCATTTTTTAAAATTATTTTCAGCGCAAAACATTTTGCATCGTTACAAGCTGAGTGTAGAAGAAGGGAAATAGGGTTGCACATTTGATATACCAATTCTTATTTTTATTTTTATTTGTATAGATACTTCCCCTTTGGGGTAGATGGCATGCTTGCTGGGTCTGCGACAGTATTTTTCGCGTACATAGGTTTTGATTCGGTTGCCAGTACTGCAGAGGAGGTATTCATGCAATCTCCATTTTAAAGTTTTGCATAGCTACAGGAATATTACGACTTCGGGGAATCTTGACCGTTTTCAACTATTTATTTCTATCGTGACAGGTGAAGAATCCACAAAGAGATTTGCCTCTTGGAATTGCGAGTTCACTATCTATATGTTGTTCCTTATATATGCTGGTCTCCGTTGTCATTGTTGGTTTGGTACCTTATTATGCAATGGATCCGGATACTCCCATCTCTTCTGCATTTGCAGGCCATGGGATGCACTGGGCAGCGTAAGCGAATATTTTTGTTTTGCTTCAAAATTGTGGTTTCTGTCAGTTCTCTCTCTTTAGCTTTAGGCTTTGTTTGGTTAATGGATTCGGTGGTGGAAGGGAAAGGAAATCACTTCTCTTTTTGTTTAGTTAATGAAGAAAATGGGAAGGAAAAGAAAATAATTGTATCTTAATTTATTGAACTTTTCAATGCTATTTAAGCGTGGAGGAAAACACGAGAGAACTAGTTTTCCTTCTCAAGTCCTTTCCTTTTTAGTTTGCTTCTCTAAATTCACAAACCAAACAGAGCCTTAAGGCATTTGAGCTGTTTTTGTTTCTCTGAACTTCCATTTTAAACTGCTCTTGATTGTCAGATATATAATTACTCTTGGAGCTTTTACTGCTCTCTGCTCAACATTGATGGGTTCACTTCTGCCTCAGGTAACTATAATGCAATTACAATTGATGAGAAATATGCATTATGCAAATGTCATTCCTAACAGTCCCTAACTGAGTATACTTGGGGTGTTCCCTTAGCAGATGAAAACAAATTTAAGCGAATCTTTGATCTTTTTGTTTCTCAGCCAAGGATTCTAATGGCAATGGCCAGAGATGGATTGTTACCATCGTTCTTTTCAAATGTCAATAAAAGCACTCAAGTTCCTGTCAAGAGCACAGTGGTGACTGGTATTGTAGCTGCAGCCTTGGCTTTCTTCATGGATGTTGCACAGTTAGCAGGCATGGTATGTCTATCTTTCGTGGATCATAGGATCTAATGATTTTGTTTTTAATTTTGCTTGCTTTATGTTATTTTATTTTTATTTTTATTTTCTGTGGAAATGATTGCCTTTTTCTTGTATCTATAGATTTTGGTGGTAGACTTGTAATTGAGGATTCTATGATTGTCCTTGACTGGACAAGGATTGTGCATAGAGATAGGACCCGTTAAAGCCTCGGTGAATTTTTGTAACAATTAAGGCTCTAAAAGGAAAAGGAAATGGAAAAGGAAAACTGTTGTGCGGGTGGGCCCCCATAATTCACATGAAACCAATAAAAAGAGCAATATAGATCCCACTACAAGAAGAATAAACAACACAAGACAAGAACACAAAGATTTCTACGTGTTTCGGCCGATCATGCCTACATCCACACCGGGCTTCTCTTTATTGATTTATCAATGATTACAAGCCACTATCTCTCACATGAATGCACTCATCTAGCACTCATCAACAATCACTTGACCTGTCAAGAGCTCCTACCCATGAGGACACACCGATTAGTCTCTCCTTCTCCCTAAGGATTCACCGATTACTCTCTGCCAATGATTCATCACCATGGCATCGTAGCCATCTTCACCATCACGACAACATCATAGCCATACTGACCGGTTGGGCCCAGCCCACCGATTGAGCCGAAGCTCGTCTCTCTCTCTCTCTCTTATTTGAGTTCCCTCAAGGACTTGACTCACTTTTCAAGATACTTTTCTTCTTTACCATAGCCTCATATTTATATAGATTACCTTGCCAAATCTTAGTAGTAGTAAGATTACCCACATGGTAATACTTCCTCACCAAGAACTTCCCTTGCAAGTAATCCCCATCTAATTAGGAAACCTTTCATCTTTGGAAAGCCTTGAGAAATTCATGTTCAAATCCAACAAAAACCAAGAATGAAAATTGGAAAAATGTAATTATATATCATTCTATTATCTTTTCCTTCTTATTTTCATCCCTGCTTTTCTTATTAACCAAATAAAAAAAAGCGCTTTCTGCAGTGTTTTCTTTTTTTTCTTTTTCTTTTGTTTTTTCTTCCTTCACTAAATCCAAGAAACAAACAAAGCCTAAGAGAGAATAGAGAGAAAGAGAAGGCTCAATCAAATAGGTTAGCCAACACATATATATATATATATATATTAATCAAAAACATTTACAGAAATACCCTTAAACCACTAATACTAATACTTATATTCTAACACTCCCCCTTAAGTTGGAGCATAGATATCTATCATGCCCAGCTTGTTACAAAGATCATAGAACGGTCCTCTATTTAGTGCCTTGGTAAGAATGTCTCCTAGTTGATCACTAGACCTAACAAAAGAAGTAACAATTTGCTTTCTCATAACCATATCTCTGATAAAATGACAATCAACTTAAGTATGTTTGGTCCTTTCATGAAACATTGGATTACTCGCAATGTACATAGCTGCCTGATTATCATAATACATCTTCATAGGTTTACTACTTGCGAATCCCATCTCTTGCAGAATAGTCTTCACCCATAACAACTCACACGCAGTATGAGCCATAGCTCTATACTCAGCCTCTTCACTTGACCTTGCAACTACATTTTGCTTTTTGCTCTTCCAACAAACTAGATTTCCACCAACAAACACGCAGAATCCTCATATTGAACGTCTATCAAGACTATCTCCTGCTCAACTGGCATATGAGAAACCAACTATCTCCAAGTTAGCTGAAGGCTTCAACACTAAGCCTTTACCAGGAGTACCTTACCTCAATATATAACAGAGCCTCCCAATGTGATAACTTGGGACTGCATAAACTGACTAACAACTCCAACTGAGAAGGTGATATGAGCTTGAGTCACAGTTAAATAAATCAACTTACCCACAAGTCTTCTATACCGTCCAGCATCATTGAAGTCTTCTCCATCATCTTTACTGAACTTTATATTTGAATCCATTGGAGTGTCAACAGGTTTTGAACCCATCAATCCTGTTTCATCTAGAAGGTCAAGAACATTCTCTCTTTGGGATAAGAAAATCCCTTCCTTAGACCTTGCTACCTCAATACCCAAAAAATAACGTAGTAGCCCCAAATCCTTCATATGAAAATGGTTGCTTAAATGAGACTTTAATAAACCTTCACTGTCATTGCCAGTAAACACTATATCATCCACATAAACTGCTAGAACAATCGTACTTTTCTCACAGTGTCACACAAAAACTGAATGATCAGAACTAGTTCTTTTCAACCCATATGAACTAGCTACTTGGCTAAACTTGTCAAACTAGGCCCTTGGAGACTGTTTAAGGCCATAAATTGCTTTCTTCAACCTACATACTTTATGTGACTCCCCCTAAGCAACATACCCAGGAGGTTACTCCATATACCCTTCCTCTTGTAGGTCACCATGAAGAAAGACATTTTTGATGTCAAGTTGATAAAGAGGCCATCTCTGAGTAATTGCAACGGACAATAAAATGCGAACAGAATTGAGGCAAGCCATTGGGGAAAAAGTTTCAAAGTAATCAACACCAAAAGTCTGAGTGTACCCTTTAGCCACCAAACGAGCTTTCAACCGTTCAACAGTACCATCAAGATGATAACCACATAAACCCAACGGCAACATGTTTCCCAGAAGGAAGATTAGGTAACTCCCACGTACCATTTTTGGACAATACCAACATCTCATCATCCATAGCACTCTTCTAACCTGGAGAAATCAAGCCAAGTATGAGACTGAGGAATAGAGACTGAAGATAAAGCAGTAACAAAGGAATGAAGTGGAGACGATAAATGAGAATATGAGAAAACTTGATCAATAGGATGGTGAGTGCAAGAACGAGTACCTTTTCGAAGAGCGATAGGTAGATCAAGAGATTGGAGAACCTCAGCCTAAGTTGATGAAGATGGAGGTGGAGCTAGCGGGTTATCAGTACTGGATGACTTGTCACGACGGCGATACACCTGCAAGGGAGGAGAACTAGAAGAATGAGGAATGGGCAAGGGAATCGAGGACGACGGAGCAAGAACATCAATTTATAAGGAAGCACCGGAGGACGAAAACAATGATGTACCTTCAAAGAAGGTAGCATCTGCACTAACCATATAACGAAGACGACTGAGGATTTCAGCATATATAACCTTTTTGAGTGCGAGAATACCCCCACAGAAACACATTTGGTGGCTCAAGAATCCAATTTATCATGACCAGGAGTAAGAACATGAACAAATGCAACACAACCAAACACACGTGGTGGTAAGGCAAACAATGACCTATCTAGATAGAGAACAAAATGAGGAATGCCACCACTTAGAACAGATGAAGGCATGCGGTTAATAAGTTAACAGGCAGTGAGTACAACATCCCCCCAAAATTGTTTAGGAACATGCATATGCAGCATAATAGTTCGGGCAACCTCAAGAAGATGTCTATTTTTTCGTTCAGTGACACCATTCTGTTGTGGAGTATAACCACAAGAGGATTGATGAATTATCCCCTTAGAATCACAATAGGACTGATTGTAACATACTCCAAAGCATTATCAGATTGTAAAATACGAATAGTGCAACCAAACTGAGTCATAATCTCTTTATGAAATAATTGAAAAATAGAAGAAATATCTGAGTGTTCTTTCATTAAAAATAATATTTCTGAGCGTTCTTTCATTAAAAATAACCATGACATCCTGGAACAATCATCCATAAAAGACACAAACCAAGAAAAACCTAACAGACTCTTATGTCTAGATGGACCCCAAACGTCGGAATGAACCAACTCAAAAGGAATGGCCCGATGATTATTTTGACGTAAAGGAAAAGACACCCTATGATGCTTACCTAGCTGGCAAGCCTCACACTCTAAACTATACAGTCTTAAATAATGGAAAAATCGACTTCAAGGATTGCAGTGAAGGACCTGGACGACAGTGCCATTGATGAGGTGAAACAGCTGTACGTAAAGCCGCCGAATTATTCGCTGTTGAATGTTCCAGGTAATAAAGACCATCCTGCTCATGACCTCCACCAATCATCTTCTTCGAGTTGAGATCCTGAAAAACACAATGAGAGGGATAAAATGTCACAGAACAGTTTAGAGATTTAGTAAGTTAATTGACCGATAGGAGACTAACGGGAAATTGAGGAATGTAATTTACAGATGACAATGAAAGAGATGAGGTGGGAGAAACAGAACTATGACTAATAATAGGACAAGATCGTCCATCAGCTAAAACAATAGAGGACTGTGTGGGTGGACTAAGCAACTGTGTAAATACATTGAACTTACCAATCATATGTGCGAAGCTCTTGAGTCGATGACCCATGGTGAAAGAGCAGATGAAGAAAAACATCAATGATACCTGATTGTGCAAAACTAGCAGTATTAGACAATGATAGTTGTTGTTGTTGGACTAAGGCATTGTATTCCTCTCGGGAAAGAGTGATAGACTCATTTGAAAATGCCACGACAGGTGGAGTAGGAGTACTAACTTCCTGTTGAGACCGAGAAGCATTGTCAGAAGAGAACATGGCTGGTTTAGGTGAGGTCTCCCACGCCTTACCATATAGATCATAACATCTATCCACAGTATGATTGTCACTCCCTCAATAGGTGCAATAAAGAGAATCACGGCCTTGACCAAAACCACGACCACGTCTCGGAGGACCTCCTCTTCCACTATTACCATTAAACATAGGAGGGGAATTGCCAAAGCCACGACCACTGCGACCTCGATTATTACCAGGAAAATTGCCACAATCACGAAAGGCCCCTCTATATCCTGTAGATGTAACAAGTGCAGAATTTTCTTTTCCAACAGGTTCTAAGGAGGCAGAGGAGGAAGACTCGGTAGTAACGCGGAGCACACGAGAATATGCATTGCTCAAGGATGGAATACTACCATCACAGGCCAAAATCTATAACTTAACAGACTGAAGATTCGAATGTAACCCAGATAAGAACTTGGAGACATAAAATTCCTCTCGTTGTTTCTTGATAGCATCAACATCATTAGTGATAGGATGATACTGATTCAACTCATCCATGAGTCCCTTGAATGTACTGTAGTCTATATAGCATGGATACGGACACGCGACACGAACACGACACGACACAGAGACGGCGAAACGGCAAATCCCAAAAAAATAGGATACGGAGACGGCTGGGATACTTTGAATAAAAAAAAAAATATTTTTAAATATAATGTAATTTCAAGTATATATATATACAAAGATTCTCTAAAGAGGGCCACCTCTCTTTATTAAAGAGAGGACTTCTGTTTTGGCCGTTGAATTGTGTTTAAAAACTGTGAAATGACAAAACTGACATTAATGAAAACACGATCCGACGACCAAAACAGAGACCCTCTCTTTAATAAAGAGAGGGCGCCCTCTTTAGAGCCTGACTGTGTATATATATATATATATATATAAAAGAGTTCAAGACCATTGGAGATTAACAGATCATGAAGAAGAAAGAAAAAGAAAATCATGAACATCTAAAAAGAAAAAGGAAAAAAAGAAGAAGAAAAGTTCAATTTGTAAACTCTAACATCAAGAGTTCAAGACCATTGGAGATTAATAGATCAAGAAGAAGAAAGAAAAAAAAAAAATCATGAACATCAAAAAAGAAAAAGGAAAAAAAAAAAAAAAAAGAAAAAGCAAAAGAAAAATGGAACTGACGTTACTGACCTCGTCGAAGACCTCTCCGGAGCCCTCGCCGTCGACCTCGACCTCGCCCTCGCCTTGGACCTCGCCGGAGCCCTCGCCTTCAGTCTCTAATCTCTATAGCCTTCAGTCTCTATTCTCTATCGCCTCTCAAGTCTCAGCAGTGAGCACTGAGTAGCCTCATGGATTTTTGGTTAGGAGCTTAGGGCTACTGATATATAAGACTTTATATATTATGATATTTCCCTATATTTCATTTGGACCCCCACAAGAAATATATATCCTAAAACTACCATCGAGTTAACTATCACGCCATGTCTCGGGCGTGTCTCGGAAGTGTCCTGGCGTGTCGTGGAGTGTCCGAAATTAACATTTAATTTAAATTAATTCGGACACTTATGTAGGCGTGTCTCGTACGTGTCCCGGCGTGTCCGTGTTCGCGGAGTGTCAGAAACGCAATCGACACCCAAAATGGAGTGTCCATGCTTCATAGACTGTAGTATTCACTAACCGGCTTATCACCCTGTTGAAGCAGAAACAAATTTTGATAAACCAAACCAAACCAAACCAAACCAAACCAAGCCTTGTGTCCCAATCAATTGGGGTCGGCTGTATGAATCCTTTTTCTCCATTCTGCCCGATCAAGAGCTATATGCTCGTTTAAATTATATATATTCATATCTTGTTGCACACTTGTACTACATATTCCCAAATCAGTCTAGGTCGGCCTCTCCCTCTAACCATTCCAGGCACTACGATCTTATCACTCTTTCGCACAGGTGCATCTACAGGTATTCGTTGCACATGGCCGAACCATCTAAGTCTATTCTCCCTTAGCTTGTCCTCAATATGTGTCACTCCTACAGTCTCTCGGATGTACTAATTTCTAATTCTATCTTTACTAGTCTTACCACACATCCATCTTAGCATCCTCATCTCAGCTACACTCACTTTGCTAATGTGTTGTTTCTTAGTGGCCCAACACTCTGTCCCGTAGAGCATAGCTGGTCTAATAGCTGTCCTATAAAATTTTCCTTTCAATTTGGCTGGTATTCTCTGGTCACATAATACTCCAAAAGCACTCCTCCACGTAAGCCAGCCCACTTTAATTCTATGGATCACGTCATCACCAATCTCTCCGTTGTCTCTACTGATCATCGAACCTAGATAGCGAAAGTGTTCCCTCTTTGGGATCTCCTGATCTTCGATCTTCACTGCTTCGTTGTCTCTACTTTCACTGTTGCTAAAAGTACATTCCATGTATTCTGTTTTCGTCCTACTTATCTTTAGCCCCTTAGTCTCCAGTGCTTCTCTCCAAGCCTCCATAGAAACAAATTTTGATATACCTCATAAACACTAGAAACATTCTTTTTCATGGAAAACGTCTCATGAACAGACTTCCATATCTCTTTGGCTGAGGACAAGAACATGACACTCGAACACATAGTAAGTTCCATACTATTCCACAACTAGGATATAACCACATAATTCTCAAAACACCCAATCTTCATAATCCTTACTATCCTTAGCAGGAGCAACAGACTCAATATATTTCAACTTCTTTCTAGCCCCTAAGGCGACTTTCATAGCTTGAGCCCACAAGTAATTGGGCCCATTCAATTTAGTAGTGATAATTTGCATACTCACAACATCGGGTGAAGAAATAGAACCTTTCTTGTCAGCCATATCAACCAAAAAAAAGAGTAGGAGTCTTGTACCCGATAACAAAGGAAAAATACTAACGAACAAGAAGCAGCATCAACACCAATAACTCAAACGGAACTAACCAATAAGGTCCATAAAGAGACCGAGACAACACGAATGAAGAAACCACCAATCAAAATTGCCTAATCGAGTTCTGATGTATGTGAATATGCTCCATTGGACGGTTGTAGTTCAAGAAAGTGAAGAAATCAAATCATGAATAGTGCTAGATGAATAGTTACTGCGTGAACAGTACTTATGAATAGTATTCGATGAACAGTACCTTCGGTGAACATGCTTGATGAACAGTACCTTGGTGAACAGTAACTACGTGAACAGTGCTTGGTGAACAGTATTCTGTGAATAGGGCTGCGGCGGTGGTGGTGGTGTGCGGCGCAGAGAAGCCAATTCGGGTGGCTCTGATACCATGTTCAAAGAGAGAATAGAGAGAAAGAGAAGGCTTAATTAAATTAGGTTAGCCAACACACACACATATATATATATATATATTAATAAAATACAATTATAGAAATACCCTTAAACCACTAATACTATTACTTTTATTCTAACAGTATACACCATACAGCTAATTAGAAAAACTGATCCTAGACAGAAAAAAGGTACTAGCACTGATCCTAGATAGGTCGATGATTAATGGATTTTTTAGATTCTGAAAGTGTAGATAATTTAATTAGTTCTGGAATGGAAGTTTGTAGTTTTGCAGGTGAAGGTTCATCTTGATTCCTCTACGTTTATGCCACTATGAATTACATTTTTTCATTGTTCATGCAGGTCAGCGTGGGTACACTTCTTGCTTTCACTATGGTGGCAATTTCTGTGTTGATACTGCGATATGTCCCACCGGATGAGGTACCACTTCCGTCATCGCTTCAGGAGTCTATAGATACGGTGTCATCGCGATATAATAGTGCGCACGAGATAGACGTGGAAAACGCTAAAGACCATGGTAAAATATCTCTGGAGAGTACTCGACTTTTGCTTGGCAAGGGGGATCCTCTTATAGTGAAACAAGCAACTCAAGGAAGTTGTAAGTTCTTTTGTGGTCTCAGTTTTCTTTCCTTGTTACTTCTATAGCCTTTAGTGTCTTGGATTTGTGAATTACACATCTAATGTGCAGGATTTCAAGCCTCTATTATTTCTGGGATGACACCCATTCACTACCTTTTCTAGGGTCTGTTTGGGAATCCTTAAAACAGGATCAGTTTCATACACAGTCTCACTTTGGTTTTTAAAAAAACCAGAACCAGCTCTTGGGGTATCAAGATATTTTCATAATTTATATACTAGTTACTCTTTCGTTGGGGTTTTACCAATAGTTTCCGGCACAGTTACTGAGGTCTGAGAATTACTTGCAAAAGCCCAAAAGTATTTTCTAAATGTTAAATAATACCTTCTAGAAAGCTGGGAACTAAATGATTCAAAATTTTTGCTACCTTGCCAGTAAATGTATGACTCAAATTCCACTCTTAGGGGCTGTTTGGGTAATATAAGTGCCTGTCCTAAACCATTCGCTTGTTTGTGTAGTTATATTTGCATCCATGTATCAAGTCATTATTTTTGTTAAGTTGTGTCTGACTGTCTGTTTCATGATCAAATTAGTCTTGGGGATTGTATCATATATGCCGAAAGCTCTACACATTTAGAGACTGGTATACCTACTATGTGAAGAGATGGATAATTGCAAATCCAAAACCAAATATTTGTACTCTAACCGTGTGCATAGATGTTTCGTCTTTCCATATCTTGGTGACTTATATATTTCATGTTTTTGTTTTAGCCGTACTAAGCGGAGAGAAGAGGCGGAAAGTAGCTGGCTGGACTATTATGCTTACATGTATTGGAGTGCTTATCCTTACATCCGCCGCTTCAACTGTCGGCATTCCTAGGTATGTCAATTTTAAAGCCCTTATCAAGTTGGTTAGCCTAAACAGAGGCTACTTAGCTTATTAGAGCTTAAGGCTATGTTTGGTTCATAGATTTAGTGAGGAAAGGAAAGAAAAAAACTGAAGAGTACTCTTTTCTTTGTTTGGTTAATAAGGAAAACATTGAGAAAATAGAGTGAAAAGTATATTAAATCTTTGAATTTTGTGAATCACTTCCGTTGCTATTTTCTTGAGTTTTTTTTTTGCTTGACATTATCAATTTTTGGTATTTAAGTATGCATGAAAACATTCGGGGGGGTAGCTTATTATTTTTATTTACAACAATGCTAGGGGCACTAACAAATTCCACTAACACTCACACCCACACTCTATCTCTCTCCTAGTTGCATTGTGGGGTCCACTGTGGGCGTGAGTGTTAGTGGAATTTGTTAGTGCCCCAAATATTTTACTCTTTTATTTTTTGCTCTCACTTTTCTTTTCCTTCTATAAGTTCGCTAACCGAACGAAACCTTCGTGCCAAATGGAGCAATGTTTTCTTTTACGAAGAACAATATGCATTCATGCAGAATGGAGGCAGCTTCTTAATATCATAATATGTGCATCTACTAATTATGTCATTGGTAATGGATTTTTTTGTTTCTTCTGATTCCACTGCCAGCTTTCTACGATATACATTGTGTGGAATAGGTGGTGCTCTTCTTTTATCTGGTCTGGCGGTGCTCACCTGTATCGATCAAGACGATGCTAGGCACAGCTTTGGTCATTCCGGAGGTATGTTCTCTTTTCGGTGAACATCCATTTTGGACTCCGACAAACTTAGTCTAGCCCAACACAAAAAACTATTTTCTTTTGGAAAAGTGTTGCAGGAAGATTTTGTACTATACTTTGTGATTTGCCCATTGTGGTCCACAGTGCCCGTGTCTGGGACCAATTACAAAGCAGAGCAGTACGGAATTTTTCTAAAGAACTGCATTTACCCTTCATCATGTTCATCCTACGCAGCATATCATACCCTCAATTTATGGTCCCACTTTACGAAGTAGACCATATTATAATCATCTATTGTGGCTTACATTAGTGCAAACCAAACTTATACGTGGAACCTATCTTCCTGCCATGTGAATCAAGGATGTTTTGGGAACGACATCTTCGTGATGATTGCCCATCATTTTTAGTTGCAATATTCTTTTCATTTTCAACTTATTTTAAAGAAGCGTTCTTAATACAATTCTTACTTTCAAAAAAGCAAGTCTTACGTGTTTTCAATATTAAATTGGAGATGGTGTTTCACAAGCAAGGATATGAGATGGGGTTGACGGAACTCCACGCTGCTCAATTTCTATGACAAATAACTCTCACTCTATCATGTTTCTATCTCCATCTTTACCTCTCTTTCATTTTCCCCCTCTATATCTGAACTACTCTGCAAAAAGTCACTTTCGTACCAAATGCAACATAACTCGTATAGCCGAGCTTTTTATGTTAAAATTGATTTTGCATTGTGATAAGTTATACATGTAACGAAGTAATGGGTAATTCCTAAGATGAACTATTTGGTCTTTTTTCAGGTTTCATTTGCCCATTCGTTCCACTCCTACCTATTGCCTGCATACTAATCAACGTCTACCTACTTATAAATCTTGGGTGAGTCTTTAGCTATCTATTTTCTGTACTTGTTACATTTCCATTACATTTCTTATGAATAGTTTACCATGTTATTTGAATGTTTCGATTTGTTTTGGAATAATGAAGTGAAAATCGTTAACTGCAACCTGTTGCAACTTAGTAGGAGAAAATAAACTGAAGTGAATATTGTGCCACTGAGAGTAATTTGTGATGAGATAATTATTGCCTCTCAAAAACATTGGAATTTTTTTTTTCTACTAAATAATTTCTCTTTGGAAACCTCAGAATTGGCACGTGGACTCGTGTGTCGATATGGATGGTGATAGGAATTGTTGTTTATGCTTTCTACGGCCGGAGCCACAGCACGTTAAGAGACGCAGTTTATGTGCCTGCGGCCCACGTCGACGAAATCTATCAAAGCTCTGCAAGCTCTCTGGATTAGTTTGCCGCTTGAGGAAACACAAGTTTCCATTCCACCAAGTGGGTCTCCGAAATAATCTAAATTGTTCCCTACTTGAAATTTAGGTATATTTTTCACTTTTCCTTACGATTATGATGTTGGTTGTAATATATTATTTGATTGACAGTCTACCAAAGAGAAAACCAAGAAAATGTTGAAAAAAAAAAAAACCGAAAAAAGAAGAAAAAAATATTACTCAGTTTGTGGTGGGGAGGGGATTGATTATCTAAATCAGTCTCTCATTTGTGTAGTATATGTAAAATATGTGATGGGTTAGGGGGAGACTTGTTCACACATTGTAAATAATTTGCATATCAACGAAGATGGTACTTTCATTAGGAAAATGTAGTATTATGATGTTTCTCATTTTCTGTTTTGGATGTGTCCTTTTTTGAAAGAGTTTTTGTTTATCCATATAACTAAATACTTTGTAGAGTATTATGTTGCAACTAATTGTGGAAACAACTCTCTCTCTCTCTCTCTCTCTCTCTCTCTCTCATGGGCTTATGAAGTATTTTTAGTAGACTAGTGGATTAGCGCAACTATATTAACGGCTATTTTCTGGGCTAATTAAACTGTTCCCAAATGCTAGCTTCAATGATAGTGTGTGTGATAACTGAAAATTAAGTGTTGGATTTTAAGTGCTGAAAACTTTAAGTGGTTGAATTTGCAGTATTGCAAATAATGTTTTAAGTGCTAAAAAGTAAATGCTGAATCTAATTTTTCTGTTTGATAAAACTAACAGGGAAACACTGAAATCTTTGAAGATTACAATTTTATCCTTGTTCCTCTACATATTAATTAGATAGCAAGCAAAAAACAAGTAAGCATGTTTCTATTGACAATAAAATTCAAATTATGCTCAACTTTGACTGTTTAACAATATATTTGCAATTTGTTCGCACAATTGACCATAAAATCTTGATCTACTTGACTCCTTCCACTTGCGGAAATAAACAGCCCACTTGCGTGCAAATGTAATATATAATGAGAATATAATTTTATTCACCCATTTTTTGGTTCACCATTCATTGCTCACCTTCTACTCTTATTGGCTAATATAGTGGGAATCAAGATGTACAAAGTATTGGGTTCTACTGTATTATTGGGTTCTACTGCATTAGCTTATGAAAAAGGAGGATAAATAATAATAAACTAAAAAAATGGGTGAGCAAAACTGCACTATAATGATATAAATCATAAAAGAAGGATTTGACAACTAATATAAAGGACAGACTGACATTTTTTGTCTTTGGATATCTCAGGACAGCCAATACTCACATATAACATATGTATACTAAAACATCAAAAGTAAAAGAGCAAAGAGTCTAGGGTCTTGTCCTCCCTTTTTTTTTTTTTTTCTAACAAGGGTCTTGTCCTCCCAAAAGTTGTAATTTCATGATAAAACACAGGGGTACTCAAGTCAAGAATGAAATTTTTTAAAGGACAAAGTCATTGAGCGTGTTCAGTGTTTTGATTCAGTAGCTTTTTATTTTTTAATTTTTTATAACTTAATCAATTCAGCAGTTTTTTTAATATTCATGGAGCGCGTTCTGTGAGGATTGACATTATCAAATGCACTGAAACTCAAAAAGTGCTAAATATTTTTATTTTTAGTAATTAATTAGGTTATCAAACACACCTATAGTTTTGAACTTTGTCAACAAAGAGTAATGCTATGCTAATTTGAAACTCAAATTTGGTTTTCAAATGATTTACAGTTGTATCAGATGCTGTGACAGTGATTGGCGGTACCATATATCACTACAGATGGTACAATTGACAAATTATTTTGGAACTAAATTTGAGTTTCAAATTTAACCAAGAGTAACAAAGACAATCCACAGACACCACAATGTGTCTATACTTGTCATTCTGCAAATGGAAGTCAAATCACCTTCAACTTTCGTTGATGTACAAATGTTCTTTCCGGTAATACTGTTCTTGTTATTGGTTTCTCCCTTTTATCAATTACAATTTCTATAACGTATATAAAGGAAGGAGTTTTGAAATCAAGTCTGAGTCAATTTTGACCTTCAACTTTGAGTGGTATTAATCATGATGTTCGAAATGTGATTTTTAATTTTATTTTTAAATGAAAGCATTCAAGATCATCACCATATTTTGGTCAAAATGATATTTGAAAAGTATGAATACGATATTTGATTTCAAGGACATCCAATTGGTACTAAAATTGGTAGTATATGGCCAAAACTGAACCAACTTTAGAATTAACTGCAAACCTAACGAACGGTCTTCTTAAATTAATTTTCAATCTAACATTTTGTGCCACCTTAAGTTGCTATGTTGGTGCTGTTCAAAAGGTAGCCCCACCCAAAAAAAAAAAAAAAAAAAAAAAAGTTTCTATGTTAGTGTTGCCCTCTTATTTTGGTAAGTTTAAATACAAATAAAAAAGTTAAACTATGAATGATCTGAGCAAGATTAGGTGACAAATAAGGAGTTACAAGCTGTAGTGTCATGAGTGATGGCTACCAGGGAGTCATTCGAACTCAAGTTAGGCTTGGGAAGTTAAAAATCACAAGTTCATGTTTAGAAACAATCATTTAGTGCAAAAAGTTTGTTATCACTAAGTAGATTAATTAATTAAAAGTTTTTATGAGTTTTTGTACGAAGAAATGAGACTTCTAATGTGTGTTTTGAGTTGTGGACATGTTCTGCACGTTCATGTGAGGAAGATGAAGTTCCAATCAATTGGGCTTTTCACCAATCGATTGGATCATTTAGTGAAAAATGTTAGTTATCACTTGGTAGCTTAATTAATAAAAAGTTTTTATGAGTTTTTGTACGAAGAAATGGGACTTCTAACGTGTGTTTTGAGTTGTGAACATTTTCTACACGTTCATGTGAGGAAGATGAAGTCCCAATCAATTGGGCTTTTCACCAATCGATTGGATCATGTTCCAATCGATTGATACTTATACCGTACCAATCGATTGCCACTTATTTTTCACCAATGGATTGCCCTTTTTCCCCAATTGATTGTATATGGGTGTTGTACAATCGATTGCTGATGTGTCCAATCAATTGTGATTTACAAATTGTTGATATTTTCATGTTAAGTTATACTACATTATCACATGTTGTATCATAGTTTCTTATTGTGATACTACCATGCTACAATGAGACTTCAACATGTTATTAAGATACATGATTAAATAATGAACCTTAATGTCGTTGGATGAATAAATCAGTACTATATGGTTATTCGTAATAAACCAGCCGATCTGCATAGCATGGTATGTTGTTAGCTGCGGAGGCTGTCTGTTTATAATGGTATGTGAGTAAGCGATCGTGGAATCATAAGTTATGTTGGGATGAGTCTTCGTATGTGGATCATGATCCATTGTGGCAGAAAGATAGCTATGATTGTGGAAAGAGAAATGATGATTGAGAATGAGATATGGCTGATATTTTGACACCAAGGCTTGTCGATTGATAATGGGACATGGCCAGTACTGGGTACTAAGGCTTGTCTTTTGAGATTTAGTAACGACCGGTACTTCGTGCCAAGACTTGTGTTGAGAATGGGATAGCTGAGGCTCCGTGCCAGGCTGACCATTGGCGTTTCGTACCAGGCTCACCATTACTATGAATGTTGGAAAGTGAATCAAAATCCTTGGGGGATGAGTTCCATCCAAGCAAAGTATGGTTGGACATGCATGGGAGGAATGCATCAGTAACATGGACCCATAGTCCATGACATTGCAAGTTATGTCGTATGGTCGCATATAGTGAATCGGAAGCTGTAGGAACACGAACGCCGAGAGGACTACTTTCTTAATGCAGTTATGGTATAATACTTCGTATTAATGATACTTTGTTAGTTTTGTACTTAATCAGCTTCACAAGCTGACGGCGTTTATGCTGCTGGATATTCCCACATCCAGCTTTCCAGACATATGGCTATGCAAGGGAAGCGCCTGTTGACGAGGACTACTATCTGGAGGAAGGCTATGCTTGGGATGACTGTACTGAAGGTGGGACCAAAGGAGAGAATCACCAAGCCGCCGACAATGTCTATGCCAATTGAAGACTAGGGCTGGATTGTAGTTGTCCTTTACTTATGTTTTGAATAATGTTACTTTTTTTGGTTAGTTGGCGAGTGTGCTGTAGAATTTGGGAGGTTGTTTTAATACAATGAATTTTGTTATAAGATTTTAGTTGGTTTAAGCTTAGGTTTATTTAATTGAGTCTTAGCATTTCAATTACTGCGTTTATACCTCTGATATTTAGATTTGTGTGTTGTGGACAATCATGTGATATTCACCAGTCCCGGTCTACATACCCAAAAAGGAATTTTATTTTATCTATTTTTGCTACTTCGGGGCATGACACCTTGTTAGTATTTCACTCACTCGGATATTCCATGTCCAGCTCTTCCAGTTTATGGTGATACAGGTGAAGGATACGAGGGCGATGACTTCTACGCAAGTGGCGGCAATGCTGTTGAAGGCTACTTCAAGGGAGGACCGATGAAGGAAGTCTACTATGTTGGTGACTACGTCTACGCCAACTGAAGACTAAGGCTAGATTATAGTTTACTTTAGTTTATGTTATAATATTATGTTTTGTAATTGACATATGTTGCCTTAAGACTCTAGTTATTTATATTCTGTGGACCCTTATGCAATAGCTTAGTAACCTTATGTTATATATCATGTTGAACTTATATTTTTTTATTACTATCTCCTTATTATCTATTATTTAGAACCGAGTGTTGTGGACAATCAGGTGACTTCACCAATCACGGCCTACGGACCCTCACACTTTCAACTTTTTATATGAGGGCACTCTACCTTTCCACACTTCATAAGGAAACATATTAGTATTCTTATGTGGAATTCGATGCAGGATCACATTCGTCGTGAGAATGGCATCCCCCACAAGTTGTGTGGCACTCTCGAGCTATTTAACATAGCATTTGCCATTTCCTTGAGGGTTCGGTTTTTCCTCTTCGGTATACCATTTTGTTGTGGTATATATGGCATCATTGTTTGATGAATTATGCCATCAAGTGTACAATACTCGGCCAATGGAGTTGACTCATATTCACCTCCCCCATCTGACCTCACCATTTTAATTGTGTTTGAGAGTTGATTTTCAACTTCGGCTTTATATGTCTTAAACATATCCATGGTCTCATCTTTTGAATTAAATAAGTAAACATAACAATAACTAATTTTATCATCTATGAATGTAACAAAATACTTTCTACCACCTTTTGTTGGAGTTAACTTTAAATCACATAAATCTGTATGAATTTAGTCTAATAGCCCACTCGTTCTATCTATGGATTTAAATGGCTTTCTTGCAAACTTAGATTCAATACATATTTCACATTTATGAATCTTGTCAACTTCAAATTTTGCCAATAATCCTAAATTCATCATTTTATGCAAGTACTTGAAATTAACATGTCCAAGTCTAAAATGCCATAAATTACATAACTCAACAATATAAGAAGAAGCTATTTTATTATCATTCATAATAATTTTAGGAGTACAATTAATTTTGATGAGCCCATCATATATATAGCCATTTCCTACATACATTCCACCCTTAGTCAAAACAAATATATTGGATTCGAAGACTAGCTTGAATCCTTTCTTGCTTAGCATAGGACCAGACACCAAATTCTTGCGAATTTCCAGTACAAGTAGTACATCAAGGAGAGTCATCTCTTTTCTAAAAGTGAACTTCATAATCACATTTCCTTTGTCTTCAACAGTTGAAGCCACAACATTACCCATAAAAGCGTCTCACCACTATCCATCTTTATGTAGGTAGAAAACATGTTTTTATCTCCACAAACATGCTTACTGGCCTTGGTGTCTATCCACTAATCCTTAGACTCGGTCACCACACAAGTTTCCATGATCACCACTGCAAGATCATTGGTATCCATCATGTTTGCTTGATTGGGTTTGTTGTTTCCTCCATTAAATCATTTCTTGTTTCAACAATTGCTTGCACGATGTCCAGGTATTCCACATACCCAACAATGCCCTTTTTATCTTTTAGAATTGCGGTCCTTAGACCCGTTGTATGTAAACTTTCTCTTGCCTCCCTTAGAACTCAATTTAGACTTAGATTTTGAAGACTTGCCTTCAACAAGATTAGCTTTCAACTCTATAGATCCTTGCTACCCATTCTTATCTCCTTTTTGGTTATCTTCCTCAATCCTCAAATGCACTACAAGATCCTCCATTGACAGTACTCCTTGCGCTAGTGCTTGAGATAACTCTTGAACACCTTCCATAATGGTGACTGTTGGCCCGAAATGAAAACCTTAGGGGGGGGGGGATTAAGGTTTTAGCATAAAATAAACCTCTTAAAAACTTAATTGCAAATTAAACACAATCACAAGCAATTATGTAAAGAGAGAAGGGAAGAGAGACTTGCAAATCGAGTTTTCAAGTGTTTCGGCAATCCGCACACCGCGGCCTATGTCCACCCCTCAAGAACACCTCGAGAATTCCTTTATCAACCTGCTTACAGGTGTAGATCAAACCGTTACAAGAGCCTTCAATCTCTCCCAAAGAAGAACACCTTTTCTTTGCACACAAGGGTTACTAATCCTCACTCTTTACAAATAATTTGAATTAGAAATTGATCTCTCTCTCTCTCTCTCTCTCTCTCTCTCGTGGATGGATACAATTATAGCTCATACAACAACTCCTTAGTGAGTGGATACTACAAAAGAAAGCTCACTACAATTTGCTCTCTCAAGAATTACAATTGAAATCTAGAGCAAATTGATTATTCACTCAAACTAGGGCTCAAACAAAAATGATGATTAACCAAGTTGTTTGAATGATTTCTCTTGCTTGCCCAGTCATTAAAATCACCCCTACATATAGCTTTTAAAAAGATATGACCATTGGGGGTGTTTGGGGTTGTAAAAGCAAATTTTGAAATATTTAGAAAATTAGCCGTTATGCTTTTATGGGCAATCTAATCGACTGTAAAAGCGATCCAGTTTACTTGAAAAATTACAACAGTAGCTACCTTTCAAATACACAAAATAGTCAACTTTTGTACAATCCAGTCGACTGGATTGGAAAATTATAGTTTAGTCGACTGTTTTGACTGTGTTTTGGCAGACTGACACCTCTTTACTAAAACGACCATAACTCCCTCTACGAAACTTGAATTTGTAATCCGTTTGAAGATTCGGAAACTAAATTTAAATACCTTTGCAACCATATAAAATTCACATCTAGTTCCTTATCAATTTGATCAGGTTTTCCTTTAAAGATGACCCATTTGCAAAAAGTTATTCATTTTGACCTAGCCACTTGAAAACTTTTGTGAAATGAATTTAAGTGAGTGGTCTAAGTATGCTTAGGTTCTTGAAAGTATTTTAAAGCGTGAGAGCAAGGATCCCAAAGACCAACTAATGTTACTTGAGCCCCTATGAGTGATTGATCAAAATACTTTACAAGTAAATCCTAGACTTTAACCAAGGATGAAAAATCTTCAAGTCTTCAAGCTTGATCTTTGTTGAGCTCCATCACTCTTGTGCTTCACTATATGCTATTTCATGAACTCAAACAAAGTTAGAACATTTAAGTGTATAATTCAAGAGATTAGCACAATGAAAATGACTTGATAATAGTTTAGAATAGAACAATTAAGAACATGCTATTATCAATAAATTTGTCATCATCAAAACAAACATAAATATTGCCTTGAAGAAATTCAAGGCTAACAGTGGCGATTTCTCAATGATTGATGCCACTTGGAATGGTTCACTTATAGTCATTCCTTCCATATGAATTTGGTTGATGATTACTTGAATCTTATCCTGTCACACCCCAACCCGCCTTGTGCGGATTAGGACACGTGTAACAAGGCTACAAGCTCCCAATTACATTACTTTGTAAAGAAATATACGAATTATAGAGAAACACATGTATTTAACCACATTAAACAACTCTGTTGTTACAAAATAGGCTCCAAGGGAAAAATGTTCATTAATAAAGTATGTAAAATTTTTATACCAAAAGTTAGATTTTTGAGTCCCGGTTCTAACGCAACAAACGGCGCGTGAATCCGAGTTTTATAGAAAAAGTTATGCATATTTCCGTAAAAATGGACGTCCAGAGAAAAATACAAAGCGGATCGATCCCTTCATAAAGGGCGGATCGATCCATTTATATTAGTCTCCCGCAGAATGTCCCCTTGAAAGGGCGGATCGATCCCTTCACAAATCGCGGATCGATCCCCTTCACAATTCTGCTGCTAAAATTTTGTTTGCTGTCAAAACAAGTTTTAGCTTACCAAAACTCAATCAAATCACATGGAAACATTATGAAACTTTGGGAAATCAATTCCAACACATTTCTAAACATGTTTAAACTCAAATTAAGCATGGATCATAAAATCATATTCACAATTTGGTCAAATCCACTAAGAACTCATTTCATTTGAAATACAATGATCTTTTCAACTTTGAAACTCAATTCTCATTCAAAATTCATGAAACTTGTTGGGAATTAACTCAAGGTCATAACTAACATTGTGAACATTAAGGAAACATGTTTAAGACACTAGCGACACATCCGGACTTGCCGAAATGGTCAAATTCATTACTTGCACCACACTTGAGCAAAACAAGAGATATTACACATTAGTTTCCAAATTCACTTTCACTTTCCAAAATACAAGTTTTAGGATTCAAACTCTTTTTCTACAACCCAAATATGAACATTAACATAAAAGAAACCATAATTTACATCATTTTACAAGTTCAAAAGAAGTTCACAAGCATGAGGCTCAAATCTCCCCCATCTCTCCCATCTCTCCCGTCTCTCCTCATCTCTCCCGTCCACAAGTCCAGACTTCAAGCCTCAAGTCGAGAACCTCAAGCCACTAGTTACATTATAACATAAGTTTAAAACGTATCTACAAGTTCGCCCAAGACATGAGTTAATTATACATCTCCAAACCATAAGTTGCATTAGGAAACTTAATTATCTAGATTTATAAACATATCAACACATATCTCATAACCCCCATGCCCAACTTGTCGTTTTGATCATTTTCCTTCCTCCTCCCGTGCCGTACCTGCGGTGGTTATTCAATAACCACAACAGAAAATAGCATTTGTTTAAGCTTTCGCTTAGTGAGTAAACTAATCACATGTATGAATATAATGTCATATTCAATGCACAAATCAACAATTGACATATCATTTAGTCTCCAAAGACCAAATATCAATTCACCGTGTCGTCGCTCTTGCCTTTTTCCCTTATATGCATATAGCACCTCTAATTCACACAATCTCACACACCCTTCCACAGCTGGGTCGCAACTCACACACCTTTACACAGTTAGTGTGGTGAGTACCCTTACACCGTTGGGTTTTTCCACTTCTCCTTATTATGGAGTAAATCCACGGTGAATTAACATAAGGCTTTCTTCAACCCACATAAGCACATAATCACATCATCATCTCAGCATGGTAATTCACACACCATTTAACACATATTAACTTCCAATTTTAAGTAAACTAGCCAAACCCACATAAATCAACATGTTCATATATACCCAATTCTCATGTCCATGCTCTAATTTACAAGAATTCAACAAACTAACATGTAAATTAACACATTTAACATGATTTACATTCAGCCCATGGATTAGAGTCACTCACCTCTTATAGATTTTACCCCAACAAGCAAATTCCTTAACAATTGTTGCCCAAATCCTACTCCGGAGTGGTTCCTACAAGTTTTCGGCAACCGCTTGTCACCGTTTAGAGTGAGCTACCAAAATCCGACAATTGAAACGTAAATTAAAGGTATAGAAACGTTCGTCTCACCTCCACGAGTCTGAAAATGGCTTCGATTCGTGAATCCGACGAACGGCGGCGACGGATCGGCGGAAAAACGACGTCGGCGTCTCGTCTCCGTCTTTCTCTCCCGGACTCTCTTTGTTTTGCTTAATTTCTGTGAATTATGAGAGTCCATACTCTCTTGACACACATGCAATGCATGTTGTGTGTGTTGTCAAGCATATATTTTTCCAACTTTTCATTTGCACCCCCGGAATTCTTAAGTTCTTATTATGATATCCCCCAAACATTCCATTAACTACCCAATTATTTAATGAGTGTTTGTCTAAGTTCCGTATGGGTCCCAACGTGGATCCCACATATTTTGTGAAATTGCTATCGCACCTACTAATTTAGATCGTTTTCACTTATACCCTTATTTGGGTGTCTAAATCAATACCAAATGCTACACATATATCAACATATAATATAAAAGCATTTAAGCAAATATTCATGTAATCACATAAAATGCATTTAATCATGTAACATGCAAATTACCAATTTACCATTTGCTGGGTTCCATTTTCAAACCTGTCCCTCTTCACTGGGACTTTTCCATGGGCGAGTCCAAGCCTCCCCTTAATCCATTTTATACACTAATTATATCAATTAATGCATGTTAAGTTAATAATTAACCCTTTCTCCGGGTACGGGTGTTACATTTCTCCCCCTCTAAAAAGAAGTTTGGTCCCCAAACTTTGCGTACTAAAGTTTCAACCACTCATAGATGTTCTTCCCACACTCCAATTTCTCATCTTCTATTTATCGTCTCAACTACATACTCTAGTAACTATACCTGTCGCCTCTTTATCTGTGGTGGCTATCCCTGCGGTTGTGAGTTGAAAATATCTAGCTCCTCTTTGTTCTCTTCCCGTCGGCTGTTGCACAGATCCTTGGGTTGTTGCACTTGACACAAAAGTACCCGAACCTCCTTGTTGTTTATTAGGACATTCCCGCGCTCGATGACCCGGTTGATCACATATATAACAATTACCCTTAATTACCATACTCCGATTTGGACAGTTCCTCGCGATATGTCCGAGTTCTTGACAAGCATTACAAGTTATCGTTTGATAGCATTTTCCCCAATGTTGTTTATTACACGTGGAACACCACGGTCTCTCCTCACTTGAACCACTACTTACCGATTGATTTCCAGAGTTTTGTCTTTTGAAACTTTCATGTTCACTATACTGGCTTGGCCCCAACCTCTTGTTTTGTTGGCTCGGTGGTGGTAGCAGGCTTGGATTGAACCCAAGGTCTCTTTCCGCAATGGAAGCAATGTCTAGTGCCCCGGCGTAAGTCTGAGGTCGAAATACTGTTACTCGCCCCCGGATATCACTTTTAAGTCCTGCCACAAACTTTCTCGCTTTCACCTTTTCATTTGTTATCATGTCTCCAGCAAACCTTCCCAAACTTGTATATTGTGCCGAGTACTCTCTAACCGACATCCCACCTTGTGTTAACTCCATGAACTCTTGAGCTTTTTGGTCCTTGAAGGACTCCGGGAAGTATTGATCGTTGAATACCTCTAGGAACTGTTCCCAAGTGGTTGGTTGACCTGGGCCCAGCTTGGTACGCCACCAATACTGTACCTCATCCTTCAACGTGTCAGCTGCAAATAAAACTTGTTGCTCTTCTGTACATGGTAGCACTCTAAAAATCTTCTCCATGTCCGAAATCCAAAAGTTTGCCCTCATCGGATCGGCTTCCCCACGGAATATTGTTGGCTTTTGCTTGTGAAATTTTGAAATAGTTACAACTTCCTCCTTCGGGTTTGGATTTGGTTGTACCGGCCTTTCCTCAACTACACGTGTTTCTGCCACTCGGACTAATCCTTCAATTTCCCTTTCAACTCTTTCCATACGGTTTGAGTTCTCACCTCCAGACATTTTGCTTGACACCCACACATATTATACACTCACATTACTTTAAATAACTCCATGGCATGCTAATCAACATTAAAAACATGCTAAGTAAACGTGAATGCATGATCATGTAACTACGTGTCGTTGTGTGCACACTACACATCGTACGTCTCTCGTCCCCAAAGGCTCTAGCCTAATGCTCTGATACCAAAAATTGTCACACCCCAACCCGCCTTGTGCGGATTAGGACACGTGTAACAAGGCTACAAGCTCCCAATTACATTACTTTGTAAAGAAATATACGAATTATAGAGAAACACATGTATTTAACCACATTAAACAACTCTGTTGTTACAAAATAGGCTCCAAGGGCAAAATGGTCATTAATAAAGTATGTAAAATTTTTATACCAAAAGTTAGATTTTTGAGTCCCGGTTCCAACGCAACAAACGGCGCGTGAATCCGAGTTTTATAGAAAAAGTTATGCATGTTTCCGTAAAAATGGACGTCCAGGGAAAAATACAAAGCGGATCGATCCCTTCATAAAGGACGGATCGATCCATTTATATTAGTCTCCCGCAGAATGTCCCCTTGAAAGGGCGGATCGATCCCTTCACAAATCGCGGATCGATCCCCTTCACAATTCTGCTGCTAAAATTTTGTTTGCTGTCAAAACAAGTTTTAGCTTACCAAAACTCAATCAAATCACATTGAAACATTATGAAACTTTGGGAAATCAATTCCAACACATTTCTAAACATGTTTAAACTCAAATTAAGCATGGATCATAAAATCATATTCACAATTTGGTCAAATCCACTAAGAACTCATTTCATTTGAAATACAATGATCTTTTCAACTTTGAAACTCAATTCTCATTCAAAATTCATGAAACTTGTTGGGAATTAACTCAAGGTCATAACTAACATTGTGAACACTAAGGAAACATGTTTAAGACACTAGTGACACATCCGGACTTGCCGAAATGGTCAAATTCATTACTTGCACCACACTTGAGCAAAACAAGAGATATTACACATTAGTTTCCAAATTCACTTTCACTTTCCAAAATACAAGTTTTAGGATTCAAACTCTTTTTCTACAACCCAAATATGAACATTAACATAAAAGAAACCATAATTTACATTATTTTACAAGTTCAAAAGAAGTTCACAAGCATGAGGCTCAAATCTCCCCCATCTCTCCCATCTCTCCCGTCTCTCCTCATCTCTCCCGTCCACAAGTCCAGACTTCAAGCCTCAAGTCGAGAACCTCAAGCCACTAGTTACATTATAACATAAGTTTAAAACGTATCTACAAGTTCGCCCAAGACATGAGTTAACTATACATCTCCAAACCATAAGTTGCATTAGGAAACTTAAATATCTAGATTTATAAACATATCAACACACATCTCATAACCCCCATGCCCAACTTGTCGTTTTGATCATTTTCCTTCCTCCTCCCGTGCCGTACCTGCGGTGGTTATTCAATAACCACAACAGAAAATAGCATTTGTTTAAGCTTTCGCTTAGTGAGTAAACTAATCACATGTATGAATATAATGTCATATTCAATGCACAAATCAACAATTGACATATCATTTAGTCTCCAAAGACCAAATATCAATTCACCGTGTCGTCGCTCTTGCCTTTTTCCCTTATATGCATATAGCACCTCTAATTCACACAATCTCACACACCCTTCCACAGCTGGGTCGCAACTCACACACCTTTACACAGTTAGTGTGGTGAGTACCCTTACACCGTTGGGTTTTTCCACTTCTCCTTATTATGGAGTAAATCCACGGTGAATTAACATAAGGCTTTCTTCAACCCACATAAGCACATAATCACATCATCATCTCAGCATGGTAATTCACACACCATTTAACACATATTAACTTCCAATTTTAAGTAAACTAGGCAAACCCACATAAATCAACATGTTCATATATACCCAATTCTCATGTCCATGCTCTAATTTACAAGAATTCAACAAACTAACATGTAAATTAACACATTTAACATGATTTACATTCAACCCATGGATTAGAGTCACTCACCTCTTATAGATTTTACCCCAACAAGCAAATTCCTTAACAATTGTTGCCCAAATCCTACTCCGGAGTGGTTCCTACAAGTTTTCGGCAACCGCTTGTCACCGTTTAGAGTGAGCTACCAAAATCCGACAATTGAAACGTAAATTAAAGGTATAGAAACGTTCGTCTCACCTCCACGAGTCTGAAAATGGCTTCGATTCGTGAATCCGACGAACGGCGGCGACGGATCGGCGGAAAAACGACGTCGGCGTCTCGTCTCCGTCTTTCTCTCCCGGACTCTCTTTGTTTTGCTTAATTTCTGTGAATTATGAGAGTCCATACTCTCTTGACACACATGCAATGCATGTTGTGTGTGTTGTCAAGCATATATTTTTCCAACTTTTCATTTGCACCCCCGGAATTCTTAAGTTCTTATTATGATATCCCCCAAACATTCCATTAACTACCCAATTATTTAATGAGTGTTTGTCTAAGTTCCGTATGGGTCCCAACGTGGATCCCACATATTTTGTGAAATTGCTATCGCACCTACTAATTTAGATCGTTTTCACTTATACCCTTATTTGGGTGTCTAAATCAATACCAAATGCTACACATATATCAACATATAATATAAAAGCATTTAAGCAAATATTCATGTAATCACATAAAATGCATTTAATCATGTAACATGCAAATTACCAATTTACTATTTGCTGGGTTCCATTTTCAAACCTGTCCCTCTTCACTGGGACTTTTCCATGGGCGAGTCCAAGCCTCCCCTTAATCCATTTTATACACTAATTATATCAATTAATGCATGTTAAGTTAATAATTAACCCTTTCTCCGGGTACGGGTGTTACATATCCAATTGCTTCATTACAGGAATAGAATCCACCACCTTGAAATCTACAAATCTCCCAACAATGAATTTCTTAGTCCTCGCATCTTCAGTTTTGTACTTATTCTCAAGAGATTCCCAAAGTTCTTTTGCACTTGTAACAGTTGAATAGACATTGTAGAGAACATCCTCTAAACCATTGAGTACGTAATTCTTACATAGAAAGTCAGAATGATTCCATGCTTCCAATGTGACTTCAGCTTCTTTGGTAGGATTTTTAGTAGGGACCACCGGTTCGGTTTTTCTTATAGGATGTGAGTAAGACTAAGAGTAGTGAGATAGAACATCATCTTCATTTGCCATCTCTTGAAATCTTATCCCTTGAACTTTTCGGGCTCCCCGACATGTGAATTCTTAATAACGGTTGTCGCTCAATGGCCATACTTCCAATAAATATAATTCATTTTTTAGTTGTTGGAAACTATGGATATGAAACTAAATAAAACAGTGACAAAGATCGAGCATGGAAGGCATTGTCCAAAAAATTAATTTACATCCCACACTTAGTTGCTTGTGGACTAAGATGTATCGTTCTTGAGGATACAACGATCTAATATAGTTGAGGCAACAAACTCAATTATATTCTACAGAATTTAGTGTATATGAAAAGCTCTCAATGACTCTAGAAAAGATGAAGAAGAGAAGACAAATCTGGAACAAAAGTTTTACAAAATTAACTAACTATAATCTATATATAGAGGTGTCTATTGGGTAAGAGCTAGATGTTTCTCTACACAAAGGGTTGTCTCCCAAAACCAATACACTAAGTATATATATCTGTATACACACGTTTAGAAGCCATTAGAATAGATGAAGTTCAAACAAATTTGAAGTTGAAGTCCAGTCACCGGTCGAATGCCCCTCTGCCAGAAACTTGTTTAAAACTTCATATAGCCGTTGACCTGATCGATCGGTTGAAAACCCCTCTGCCAGAAACTTGTTACTTAATGTTCCAAGCCTTTCCTTGAGCATTGAGTTGGTCCATAGCGATCTTTATGATCCCCTTGAGCTACCATAAGCTCCCATTCATACCCTGAAACTTAATAGTACTTTCCTCACTATTTTAAAATGAAGGATAAAAAGAAAAAGACCATGAAGTCTACTGTAAGTGATAGTGAGTCTGATGGTGATCATGACTCGTATTCAGATCAAGAGGATAATTACATTGTCTTTATAGGTATTCTTAACAAAGTGGAGTACTCATCCTCCTTGGTTGATGAACACTATGTTGAGAATGAAGATACGCATGAATCAGATTCCTCTCAAAATAACGAGGTATCCCTTATGAGTATGAGGATTTGCAATTAAGCAGCATACATATCTCTTTTTGCATATTCCTTCAAACTCAAAAGGCTAATATACGCCTTGCGTTAAAGCTCAAGCAAAATGAGAAGGAGATAAATACTTTAAAGAATGTCAAAGCATTGTTAATTGAGTTAAAAGGGTATAAGGATACTTTCTTGGAGAAATACAAGAAACTCGAAGAGGAGGGAAACACACTAGCATTCGAGACCAAAAAATGAAAAAGGAACTTCATGAAAGTGGAGAATCTAAAAGACTTCTCGAGAATCAGGCTCACAAACTCTAACTTGAATTAAAGGAAGCTACATATGTCAAGGCAAACCTAGGAGAGAGAACTGAAAACTCTAAAAAATGCTTGGTTCACTCCAAGTGATGAACGAGAAGGTTGGTGTAGGTTACACTAGTTTCAAAATAACTCATAATACTACGACAACCTTTGTTAAAGTTTCGACCATTCATAAAACTCCTCCAAAATATGTTTTGACTCTCAAGCAACCAAGAGGTAGACCACCTTATTTGAGCTCACATTGCAAAAATGTAGGTCACCTAAGAGAGTATTGTTATAAACTTGGGAGAATGAGTTATGTGTCAAAAACTAAGACTCCATTAATGAACACTTTGAAATAACAATTGAACACCCTTGTTCAAAATTCAAAGAGTTTGTCAAATTGTATCATCAAACTCTCTCGTCGTTCTTAAAGTTTCAAATGGAAAGGGTGGTGGTCAAAAGAACAAGCCCGAGAACAAACAAGTTCCTAAACTGAATTCTTCTAAGATTATGATGATTTGGATTAGAAAAGATGAACTTAAGGGTGTTTTTGTTTCAAAGCCCCTAGATGATAGTGATGGAAAGAAATGTTGACCATGCTTCAGCTTTTCTTTAATTACTTTCTTGTAAATGTGGAGAAATTTTTTACAATTCAATTATATGACAGTCTTATTAATTTTAAAGAAAATTTGTGTTCACACAAGGACTATATATAATTCATGTCTATTAATGTGGTGATAACAATGACATAGCATCACTAGTGTATTGAATATTTACTCGTAAAAGTGATCAATTAGCATTGACAAAAATGAGAAATATTCATCATTCTTGATCCAAAATGCAGCATAAGACATTTGATTAAGAGTTACATTATGGTTGTGAAATTAGAATCCCAAATTTGATTCCCAAATATTTTGACACTTGTACCACATGCTGTGACAACGATCGTTGTTCCACAGACCATGCAATTGATAAGAATGGTGGAGCCTAATTCCAAGAGTTAGGGGATAGTTTTGGTGGAGCTTCTATTCACAAAAGCAAAAAGGAGTCTGAAAAAGGCATTTTTGCTCGGGCGAGTTTAGTTGCGAATTTTTCTATAAACTCTCGGGAATATCGCCCACCATCTGATCCTCCCGAACAGGCCGCCCAAGTAGGATTGGGGATTTACTACGGATTTGTGTTTCCTAATTAGCTTAGGAAGCTATTTTGTTAGGAAACTCTGTATAGGCTATAAATACACTTTCCTAAGTCGTAAACAGTGATTGCAACTCTCTTTGTAACCCTAAAGTATAATACAACTCTGCAACGGTGTGGACGTAGACATAATTGTCCGAACCACGTAGAAATATGGTGTTCTTGTGTGATATTCTTTTTTTCTTTTGTTCTTTCATTGATTTCTTATAGATCCTGTGGGGAGATTAGATGTGATTTTTCCAACAAATGGTATTATAGCTTTTGGTTCGGGTGAGAGCAATGGAAGAAGAAGGAAAAGTAAAGATCGATAAATTCGATGGTACAGACTTCGGATTTTGGTAAATGCAGATGGAGGATTATCTTTATTAGAAAAACTCTATGATCCTCTTTTAGGATAGAAACCAGAAGGGATAAAAGATGAGGATCGGGCATTGTTAGACCGACAAGCCCAAGGTGTGATCCGGTTAACGTTGGCTCGCAACGTTGCCTTTAATATTGCAAAGGAGAAGACGATGAAGAGTCTCATGACTGCTTTGTCCAACATGTATGAAAAACCCTCGACTTCCAATAAGGTATATTTGATACGACGTCTTTTTACTTTACGTATGGGGAAAGGTGCATCTATAGCAGATCACCTTAATGAATTTAATATTGTAACCACACAGTTAGGTTCGGTTGGCATTGAATTCGAAGATGAGTTCAGGGCTCTGCTTTTATTGTCATCTTTGCTAATTAATTGGAAAGGAACTATCACAACCATCAGCAGTGCTTCCGGGAGCAATATGTTGAAGTATAGTGATGTCTGGGACTTGGTCCTTAGTAAAGAAATTTGAAGGAGAGAGTTAGATGAATCATCTGGGTCGGCATTGAATATGGAAAATAGTGGGAGAGCACCGGGGAGGAATGCAAACCGGGGAAGATCAAAATCACAGAGGGGGAGGTCAAAAGGAAAAGTGAGGGCCACCTATGCAGAATGTTAGGACTGTGGAAAGAAGGGTCATTTTAGAAGAGATTGTTGCACGAAGATGGGTGATAAAGGAAATGTCACACCCCGAATTTTGGAAAACTAAATATTCAATCCAGAGTATGTATCCGAACGAATATTCAATTGCCAAATCTTAAGAGTGACACTCTCGCACAAGCTAACAGATAATTTATTGAAAAAAATATTTAATACTCATTAAATAAAGACATGTGATATTGTTTTTAAAGAAAAACTCTTTAGTACTAAATCTGTATTCCCAAACATACATTTTATTATAAAATAAATAAATTTTCATTGCAATTATTATTCTCTTTTCAATTGTAAAAAAACATCATTTTCATTAATAAAATCTCCATATAGAGTTCAGCGGAAATAAAATAAATTCTAGACATACTTTGGTCAAGAGCCATTACACCATTCCCAATTTCTATAATACAATTCAGACTACAACATCATAAATATGGCTCACATTGCCAGAAATAAAAAAATATCAAGTACAATAAGAAAATAAATACAACTCTGACAAGACACAACACATCAACAATCTCTTTACACAGACAGAAGCTCCACAGAAAATCTCCCCCATTACTACACCTGCACATACATTTGACTATGTTTCATATAAAAACGCCCTGTCACGCCCCGACGTAGCATAATTCAGGAAAGCATTTAATTTCCTTTATGGACTCGTAGGTCGTGACAAGTGAGTATGACCAATTGTCCCTGCAACAAATAACTTAACAACATTTCTAGAACAAAGGATACTAACAAAACATAACTTCCACAATTAAAACTCACTAACTATTACAGCAGTCATAAACTTAGGCACAAAACGCCTTATTCCAATGTCTAAAGCTAGATTATTACAAACTCAAATTAAAAGACATAGGAAATATAAAGCAGCCTCCTGGAAAGTCTCCTGACTCTAAGTAGCATAGTCAAAATACCCTGGCTGCTCCTGTCCCTGAAAATCTGGACATACAGTCCAGGACGCATCAACGCCGTCAGCTTATGAAAGCTGGTGAGCAAAATAAACAAGTGCTCGCAATGTATATATAAGTATATAAACAACGGTGCAATTTAACATTAACAGTAATACATTCAAGGTTCCAATTTCAACATATAACACGGGGGAAAATAGTAAGAAATAAATATGCAATTGTACATGAATTGTGTAATATCTTATCTTGCCAATTCTTTTCTTTAAAACAACCCAATTCAACCAACACATCATCTTAGATACCAGGAGTAATAACTACTCAGTCATCCAATTCACACGCTACACTATCGCCTCCAATACCAGGAATACTATCCGATCGGTATTGAAGTCACACACCACACTACTGCCTCAGATACCAGGAATACTATCCAATCGATATCTAAGCCGATCACAACCGACCATCGCTCCGGATATCAGGAATACTATCCGATCAATATCCGAAACGCGCGCCTTAGATACCAGGAATACTATCCGATCGATATCTAAGTCGTACACAACACTAACACCATCGCTTCGGATATCAGGAATACTATCCGATCAATATCCGAAACGCGCGCCTTAGATACCAGGAATACTATCCGATCGATATCTAAGTCGTACACAACACTGTCGCCTCCAATACCAGGAATACTATCCGATCGATATTGAGGTCGCACACTAAAACGCCACCCTTTACTCTTTTCACGCTTTCTCACACACATGCATGTTGACACAACCTCAACCCTAATATGTATGTCAATGTTTCATAAATAACACCATTAATAAATCACAAAGCCGGATAATCGTACGAGCATAAATTTTGGCCTTAGTTGTTCTGTTTCGTACAATTCTTAAAACATAGACCTTTAAAACAATATATTTGCCAAACAGTTCTTTAAAAACTTTCAAAATCTTTTCCAAACAGTCCCTAATAATAAAATACAAAAACTGCTCAAACTGCCAGGTCGCGCGAGCGGGTCGCGCGCGCGAAGGGGAGAACAAATCGCGCGAGCGGATCGCGCGCGCGAAGGGGCAGAATAGGTCGCGCGAGCGGATCGCGCGCGCGAAGGGGAAGGATGGTCCGCGCGAGCGGGCCGCGCGAGCGGGTCGCTCGCGCGAGTTCTTGCAGAATGTCATCTTCTTCGTTTTTCCCCTGTTTCTGGTTTTCAAACTGTATTTTACCCATTTCTGTTTTCTGTTCGTACCAGGACATGTAATATATGGATCTCCTCGGTTTTCCGCGTAGATTAAGAATACGCGATCAATTTTAACTAATACGGATTGTATCGCTTAATTTTCACGATTAAAGTTAGAGTGTCAAAACTTTAAATCAACCGTTCGTCGCGATACAGATGAATTATTGCGTAGGATTTGAACCGTAGCCTATTGGGACTAAGATCTTTCATTCCCAATTTACAGAATCGATTTTGATTAAGTTTTACAAAACTGCATTTTTAAGCTCCCATGGTGTATCTATATATATACACATATATACACACATATATGAACTGAAATATACATATATAAACATGGCGAGTGAGTTTATAATACTCACAGAGGTGTTTGATACAGAGAATTTTGAGACAGATAATTTCCGCCGATAATTCCGCCGATAGAATTCTCCTCCGATTTCTCTTGATCTATATATGTATGTATCTATGTATATGTATATACTGAATATATATGTATATATAAACTGTATGTGTGTGTGTGTGTTGTGTGATCTTGAGAGGAAGAGAAAAATAGAGGGAGATTGAGAGAATTTTGTGAGGGAGAGAAACACTGATACACATATATATAAATTCACTGTTGTGGCCTCCAAGCAACAAGTGGAAAATGCACAGTGTGGTTGAGCTCACGTGCTCCCACACCCAAGACGCGATATAAACGCAGATTTAAAACCTGAACTGGTATTTACTGGTTGAAATAAAAATACAGGAAAATAATATCAGCGTAGGAATAAAATTCCCGGTTTATACAAAAAAATATAGATATCGATTTTGAAACCATAGAAAGTATTTTCTAAATTTATGGAAATTACAGTTTGACCCCAAACAAAATATTATAAATAGGAATAAAATGGAAATATTCATTTATTAATGGAAAAGAAAATACAGGGTGTTATACGCCCCTGAATGCATAACACACTCGGGTTAGCCATATGACTGGTATGAGTTAAACAAAAACAACAAGTCTAAGGGATCCAACTTGAACCCGTAGAGTATAATCCACACTACAACACTCTTGGGCCAAGACAGGTAGTTCCACTCACATATCTGGACAATAGAGAAGTTTCCATTTATGTGGTGGCAAGTAGTTTCTTGCCCGAAATCCAAAGCTACTACGAATTTCATACTCACCAATCTACTTATGGTGAGCCAAACTTGTAAAACGTTAATGGGCCTACCATCCTGCAATACAAAAAGTTAGTAACCACAAAAATACCATGAAGATGTGCGGAACACATTTTTATTAAATATCACCAGAATGGAAATCTTAGTCCTAAGCTACATGTTAAAAACAATTGAAGTTAAACTAACGGCAATCAAAGAAACAATTTATTTGAATGGTTTACTCTTCGGGAATTTATTTACAAGTACACTCTTACTTTTATGAACGATTCATTTTTCAATTTCCTAGGTTCACCACTTAGCCACCCACCATGGTACACCCACACATATATCTCATGTGTGCCCGAACATACTACCAACATCCACTATGGTGCCAGTTTGGTTGGGGTATCAACCAACCAGGTATACACAACAGAAGGCCGATCAATATGCCCAGACGTCTATAAATTAAGCTGAGCATAAGGTTTAGGCCAGTTTGATCACGAAGTCACTAGCATGAAGGAACACTAAGCAAGTCGAGCTACCAAAAAAAAAAAAAAATAACACAACGGCGAGCGGTGAAACTAAGGAACTTGAAACCATTTCTGCATTCTCGGAATTATAAAAATTTCATCAGACTCAAAGTCACTGACTATCACCCATTTTTCATAGCTCAACATTATATGAGAATTCACGTATCTCTAAGTAATTTTTCGTTAAGTCATATTAACGAATAAAAAATCCATAAAGAAATTATATTCCCCAAATTTCACATAACCATGCTAAAAAATGCTACTGTAATATTAAATTTCTGCCCAAACAGTGCATAATCAGGGAAAACTTAAAACACAAAAAGTGTGCAGAATCACGTTTTACATAAGAAGCACGAACAGAATTCTAAAATTCTAAACCACGATTTTCTAATATTTTTCCGAAGTTTAAAAAACAGTAAGAATTACAAAAAGACGGATTTCACAAAACTTACTAATTATCATGAGTATTTCACCCCAAGTGTTTATACATCTCACTATCCACATACCATTTATGAATACCCAAGGATCATTACCCGATGATCAAATTCATGAAGTCACACAAGGGTCATAAATTAATTCGACAATAATATTGTGCATTCTAACTCAAAAAAAAAAACAAATTAAATGAAACACCAACAATTAAATTAGATATGTAAGAAATTCATTCACTCATGTATACATTTATACATATGTGTATGTACATATACCCACTACACACATTTAACTCACCTTGTTTGAATCGTTGAATAGATGCGAATACGAATCTATCGACAAACAACACGCTCCGCGATTTTACACAAGACGACGGATCCAACACCCTTTTCTTCTTCTTTCTCTCTCTCTCTCTCTCTCTCTCTCTCTCTCTCTCATGTCTGTTCTCTATTTTCTTTTTCCCTTTTTTTCCTCTAAAATGAGTAGCCTAATAGGTACCCATGACCCCGATACTTAATCTGAATGTTAATTACATTATTTAACACATTTACATGTCTATAAATACTGCTAAAAAAAATTAACACACCACTATTCAATAACTTGGCCAATTTAAACTTAACTTTAAACCCACCACTTCACTTTACAAAACTTCATACAATAATTAATAACAATAAAAAATAATTACCCACAAATAAATAAAGGGCCATAAAAATATAAATGCACACAACCAATTAATAACACGTAAAAATTTAGGTTGCTTCCTTAACATATTTAAAATTGAATATTTATATCAGAAAAAAATACGGGGTGTTACATTCTACCCTCAAAGAAATTTTGTCCTGAAATTTGAAGCGACGGTAAACACAAATATTATTCATAAATAGTTTTAAATGCACAATTAATACAAAGCACATGATTTACATTTAACCCTTAACCATACATGGTCCAGTACATCGAGTGAATAATCAAAACAAGAAAACCCTTATATATATATTTACATATCTAGAATCTATGGTTAAATTCTAACAGGCACTCAAACACAACACAATAAAGCCAGTAATAATGATGTGATGAACAATACACGCGAAAATTATTGTTGTAACCGATATATCACACTGTACATATCACATAGACAAATACAAATACAAATATGATTAAACATGTAGCTTCACATAAACACTTAGATATCCAATAATTAGAACACCCAATGCTGCAATTCACACAACTAAAACTATATGCATGTCCATGTTCACCTCTTATCGTGGCCCACACTACACCTCTTCATAAATACCCTTTACTTACTGTTTACGCAGATGCCTTCAAGAATACAGAATACCGTTAGACTGAAAGAACAACACTTATGGTTGAAAATAAATCAACACTCCATCAGATTTATAGCCGATGTTGTAGATACAAGAAAGTCGTCGGCTCAATATACATCTCAGAAAGAATAGAACTCCCACATAGGAATATAAAGAACAACTGCATGGACAGAAATGCTCTTAGATAACATCATCTTCATAATAAAAAAAATCTAGAACACTGATATTAATCAGGTCTTCACATAAATAAATAAGAGCTGGTTGTAGCAGCAGAATATCCAATGATAATAATTAATATCATAATAGAAAAAAAAATCCATAATGTCTGAAATAATAAATTCACCTCATAATATCCGGCGATGATAAAAGAAAAGTAGAGCTTCGCTAGTCATGTAATAAGTCTTATGAGAATATGAGAAGTTTTGATACTCTAATAAAATATTAACCCTCCTGAATAATAAACCGACATATGGCAGAAAACATATCTCGAAGAAAAATGGTCTGATATGATGCAAGAATTACACCGCCTGATCAAACTCCAACTCCCCTCAACTACTCCTCCATTTTCAACAATAAATGTATGCACTATTATGCAAGAATTTATAGTAACACATATGATTATAATGTAATATCATGCAGTTATACTCGGTTATCATGCAATGACATGCACTTAGAGCTATACAAATTAACTACTAAATTAAAAGTACATACATGTCACATAAGCAACACATATATGTCACATAAGTGATACAAAGAAAACACGTAAGTACTACGTAGCCCCAAAACCCAAAGAAATTTACAACCTAAACTCTGACCAAGCCCTAACCATGATCCGAGAATCACCTAGTCACACACAGTCTAGGTTAGCCTGAAGCTCTGATACCAAACCGTCACACCTCAAATTTTGGACAACTAAATATTCAATCCAGAGCATGTATCCGGACGAATATTCAATTGCCAAAATTTTGAGAGTTACACTCTCGCACAAGCTAACAGATAATTTATTGAAAATAATAATTAATACTCATTAAATAAGGACATGTGATCTTGTTTTTAAAGAAAAACTCTTTAGTATTAAATCTGTATTCCCAAACATCAATTTCATTATAAAATAAATAAAGTTCCATTGTAATTATTATTCCCTTTTCAATTTAAAAAAAATCATCATTTTCATTAATAAAAACTCCATACAGAGTTTAGCGAAAATAAAATAAATTCTAGACATCCTTTGGTCATGAGCCACTACACCACTCCCAATTTAATAATACAATTCATACTATAACATCATAAATATAGCTCACATTGTCAGAAATATAAAAAATCAAGTACAATAAGAAAATAAATACAACTCTGACAAGAAACAGCACAACAACAATCTCTTTACACAGACAGAAGCTCAACAGAAAATCTCCCCCATTACTACACCTGCACATACATTCGACTACGTTTCATATAAAAATGCCCCCGAATGCATCAAACACTTGGGTCAGTCACATGACTGGTATGAGTTAAACAAAAACAACAAGTCTAAGGGATCCAACTTGAACCGGTATAGTACAATCCACACTACAACACTCTTGGGCCAAGACAGGTAGTTCCACTCACATATCTGGACAATATAGTAGTTTCCATTTATGTGGTGGCAATAGTTTCTTGCCCGAAACCCAAAGCTACTACGAATTTCTTACTTACCAATCTACTTATGGTGAACCAAACCTGTAAAACGTTAATGGGTCCAACATCCTACAATACAAAAGTTAGTAACCACAAAAATACAACGAAGATGTGCGGAACACCTTTTTATTAAAATATCACCAGAAGGGAAATCTTAGTCCTAAGCTACATGTTAAAAACAATTGAAGTTAAACTAACGGCAATCAAAGAAGCAATTTATTTGAACAGTTAACTCTTCTGGAATTTATTTACAACTATACTCTTACTTTTATGAACGATTTATTATTTAATTTCCTAGGTTTACCACTTGGCCACCCTCCATGGTACACCCACACATATATCTCATGTGTGCCCGGACATACTACCAACATCCACTCTGGTGACAGTTTGGTTGGGGTATCAACCAAACCAGGTATACACAATAGAAGGCCGGTCAATATGCCCAGACGTCTATAAATTTAGCCGAGCATAAGGCTTAGGCCAGTTTGATCACGAAGCCACTGGCATAAAGGTACACACAACAAGTCGAGTTACAAAAAAAAAAAATAACACAACGGGGAGCGGTGAAACTAAGGAACTTGAAACCATTTCTGCATTCTCGGAATTATAAAAATTTCATCGAACTCAAAGTCACTGACTATCACCCATTTTTCATAGCTCAACATTATATGAGAATTCATGTATCTCTAAGTAATTTTTTGTTAAGTCATATTAACAAATAGAAAATCCACAAAGAAATCATATTCCCCAAATTTCGCACGTTTAACCATACTAAAAACTGCTACTGTAATCTTAAATTTTTGCCCAAACGGTGCAGAATCAATAAAAACTTAAAACACAAAAAGCGTGCAGAATCACGTTTTACATAAGATTAGCGAACAAAATTCTAAAATTCTAAGCCACGATTTTCTAATATTTTTCTGAAGTTTAAAAAACTGTTAGAATTACAAAAAGACGAATTTCACAAAACTTTCTAATTATCATGAGTATTTCACCCCAAGTGTTTTTACATCTAACTATCCACATACCATTTACGAATACCCTAGGATCATTACCCGAGGATCAAATTCATGAAGTCATACAAAGGTCATAAATTTATTCGACAATAATTTATGCATTCTAACACAAAAAAAATAATTAAATTTAAACACCAACAATTAAACTAGACATGTAAGAAATTCATTCACTCGTGTTTACATTTATACATACTTGTATATATATATACCTGAATACACACATTTAACTCACCTTGTTTGAATCATTGAATAGATACGAGTACGAATCTAACGACGAACAACACGCTCCGTGATTTCACACACAACGACGGATCCAAAACCCTTCTCCTCTTCTTCTTCTTCTTCTTCTTCTTCTTCTGCTCTATCTCTCTCTCATGTCTGTTCTCTATTTCCTTTTTCCTTTTCTTTTTTTTTTCTAGGGCACCTAGATATATGTAGGTAGAAAGATATAAACACACCCATGTATATTATTAACACACAAACACACAAATACTAAAAATTCCATTTTTATCTTATGGGCTTACACAAAGACATCATATGGGCCCAAAATGCAGTACAAAGTACTAAAATGAGTAGCCCAATGGGTACCCATGACCCTGGTACTTAATCTGAATGTTAATTACATTATTTAACACATTTACGGGTCTATAAATATTGTTAAAAAAAAATTAACACATCACTCTTCAATAACTTGGCCAATTTAAACTTCACTTTAACTCTACCACTTACCTTTACAAAACTTCATATAGTAATTAATAACAATAAAAAATAATTACCCACAAATAAATAAATGACCATAAAAATATAACTACACACAACCAATTAATAACACGTAAAAATTCAGGTTGTTCCTTAACATATTTAAAAAAGAATATTTATATCAAAATAAAATATGGAGTATTACAGGAAAAGGGAAGAATAAGGAGCAGGATTTTGCAAATGCAGTGACTAGTGATGTTGAAGATGCTTTTCTTTTGTCTCCTGATACTCAATTGGAATCTTGGGTTGTAGATTCAGGAGCCTTCTTTCACGCTACATTGAACATAGAAGTCATGGAGGACTATGTTCGTGGTGACTTTGGGAGGGTTTATCTCGGGGATGCTAAACCTTGCAATATTATTGGTAAGGGTGTGGTGACTGTCAAGTTACCCAATGGAGCGACGTGGAAATTGAATGATTTAGGCATGTGCCATGCTTGAAGAGGAATTTAATTTTTGTGAGCCAACATGCTAGTCTGGGATGCACTACAACATTTTCCAATGATGATTGGAAGGTTACCGAGGGTGCCATGGTAATGGATCAGGGTAAAAGGTAGGGCGCTCTATATGTGACTCAGGGAATAGAGATGCCATATCAATTGTTAAGTCAATTAGCGAGTCCAATCTGTGGCACTATAGTCTTGGACACATGAGTGACAAGGGGATGAAAGTTCTATAGTCAAAGGGAAAGGTACAAGGCCTAAAATCAGTGGAAATTGACTTTTATGAATATTGTGTCTTCAGGAAACAGAGGAAGGTGAGTTTTTTAAAGACTGGGAGAAGTTTGAAGACGGAGTACCTAGAGCTAGTTCATACCAATATATGGGGATCGTCTACAGTTTCATCACTTGGAGTCTCGAGATATTATGTGACTTTTATTGACATTCTTCTCGAAAGGTATGAGTTTATTTTTTGAAAAATAAATCAGGTGTCTTTTACACTTGTAAGAAGTGGAAAGCCTTGGTGGAGAATGAGACAGGTTTGAAGGTAAAATGCCATAGATCTGACAATGGAGGGGAGTATAAAGACATGGAGTTCATTAAGTTTTGTTCAAACAATGGAATTAGGATGGAGAAGACTATTCCGAGGACCCCACAGCAAAATAGTGTAGCTGAACGCATAAATATAACTTTGAATGAACGGGCCAAAAGTATGAGGATACATTCTGTGTTGAAGAAGATGTTTTGGGCGGATGCAATTAGCACGACTGCACACCTTATCAATCATGAACCATCAGTTCCTTTGGATGGGAGGTTATAGAGGAGGTTTGGAGCAGAAAGAGGTAAATCTTTCTTATTTGCATGTGTTTGGTTGTGTTTCATGTGTGCATATATGTATATATATTGATTTCAAAGCTAGGAGTAAGCTGGACCCTAAATCGAGGAAGTGCACTTTCATTGGTTATGGCACGGATGAGTTTGGGTATCAATTTTGGGATGACCAAAATTGAAAAATTATTAGAAGCAAGGATGTTGTATTCAATGAGAAGGTGATGTACAAGGATAGGATGGGTACATAATCAAGTAGCATGAAAGCTCAAGTTTTGAAAACTGGGTATATTGACGTAGATGAGCCCTAAAAAATGAAGATTTTGGGGATGAGAACACACCGACGAACATAGTTTTGAAACAAGAGCCGATCACACCGAATTCCAAGGTGATGCAGTCTTCTAGAGTCTCTAGACCTACACAAAGGTATTCTCCATCTTTGTATTATTTGTTATTGACAGATAGTGGTGAACCAGAAAGTTATGAAGAAGCTCTACAAGTGGATGATTCGGTCAAGAGAGAGTTATCCAATAGATGAGACGGACTCACTCATGTCAAATAAGACATCGAAACTTACTGAGTTATCCAAGGGTAAGAAGGCACTTCACAAAAAAATGGGTTTATAGGCTAAAGGAAGAGCACAATGGCAGCAATCGCTATAAGACAAGATTAGAGGTAAAAGGGTTTCAACAAAAGGAAGGTATTGACTATACCGAGATTTTCTCTCCGGTTGTAAAGCTAACTACAATCAGGGTGGTTTTGAGCATAGTGGTAGTAGGGGACTTACATCTAGAGCAGCTAGATGTAAAGATAGGGGTGGCAATTCGGGTTAGACGTGTCATAATCGAGTCATAAATGGGTTGCGTGATTTTGGGTTGATTTTAAGTTTTGAGTACTATTCAATAAAAAATATAAACTTTTTTAATTTAATCGTGTCGTGTCGTATCATAATCGGGTTGTCTCAGTAAACCGTGTTGTCGTGTCAAAAATTGCCACCCATATGTAAAGGCGACTTTTCTTCATTGTGATTTAAATGAATAAATCTACATGAAACAATCGCTAAGGTTTGAAGCATCGAGTAGAGAGGAAATGGTGTGCAAGCTAGTGAAAAGCTTTATGGTTTGAAGCAAGCACCTTGGCAGTGGTACAAGAAGTTCGACAGTTTTATGAGTACAAGTGGCTTCACAGTTTTATGAGTACAAGTGGCTTCACAAGATGTCAGGCAGATCATTGTTGTTATGTGAAGAGGTTTAGAAGTGATTTCATCATTTTGCTCTTGTATGTTGATGATATTTGTATGCAGGATCAAGCATTCAAGATATAAACAATTTGAAGAGTCAGCTATTTAAACACTTTACGATGAAAGAACTGGACGAAGCCAAACACATCCTAGGGATGAGGATTAGCAGGGACAGAGAAGAGGGTATGTTGAAACTGTCACAAGAAGAGTACGAAGAGGGTGCTTAGCAGGTTTAGCATGGGAGATGTAAAACCAGTGGGTTCTCCTTGGGCTAGTCACTTTAGGCTATCAAAGGAGCAATGGCTAGAAACCAAAGAAGAACGGAAGTATATGGAAAGAGTTCCATACGCTTTGGTGGTTGGGAGTCTCATGTATGCCATAGTATGTACATGTCTAGACATTGTACATGAAGTAGGAGTTGCGAGTAGGTACATGAGCAATCTGGGCAAGAAGCATTAGAAGGCGTTGAAGTGGGTTCTCAAGTATTTGAGGGGCACTTCGGAGATGGCTCTTTGTTTCAAACGAGCAAATATGGTACTACAAGGTTATGTATGCGGATTTGGTGGGTGATATGGACAATAAAAAGAGTACAATGGGGTATATTTATACTTTGGGTGGTACGACTATTAGTTGGGTGTCTCAATTACAGACAATCGTAGCTCTCTCTACTACTAAAGCAGAGTATGTTACTGTGACAGAGACAACCAAGAAGATGATTTGGCTACAAGGTTCTTGAAGGAATTGGAGAAGGAACATGGAAATAGTATTTTGCACTATGATAGTGATGTTGTCAATATCAAGATATAAAAAGTATACTTTACTTTTCAAAAGATTTGTAGTGTGAAAGCAAAGGTCGAACCCACAGAGATTGATTACTACAGCGACTTAATTTTAAAACCTAAGTCTAATTAATTAGGAAAAACGGATTTTGATTTGGATTTAATTAAACTAATAACAATAAAAGTGAATCTAAACTATGAAAGCAATTAAAGTTGTTTTAATGAATGTTTAAGGGAACCTAGGATTACAAATCCACCACTAGCTTCATAATAAGGATATTTATGAATTACTTTAGCCTATTACGTTGGATGAATATGGGGAATTGTAGCTACAAGCCCAATTCCTCCGACAAGAAGATAATCATGGTTCAAGCACCAACATAATCCATCTGCGGATAGCACGAATTATCTCACACTAAACTAGGGTTGTGATCTAATCCGTCTAACCTAGGCATGGACTATTCGGATACTTGATAGCACGAATCAATAAAGCACCATCACATGTAAACAACCTAAACAAGCACAGCAAGAATAGATCGTTGAGCACATCACAGTCAAAATAGATCTAAGACAAGAATAAATTCTGAAAGCAATGATTTAATCAATGTAAGTACGATTTATTTATAAAAATCCTCGGAACATGTGACTGTCATCCATACATAATAAAACTAAAGTAAAAACATAAATAAAACCCTATTACTCATCTAGGGCTTCATTGAAACCCTAGATCGATGATCTAAGCTGCCATAGGAGTAGAGATCGGCAAGTAGTTGATGGAGGAGGCCATGGAAATCCTTGGTCTTCTTCTTCTTCTCCTTGCTTCTCCCTCTTCAAGGGCTGGAAGTGTGTGTATATGGCTGTATATGAATGTGTATAATAGTTGCCAACCCCATAATTGAGTAAATTTGGAGTTTATATAAAGTTTGTACAAGCTTTGGAAGGCTTCCTAACCCGAAACGAACTGAAACGCATGTAATTTACAGTCTGGACGTCGTTTAGCAGTCTCGTTTGCACAGGAGTCTTCAGTATACTGAAATACGCAACATTGGTTTTTGGGCATATCGCGCGAGCGGGTCGCGCGATCGCGACAATTGGGCCTTCGCGCGCGCGGATCGCGCGAGCGAGTTATTGGGGGTCTCGCGCGAGCGGATCGCGCGAGCGACTATCTGATTTTCGCGCCCGCGGACCGCGCGCGCGACTTGGATTTTTTAGCTTCTTTCTTTCTAACTTTTCACCCTGTTTAGCCTGGTTTAGCTGATTTCTTCCAAAACCTGTCAGAAACTAGAAAACGAAGTAAAAATATACAAAAACAGGATAAAATGGTCTAACAAATGCGCGTTAAAGCGTATAATTAGGATTAGTTCTCTCCCGATCACACCCCCAAACCTACATTTTGCTAGTCCTCGAGCAAAACTAAAATAAAAACTACTAATAAAAATCTATTCCATTTTCGTATGGATCACGATTGCATTTAGCGTATGCAACAAGCCTTTTAAACCCCTAGGTGTCCCTAGTCGGACGAGTGAAGTCTCGTGAGGGTTCTCGTCAACAAGTTACCCACAACCATCTTTATTAACTTAAAATTTTAAAAACTTTTATTCAAACAAAACAATCAATACTCCTTATTATAAAACAATGATTCGAAATAGAATAACGAACATAAAGAAATAGAATCAAACGTCTACATACATCATGAAGAACAATCTCAAGCACATGCATCGTATAAATCAATAGAGTTTCTCATAAAATTGCACGTGTGTGATATGGTAGTCAAATGAACACGCGCATGTCATGAACATGGAATATACTTCGGATGACCATCTAACTATGTCTTGACTACGAATCTCACAATGTTAATTACACTCTCAAATGACACACTCAGAAACAGGTGTAATTTTTCTAATATATGTGAGTAAAGGAAATATGTTTTCAAAACGAGAAATACTCACATATGACTCGAAAAAGACGCATGACACGAAAGAACAGTAGTCTCATGGATAGGATGCCAACAATCAAGAAAAATTAATTATTACCATGTTTTAATCCCCCTCCCATCGTTTACATATCAAAACCATGTTTTCTAGGATCAATTAGGACTTTTCAAAGGTTGTATTGTGGCTCAGGTAATGAAAAAGGATAGAAAGGGATATATCAAGTAGTTTCAGAATGGCATTGTAAAGCATGTTCAATTTCTTTCATTCGTCTCTTCTACCACATTCATCATTTCATTCTCTTCATTCCTTTCCATTCATTTTTCTTCTTTTCTTTCATCATTTTTTTTTTCAACCTTCCTCTTCTTTATTTTTTCTTTATTCTTTTCCTCCTCGTTGCTTTTGAAACGAATATTCAATAAATAACAAGGCAACCACCCCGAACATCATCTTATTTTCTTCTTCTTCTCAATCACACATCGCCTTAACACCACTAAAAGGTGATCAATCTTTCAGAAGTGAACTCCAAGTTGGCCAAATTGGAGCAAAAACAAGGATAATGGTAATTTAAGAAAGAAATGGCATTTTAATGGCTCAAAGGGCGAACTAAGGAAATTTTATCTTTTATCGGCCGGCAGTAAACAAAGAGGGCCTAAAATCATTTCCTAGGGTTATATGGTTCTTCAATGTTTACGACGGAAGATTATTTAGCATGGTAACAACTATTTTAACTTGACTATCAACCAAAACAAGAATACTGAGACTAAACAACAAGTAGATGCGCTATTTCAATGAAATTCGACAAACACAAGATGTATTTATAACCCTCAAAACAGAAAAGATAGGCTCAAAAGCTCACCGGGTTTAGTCTCCACCATGTGTTATCTAGAAATCCGAATCATATTATAGTTCACAACCAACATGTATTCAAGCGACTACGTGCAGTGCATAGTTTATGTGCAAATCTATGATATAAAACTACGATTCAAACGATACATGACCTAAAACATTACATCATGACTTTAGCAAATATTTAATCACATTTTCTCTTGTTTACCATTCTATAACAATCCAAGGTTATTGAACAAGAAGTATTAAATTGATATTGCAAAAACGTTAGTACTATCGTTTATTTAAACACACTTATTGAAAAATTTTAAAATTTAGCATAAACTAATGTGCATGTGTGTGCATACCCCCAAACCTAAACCTTTCATTGTCCCCAATGAAACAATAAAACGAAAGAAAGGAGAGTAGGTAAGAAAGAAGGAACGATAATACCTCGATCTCAGCAAACACAGAACAGATGAACACAAAAGAATATGGCTATAAAGTTCAATGTTACCTGTTACGTCTTAATAAAAGAAAACAAACTAACAAAAGAATATTAAAAGGACATGAAACCAAAATAGAAAATATAAATTTAAAAACTAAGTTAAACTAAACTTCATTAGCAAAAGGAAAAGAAATAAAACGAAAAAGTATAAATATAATAAGGAAAACAACGACTAACTTGAACTAAACTGAACCAAATAAACAAAAACAGAAACGTAAAAACTATTAGAACCAGTGTGGGGGAAGGATACAAGAAAACAAAAGAAAATATGCAGAAATGGGGGAATCGCGCGCGCGGTCCGCGCGAGCGGCCGTCGCGCGCGCGAATTTCCAATTTTTTTTTTCCCGCGCGAGCGAGGTACCTCGCGCCCGCGATTCCAGGCGCGAGGAGATCCTGAGGCCTCATAAAAAGAAAACAAAGAAAAAAAACACTAAGGGGCCATCTCGCGCGAGCGGGCCGCGCGAGCGACGTCTCGCGCGAGCGGGCCGCGCGCGCGAGAATGGTCATTTCACTTGGTTCACTTATTTTATGCATATTAATTAAAAATAATTCTATTCCAACCCCCAAACCTATCCAGCACCTCAAAAACAGACTAAAATCACCCAAAAACAAAGAAAAACAAACGAACTAAAGCTTGGGTTGCCTCCCAAGAAGCGCTAACTTTTACGTCTTCAGCTAGACCGTTCTAGCTCAAGACTTACGGAGGTTGAAAATCAGACTGTGAACCCTTTAAGATGTCAGGAAGAGCCCGATGGTAAGCAGAAACTACGTCGCTTCGAATTAATTCAATCGACGGTTTATCAGTATTTTCAAATCGATTTCTTACCTTCCGAGTAGATTCCGCATTAGGGTCCACGGGATTAGGATTCATCCACTCATCATCGTCCGCTATATTGTTTTTCCCACTCACCTTTATTCCTTTAGTAGGCTCAATATTCCGTGTTACCTCACCTTCCGCCTCACATAGGTAATCGTCGTCTTTAGGAGGTTGATCCATAGCATTAAAAACGTTTAATTTTAAATTCATGTTCCCAAACGACACTTTCATCACCCCTGTTCTACAATTGACACGTGCGTTGACCGTGGCTAAGAATGGACGGCCTAGAATGACAGGAGTGTGTTTTCTAGCATCTAGCACGGGCTCAGTGTCAAGGACCATGAAATCAACAGGATAATAGCATTTATCAACCTTTACTAGCACATCCTCGACGATTCCTCTAGGTACTTTGACGGAACGATCCGCTAATTGTATTGTAGCGGCCGTAGGTTTCAGTTCACCTAGTCCTAGTTGTTTATAGACGTGATAAGGTATAAGATTAACACTCGCACCTAAGTCAAGGAGAGCCCTATGGATGATAGTGTCACCTATGACACATGAAATCGTAGGCGTACCGGGATCCTTATATTTCGGAGGTGAGTGTTGAAAAATAGAGCTTACTTTTTCCGTGAGAAAGACCTTTTTAGGAGTATGACTCCGTATTTTGCGCTTTTGAGTACAAAGGTCTTTTTGACATTTAGCATAAGCGGGAATTTGTTTTATAGCATCGAGGAAAGGAATATTGATTTTAACTTGTTTGAACACCTCGAGTATATCCTCAACCTTAGACCCTTTCTTAGGCGAATGTGACGGTCCCTCAACGTTTGGTGGATATGGCATTCTTGGAATATAGTTTGTTGGGGCCGGTCCTTTATCTTTTTGAATTCTACTCGTTCCCTCACCCTCCTTATTCACATTTAAATTAATTTTCCCATCTTTCTCACTCTCATCCGGAATTACAATAACTTCCTCATCTCGAGCAGTCGTCCTAGTCGAAACAGCGTTCACACTCTCACTCGTACTACCCACTGCATATTGCCCCTTAGGTTGCTGAGTAGGTTGACTCGGCAACTTACTCTCAGTTAAACGGTTTAATGTATTAACAATTTGCCCTACTTGGGACTCCAGTTTTGCGATGGATTGTGTGTGAGAGTGTACTAACTGAACCACCGAACCAAAGTTTTCAAGTGAGGCCAACACCTTTTCCTCAAATGCATTATTTCGTGGAGGTGGAGGAGGTGGTTGGTATTGACCTTGTTGGTATTGGGGTCGGTACGTATTTGGAAAATTAGTCGACCTAGGATTGTAATTATTTTGTGGGAATTGTTGCATAGAATTAACGTGTTGTTCAACAAATTCCGGATATTGAGATGCAGAAGGACATGCAAAGATATTATGGGACGGTTCAGAACATAATGCACATACTTCTAAAGAGGATGGATTAGACGGTTTGTTCATTTGCATAAGTCGGTCAAGTTTTCTATTTAATTCTTGTATTTGAAATGATTGACTTGACTCAACTGTCACCTCTCGCTTAGGTTGAAGATATCCCTCAGAACGTACCGACACAGCCTGATGCATCGAGTTCTCGCTTAACGTTTCAAATATTTTCCAGGCCTCGTCGGCGCTTTTGTGTAGGAAAGTTCCCGCACAAACGGCATCGACGGTATTCCTAACAGAGGGAATAAGCCCCTCGTAGAAGACTTGAACCAATTGCCACTTGGGAACCTGATGATGTGGACACGAACGTAATAATTCTTTAAATTTTTCCCACGTGTCATAAAGAGTCTCCCCATCTTGCATCACAAAATTAGTTATGTCTTTTCTTATCTTATTTGTACGCATAATAGGGAAAAACTTTTGTAAAAAGGCGGTGTGTAGGGCTTCCCATGTTTTTATTGTGTTTGGCTCAAGTGATTGGAGCCAAAACTTAGCTTTATCTCTCAAAGAGAATGGGAAGAGCCGCAATTTTAATTCATCATTATTTAGGTTCTGTATTTTCAAAGTAGAGCATATACCCTGAAAATCCCCTAAGTGTTGGTAAGGGTCTTCATTTAGACGGCCATGGAAGGAAGGTAATAGCGAGATCGTAGACGACTTTATCTCAAAATGAGATGCCGTCGCCTCCGGTAATTCGATACCGGCTTGTGGCGTGTAAGTAGTAGGAATAAAATAATTTATAAGTGGAGGAGGTGGCGGTATATTAAGATTATTCATATTAGCATCATCGTTTTGATTGTTGTTATTTCCACCGTCAGCCATTTTAATCGGTTTGATTTTAAAAGTTCGAGCTCTCCTTAACCGTTCACGGGTACTTTGAATTTCGGCCTCAAACAACGACGACGGAATCGGAGTTGATTCGTCGTCTTGCAACCTAGCTCTAGAAGCTTGGGTTGTGGACTTACTAGTTCTTAAGGTACGTTCAAGTTCAAGATCGAAAGATTTTAAATCTGGTTTATTTGAACGTGTACCCAACATAAACTAAAACAAAAGAAGCGAAACTAAAAACAAAGACTGACTCAAATAAAAAAAAAAAAAAAAACAAATAGCAAGCAATCACGCAACTAAGATAACAAGCACTCAACTACTATGATGCATGAATATTATCCTGTAATGCAATGACCGCGTCAAGCCCAGCGCCCCGGGTTTCCTAGCTAATGCAGTGCAATTAACCTTAAACTAATGCAAATAGTGCGTCACAGCGCCCTGACTTACAGCGGTTTAAAGCGAATTCCAAAGGAAGCAATTTATTTAATTTTTATTTTTATTTTTATTTGCGTAAGCTCCTTTGATGTAATTAGCTGCTCCACTCGGAAACGTTGACTACAAAATAAAAGAAAAAGTTAGTAACTAAAAACAAAAACAGAAAATAAGGAAAATAAAAACTAATCTAATATTTACGAATTAACTAAACTACGATTATAAAACTAAGAGTAGTAATGCAATCCCCGGCAACGGCGCCAAAAATTGATGTTGTCAATATCAAGATATAAAAAGTATACTTTACTTTTCAAAAGATTTGTAGTGTGAAAGCAAAGGTCGAACCCACAGAGATTGATTACTACAGCGACTTAATTTTAAAACCTAAGTCTAATTAATTAGGAAAAACGGATTTTGATTTGGATTTAATTAAACTAATAACAATAAAAGTGAATCTAAACTATGAAAGCAATTAAAGTTGTTTTAATGAATGTTTAAGGGAACCTAGGATTACAAATCCACCACTAGCTTCATAATAAGGATATTTATGATTTACTTTAGCCTATTACGTTGGATGAATATGGGGAATTGTAGCTACAAGCCCAATTCCTCCGACAAGAAGATAATCATGGTTCAAGCACCAACATAATCCATCTGCGGATAGCACGAATTATCTCACACTAAACTAGGGTTGTGATCTAATCCGTCTAACCTAGGCATGGACTATTCGGATACTTGATAGCACGAATCAATAAAGCACCATCACATGTAAACAACCTAAACAAGCACAACAAGAATAGATCGTTGAGCACATCACAGTCAAAATAGATCTAAGACAAGAATAAATTCTGAAAGCAATGATTTAATCAATGTAAGTACGATTTATTTATAAAAATCCTCGGAACATGTGACTGTCATCCATACATAATAAAACTAAAGTAAAAACATAAATAAAACCCTATTACTCATCTAGGGCTTCATTGAAACCCTAGATCGATGATCTAAGCTGCCATAGGAGTAGAGATCGGCAATTAGTTGATGGAGGAGGCCATGGAAATCCTTGGTCTTCTTCTTCTTCTCCTTGCTTCTCCCTCTTCAAGGGCTGGAAGTGTGTGTATATGGCTGTATATGAATGTGTATAATAGTTGCCAACCCCATAATTGAGTAAATTTGGAGTTTATATAAAGTTTGTACAAGCTTTGGAAGGCTTCCTAACTCGAAACGAACTGAAACGCATGTAATTTACAGTCTGGACGTCGTTTAGCAGTCTCGTTTGCATAGGAGTCTTCAGTATACTGAAATACGCAACATTGGTTTTTGGGCATATCGCGCGAGCGGGTCGCGCGAGCGCGACAATTGGGCCTTCGCGCGCGCGGATCGCGCGAGCGAGTTATTGGGGGTCTCGCGCGAGCGGATCGCGCGAGCGACTATCTGATTTTCGCGCCCGCGGACCGCGCGCGCGACTTGGATTTTTCAGCTTCTTTCTTTCTAACTTTTCACCCTGTTTAGCCTGGTTTAGCTGATTTCTTCCAAAACCTGTCAGAAACTAGAAAACGAGGTAAAAATATACAAAAACAGGATAAAATGGTCTAACAAATGCGCGTTAAAGCGTATAATTAGGATTAGTTCTCTCCCGATCAGATAGTCAAAGTGCTATTCATCTAGCGAATAATCTGTTTTCCATTCGAGGACAAAGCATATTCAATTGAGATAACACTTTAAATGGTCTTGTTAGGAATATGCCCTCAAACTAGTTAGTTGGACAATGGAATATCAAAATTCATTTATGTATGTTAGTTCATGAGATGGACATTAGACTGAAATCCTTAAACATCATTGTATGTGATTCATTTGTGTATGTGATTACACATGTGAGAAATGAATCAAAAATCCTTGTTGTTTCAAATAAGTCATAGTGGATGATAAGTCTAGATAACTTATCAGGTATACATTGTAGCATGATTAATGTCTACGGGGTAGAATGATGAATCTCGCTCATAAGAGCCTTTGACTCTTGGTTAATATGCTACTACATGCGGTGGATTGATGGACTTGAGTTAAACTTATTGATATGTAAATGCTGTCATCGTCAATAGGAACTCAAACTTGTATAGGGATATATGTTCTTAATCCTATGACAATTATGGACACAAGTTGTCTGCTTGGTTGCTTTGACTTTGTAATACCCTGTATTTTCGGAGACATGGTTATATAAATAAGACCCGTATGCTTGTGTGAATTCTTGGTGAAGAACCTTTCTCAATCGATCGAAGTCTTCTCGATCGCTTGAACTTTTGTATTCTCAATCGATCCAAATCGTTTCAATCGATCGAAACTCTGCTGACCTAATTCTATGATGTGTACCCTTTCTTAAGCGATTGAACTCCTTTCAATCGATCGAACCTTGAACGACCTATTCTCAAGCGATCGAACTCACTTTGATCGATCGTAAGTGTTATTATTCTTATCTTACGTGTTTTCCACCTGCACCTCTTATCTCCCTATACATATGTGTGCTCTGCGTGTGTGTGTATGGTGTTTAGCCAGTTTAGAGAGTTTAGAGAGGGAGAGTTTGTGTGTGTGCATGTTCTATATATATATATATATTTATATAACTCTGTGTGTGTATATGTATGTTATATATATATGCTTAGACAGAGAGAAGAGGAGAAGAAAAAGAGAAAAAGAAGAGGAAGTAGAAGACAGAGAAAGACCAGAGAAGAAAGAGAGAGAGCTCACTATAGCTGCCGCTACCGACGTTAAGCTCAGAAAGCCACTGTCGGACCGCCGGAGTGAGGTGAGTTCATTAACTTACTTAAGGGATGACTCTAGTATGATTTATGTGCAGTTTAGAATGTGTATATTGTGACCGCAAAACCTTTGTTCGTCTCAGCCCAGTTTCTGGGTAGAAGATAACACTCGAGCGATTGAACTTGGTTCAATCGATCGAACTTCCTGTTTCTCAAGCGATCGAATGAACTTTGATCGATTGAACTTAGCGTAACTTCAATCGATCGAGAGGACCTCAATCGATCGAACCTTGCAAAATATGATTAATCCTTGTTGTTTATAATACATACTATTTAGCTGTTTAAATATTGATTCATGCTTTTAATATGCGATATTGTTAATTTAAGAGATAGTGCAACACTATTACAAGATGAACTGTTTAATTATTACATGATGATATTGCTGAACTAAATAGTAGAATAGAACACAACTACATGTTAATAATCAGTAATGAGTAGTTATGTTAAACATAGAGCATGTGGTAGTCTGGTTATCTAGAGCATGAGCATTGCACAATATGTGGTCAACATGCATGGGATAGTGTTATAAAGAGATAAGAGAATATGATGAGAATCGAGAACTATGCCTCAATGTGGAATATGAGATATGTGTACTTTGGATCCGTGGGATCAACGACTGATGAGCCGGGTGGACGTGGGACGGTTAGAGTTTCTAGTGCGCCTCTCGCTGTTGAAGACGTCTAGTGATGCGTATGCACTATTGAAGACGTCCAGTGTACCGTTGATGATTACGTCCGACTAGTGCCCTAATGTATACTCACCGTGTAGACGACCAGTAAGAATATACACATCATAGAAGACGTCTGATGTGTCGCTTCCATCATTTATAGATAGGAGGTACCGTGTAGACGACTGGTAACCCTGTCAAGGGATTGTGGGACCTACTGTCTAGTCGGGTGATTCTGATTGGTATTATGGTATCGACATATGGATACAGATTGGTATTGTTGTATCGACGAATGGATACAGAAATAGATATGAATATGAGAATGGTTAGTAAGATGATTATTCAGTCAGGGATTCAGCGTCCCGACATGAAGATAGATGCATGGGATGGATGCATGGGTTGCATGCACAGATTTAGTGAATATGTGATGAGATATTATACCATGATCTTTATCCTTATCATTACTTAATATGTTTCCTGCTATCATTGAATTCATGTATAGTTTAATGAGACCTCTGCTATGTCTGTGAGTGACGTCATTGATACGAGATTAACCGCATTTTAAGATGGAGAACAGTAATGGGTAAGGAGTGTGTTTTATGTACTCACTTAGCTTTGTATTCAAAGATGATTGCGGTTGTGCCTTGGACATTCCAATGTCTAGAGCTTTGTAGGTATTGAGGGCGGAAAACTGATGTTCCATCGGACTTGGACCTGAAGGCTTGAAGACGAAGACGTGCCGCTTTGTAATAGTTAGTTTGCATATCTGTTGTACTATTACTATTATTTGTTATAGACCTTAGACTCTAAGTCAGCTGTTGTAATAGATTTAGTATATTTTTATAATTGGTACTTGGGCATATGTTGCTTCCAAACCTTTTACATTTCCTCTGTAGCCTCAGATTATGTTAATAAGATATGTTCTCTGAATAGCATCCTCCCTATCGTTGTAATTGTTGGTTTGTGTAGATGATAATGCGGTTATTCACCAATCACGGGCCTACAGGACCAAAAAGGAACTTGTTTTCTCTATTTTTGCTTCTCCGGGGTGTGACAGACTTACCAATCAGTGAGGTCTTACAAGATCAACACATGGGTATCTTGGGTAATTAGGTATCCAACATTGGGAACATATATTGTCAAGATGGAGTTCTACCCTCTTCTATAATAGTAAGTCTTCCCTCGAGAATGTTACTAGGAATGATTACCGAGAGCTGGCTAGCCTTATCAACAAAGTGTTTGTTGACATGTTGGTAATCCAAGGGTAGTGAATGATACTCGAGGAATATAAGATGTATTTATCTATTGGATCGACAGTATCTTAAAACATACATCCCGATGATAAATACAAATACTGTCTGGTAGAGGGACATCCATATCATATTATACAAGTATAGTAATCGCTTATGTATGTGTGATTTTGTTCTTATGCACAGGAGTGCAATTATCATTTTATAGTGGTATAAATGATAATTGATTAGCTACCGATTCCTTAGTCAAAGAGTATTGACTGGATGGAATAATAATTAATCAGAGCCAGTAATTAAGAACCTAGCGGTCCCACTCTTAGCGCAAAACGATGTTTGGATGTAAAGGAGTGATGCAATGGGAAATTTGGAAAAAAGTTTGGAGCTAATCGATTGGTGTTCAGATCCAATTGATTGGTTAAGCAATCGATTGCACTTGATGCAACTGATTAGAGGAGCAATCGATTGCCCTTGAGGTAATCGGGCAATCAATTGGTGTAGACACCCTAATTTTGACCGAACTACTGAATTTAGGGAGAATTACCTTTGGATATGATGATAATACTGTCCGACGCACTTGGACGGTCTTCAAGAACTCTTCATGAACTTTAAAAAGCATTTCATACAATTTTATTTAAAAAAGGAGGGTAAACAGATCTTCAAAAAAGTTTCTATGATTTATCGAGTATTAGATACGTGTGGTAAGAAAATTAGAGCATTCGGGAAGCAGAGATCCAAAGAAAGACAGTTTAGAAGCTTAAAATAATCATTTTCCCATTTTATTATTGTAAATAGGAGAAAAACAAAAAAAAATTCAATGGAGAACCAATGAATTTAGGCTTTTGAGATGAGTTCTACTTGTTCTAGACTTTGAAACAATCTTAAAATATTTTATTTATAATATTTTGAAGCTAGAACAACTTAAATAAGGGTTTGGTTTTAAAAGAAAATAGAGTGTAAAAAAAGGAAAAGAAAATGCTTAAAAAGGAAAAAACGGCACGCGGGACTAAGAGCTGGCACTCAGAGAGTATCAGTGCGAGAGCCGCTACAGCATTCACTGAGTGTTGCAGAGGTCAAATTGAGTGTCGCCCTGTGCGCAGTGTTGAGAAATAAAATTGCTTCTAGAATCTTCTTTGGATCTCTAGAATATCCTAAATGAACTCGTTTCTTAAGGACGTATTTTATACCCTTAAGTCATCTTTAACATGATACGATCATCTAAAAAGGACAAAAGTACCCTCCACTTTGTGGTTTTTCTATAAATATAGACCCTTTTGGGTTGATTGAGAGGTTGGCTAGTCTTGGGAAAAATTGAGAGAATTGAGAGAAAGAGATACAATATGAGTTTCTTCCAGAGAAACTCAGTCCTTGAAGATCTAAAGAGAGCAATTCAAAGAGTTTGAAGAGATCAAGAAGAAGAAAAGAGAAAAGAAGAAAAAGTTTGAAGAAGAGAAGTGAAGAGGACTTGAAGATTGATCCAAATCAATCGAGATCTTTGTGAATCTGAGTATTCCCAGAGGTTATTCTCTTATCTAGTGTGTGAAAGTTTCATAATTCAATCACAATTCATAGAATTCTAGGATCCTTTTACATAATTTTCAAAATGTCTCTTCTAACCCCATTTCATCACACACCACTTGAATTGTGATTGAATTCTCATCTACTTGTTGATTTGGATCTTGTTGATCATGGATTGAGTTTTGAAATAAGCTTCTTAAAAGAAAATTTGCTTTGGATCATCAAGTTAGTTTAAATTCTCTCTCTTTGTTCATGCTCTTGTATCTTTGTTCATGCTCTTCTCTTGGAAATCAATGGGATCCTCAATTTTGCACTTGAATTCCTTGAGTTTGATCTCTTAATTTTCTGTAACTTTGTGATTTACATGAGGATTAAGGTTGATTGTGGTTATATTTATGATCAATTGGTGGATTCAAGTCTTGTATTCATGGCTTGGGTCTATCAATTTGAAGGTTTCATGGAAGCTCTTCATATTCTATTGAGACCTATGAAGGTTAGTGTTCTTAATCTCCAAGGATCATTGATTTGGGAGGAGAATCAAACAAGATAAGTTTCAATTCCTCAAGGACCATCAATTTGAGAGAGGAATTGGATCTAGAACAAATCAATTGTCATGGTTTGATAGCTAGATTCAATTAAGCTTAAGTGTTTGGGTATATTCATGGAATTGAGTAAAATCCTTAGAGATCTCCATGGAGGTTTCTTCAAGGTTGATTTCATGAAGGTCCTTAACCCTTATTTGATTATCTTAAGTGGTCATAATCAACACTTGGTCCAAATTCGCTCTAGAAGTTTGAACCAAATTGAGTTTAAATGAGAAACGACAATTCAACAATGGTGCAGTGACTTCAATGATGACTTGTGATCAAAGAGTTTTATTTAAATCATGATCCGTTGGATTTGGATGAGACCAATTGGAATTTGCTCTAACTCATAGATCTGCCACTGTAATTTTTGTTTTGATGAGATTTCATGGTTAACATGACTTGATCATGGGTATTGCAACCCAATTGTTCTCTGTCCAGAATTTCAGAACAGTGGCTTTCTTTTAAGATGAATGGATCAAAGCTTTATCCAAACATGTTATGCTCCAAATATTTTTTCTTATGAATTTTTATGAGTTAGTAAGATCTTCTAAAAAATTGGAGTGATTCAAATTCGTTTGTTATTTTTAATAAATCATACAAAGTCTCTGGACAGAGAACTAATAAATTCTGAGTGGTGTCTGATCTTGGTTCAATTCCCAGAGATTGGACCATTTGATCTTTGATTTTCTTTTTGAGTTAGATAATAGACACACAGAGGCATGTTATGCTAAAAAATCATTGAGATCAAGCCACAAAAACCATGAGTGTCCTATTTTCGAATGTTTGATTCCTTCTCTATAAATTCTGGAATTCTGAAGCAAATTTGGTAAGTCTCATTCATTTTGATCCAAATGGCTTTTCTAAAGCCTTAAGGCTTGGGACATGTTTTGAATAAGAATAATTAAACTCAAATCCAGAGGTCAAGTGATCCAAATCATCAAATGATGCATGTCTTGTTCATTTCCATGCATTCATGATCATCACGTTTTAAGATAATGCTTGCATTTTGGGTCATTGAGCATAGGAATAAATCATGATTGTTCTAACATCGTCATGGATTCTTTTTAAACATGTTGAAGCCGTATCATCCCTATAAGGACATTACATTGGCTCTAGGTTAAGGTCCCTTTGGACCTTTCCGTCGAGACTTGTATGTCTATAGGGATATTACGGTTTCAACGATTGGAGAGAATTCATAATTTTGGTCTAACTTATTTGTCTTGTTAGATTTATATGAAAATTTGATAATATTGAATCCAAGCATGTGGACTAACCTTTGTTTTGTTGCACAATTGAGGTACGATCACTCATTTTCCTTGCTATTTCATTCGATCTTAGTCGTTTTATTGATTTTGCGACCTCATGTGCGACACCTTAGATTAGGTTTTGCCTTATGTGCTTTCATGATTAGAGACTTTTTTCCTAGGTTTTCTATATTTTGCATGCATTGCACATTTCCAATTCACAGCTGGATCCTGGGTTAGTTTTCTCATTCTCAAATTATATATCATTTATGCTATTTGAATCTACTTGGGTTAATGGTGCCTTTTTTTTAGAAATCTTATACCCCTTTTGACTTACCGGTGTTATGTATATCTATAAAAGGATGAGAGGGGGTGCTTTAGTCCCATCGGGCTCCTTCCCCTCTCATTCCATGATCCCCGGACCTAGAAATCTCTAGTTTCGCAGAAAAGTAGCTTTTAAAATGGTTTCTTGATTTTCCTTTTAAAAATTAAGGGGCGTCTCTTTCTTTTATTTTAAATTGACTTGAAAAATTGAGTAAAATAGACCGAGGAAGCCCCGTGGGTCCCAATGTCTACAATTGGTAAGGCAATCGATTGTCACTTTTAACAATCGATTGGTACTTAAGTCAGTTTAGAAGTTTGTAAATGCAGGAACTATATGTTTTCTAAGAAATCCTAGATATTATTGGACAATATGTTTGTTTCCTCATGAAAAGCGATACATAAATCTAATTCGTGTATACTTGAAACTTCATATTTCTAAAATATATATATTTGTGATTGTCGCGTGTTTTATTTTAAGAATATTTTATGCGTGGATGTGTTTGCTATACATATTGTGTCGATATCAACTAATCTCTTAAGCAGGTAGCGTACTCTCTCGTGGCAAGATTAGATGATTGTTTTAATTGGTTTAAATTTCATTTAATTTGGTTTGTGGCATTGTAAAGGCCACTACGGTTTCAATCCTGTGCATAGGAGAACTGTAATGCTTTTCCTAGCCACTTATGTAATTTGATTTTCCTAGATACTTTGTATAACTCTTCGGAGATAGGATTGCTGAAAATTAGTTTAATTGGAAGAGCCATAAGTCCCACAAGATGAAGCCATGACGATGGGGCCTTGAAGCTTGTAGCCTCGAGATGGACTACGGAGATAGTGCCATGCTAGAGTTGGGCTTGTTTTTTATTCATGCATGATTATTTATTTAATTTGGTATGGATGTTTTCTTGTGCATGTTTATTATATATATGTGTTATATATTATTTGTGATTGCATGGGCAAAAACCATTAGTTTAGTCAAAATTAGTTTTCTTTAATTGATAAATGAATAATTGGATTTTCTAAATTTATCATGGCTAAAGAAAATGGGCATTTTGACACATTAATAAATATTGAATATTTATGGGTAATGAATAAACATTGGTTTTATTTTTCAAAATTAAAAATTCCTATTAGTTCATTGTAAGTATGAAAGATACTCTATGTCACTCATTTATGAGTGATCATTCCATACGGAGGGTATTTTATATTGATTACTAGATATGAACTTCTTATAAAAATCTAGTGAGAGAGGGACTTATATTTATAATTCCCAAGGTCTTCCATAACGGTTCATTGTAAGGTGAATACAATATTCTGTGTCACCCAACCATGGGTGATCATTCCATACGGAGGATAGACTGTTTATTGGTTACTAGATATGGACTTCCTTTGGATAGAATCAATGAGATGTGTTAGAGGATGACCACTACACTGAGGCACTACTTGAGGCAGTTGTCATTGGATTCTAGTTAATGGTGAACACTAGCTAAGTTATGGGTAAGGGACTTTATACGGAGCATTATCCAGAAACTTAGAGACCAAAAGTTCAAGAGTCATGAGTTGTTTTGTAAGAGTTGCACGACATTCATGATGGGTTTCCCAATCAAGCTATGAGGTTATAATCGCCACACAGAGACTTAATTTTCATAGGTTTGACATCCTGAAGACAATTAATGAGTTGGTTAAGGTAATTCCAATGTATCATACAAATTGTCATATTTACAATTTCTATATTATAATCTGTTATATTATTTGTAATGCAGATTCATTATGTCTAGAACACTGATTGTAACCATGATCTAGAATAAGTTAATTGAAAATAACTAGGTTGAATGGAAACTGGACCTAGATGAATTATTATCTGCTAATGGATGTCTATACATTCTTACCATTCCCTGCCCGCCTATTTCAAGCTGTGACACCCCAACAAATCTTGCGGATCAATATTGACAGTGGATAAAAGTTGATGGTATGGCCCTCTCTTGCTTACTGAACTCTTTGTCTACTATGTTGAAGCAGCAACATCAACATTTCGTACTACCTGTGCTATAATATTGAACCTCGATGAGATGTTTGGGGAACTGAGCCGAGCTGCAAGGCTTAGAGCCTTGGAGTTAGTCATGGACACCAGAATGTTAGAAGGAACTTCAATAAGAGAGCATGCTTTTAAAATGGTTACTTATTTCAAAGTACTAGAAGTTCTGGATTCCGACATTGATGGTGAGACTCAAGTTGACATAATCATGCATTCATTGCCTTCATTATTCACTCAATTAAAAAGGGTTTTTAAAATGAGTAAAACAGTTTTTTCAACAAGTAAATTGATGAGCTCTCTTGAGGCAACAAAGGATATAGTTTAAGAGGAGTCAAACGTGCAAAACATTGGAATGACTTCATCTCCTGGAACGAAGCCTAAGGGCTCAAGTTTAGAGAAGAAGAAACAAGGCTCAAGGATAGGAGAGCCTATCCCAATTATTGAGAAGAAGGCAAGGCTTGGAAAGGGAAAGACTGATGCTGTACCAAAAGGAAAGTGTTTCCATTGTGGCGTGAGAGGGCATTGGAATAGGGACTGTGTGGAATACTTGACTGCCAAAAATCAAAGTATGATCTAATTACTAGTTTTTGAAATAAGTTGAAAAACTGATACTTCAATTACTTGGGGCACTGATTCTAAATTTTCTGATTATATCTATAATTGTTGTAGGGGATTGGAAAAATAAGAATGTGCAGTGATTAGAAAGTCTTGATTGTTTTTTGGGATCTGATGCAAGAGTTGCTATTAGATTAGTAGTTTTAGGTTGGAATAAAACTTATGGAGTTAGATGAATTTCAGTTGAATTAATGAATAATAAATATTCTTTTAATTTTGGTACTGAAATTGTTATTAAAAGAGGTTGTTCTTTTAATGTGATCTAATAACTTGTCAAGCAAGTGTGGTGTATGTTCACTATTGTTTCTTTGTATATTATCTAATGTAGTATTTAAATAACTCATGGGTATTTTACCATCTAAAAGATAGAACCTTCAACTAATTCTATAAACCTTTGGTTTTAGAGGCTAGATCATATTAATCTAAATAGGATTAATAAGGAGTGAGGGATAAGATCCTAAACTTTTTTGGTTATTGAGACCACTGCCTATTTGTCAATCCTATTTAGAGGGTAATATGTTCATATGACCTTTCTTTTGAAAGATCACACAACTGAACACTTATTAGAATTAGGGCATACTCGCATATGTGGATTAATAAACATTAGAGTTACAAAGTAGTCTTGGCTACTCTATATTTACCTATTGCACCTTCATCTTTCAATCTTTTGAAGAAATTCAAAAGGTTTAGAATGAGGATTTATTGGTAAAAGATTGTCATTGCCTTTTGATTTGATCAAAATGGTGAGTATCTGTCTAATGCGTTTATTGTCTATATGAGATAAGAATGAGATTCTTTCTCGATCGTCTGCACCTAGTGCGCCTCCACGGGATGGTTTAGCAGGTAGAAGGAACTATTTTCTTTTAGATATGACTGGGTCATGAGATGAGTAATTTAAAGTTACTATTGTTCAATTTTCTTGATGGAACCACAATATTTCCAGAAAAAACAAAAGTTGGTTGGAAACCAAGTTTTGCAATGGAAAGATAATATTAAGGAGTAAAGTTATTTGTATCTCAAAGCAACTTATAAATAATCTAGAACTAAAATCTACTATCTCTTCATCTGTTCCTACATCGGTACTTCATTGTAGTGCGAGAATTCTCATCTTCACTAAAATCCTCTCGTGCATTGAAGTTTTGTGATGAGGAAGCTCTGTTATGTGATTTGCATAAGTCTATGGACTTAAGCAATCCACTACACCAAAAATGCCAAACTGGCCTGTTTCGCGTTTTTTTCAATTGGCACTACTTAAAACCGTGCCATAATTTGGAATGATTTTAGGACAATTTGGTTCGGTTAATAACAGTGCCAAATCTGGCACTATTTTAAACAGTGCCAATTTAAACATTAAAAATAAAACGGTGCCAAATAAAATAAAAAAATATTGACCATATATACTTATGACTAAAACATATCATGAAAACCCTATTCTCAACAGACTAAAAGGGGGGGGGGGGAGAGAGAGAGAGAGAGAGAGAGAGAGAGAGAGAGAAAGAGAGAGAGAGAGGAAGGATGACGCCGCCTCCGCTGCATCCGATTCCTTTACACCGCCGCTACTTCCATTGTTTCATCTTCTCTGGTTCATCGTCTCCATTATCAACTACAATCTCTCTCTGGTTCACCTTTTCCATTCTCAAGTACAATCTCTCTCTTCCCCCCCCCCCCTCTCTCTCTCTGGATCATCATCTCCATTATCATGTTCTAGAAACTTTTTTCCCCAAAAATCCTAAAAACCCTAGATCCAAACTACTAATATCTTCAATTATTGAAAAAAATTTCCCCCAAAAATTAAATCCTAGAATCTCAAGACTTCGAAACCATTGCTCTCTCTCACTCTTTCTCTACTCTGTAACAGATCTGATTAACAGATCCCTTTTTTTTGGTTGTTTGGCTATTTTGGAATATATGAGTTTAGTTATTTTAGCCATATATTCAGTGAAGATAATTTTGTTAGACAAATCTTCTACTTTTTTCTTTCTTCTTTTTTAATTTTCTACAATCTCTATTTGGTTCACCTTTTCCATTCTCAAGTACAATCTCTCTCTTCCCCCCCCCTCTCTCTCTCTGTCTGGATCATCATCTACATTCTTATGTTCTAGAAACTTTTCCCCCCAAAAATCCTAAAAACCTAGATCCAAACTACTAATTTCTTAACTTATTGAAAAAATTTCCCCCAAAAATTAAATCCTAGAATCTCAAGACTTCGAAACCATTGCTCTCTCTCACTATTTCTCTACTCTGTAACAGATCTGATTAACATATCCCTTTTTTTTTTGGTTGTTTGGCTATTTTGGAATTTATGAGTTTAGTTATTTTAGCCATAGATCCAGCGAAGATAATTTTGTTAGACAAATCTTCTACTTTTTTCTTTCTTCTTTTTTTATTATTATTTTAATATTTAATTTTTTAAATTTCTAGAAACTGAGTTTTGTTTGGTTATTTTGAAATATATGAGTTTAGTAATAAACCATTGCTCTCTCTCTCTCTCTCTCTCTCTCTCTCTCTCTCTCTCTTTACTCTGTAAGAGATCTGATTAACAGATCCATTTTTATTTATTTATTTATTTGATTTATTTTGCAAACTGAGTTTTTTTTTGTGGCTATTTTGTAATATATAAGTTTAGTGACTAATAATTTTAGCCATAGATCCAGTGAAGATAATTTTGTTAGACAGATCTTTTTTTTTTTTTTTATAAATTTCTAGAAACTGAGTTTTTTTGTGTGGCTATTTTGGAATATATGAGTTTAGTAACAAATTTTTTTGTTTTGGAATATATTACAGTGAAGATAATTTTGTTAGACAATAAAAGAATTTGTGTTTGGTCTTGTTAATTGAAAGCGCATGCCTTGGGTACTATTTGGTTTGTGTATATTATAAGAAACATTATGCCACTAATAAAGCTCTGCTGATGAGTTGAGTATATGCATATAAAAGTTTTGAATTCCTTGTTTTTAAGATATGAACTCCTGTCAGTTTCAATGTATGCAATGTGTATATCTTAAGGGTGAATGTAAATTACACATCCAAGGAACTAATTTATCTACTATTTTTTTTATGTTTAAAAGGTATTGGAAATGGTGAGATCTTTGAATCTGTTGTAATTTACGGGTGAATATAGTGTGTGGAGAAAAAAAATGTAATGTGAAAGATGTTTCTAGTTTCCCTCCTCTGGTTAAAACAAAGGATAAAGGGAAAGCAGTTGCTGTTGATTTTAGGTGTCCTCGTCTTTTGGAAACAAAGGACGAAGGAAAGGTGGAGGTTGTGCCGTTTGGGTGTCATTCAATAGAGAATTCCAAGAACAAAGGGAAGTCAGCTGCTGTTAGTTTTTCTCCTCTACAGAAAAGAAAGGATGTAGGAAAGGCAATTGATATGCCCTCTGGTTACCCTACTACTAAAAATACGAAGAACAAAGGGAAGGCGGTTCATGTGCCTTCGAGTTGTCCACCTCCTCTAAGGATTAGGACTATTCGGTAACCCCCCCCCCCCCCCCCCCCCCCCCTCTCTCTCTCTCTCTCTCATGCGCTTGTGTATACACACCGCTCACGAACACACATACTCATTCTAAGTTTAGATTAGCCAAAGTAGATTGGTGTTTCTTATATTATGTGGAGAATGGAAATAGATAGAATGGTATGCGGGTTATAAACTTTGTTGCAAGGATGACCTTCGATGTCAGTATTTGAATTTTGATGAAGAAGTTGATTAAGCTGATGGAGATGATTTTTTCTATTTTCTTTTGAGGTAACTAAATATTGCATATGTTCAAGTAAGATACATCGTACATTAACTTATTTCCATTTATATTGTTTCTTCTCTCTCTGTCTCTCATCTGTGATGATGCTCTAATTAGTCATTTGCATCAATTTGTAATACAGTAATACTTGATCCCTCGTCAAAATATTTGTCTATTTATACCTTCTAGGTTAATTTGTTGACTACTGTTGCTACCACTTTTGTTTTTCTGTGCCTATGGATGATGCAGTCTACAAATGATCGACAATACTACAAATAACTTTGTCCATGGCCAAGAGAGACTGACTTTTGTATTTTCTGCATATAATCTCTACTTATGTCTACCTATACTAATGTTTCTTGTTTTCAAATAGGGATAAACTTAACAATGCTGAAGATATTGGTTAATCCTTTATAACACTGTTTCTAACATCTTTAAACACAACTAACGTGAGGAGTTTACAATGAAAATATAAGAAAAAAAGTGCCCTTATCTCTCTCATCGAAATACTGTAACTCACCATTTCATTTGAACTTGAAAGAAACCTTCAAAAAACATATAGATAAAAAAATACAAAGAGGAGGATCCCTCTCAAACCCCATAGGACTTCGCAAGAACGTTAGTAGTGCCGGTGTTGCTGATTCGAAGCTTTAGAATTATTTCATGGATCGTTTGGTTTATGTATTTATTTCAACTGTGTATATTTGTCGAGGAGTGCTTGTATTGGCCCCACTCTATATATCTAGAATGATGTTGTTTTATATCTCTACTTTGGGCTTTGAAGATCCTGTCTTAGCACTAGTACTAGTACTCATAGTAGTAAGTTCGCTCTTCTACCTGGTTCTGTGTATCGGAGTCCTCAGGTTTTCTGTTTTCCATAATCTTTTGCCCTTCTATTCTCTTTTATTGTCTTTCTTGATGTTTATGCATATTTTGTGTCAACTCTCAATAAGTAAAAAATTGAAAATATGTTCCTTTTTTGTTGCCTTTGTAGCTGATACATACTAATTACCTTGCAAAATGCTGTCTTAAAAAATATGCAGTTGATGAATGTATGGAATGCAAAATTATGTCATGGTTGTAAGCCCTATCTCGACCAAAGCATATCTCAACCAGGTTTGGGATCTGTTTTCAACTTCTTGAACTACATTTCACTAATAAATTAATTTTTATGAGTTGGCTATGTTTCTCTGTTCTTTCATCAATCATCGTGAACACCTGTTTCCACTTAGTATTCACTAAATTTTCATTATTAGGAACAAATTTTACAGTGTTATTTTTCATATTAAGGGTTGAATAAAAGAGAGAGGAAAGAGCTGGACTGCTTCCTGACATCTATTGGAAAAGCCAAAACCCATATGTAAAACTGAAATCTTGCTTTCTTCTCTAAAATATTTCTAGAAAAATTCTTCTCTGACTCGGCAAAAACTCCTTCCAACTCGGCAAAAATTAAAGCATGTGAGAAGGGATAAATTCCTACGTGGTATAGCTGGAATACCTAATATTCGCTCGGGGAGAGGGGGCATTTAGGGCTTTTCTGTATTGTTAGCCATCCATGTTAGTTGTACTTAATGGTGTTTAGAAACGGAACCCCCTACTTTCTGATTGTTGGGATATTTGAAGAAGCCTACAAAAAAATAGAAGTGCACCAGCTTTTAACGGCTGATGAAAAGCCAACATCTTGGTAGGAGTAGCTTTTGGCTTGCCCCTGTATATATAGAATGGTGTCCATGTATAAGCTTTTGGAACATCAAGTTTGGTTGTAACTATAAGCATTAGACTATTAAACATGTTCAGATCAAGAAAGGAACCAAGTTGAAAATAACTAAAGTTGAATTCCTAAATTCAATCTGAGACTGTGCACATATGTTCCCTTATTCATTTGGAGTGCCATGATTTCTTTAAATTCATTATGAGTTTCACTACTTTGGCTGTTGTCTTAGATGAAACATTATGGACTTTCAGTTTATTTGAATTTTGCAGGGTATCTTTGGTAGAAGACGGACTTTCAACAAGAAGTAACTCTACTCTTTTTCTTTTTCTTTTTTTCAAGTTTTGTGTTGGTTAGGTTAGTGTTAGAAATCAAACTTTTTTAAAGAGATTCGGGTTCAAACCTCGGCCTCACATAGGAGTGGGGTTTATAATGGCCACGCCTACCACTGGAATGAATTGTGAACCTTTAATTTGATGGGTGAATTGTAAATTTTTACATTAGTTTTTATTTTATGTTGGGGACTTTAGTTTATATTGATGGCTAATTGTAGCTACGATCATGGGCACGTTTTGTCTATTCAAAATTTTTTTTGGGTGAAATGAAATTTGGCACGGCTAAAAATCATGCCAAAACCGTGCCAATTTTAGTAAATATTTTTTTCTTTCTTGGAGCAAACTGGCACGGTTTTTAGCAGTGCCAAAACCGTGCCAAAATTGTGCCACGTGTCGCGCACAAAAATTGGCCACTCGTCGCTTAATAACTTTGAAATTCGGGATCGGTTTTTAACAGTGCCAACAAAGCATGCCAGATTGCCGATTCCGACACCCTTTGACCAAAAACAAGCACGATTTTAAACCGTGCCAAAAAATTTGGCTCCCCGATATTTGGCACGGTTAAAATCGTGCCATGGATCTGGCACTATTTTAAACAGTGCCAGTTTGTAGATTTTGGTGTAGTGATCATCCAGACATAAGGATATCTGTTCGTCAAAATACTTTACATTTGTCTAAAGTATGGATGTAGCTTAAGTGGATGCAAGGATCCTTGCGCATATGAAGTGTGGTGGTGATTATGTTTCCTTATATTGATGACATCTTTATCATTATGACGTGTTAAAGGAGTGTTATCAATGGTTAAGGTTAAGTTTTTCAGTATACTTGATATTTGTGATCTCGGTGAGGCGAGCTATAATCTTTGGATTATGCTCATTTAAGATTGGAAAGTTAAGATAATGAAATTATCCTAAACTTTTATATTGGAATGTAACTGGTGAAATTCAACATGGAATATTCGAGAAAGGTTATTCACCTTTGAACATAACCTATTGTTTTTTCAAGACTTTTATCTTAGGACCCAATATGAAAGAGGTCCCATGAAAGGTGTATCATAAGCCTAGGCTACTGATAAACCTTATATGTGATGTTAGGTATGGCATATTTGTTAGACTATTGAGGTTGTTCACATATATCCTTTCAAACGAAAGTTCAAATCACTGAACTGTCATAAAGTACATATTCTCTAGGGCTTGAGAAAGAACTAGTAGATATATGCTAGGTGATGGTGTTTTTGGACAATATTTGAATTAGCTTTACTGGATACATGTCTGGTGACATCTTTTGTCTGCAGATATAGTATAACGTGAAGATGTTCTACTACGGATTGTTTCAGTCGACGATCATCAAGGTCCCTTTACAAAACCTTAAGGGTTAAGGATTTTGACAAGTCATGTAGACAATGTCGATAATAGTTTTAACACTGTATGGTTATGAGTGCAAGTGGGAGTTTATTGAGAATATGCCCTTAAAACAGTTAGCTGGACAGTGGAATATCAAAATGCATTTATGTATGTTAGTTCATGAGATGTATATTAGACTGAAATCCTTAAACATCATTATATGTGATTCATTTGTGTATGTGATTACACATGTGAGATATGAATCACAAATCCTTGTTGTTTCAAATAAGTCACAATGGATGATAGTTTGGATAACTTCACTAGTATACATTGTAGCATGATTAACGTCTATGGGGTAGAATGATGAATCTCGTTCATAAGAGTCTTTGACTCTTGGTTAATATGCTAGTACACGCGGTGCATTGACGGAACTGAGTTAAACCTATTGATACCTAAATGGCGTCACCGTCAATAGGCCAGGAACTCAAACTTGTATAGGGATACATGTTCTTAATACTGAGACAATTATGGACACAATTTGTATGCTTGGTTGCTTTGACTTACCAATCAGTGAGGTCATACAAGATCAACACCTGGGTATATTGGGTAATCAGGTATGCAACGTTGGGAACATATATTATCAAGATGAAATTCTACCCTCTACTATAAAAGTAAGTATTCCCTCGAGAATGTCACTAGGAGTGATTACCGAGAGCTGGCCAGCCTTATCAACAAATTGTTTGTTGACATGTTTGGTAATCTAAACGTAGTGAATGATACTCGAAGAATATAAGATGTATTTATCTATTGGGTAGACAGTATCTTAAAACATGCATCCCGATGATAAATATGAATAATGTCCGGTAGAGGGACATCCTTATCATATTATGCAAATCTAGTAATCGCTTATGTATGTGTGATTTTGTTCTTATGCACTGGAGTGCAATTATAATTTTATAGTGGGATAATTAATTAACTATTGATTCCTTAGTTAAAGAGTATTGACTGGATGAAATAATAATTAATGGGATCCAATAATTAAGAAGCTAGGGGTCCCACTTTTAGCTCAAAAGGATGTTTGGATGTGAAGGAACAATGAATGGGAAATCTGGGAAAAAAGTTAGAGCCAATCGATTGGTGAAGCAATCGATTGCACTTGTAAATTGATTGGTAGTCAGACGTTTATAAATACAGGAACTGTGGGCAGAATGTTAAATGAACATCTTTTCTTCTGGCAGAAGTCCTAGACCTGCTTATAGACTTCCTAAACCCTTTCTAAGCCTCTGTAGACACCCCATTTTGTCGACTATCAGATTTAGGAGACCCATAGCTTGGTGGTTCACAATGATCGAAAAAGACTCAAAAGGACCCCTGGAAGTTGGTTTTATCTCTCAAAATGCTCAGAATGACCAAATGCCCCCTGAAAGCCCCAAAACTCCCAGATTTGGACCAAAAGTTTTGAAAACATGCTATGTCGTAAAAAAAAGTAAGAAAATGAGTTTTTAAGTAAAGTCAAATAAAATTGTCAGCTTCCAGAGACCCCCGGAAGTCCCGGAAGTTCCCAGAAAGTCTCCGTTGACCGGTTTGATCGAGGTTTGACCAAGTTTGACCAAAATCGTCTAAATTTTCCGGGATCATTCTAGATCATGTGAAAAGTATTAAAATGAGTTTTAAAAGAAGATTGCACGAAAACGTCAGCTCCTGGGAGCTCCCAGAGGTTTCCAGAACTTCCCGGGAATCCCAGGTTTGACCAGTTTGACCAAAATTTGACTTTGAAACTGGAGCACCGTAACAATTTTTAAACATTTTTCATGGATACTAGAGGTTAATAGCTTTCGAACGGTAAATCACACATAATTTTTGGATTTAAAACGAGTTTATTATGAATTTCTGAAGGCGAAAAAGGCTATCAAATCGGCTTTTATCGCGAATACCGCAAAGCTTTTCAAAGTTACCTATCCCTGAACTATTTTTTTTTATGTAAAGTAGACTCCATTAAATTTCCAACGGTATATCACAACCTCAATTTGGAATTCGTATGCATTTTCTGTGAATTTCGGACGAAATATGGCCTTTTCGCAAATACCGGAACCTCTGGGGGCCTAAATAGCATTATCTGGACGAAGGAGGAGCAGTGCCGCCGCGGTACTGGCCCACTACCGCCGCAACACAGGCCCAGTGCTATCGCGGCACTCTCTCCCAGAACAGTCCACTTTTGTAATTTCTTTTGGGGGTCCAATTTGATATATTAGAAACCAAAACGACGTAGTTTTGGTTCCCAGCTTATTTTGGACCAATGGGAGATATTTTTATACTTTTTAAAACCCCATTTACCACCCCTCATTTGCCTATAAAAGAAGCAATTTACTTCCATTTAGAGGAGAGACATGGAAGCTTAGAGAGAGTTTAGGAAGAAACTCTAGAGAAATATAGAGAGAGAAAGAGAAGAAGTAGTCTTCTTCTTCTATTTTCTCCATCAAAGTGAGTTTTCTTTTTTACTTGAGTTTGCTATCAAACCTTCAATCATCCAAACATTTCTTTCACCACCATTCTTGAGTATTCATGAGATAGGAAGCTACTTCCATGTCCAAATGTCACCATATATGAGTGAAACACCAAGCTACAAGTCCAATATTTCAATGATTATCAACTATTGATTGCTATTTGAATGCTTGTTTACTTTGATGTTCATCTCTCTCTTAACCTCATTTCTTTTTGACTTTTCTTTGATTATTTAGTTGTTCATCATCATCTAGATGACATGTTGTTTGAGGAGAGTGAATCCTTATGGATAGTAACTCTTGACCTTAAAGACATGTTTGATGGATGATGATTCTACCTTCAATACATTCATATGTATTCTTGAAGTCATATTCTCAAACAAAACTATGTTTGTACAAGTAATATTGGGAGTTCTTTGGTTATGAATGGTCGGTGCCCTTTATCCGTTTGGGTGAGTCAAAATTAGGCTTCTTGATTTCTTAAAGACCAAGTGGCGACTCTATATCTGTTTCAACGGACCTTTTCTTTTCCTTTTCAAAACAATCTCAAACAGGCAAGTAGTGGAATCTCGCGTGTCCACAATTTGGCGACTCTGCTGGGGATATTTATTTTCAAAACAAAATAATACAGAGGTTTGACTCATAAGAAGCATCCTTAAAATCATCTTTTTACTGTGTCTGGTTCACCGCATTGCACTCTTGTATTCCCCCACCCCCCCTCCGACTCTGTCTGAAACGCGGCGCTGACATTGTTCGGATCTTGCTGTGCCAGGGCACAAGTCACCATTGATACTGTACCTTCCAAGGTATATCAAAAAGAGTAAACACTTCCGTACTGTCTCTCTGACGGTATATTGGAACTCTCGTCAACGGACTCTATTTGACTAAACCCAACCTTTGCATATAGATTCCTGTAGAACCTTTCATAGGACTGTTGATTTATCTTTTCAGATAGGACAATGTGATGTAACTGCTGTATGCCCTGACGGGATTACCTGCACGATGTAGACGCTTATGTGACATAAGGCAGAACCTCTTTCTTATGATCCCCAAGGCAATCACTCACATGTGATCACATTGAGTTGACCTGCCTAGGCACCATGACAAAGATGTCTGCTCCATGCTCACAAAGATATACACCGCAAACCTTGTTTGTCGGTCCTAAGACATAGGAATATGAAAACCTGCTAGACAGTATGATCACTATAATCACTTGCTCCCGTCATATTTACCAGTTTCTCCCAGAAAACTCTTTCTAAATCTCCCAAATTTCCCAAATATACATGTTTTCTCAAAAGCTCTGTCTAAATCTCCCAGGTTTCCCAAATATGCCAGTTTCTCCCAGAAATTCTGTCCAAATCCCTCAGATTACCCAGAAATCACAATTTCTCCCAGAAACTCTGTCCAAATCTCCCAGATTTCCCAGATATACCAGTTTCTCCCTGAAACTCTATCCAAATCTCTCAGATTACCCAAAAATCTCAATTTCTCCCAGAAACTCCGATATACTTGTTTCTCCCAGAAACTCTGTCCGACTTACCCAAATTTGCATGTTTTCCCATAAGCTTTATCCAAATCTTCCAGATTTCCCAAAAGTTCTAGCAACTCCATCCAAACTTTCCAAAAATGCCTAGATGTACCAATTTCTCCTAGAAATTCTGATTTCCCAAAAACTCTATCCAATCCGCCTAGATTTCCCAGAAATCCCTATTTATCCTAGAAACCTTGAAATCCCTGCTTACCTTGTTTCTCCCAGAAACTCTGATTTCCCAGTTTCTCCCAACAACTCTGTCCAACTCACCCAGAAATACCTGTTTCTTTTAGAAAATTTATCCAAATCACCTAAAATTTCCCAGAAATCCCTATTTCCTAGAAACACTGCCAAAATTCACCCAGGTTTCCCAAAAATCTGTACTTATAAAATTTCTCAGATTCTCATTCCTCAAAGACCGAACATGTCTTCCTCACCCTCCCCATGATGGTGATCATCCTAGAAAAAAAAGTTAGCACACTCTGTATGGTTAGGACCTTACTTGCTTAACTGCTATATGTTAGAAGTAGGGGCATCATATAGAATAGGGCTTGCATCCGCATGCTTATCTCATATGGGTACATAATTCATGTCAGTTCGCTTGCACGCACGTCTTGTCAGTCCCACATATGTCAGTCTCTACACATCTAGCGTGTACATGTCATCATCCTCATTCATCTCAATCGTTGTATAGAAGTTGTATACATACTGCAACCATGGATTCACATCGATAAATCCCTCAAAATTCTGATCATCTTTTTCCCGATAGGAGTCCATAAGAAGTGTTTCGCACCTCTGCTAATTTGAACTTTTACTTCTATTTGCAGAAAAAAAAATTGTAGCCCTGGGTAAGGACACTGTTGTACCTCCCCGGATTCATTATCTTGTTCGTGGGCTAGCCCAGATTGTTATTAGCCCACCAATGGCCTACAAAGCTCTGGAAGAGAAAGTGAACAAGCTACAGACCACTGTTGAGCAGCTAAGTTTAAGGATAAGCCGATTCAAGAAGATGGTGCACAGCATCGATAAAGGGAAGTATGGGTTGCCCAACGCTATCTATCCAAGCCTGTTTCCACGTCCAAATCTCTACTTGTATCCAAACCTACACCTTAGCCTTGGTAATCCTTGTCCATATCTATATCTAAGAGCCACGCCGAGGACCTACTTGAACTCAAAGTTTAATAAAGCCCGCAAGCCAAGAGCCTTTACCAACCTGGGTATGCCGTTGTCCGTAATCCTTGATAACCTCATCATAAAGGGCACCTCCAACTCCTTCAGCCTTGTGCCGATGTCCCTTCGCCCAGCTATGACCTGTCCAAATGTTGTGCCTACCACCAAGGCCCAGGCCACGATACCGACAGCTGCATGCGCCTTCGCCATGATATCCAGGACCTCATTGATCAAAAAATCATCTAGCCTTCACCCATCCAACCCTATGTCAACCAAAATGTCAGCTTCATCGAACCTAAAGCCCCTGGCTCATCTGTTCAAATGATCCCTTTTGATGATACCCATGAATATTGAACCTGTGCTGGTGAAGTGATGGTCTTCGGGACTTTTGATAGCAAAACAAATGAGGATGCTCTTTAAAAAAAAATAATAAAAAAATAAGCGAGTCATCGTGACACTCTGTTTGAGATCAAGTCGAGTCTGTTGTATGTTTTGTCTATTTCAAGTTTAGTCTTGTGGTCGAGTCTGTCTGTCATTAAGTTGTTAATGAGTCTGTAATCCTTCTCTACTGATGGAATGAAGTCTCATTTTGCCTAATCTGATGTGCCTAGTCATAGATGCATGAATCGCTGAACTGAAGTGCCACTTTTCAAATTACCATGGATATTACTGTGCTAAAAAAATAATTTTTTTACTCAAACAAAAAAATCCTGAAAGGTCAAAGTCAATTTTATACTGACACCGATGAAAAACCGAGAATTGAATAGTCTTACTTTAAGAATTTAAAGAGTCTCTTGCCTCAATCTTGAAAAGACATGCTTGGAACTGACTTGTGGCTTGCCCAACACCCTTTTCCCACCATTTCAAAGCCTTGGGCCTAACCCAATTGAGAGCCATATGAACTTGTGTAGACTTAGTCCTTGATGGTAGCCAAACATTTCAGTGAGTTTCATCTCCACTTTCAAAAAAAAAGAAAAGAAAAGAAAAGAAAAGCTCGCTAGGTTGAAAACCTGAAAGGGCACCTTGGCAAAAGTTAGAGCCGAAAAGGTATTGATTTCCAAGATCTCACCTTACCAGTCAAAATGATGGAGAAAATAAAAGAAATTTTTGATGAAATAAATGAGAGAATCGTATGCTTCAAGGTACATCATAAGAACGTGCCTAGATCACATTTCCAAAGGCACGGAACAACCATAAATAAATTTCGAGAGCTGACATGCACATTTCAGAATTCTAAGATTGCGATTGAAAGATCTTGCAAGAATCAACTACATGAAAAGCAAAATTGATTGGTTAGGCGAAAGTGAAAAGGATCAATCCTCAAAATAAAAAGAAAAGAAAAGAAAAGAAAGGGAGATCGAAATCGAATCCTCTTATTCAAAGCTACCATAAGTGGCTCAAGTTTGAACTAATTTGACGATTGGTTTGAAAAACCCTCATACCTCAACCTTTCCAAAAAAACCTTGCCTTGAACTACGCTCGACCTGATTCCCACTTGGGGATACGTAGGCAACCACATTGGTTCGGTCAACACCATCATAATCAAACCAATTTCTTTCAAGGCCTTGCCTTGAACTACGCTCAACCTAATTCCCACTCGGGGATACGTAGGCAACCGTATTGGTTCGGTCGACACCATCATAATCAAACCAATTTCTTTCAAGGCCTTGCCTTGAACTACGCTCGACCTGATTCCCACTCGGGGATACGTAGGCAACCGCATTGGTTCGGTCGACACCATCATAATCAAACCAATTTCTTTCAAGGCCTTGCCTTGAACTACGCTCGACCTGATTCCCACTCGGGGATACGTAGGCAACCGCATTGGTTCGGTCGACACCATCATAATCAAGCCAATTTCTTTCAAGGCCTTGCCTTGAACTACGCTCGACCTGATTCCCACTCGGGGATACGTAGGCAACCATATCGGTTCGGTCAATACCATCATGATCAAACCAATTTCTTTCAAGGCCTTGCTGATCAGGAGAGAACAGATCCTAATTATATGCCTTAACTTGCGTTTGTTAGTACCTTTTTATCCTATTTTTGTATATTTTTACTTTATTTTCTATTTTCTGATAGGTTTTGGAAGAAATCAAGTAAACCAGGCTAAACAGGGTAAAAAAGCAAGCAAAAAGAAGCTGAAAAATCCACATCGCGCGCGCGACCCGTTCGCGCGAAAATCCAGAATATCGCTCGCGCGATCCACTCGTGCGACTTCCCAACATCGCGCTCGCGCGGCCCGCTCGCGCGACATGTGTAAAAATGGAACTTGTGTATTTCAGTATACTGATGATTCCTACGCAAAAGAAAATGCCTAATTACGTCCAGATTGCAAAATATAGCAGTTTTAGTGCAATTCGGATTAGGAAAGCTTCCAAAACTTGTTATAAATCTATATATACCCTATTTTACTTCAATTAAAAGGGTTGGCAATTAATATACACAGAATATACAACCATACTTTCAGCCATTGAAGGGAGGAAAGCAAGGAGAAGAAGAAGAAGACCAAGGATTCCCATGGCCTCCTCCATCAACCTCTTGTCATCTACCACTTCTATGGACAACTAGACTTTAGATCTAGGGTTTCAATGAAACCCTAGCCCAATAATAGGGAGTTATTTAGGTTTTTATTTTAGTTTTATTATGAATGGATGACAGTTACATGTTCCGAGGATTTCTATAAATAAATCGTGCTTCTATTGATTAAAATCATTACTTTCAAAGTTTATTCTTGTCTTAGATCTATTTTGACTGTGATGTGCTCAATGATCTATGCTTGTTGTGCTTGTTTAGATTATTTACATGTAATGGTGCTTAAATTGAATTTTGCTATCAAGTATCCGAATAGTCCATGCCTAGATTAGACGGATTATACCACAACCCTAGTTTAGTGTGGGATAATTCGTGCTAACCGAAGATGGATTATGTTGGTGCTTGAACCATAGTTATTTTCTTGACGGAGGAATTGGGCTTGTAGCTACAATTCTCCATTATCATCCAACTTAATAGGCTAAAGTAATTCGTAAATACCCTTATTATGAAGCTAGTGGTGGATTTGCAATCCTAGGTTTCTTAAACTTATTATAAAAACAACTATTTAATTGCTTTCATAATTTAGATTTACTTTTATTGTTATTAGTTTAATTAAAATCAAATCAAAATCTGTTTTTCTTAAATTAGCTAAATTTAGGTTTTAAAATTAAAGCGCGGTAGTTAATCAATCTCTGTGGGTTCGACCTTTACTTCCACACTACAAATCCCTAGAAAGTAAAGTATACTTTTGATATCTTGATACTGACAACATCACTTGCCTTGAACTACGCTCGACCTGATTCCTACTCGGGGATACATAGGCAACCGCATTGGTTCGGTTGACACCATCATAATTAACCCCCTTTTCTTCAAAACTTTGGCTCGAACTACGTTGGACCTGATCCCCACTCAGGGTACGTAGGCAGACTTTCACAAAAAAGAAAAAAAGGATGGCTCGCTAGGATGAAAATCCGAAAGGACGCCTAGGCAAAAATTAGAGCTAAATCCAAAGTGACCAATAACAAAAGAGAGAAAATAGCTCGCTAGGTCACTTCACAAGTGCCTATGCAAAAGTTATGAGCATTTGAGAGATTAAAAGTCGCGGTCCTCACCTTAAGCCAGAGATCACCTTCCATACTAGGGGCAAACTTCGGCTACTCGCCTAGTTCGCCTGAATTTTACTATCTACCCTTCATACAAGGGGCAAACTTTGGTCACCTACCTCGTTAGCCCAAAACCTTCAAACAACCATCTTCCAAACTAGGGGCAAACTTTGGTCACCTACCTCGTTTGCCCAAAACCTTCAAACAACTATCTTCCAAACTAGGGGCAAACTTCGGTTACCTACCTCGTTTGCCTATGAACTAGGGGCAAAGTCCATTTGCTTAACACGATCCCTTCACACCAAAGGGTGAGTTTTCAAGTCACCAAGTTGTTTTGAAAATTTTGAAATAGAGAATCTTTTATTCTAAAAGCTAAGGCACTAATCCAAAGCACATTTTGGGAGAAGCAAAGAATTGATTAGATCAATAGGGAAGAACTTTCAAAATGAGATTTATCATCAAAATTATGCGGAGTGAACTCATAAGAGAAATGGTACATCATTTATGATGAAAGCACATCAAGTTTTAGCAAGTTGAGCTTGTTTCATTTTGGTGTCAAATGTGTCGCCTTCGCGTGTCGGTGTCTGTCAGTTTTTGAGTCTGTCATAGTCTTTTTCAGAAAAAGAGTTTGTCGTAGTCTCAAATGTGTAAGTCAACAGTGACGAATAATGATTTTTTAAATCAAGTTATAAAGAGCATTCCAATGACAATACAAGCAGGACTACCAAACATCATTACTGCACCAGACAAGGCGTCAGCATAAGAAGTGTCCAAACTTAGGGCAAATGCAAATTTCATCCCTTTCCAAACCGCCAAAAGTTAACCATCATCTTCTAGCAACATAAGTCCATAAGTGGTCGTTGATCATCTTTCTTCATGCAACATAAATCCATGAGTGGCTGTTGATGGTCTTTCTTTCTCCTAGCAACATAAGTCCATGAGTGGCTGTTGATCTTTCATCTTTTTTCATGCAACATAAGTCCATGAATGGCTATTGATGATCTTCATTTCTCCTAGCAACATAAGTCCATGAGTGGCTGTTGATCTTTTACCTTTCTTCATGCAATATAAGTCCATGAGTGGCTGTTGATGATCTTCTTTTCTCCTAGCAACATAAGTCCATAAGTGGCTTTTGCTCCTCTTCATTCATGCAACATAACTCCATGAGCGGCTATTGATGATCTTCCTTTCTCCTATCAACATAAGTCCATGAGTAGCTGTTGATCTTTCGTCTTTCTTCATGCAACATAAGTCCATGAGTGGCTGTTGACGATCTTCTTTCATCCTAGCAACATAAGTCCATGAGTAGCTGTTGATGATCTTCTTTCATCCTAGCAACATAAGTCCATGAGTGGCTGTTGATGATCTTCTTTCATCCTAGCAATATAAGTCCATGAGTGGCTGTTGATGATCTTCTTTCATCTGTGCAACATAAGTCCATAAGTGACTGTTGATCATCTTTCTTCATAAGTCCATGAGTGGCCGTTGATGACCTTCTTTCATCCTAAAGCAACATAAGTCCATGAGTGATTGTTGATCACCCTCCTCTTTCAATATCAAAACCTTAACTGCCGCAGACCATCTCCGTATCCCTCATCGCAAATAGAATGATACCTTGACTCCTATTCAATGGGCGTATTTCCTTCTTCCTAGCAGAGTGCATTATCCATTCCAGTGGCCCATTTTAGTCAAGATTGACAAGGTTTTATCCCCAGTAGGCATGTTAATTGGTCAGTCCTTCTGATCACGATTAGTCCAACTATTGAGCTAATCCACGATAGTCACAGTAGTTCACTGTCGACTCGTCACCGTCGGTCTAACCCATGACAGTCACAGTAGTTCACTGTCTACTCGTCATCTCGATTCGTGAATCGTCAGTCCATTAATCATCATTATTTTACCATCTTTCTCATTCAAAATATGTTGTGGGCTTCCATGTCCATTAATGGCGCTTCCGTGTCCGTCGCTTGACATCTCTGGTTTTCATGTCCATCACTTGAATTCATAGGGTTTCTGTGTCCAGGGCTTCCAAGTCCATCGGTTATCTGTCAAACTTCATCTTTGATTAACGTCCTCTGGGACCCCACATTCGATTACAATCGCTTGCGAAGCACACTTTCCAAAATTCAAAAGTTTGCTCCAAGACCCAGGGTCTTCACACCTTGGTATCCCTATCCGGGTCAATAACTGCATCATAGTCAAAAACACTAGCACAACATAAGTCCACTCGGAGTGGCACACGTCCCCCAGCACCAGCTCATACTAGGCATGATAGAACTCATGACACAATTCATATCACGCCCATGCATTGCATATCATCCTCATAGCATAGAATCTGCCTATCTCGTTGTTCATGTGTGATTTGCTCCTTTGAGCCCATAACTACGTCCAGGTCTGATTCCCCTTGGGATACGTAGGCAGCTCACGTAGAGCACGACCAGCACTAGCCTCAGCATCATTGCATCTTTTGCAACGCTTTTTATCCTAAATCTATACCCTCCAAAAGACCTATCTCTTCAAAGCTTTGGCACTCGCTTGCGACATGCGTTGCCTCGCAAGTTCATGCCAAAGAGGGGCAAACTGTAGACACCCCATTTTATCGGCTATCATATTTAGGAGACCCATAGCTTGGTGGCTCACAATTTAAAAAAAAAACTCAAAAGGACCCCTGGAAGTTGGTTCTATCTCTCAAAATACTCAGAATGACCAAAATGCCCCTAAAAGCCCAAAAACTCCCAGATTTGGATCAAAAGTTCTGGAAACATGCTATGTCATAAGAAAAGTAAGAAAATGAGTTTTTAAGTAAAGTAAAATGAAATCGTCAGTTCCCAGAGACCCCTGGAAGTCCCGGAAGTTCCCAGAAAGTCCCCGTTGACCGGTTTGACCAAGGTTTGACCAAGTTTGACCAAGTTTGACCGAAATCGTCCAAATTTGCAAGGATCATTCTAGATCATGTGGAAAGTATTAAAATGAGTTTTAAAAGAAGATTGCACGAAAACGTCAGCTCCTGGGAGCTCCCAGAGGTTTCCAGAACTTCCCGGGAATCCTAGGTTTGACCAGTTTGACCAAAATTTGACTTTGAAACTGGAGCACCGTAACAATTTTTAAGCATTTTTCATAGATACTAGAGGTTAATAGCTTTCCAACGGTAAATCACACATAATTTTTGGATTTAAAATGAGTTTATTATGAATTTCTGAAGGCGAAAAAGGCTATCAAATCGGCTTTTATCGCGAATACCGCAAAGCTTTTCAAAGTGACCTATCCCTGAACTATTATTTATGTAAAGTAGACTCCATTAAATTTCCAACGGTATATCACAACCTCAATTTGGAATTCGTATGCATTTTCTGTGAATTTCGGACGAAATAGGGCCTTTTCGCGAATACCGGAACCTCTAGGGGCCTAAATAGCATTATCTGGATGAAGGAGGAGCAGTGCCGCCGTGGCACTGGTCCACTACCGCCGCAGCATAGGCCCAGTGCTATCGCAGCACTCTCTCCCAGAACAGTCCACTTTTGTAATTTCTTTTGGGGGTCCAATTTGATATATTAGAAACCAAAACGACGTAGTTTTGGTTCCCAGCTTATTTTGGACCAATGGGAGACATTTTTATACTTTTTAAAACCCCATTTACCACCCCTCATTTGCCTATAAAAGAAGCAATTTACTTCCATTTAGAGGAGAGACATGGAAGCTTAGAGAGAGTTTAGGAAGAAACTCTAGAGAAATATAGAGAGAGAAAGAGAAGAAGTAGTCTTCTTCTTCTATTTTCTCCATCAAAGTGAGTTTTCTTTTTACTTGAGTTTGCTATCAAAACTTCAATCATCCAAACATTTCTTTCACCACCATTCTTGAGTATTCATGAGATAGGAAGCTACTTCCATGTCCAAATGTCACCATATATGAGTGAAACACCAAGCTACAAGTCCAATATTTCAATGATTATCAACTATTGATTGCTATTTGAATGCTTGTTTACTTTGATGTTCATCCCTCTCTTAACCTCATTTCTTTTTGACTTTTCTTTGATTATTTAGTTGTTCATCATCATCTAGATGACATGTTGTTTGAGGGGAGTGAATCCTTATGGATAGTAGCTCTTGACCTTAAAGACATGTTTGATGGATGATGATTTTACCTTCAATAAATTCATATGTATTCTTGAAGTCATATTCTCAAACAAAACTATGTTTATACAAGTAATATTGGGAGTTCTTTGATGATTCAAGGTTGGATGAGATTCTAAGTGGTCACAAAGTCATCTCAAGTGTTTAAGCTCATGCTTTGAAAATCTATTTCAAAACCCCTAACAAGAACTCAAACTCTATTCCAAAATCCAAATCCATTTTCTTCAAGAATGATCCAAAACAGTGAGCTGTTCAGATTCAAAGATTTGTTTTGAATTAAATACTTGAGTTATGATGATGAAACCACTTGAAAAATCTTCCTAAGACATCATAGTTTGTCTCCAATTTTTCCCATCAATTATAGAGATGTGAAAGTATTATTTTCAGATTTCAGAAGTTCATATTCATAATCTGCCACTGTTCTCACAGAATATTTACCTGACTTCTTGCACTTATTTTGGATGTTTTCGTCACTGTACATATATCTTTTCTATTTTTTTTTTATGAAACTTGGGTGTCTTAGGAAACTTTTGGTATATAATGGGTCATCAAGTAACGCATACAGTGTGTCCACTATTCACAGCATGTCACTTTTTAACTTTCACACTTTGATGCAACACTCTCTTGTATCTAGATGAACCCATATCCCATGAATATGTTCTTTACCACTTTTAGCATGCTATATCATATCATGAATCATCTATCCTCTCATGTATCATACTCCCATAGATTCTTGAGTTTGGTTTCCAAATAAAACCATGTTTTGCAAATACTTGGGAAGTTCTTGAAATGAGTTAGGAAATGATATTCCAAGTGGTTAGAATATTCATCCAAGTTTTGGAAGTATACTTTCAGAACCCCCATTTCAACCCCCCCCCCCCCCCCCCCCTCTTAAACCCCTCATTTTGATTTCAAGAAATAAACCTTGTTTTTCTCAAAACCCTCAAAACAGTGAGTCATTTAACTTCAAGGAATTATTTTGAGTTAAATACTTGGAAAGTCTTCCTAACTCATTAGAGAACACCCATGATTTTTGGTTTGACTTGGAGATGCATAGAAAGACCCCATTTTGGTACAAACATTCTCTCCAGATATTCTGCCTTTGCTGTCACAGCATCTAGGCTGAATTTCAACTTGTTTCACAGAAAACTTTTCCAAACTGAGTGGTCCCAACTTATTTTTCCCTGGGCCTTTAATGTCTTAGGGAACTTTTTGTATAATGTGGGCCTCTAGATCTTTTGTTTTCATTTTCTAAGATTTTCTAACATTTCAGTCGACAGTACAAACTCTGTTTCTGAGTAACCTCAATTGGTTATATGATTTCTCTCAATCTGTGATAGTGATTAAAGATTTGCTTTTTGGGTTATGTTCTAGACACAATAAGGAAGATCTCCATAAAACATTATGTATTGAAAACATTCCTAACCTCTCTTTTCCATTTTCAAAAGATCATGTTACTGTTCTTTCCACTATTCACAGCAAGCACACTTTTACTTTCCCCCTTTGATTTGATGCTTACATGCACTCCAAATTAGCTCATGTCTTATGAGGTAGTTCATACTACATTTGTACATATTCCATGATGAACTCCTTCATTCATTCATACACATTCTAGACTTATAAGTCATTCTAGGAATCCATGAACACAAAACACACTACAACCTTGGCACATTCTAGATACATACATTGCATTCATGCAAGATTTGGGGTTTTTGTAACTCCTAATCTAAGAAGATTATAAGGAATGATCATGATCACACGTTCATGCTTCCCCTCGATCTAATCATCCTTTCTCATCCGTCCTAGGGATTGAAAGATCTTCTATTATCAAAGATTAACATGCATCATTCTAGCTTGCTAAGCATCCTTGTTTTCTTTGATTTATTTGTTTCAAGAACAATTCATGTCCCCTTAGATTAGGAAAACTTTATTACTTGATATATGATTAGATGATTTTTCCTAGGTTTGTTTTGTGTAATCTTTCACTTTGCATTGTGTGATACTTGGCTTAGATCTTATGAATGATATCTTATCTTTAAATCTTCCATTTCAAATTTTCTTATGTGATGTAATATACTTTCATAGTATTAATTGTCGAACCATACATAGTATAAGATGATTATTTGGATGCTAATTGAGGCCCGTCGAAAGACGGGGCGAGTTGACGGTGTTTTAGTCGTGACAAAGGCTCCTTCCTCTCTCATACCAAAACCTCGAGCCAGGTTATTTGGTTATGAAGGGTCGGTGCCTGTGGATACCGGGCCTCCACCACTTGTTTTTTGTTTGAAATTTGATTTTGAAAAGAGAAAGATAAAAGGTCTGTTGAAAACAGATACAGAGTCGCCACTTGGTCTTTAAGGAACCAAGAAACCTAATTTTGACTCACCCAAACGGATAAAGGGCACCGATCCTTCATAACCAAAGAACTTGGCTCGGGGTTTTGGTACGAGAGAGGAAGAAGCCTTTGTCGCGACTAAAACACCCTCAACTCGCCCCGTCTTTCGACGGGCCTCAATTAGCATCCAAATAATCATCTTATACTATGTATGGTTCGGCAATTAATACTATGATAGTATATTACATCACATAAGAAACTTGAAATGGAAGATCTAAAGATAAAATATCATTCATAAGATCTAAGTCAAATATCATGCAATGTAAAGTGAAAGATCACACAAATAAACCTAGGAAAAATCTTCTAATTATGTATCAAGTAATTAAGTTTTCTTAATCTAAAGGGGACATGAATTGTTATTGAAACAAATAAGCAAAGAAATCAAAATGTTCTTAGCAAGCTAGCATGATGCATGTTATTCTTTGAGAAAAAGAAGATCTCTCAATCCCTGGGATGGATGAGAAAGGATGATTAGGTCGAGGGGAAGCATGAACGTGTGACCATAATTATTCCTTACAATCTTCTTAGATTAGGAGTTACAAAAACCCCAAATCTTTGCATGGATGCAATGTATGTATCTAGAATGTGCCAAGGTTGTAGTGTGTTTTGTGTTCATGGATTCCTAGAATGCCTTAGAAGTCTAGAATGTGTATGAATGAGTGAATGAAATCAACATGAGATATGTATCAATGTAGTATGAACTACTTCCTAAGATATGAACTAATTTGGAATGTATATAAGCATCAAATCAAAGAATGAAAGTTAAAATGTGCTTGCTATGAATAGTGGACAGAACAGTAACATGATCTTGTAAAAATGGAAAAGAAGGGTTAGGAATGTTTCAATGCATGATTTTTTTATGGGGATCTTCCTTATTGTGTCTAGAACATAACCCAAAAAGCCAATCTTTAATAACTATCACAGATTGAGAGAAATCATATAAACAATGAAGGTCACTCAGGAACAGAGTCTGTATTGTAGACTGAAATGTTGAAAAATCTTAGAAAATGAAAACAAATGATCTAGAGACCCATTTTGTACAGAAAGTTCCCTAAGACATTGCAGTTTAAGGGAAAAATAAGTTGGGACCACCCCTTTTGGAAAAGATTTCTGAAAAAGAAGTTGGAAGTCAACCAAGCTGCTGTGACACCAGAGGCAGAATGTCTGGAAGGAATGTTTGGGTCCAAATGGACCATTTTCTAGTATTTCCAAGTCAAGACAAAAATCATGGATATTCTATAATGAGTTAGAAAGACTTTCCAAGTGGTCTTGCATTCATACATTGAGTATTGAGTTCTAGAGAAATCTTTGAACTCAGATCACTCACTGTTTTGAAGATTTTGGGAAAAACTAGAGTTTTCTTTCTTGAGATCAAAATGAGGGGTTTTAAGAGGGGTTTTGAAATAGGTTTTGAAAGTATATTTCCAGAACTTGGATGAATATCTTAACCACTTGGAATATCAATTCCTAACTCATTTCAAGAACTTCCGAAGTATTTGCAAAACATGGTTTTATTTGGAAACTAAACTCAAGAATCTATGGGAGTATGATACATGAGAGGATAGATGATACATGATATGATATAGCATGATAAGAGTGGTAAAGAACATATTCATGGGATATGGGTTCATCTAGATACAAGAGAGTGTTGCATCAAAGTGTGAAAGTAAAAAAAAATGACATGCTGTGAATAGTGGACAGACTGTATGCATCACTTTATAACATCATAATGGGAGGCCAAACATGCCTAGGAAAATGTGAAAGAAATCAGAGATCATTCTTATTGTGTCTAGAAAATAACCCAAAAAGCCAAACCTCAATAGCTATCACAGATTAAAAGAAAAAAATCAGAATGTACACATGACTCAGAAACAAAAGCTGCACTGTTGACTGATTTTGTATGATTTTTCATAAATCAAAGAAATGGTTTATGATGACCCATTATATACCAAAAGTTTCCTAAGACACCCAAGTTTCATAAAAAAATAGAAAAGATATAATGTACAGTGACGAAAACATCCAGAATAAGTACAAGAAGTCAGGTAAACATTCTGTGAGAACAGAGGCAGATTATGAATATGAACTTCTTAAATCCGAAAATAATACTTTCACATCTCTATAATTGATGGAAAAAATTGGAGACAAACTATGATGTCTTAAGAAGAGTTTACAAGTGGTTTCATCATCATAACTCAAGTATTTAATTCAAAACAAATCTTTGAATCTGAACAGCTCACTGTTTTGGATTATTCTTGAAGAAAATGGATTTGGGTTTTGAAATAGAGTTTGAGTTCTTGATTGGGGTTTTGAAATAGATGTTCAAAGCATGAACTTAAACTCTTGAGATGACCATGTGACCACTTAGAACCTCATCCAACCTTGAATCATCAAAGAACTCCCAATATTATTGGAGAGATTTATTTTTATTTTGAACATAACTTCAAGGATACCTTGGAGGTATTGAAGTTATAATCATCATCTATCAAACATGTTTTTGAGGTCAAGAGCTACTATCCATAAGGATTCACTCACCTCAAACTTCATGTCATCATCTAGATGATGATGAACTAGTAAGTAAATAAAGAAAATAAAAAAGAAATGAGGTAAGAAGAGATGAACATAATATGAACAAGCAACTAAATAACAATCAATAGATGATAATCAATGTGATTTTGGACTTGTAGCTTGGTGTTTCACTCATAGATTTTGACATTTGGACATGGAAGTAGCTTCCTAACTCAAGAATGCTCAAGAATGGTGATTGGGTATATTGATGATGAAGTATATAGAAGAATGGTGGAGGAAAACAAGATTAGAACTCACTTTGATTGGAAAAAATGGAAGAAGAATACTACTTCTTCTCTTTATCTCTCTATATTTCTCTAGAGTTTCTTCCTAAGCTCTCTCTAAGCTTCCATGTCTCCTCTCTAAATGGAAGTAAATGACTTCTTTTATAGGCAAAGGAGGGGTGGTAAATAGAGTTTTAAAAAAGTTTAAAATGGTCTCCCATTGGTCCAAAATAAGCTGGGAACCAAAACTACGTCGTTTTGATTTCTAATATATCAAATTGGACCCCCAAAAGAAATTACAAAAGTGGACTGTTCTGGGGGAGAGTGCCGCGGCGGCACTAGGCCTGTGCCGCGGCGGCAGTGGGCCAGTGCCGCGGCGGCACTGCTCTTCCTTCGTCCAGATAATGCTGTTTAGGCCCCCAGAGGTTCCGGTATTCGCGAAAAGGCCCTATTTCGTTCGAAATTCACAGAAAATGCATACGAACTCCAAATTGAGGTTGTGATATACCGTTGGAAAGGTAATGGAGTCTACTATATATATATAATAGTTCGAGGATAGGTCACTTTGAAAAGTTTTGCGGTATTCGCGATAAAAGCCGATTTGATCGCCTTTTTCGCCTTTGGAAATTCATAATAAATTCGTTTTAAATCCAAAAATTATGTGCGATATACCGTTGGAAAGCTATTGACCTCTAGTATACATGAAAAATGTTTGAAAAATGTTACGGTGCTCCGGTTCTAAAGTCAAATTTTGGTCAATCTCGTCAAACCTGAGATTCCCGGGAAGTTCTGGAAACTTCTGGGAGCTCCCAGGAGTTGACGTTTTTGCTCGATTTTCTTTTAAAACTCATTTAACACTTTTCACATGATCTAGAATGATTTTGGAAAATTTGAACGATTTTGGTCAAACTTGGTCAAACCTTGGTCAAAGCTGGTCAAACTTGGTCAAACCTTGGTCAAACCGGTCAACGGGGACTTTCAGGGAACTTCCGGGTCTTCCGGGGGTCTCTGGGAGCTGGCGATTTCATCTGATTTTTCTTAAAAACTCATTTTCTTACTTTTCTTACGACATAGCATGTTTCCAGAACTTTTGGTCCAAATCTGGGAGTTTTTTGGGCTTTTAGGGGCGTTTTGGTCATTCTGAGCATTTTGAGAAATAGAACTAACTTCCAGGAGTCCTTTTTGAGTCTTTTTTTTATCATTGTGAACCACCAAGCTATGGGTCTCCTAAATCTGATAGCCGACAAAATGGGGTGTCTACAGTGCCCTTTATTTGTTTGGGTGAGTCAAAATTAGGTTTCTTGGTTCCTTAAAGACCAAGTGGCGACTCTGTATCTATTTTCAACGGACCTTTTCTTTTCCTTTTCAAAACAATCTCAAACAAGCAAGTGGTGGAATCTCGCGGGTCCACAGCCTCCCAAGTTTGTTTTAGAGGGGTTTCCACCAAACCGTAGCATCCAAGTACATCCAACAAACATAGGAGTGAAGATCTTTAGCACTAAAAGATCAAGAACACACTGGGAGCGAAGATCACTAGCGCTGGACAACACTCACATAAAGTAGATTAGACTGCTCAGTACTTATCACAACTTGGCAATTTTTGGACACGACGAAGCTGACGTCGAGACACAACTACTATTAAAATTTGAGGTCGATCAAAGATGGTTTAATCCCTCTGCTGATCACATTTTAGTCGGGTCAAAGTGATCGGGATTGAAGAGTTCTCGAAACGATTCCACAAATCGCAAAGGTATATCTATATCTATATGTTTGTATGTATATTGATTTGCATGTAATACAAACGAGAAGTAGATCCTGTTTGATTAATTTTTAAACTATATCTATATTCCGCTGCACATTGAGATCCAATTTTTCCTTCAGGTCTCTCTTAGATGATGGAGTGCTATCTCTTGAGAAGATCAGTGGGAGTTAGAATCCAGTAGACATGTTGACAAAGGCGGTGACCATTGACAAACTAAAGTTGTATGTAACTTTAGTTGGTCTTCAAGTGTAGAACTTGAAGACACGTTGCAGAGGGTGTGATTGTTATTTGAGAAGGGTTTTCTGTTATGGGTTTCAACGTTGTGATTAGTCTCTAAGTGTGAGATTGATAGGAATGGTGGAGCCTAATTCCAAGAGCTAGGAGATAGTTTTGGTGGAGCTTCTATTCGCAAAAGGAAAAAGGAGTCTGAAAAAGGAATTTCCGCCCAGGCGGTCCACTGGGGCGAGCAAGGGGGCGAGTTTGATTGTGAGTTTTTCTATAAACTCTCGCAAATGTTGCCCGCCAATTGATTCGCCCGGGCAAGTGCCGCCCCAGTGGGATCGGGGATTTGCTTGGTTTAGGATGCTATTTCATTAGGAAACTTTGTATAGGCTATAAATATACTTTCCGAAGGCTGTAAACAGTGATTGCAACTTTCTTTGTAACCCAAAAGCATAATACAACTCTGCAACGGTGTGGGCGTAGGCATAATTGGCCGAACCACGTAGAAATCTGGTGTTCTTGTGTGATTATTCTTTATTTTATTTTGTTCTTGCATTGATTTCTTACAGATCCTATGAGGGAGATTAGACATGATTTTTTCCCCAACAACAATCACTAAATGGGGTACCACTCCATAACTTTTGGGATACCACCACTGTTGCTGCTAGTTTGGTTTATATGCTCTATAAGAAACTCTTAATGCTCAACCACTATTATCTCCACCTCAAACCAACTTTTCATATCATATGTTGGTAACATGCATGATACAAAAATATTTATTTTTTTGAACGACAACCTAACCGAAGGGGTGTTTGTAAATATTATAATAGTTGAGAGGTGAATTTGTCGAGTTTTATAGTTGAAGGGGGTATTTGGAGACATGCTATAGTTGAGCTGGTGTTAGTGTACTTTACCCAAAAAAAAAAGAAAAAAAAAAGAAGAAGAAGAAGGAATCGAAGGACTACAAATCACACCTTTCTCCAACAGTCCAAGAACAGACGCTTTGTACAGAAATAATAACCCAAGATGAAGAAAGAATTCAGAAAACCATTAACTGTGTAAGTATTATGAATTTAAAAAGTTAATTCATGTTTCATGTTTGTCTAACACAGTGACAAATCCACCTATTATTCGATTTACAGTGACCTGATTGATGGTTCAGCTCTCGTTATCTCTCCGCGTCTAATTTACATATATGCATGTATATGTACACGGTGAAAAACTCAATTTACAGTTATGTTATGCTTCTCAAATTTGAATATCAAATTTGATTTTCCGATGCTTTGTTAGTTATAACACATGTAGGGTATCATGAACGTAGTTCAATTGTAAAGTTATTTGAGAACTAAATTAATTAGGAAGCATGACCCTATTCTTCATACATAGTCAAACATGACATCGAAAAGGGGAAGTTTAGGAAGAAACTGGGAGAGAGTTTGGAAGGCAAATTTTCCTTCTTAATAGAAGAAGTTTCTATCTCAAGCACTTCTGCTTATTTTCTTAGTTATTATATATTTAGTTAATTAACTTTTATATTTTGATTGTGAGCTTTAAACTTACGTGGATATGCCACAGTAATTACACCATCTTCTGGTGAAGTAATTAGGTGCAAAAATTCAGTGTCTTTATCACGACACTCTTATTTGAAAGTAATGTTAATTTGACTCTCATATACTTTGACATTTGTACCAACAATTGTGCCAGTGTTATATGTGCGCGGTACACTTTCACAGCATTTGAGATATTCTAAATTTGAGAACTATAGAATTACTCTTTTTTAATTACCGTTTTTTTTTTTGTTTCCTTTGTTATTTTTTTCTTTCTTGTTTTAATATAAGAGCTCTAAAGTATGCCTTTCATTGATGTGAAAAATAATTAAAGAAATCAATAAACAAAAAGAGTTCCATAACGTCAACTGGTCCTACAAGATATTACTTCAACACCAATGCTTTTCAGCGAAGATTCACATTAATGTAATGTTTTTCACGTCCATAAAGATGCATCCCAAAACACTTGCCCTTAACTTAAAGCTTAGGAATGAATGAACAATAAAGAAAATATTAAATATTAGGGTAAATTACACAAACCTCCCTTGAGGTTTGCCTTAATTACACGGACCTCTTTCGATGTTTGTAATTAGGTAACAAAACGACCTCTCCCCTAACGGTTCGTTAGTTTTTTTACATTAGCCACCCCTGAAAAATACAATTAGCCCCCCTAATATTATTAAATTGCCATACTAATCCCCATTTCTCTTATATTTTTGTGCTAATTATAGAATCCCTCCTCCCTCCTATGTTTTTGGGTTAATTTTTTTAGCATTAATTTATATCATCTATACAAAATGTACACAAAATACATATAAATAGGTCTAATATTCCCAGAACAAACCTGTAAAGCCCCAACCCCCCCCCCCCCCCCCCATGTATTAATTTTTTAGATCTGTCCCTGCCCCTATGCTACAAAAGTGGACACTTAACCCCTTGTGATTGTAGACTAAAATGGAACTGTTATAATTTCACTCAAAGAGCACTAACCCCAAAATTAACATCACAAAAGTGGTTAAAGTGTTTATTTTTTTTTAACCAATTTTAGAATTTTCGTCAATTTTGAGTGAAATCATAACAGTTCTATTTTAGTCCACAATCATAGGGGATTAAGTGTCCAGTTTTGAAGCATAGGGGCAGGGGCAGATCTAGAAAATTAATACGGGGGGGGCGCTTGACAAAGGTTTGTTCGGGGAAAAATTTTTTTTAGACCTATTTATATGTATTTTGTGTAGATGATATAAATTAATGCTAAAAAAAATAACCCAAAAACATGGGAGGGAGGAGGGATTTTATAATTAGCACAACAATATAAGAGAAAGGGGGCTTACTATGATAATTTTATAATATTAGGAGGGCTAATTGTAATTTTCAGGGGAGGCTAATATAAAAAAAAACTAACAGACCGAGAGGGGGCGTTTTGTTACCTAATTAAAAATCTCGAGGGAGGTCCGTGTAATTTTTGAAACCTCAAGGGAGGTCCGTGTAATTAAGGCAAATCTCAAGAAAGGTTTGTGTAATTTACGCTAAATATTAAAAGAAATAGAGAAACTCTTGAGCTTCCTTAGAGACCCACTCTTGCTTGATAAATATTGTTCTTCACTTCTCAAAAAATATTGTTCTTCAAACTTCAAACCCTGCATAAATTCTTTTTGGATTACAAACAATAATAAAGAAATGTGGTAGTTTTTTTTTTTTGGATACTAGAAATGTGGTAATTAAAGACACTTTTTTAACCACTAGGATAGAGGCCCGTGCAATGCACGGGTCCGTCAAAATTAAAAAATAAATTAGATGTATTTATTGTTGATGCATTAATAGTTGTCAATTGAAAAAAATTAAATCAAACAATACTAAATCCTAAAAAAAAAAGGGAGCTTCGGCCATAGCCCCCTCAAATAAAACTCTTCAAAGCTAAAACACATGCTAGTTTTTTTTTATCGCATTAAGCCATTTTTACACTCAAATTGCTATAACTTTTGTTATACAAGTCCGTTTTTCGTAAAATTTGATGTTTTGAAATCAGCAAAATGAGATCCATCAAACGAGTTCAATATTGACCATGAAATACAGGGACAAAAAAAAACTAAACATCAAACAAATATGAAAAATTGTATTTTTTCGCATACATATAATAAAAACATATTTCTTTCGTACAATTGGCACCATAGATACATAGATCTTAAAAAAATACATGAAAAAAAAAATTCACCCAAAAAACCCAAGAATTGAGAACGCTATGGTAGTTTAAAGTTAACAGATAATATTATCTGTTAGACACACAGATATAGATAATATTATCTGTAAAACATCAAAATCAGGCTACAACTTAACATTTTTCAAAAAATTTATACTCCTATTGCGTAGATCTCAAAGAAATACATGAAATAAAAAAATAAAAAAAAAATCACCCAAAAAGTCTTGTTTGGGAAAAGATATGAATTGTATGAAATAATAATTTTATAAAACAAATGAATTAAATTTATTAAGTGTAAATTATATATGTGTAAAGCCTTGTTTGGGAAACACCAAAACAAAAAAAACAAAAACCAAAGCACAAAATCGATTTGCCAAACAAGGAACCGAAATTGTTGACTTTTGATCCAATATATGTGTAAAGCATTGTTTGGGAAAAACGAAACAAAAAAACAAAAACGAAGCACAAAATGGGTTTGTCAAACATGTTAGCCGAAATTGTTGACTATTGATCCATGGGTTTAGTGCCTTGTTTGGGAAAAAAGTGGAAACAAACAAGACAAACAAAGCCACAACTGATTTGCCAGACAAACCCTATTATTTTTGGAGTGCCTTGTTTGGGTTTAAAAAAAAAACACAAACACAAATAAAGGCAAAATTCGGTTTGACAAACAAGGCATAGCATCTCAATGTATTAGTAAAGGCAAAATTACATATAAGGAGCAAAAAATTTAAAGAATTCCAAATTAGGACAAAAAATTGAAATTGAAAACTACCTAAGACTCTTTTATAGTATAGTGTTGATTAAAAAAAAAAACACAAACACAAATAAAGGCAAAATTCGGTTTGACAAACAAGGCATATCATCTCAATGTATTAGTAAAGGCAAAATTACATATAAGGAGCAAACAATTTAAAGAATTTCAAATTAGGACAAAATTGAAATTGAAAACTACCTAAGACTCTTTTATAGTATAGTGTTGAAATAAAAAGAGGTCATTTGGGGACTAATCAGTTTTTGGAATAAGAAAATTTGCAGCCCTGAAGTGTGGGTAATTTTGCACTTTGCAGCCTAACGTTTCAAATTCAATACTTTAGTCCCTAAAGTTTGGGATGAGTTGCACTTTAATCCCCTCAACACTATTTACGATAAAATTTTAATTTTTAGTGACTAAATCATTCATCACTAAAGGGCTATTTTGACTTATTTGCCGCATTTGTGAAACTTTAGGGAGCAAAGTGCCAACTTTAAAACTTTAAGGTACAAAGTGCAAAAACACCCAAACTTCAGGAGTACAAGTGCAATTAATCCTAAGATTTTTCTACAAAGCCAATGAAAAACCAAACCCCAACGGTCACAACATTTTAAACATTCACTTTAGTATCGTGTATTGATTAAAATTAGGTTGCAAATGAGTAATACTTCACCCACAATTTTCATATAACTTTCCATTTACAATCCAGAAAAGTGTGTCTATCTCTCTCTCTCTTGTGTCATCTCAAACCAGTTCCAAAACATTTGTTTCTTCATTTTATTTTTTGATTTTCTTGTTCTTGTTCTACTAATGGCTTAATTACAAAATATACCCTTGAAGTTTGATTTATGTCTCATTTTAGTCCCTTTAGTTTTAATTAATTGCATCAATTTGGTCCATGCACGAAGTTTTTAAATTGAAGCAATGTGATCTAAATGTCCAATTCTGTTAAAAAAGTTGCGGAATTTACTCACTATGCACGGTCACGCTTTTTAAGGACCAAAATGGAAAACCACAAATGTCCGCACACGCTTGTCAGGGTAATGGTGCTTAGCAGTGCATGAATTCTATCAAATTTGCAGATAGAGTAGGACATTTAATTTGGATCCTATTGTTTCTATTTAAAAACTCCATGGATCAAATTGATGCAATTGAAAATACAAAGACTAAAATGAGACAGGGACCAAACTTCAGGGGTATGTTTTGTATTTCGAACCTTTACTAAATCCACGAAACAAGCTGGCCAAAAAAAAAAAATGAGTGAGTAATCATACTGTTGGTAAGAGATATTGATCTTTCCAGCATCAGGATCAGCAATAGATGCAAGGGATTCTTGTGACAAGTCAATGGTACCCCTACAACCACTCGGACAGTAATCCACAATTTTGACAGTCACTGTGACCCCATCTTTACAAGGGAAAGGAACCCCCTTGTTGGTCCCACTCAGACAGCTCACTTCGTACATCTGACCACAGGCACCCCATCATTCCAAAATTCATCACTAGCCGCTGCGATCATCACTCCATCGTCTTCAAATCCATAACAAGCAGAAGCTGCATATACACATTACATATATGCATGAGAAATTAAAATTATTTTCAGAAAGACAGAATTGAGTTAATTTAATTTATAATTTCATAATGCATGCATGTGTTTACCAGTCTTCCAATTGGGGATCAATGAGCCTTTTGGATAGGACCTACGTACACTTTCTTTTGGGTTTTAATTAAAAGACTCACTCTAATTGAATTAGAGCGTACCACATAGGCACATACACTACATGGCATCTTTAAAGTAAGGCTAAAATATATCGTTTGAATAGAATTACGTAAGCTGATATGGAGGACACTAGAAGTGCAGTCAGACCCAATGAAGATGATTGAAGCTAACAATGTGAGAGATCTCACTTTCGACATTTCCTTCAATCCATAGTAAGCTACAAAAAAAAAATACGCATTCATGGAATCATGTGTGTGCATATATATATGTAACACAAATATGTACATATACAAGCTACAAATGCAGCTTACAAGAATTTTATCGCAATGTATATATGGTGCCACGTACTGCGTATAGACCATGCAACTTCTTGTTGATGCATTATGTTTGTTCCATCCTCAACAAAGTTAAAAGAGTAATGCTATATGATTTCAAACTTTTGTATCATAATTTTGGTTGTCTAAGATATGTGATAGTAGTACTACCTTTAATAGTGATGGATCCATTTTAGAGTATTTTTCAAAGAAAAATAAGTGATCTCACTTCCACATGTACTGAGAATCACATGTAAGATGCAAATTTGGGAAGCCCTTCATTTAATGATTGAGCAAGCTGAGAATTTGGGGTTAATAAGTGGTGTGGAGATAGGGAATCAAGGATTCAAGATCACTCACCTTCAAATTGCTGATGATATAATTTTGTTTGGGGAAGCATCAGAACAAACTCTTTTAAATTTTTGAAGAATTTTGAGATGCTTTCAGTTGATCTCTGGGTTGAAGATAAACTCTTCCAAGAGTAGGGTCTTCTCTATAGTGGAGCAAGTCGGTGTTGAATGGTGCACACAAGTGCTAGGGTGCAAAAGTGGATCATTGCCTTTCTCTTATCTTGGATTATCTATAGGATCTAAGTATGAGAAACAAAGCAATTGGGGGTCGATAATAAATAAATTTAAAGAAAGGCTGGCAGCAAGAAAGGGAAATTGTTATCCTTTGGCAGTAGGTTAACATTGGTTCAATCAGCAATCTCAAATTTGCCTACTTATCATATGTCTCTCTTTCGTGTTCCAAATGGTATTCTAAATGAACTGGAAAAAATCAGAAGGCAATTTCTATGGGGTGGAGGTGAAGGTCAGAGGAAAATTAATAAGTATGCTGAGAGACAGTGTGCAAGAAGAAAGGGGTCGGGGGCCTTGGTATTGGGCTGCTAGGGGATAAAACCTTACTTTGCTAGCAAAATGGTGGTGGAGATTTGGGAAGGAAAAAGATGCCTTATGGAGAAGAGTAGCATGTGAAAAATATGGGTTGAATAGGGATTCATGTTTTCCAGTGCAAACTTCATCTATTAGATCATCAAGGGTGTGGAGGAATATTATGAGTATTATCGATAGGCCGGCTTTAACAATCTGGTGGGTTTTGATAGTTGTCGATGGATTTTGGGTGATGGGAGCTCGATCTCTTTTTAGAATGATAAGTGGCTTTGTGACAAGCCGCTAAAGTATGAATTTCCTACGCTATTTTCCCTTTCAACATCAAAAAATAGTAAAGTAGCAGATTTATATTCTGTGGATTCTGGTTGTCATTGACGTTCAGAAGGTGCTTGTTCCAGTGGGAGACAGAAGAAAGATTGAAGCTTTTAAACTTGTTTGATGAAGTGAGAATCGTTCCGAATAGAAAAGATAATTTAATTTGGAATGGGAGCAAAATGGGGTTTTTTTTGTTAAAGAATGCTCATTGTTGATCGAGAAGGCGAAGAATCATACTTTATGTTCCTGGTCTTTTATTTTTTGGAAAATCAGAGCCCCTCAAAAAGTTCTATGTTTCTTGTGGCTTGCAATTCTAGAAAAAATTCCTACAAAGTTGTTTCTCCTCAATAGAAGTGTGTGTGTGTGTGGATTATTATGATCTCTTATGTCCTTGGTGCTATCAAGTGGAGGAGGGTAGTAATCATGTGCTTTTGCTGTGTTCGTGGACCTGGGATATTTGGTGCGAGATCTGTAAGTGGTGGAAGATTGTTTGGGTGTCATTGACACGACTAAAAAGTTGTGCGCTCTTGTGAAACACCCAAGTGTAGGTGATCGTGCAAGTAATATAGTACTGGAAGTCCAGGTCGATCCCACAGGGAAGGAATAGGTAGAAAAGATACTAAGTTATAACCTAAAGAAAAAGAAAAGAAAATAAGAATATAAAAGTGAAGGTTCTACGAATCCTAATTAATTAAAGTAAACTAACTAATAAACTAAAGTATAAAGAAACATAACTAATTAAACAGATGAACTAAAGGTGTTGGAAACACGTGAATCCACATTGATCCTAACTATCTACCATGCAAATTCATTAACGTTCTATGGAGTACATCCCTTTTCAGTATTCCGTATTTTTCTAAAAATAAAGAATCAATAGCCCTTTCATGACCGGGACTATATCATCACAAGTGATTTAAAATACATGGAAGACGGTTTTAAACAATGGTAATTACTTGCACTCTAAATGGTGTTAGCATTCAAAGTGGTTTTCAAAAGTCATTGAAGAAAAGGCCTTAAGGCTTTAAGTTCTAAAAACTGTTGTGACAAACTGAGCTTATAGGGACAGTTTGATGACAAATTTCTAAAACAGAAAGTCATGGAATACTTAAAAGAATCATCTCAGGAATCAACATGTTCGATCGATCGAAGCGCTCTCGATCGATCGGACATCATCATCCTTCAATCGATCGAAATGCCTTCGATCGCTTGACTATGGCCCTGGTTCGATCGATCGAAATACCTTCGATCGATCGAGCCCAAGGTTTCTAAAGGTTGCATGGCAGAGGTTGGGAATCAATGTTTCATCACATATTCCCAACGTCTAAACTACGAAAACATGAATAAACTAGTGCAGAAGTAGTAAAGCATAGCAATCATAACAACTAGATTAACAAACAATCAAATAAAGAAAAGGAGCAGAAAAACCTGGAATAAATCTGAAATAAACTTGTAAATAACTTGAAACAAACTTGAATCTTGAATCTACAATGGAAAAGGAGGAAGAAAACATCAAACTAAACTAATCTACTCCTAAACTAACCCTAAAACTACCCTAAACTGCTGTTCTGTGCGTTCTGGAGCGTCCTCCCTTCGTCTGGCGTCAAAACGACGTATATATAGGGTTCCCACAGAGTTTACGCAACTTTTGGGTGAAAATAAGGTTCGATCGATCGAGCTTAGTTCGATCGATCGAACTCTCCTTCAATCGCTTGAACTCTCTGATTTTGACAGCACTGCACACCGATGGGAGAATGGCCATAACTTTTCACTCGGACCTCGGATTGACCTCCTGTTTGCGGCCACGCGACCGTAACTCAAAGATCTAAATTTCATGTCTCTGGGCAAATCTTCCAAATCTGAAGTCTTCATTGTCAAAATTGGCGTTTTCTCAGCTGCTTCTATTGTTCTCTTCACCAGAATCACTTTCTATGCAATGGTTGGTTCCTATAACCTGCAAAATGGTATAAAAACACATATTTGAGTCTCAACATCATAGAAAACACTTAATCATTGATGTGCATCTAAATCTAGGGACTTGGGGATAAAAGTATGCATAAAAGACCGTGTAATACGCTATAAACATACACTTTTCACCACGAATCAGTCATCAAGAGATATAAAAGACTGGATCCTCTAGTGGGATGGGTACTTAACTTGCACTGATCAGAAAGAGTGGTGGAGAATGGTGGGAGCGGCAAATCTGTGGACGATTTGGTTGGCCAGAAATGAAGTGATATTTAATAGGAAAGTTTGGGCTATAAAATAAGTTGTTGATCTAATTAAAATCCGTTCGTTCCTCTGGGTCCAAGCATTGGAATCAAAATTCATTTATTCCTTCAATGAATGGTGTGAGGATCCAACTAGATGTCATAAAAGGGTCGATGTAAGTATACTGAATTGCAGGAGTGGAGTTCGATGGTAAAAGCCCCCTGCTGGATTGCTGAAAATCAATGTGGACGGATCGGCATGGGGTAAGCTGGGGTTAGCTGGGTACGGTGGAGTGTGTAGATGTGATACGGGTATAATCCTTGGAATTTTCTATAGACCTCTTGGTATCCTTGACTCTAATGAAGCTGAGGTCTATGCTATCACCTATGCCCTTAAATTCTTCATGGCATCAGAGTGGGTGGGTCGCAAAAGGGTGATTGTGGAATTGGATTCGAGTAATGCCATTTCATGGGTTCTCAATCCGGCTTCTCGGCCATGAAAATTGTGTAAATGTTGGAATAATATTGACACATGCATTAATAGCATCGAAAATGTTTCTTTTTCCAAAATTTATCGAGAAGCTAACCATTGTGCAGATTCTTTAGCTAAGATGGGAAGTTTAAGGCATGTGTTTTTTAAGGCTTGGTGGTGATCAACCAGGTTGAATGAAAAATGTATATAGATTGGTATATTGGTTGTTGATTGTCTTGGGGGTGTGCAAGGTTCCCTTTTTTCATTGGTTTCACTGGTGGTCTGGTTTGGTGGATGCTGAGTTCTCTAGCATTGGGTCTTGGTCACATTTTCTTTTAGATTCGAAGGTTTTGTGGAGTGTGTCTGTAGTTCCGGTTCCAGATCCATTTGAGGTGTCCAGTTTTTTTTTACTCTCTCTCTATATTGGTGTCTTTCCGAGGTTGCGATGTACGATTCCTTTGTAATCATTTGTAGAGCATGTTTGAGGTTTGTTTAGGTTATGTCGGGGGACTCTCCTTGGTTCCTTAGCAAGTGTATGGCTTGCTGCAGAATTTGGTTTTAGGCATGTCCTAGAGGTTCAGTTCTTTGTTGGGTAGCAGAATTTGGCAAAACTTTTGTAGAGAAGTTAGTTTGCAATAATGTTGACTTAATTCCTGGCTGCTGGAAATGAATTTAATGGGAGGTGCAATCTGATAGCTGTGGGAGTCATGCTAAATTTTATCACTTCAAGGGTATTCATTCTTATTCAGAGGCTATGGAGTTAGCTTGGGTGATGGAAAACTGGTGTAAGAGTTCAAAATCAGGTCTGCTGGAAGATGGAAACAAATGTAATTTGTCAGATTTAACTTGCAATCGGTGATTTGGCTCGTTATTAAGATGTCAGATGTGTGCTTCTTGATTAAATTGCTTCATGGTGCCGCTTTATGATGCTATCTCAAAAAGGTTTGGTTCGATGCTAGTTTTGGGGTCTATGTTGTGGTGTTATCAAATTGGTTTTGGGAGGGCCTTAGGCGTTTTGTTTGAGGGCTAGTTGTGGTTGTTTTGATCTTTTAAGGAAAGCCTTATTGTTGGCCATTGGCAATTCAAAACGTTTGGTTCGATGCTGGTTTGGGGTTTTTGTTTTGGTGCTATCAAATTGGTTTTGGGAGGGCGTTAGGCGTTTTCTTTGAGGGCTAGTTGTGGCTGTTTTGATTTTTTAAGGGGAGCCTTATTGGTGGCCATTGGCAATTCAAATGGCTTTCCTTTTCCATGAAGTGTGTATGAACTTTGTCCATTATAATGATATTGTTGTTGAGGAGGAAAAAAAAAGAAAAAGAAAAAAAAAGGGTCTCCTGCCATGGCCGCTAGAGAGAGAGAAAGAGAGAGTAAGAGAGAGAGATTACTGTGGGAGTGTGTCCTGATATCTAGGTTGGTTTCGCCTCTGGTTTTTTTTGTAGGATGTCTATCTTGGTCCTTGGTAGTTATTGATTTGATTTCGGATGGGTTTGGTTGTAGCTTATGGTCTTGACTTTCTTGGTTTGTTGTGGGTGTATTGTGGTCGTTGCTGTATCTCTGCTGGTTGTGAGTGATTTTGATCTATTTCGATGTATTCTGATTGTGTGTTTTGGGTGTGAGTGTGGGTTATGCCGTCGATTTCTGTAGCGCGTGTGTTGGTGTGTGTTTCTTTCGTGGGAGTGTGTCCTTTAATGGTTGCTTCGGCGTGTGTTTTTTTCGAGTGTAAGTTTGATGTTTCGTCAGTAGGTGTCTAAATGTATATTTCTTAAGTGGGTATTTGAAAGTCTCATCTTTGGGTTGTCATATAGGCTTGGAAAGTTCATTGCTGAACTAGCTGCCTTTCATAAGGAAATAGAAGTGGCCGTCTTGTTTCCTCTCAGCTTGGGTGTATAATCATGGTTTGCTGATTGGGGTTGTCGTTGTTTGAAATTTGAGATTTTTTTGGTTTGATATGGATTCCCTGACTTTGCTTTAGTGGAAATCTGAGCTGTCACGTTTATTGGTCTTTTGGCTGTGTGCAGCTTCTGTGGTCTTGAATTGTTTTGGTGGCACATCGGTCTTCATCTTGCTCATTATTTACTTGTATGCTGGTTGTTTGCTAGTCTTGATTTTATTTCATCGTATAGGTTTAGTTTTCTTTGGGGGGTTGGATGATTGATTTGAGAAGACACTCAATCCTTTTTGGTTAAGCCATCTGACAGTTTGGTGCAATTCTGTGTTTCGACTATATGATTTCTAGTTTGGTGTGGACCACTATCGGCTGTGCCTGCTAAAGCTATTTCGCTGCTTTCTGATACTGATGATGCTCCATTTCAAGAATCCTCTATGGCTTAATGGTACTCGAGTTATGTATCCTGGTGGTCTATGCCTTTTGGTTTTTGATATCTTGTTCACTAATATGCTGGTTTCCTTTTGGTGCTGGTGGTCAAAGAGAGTAGATAGAGCAGTTGTTACAAGTACTCTTGTATCCGAAAGAACAGTGAATCCAGCTGAGACAGGAAGTTTTTTCTGTCTAATTTTTTTGGGTTGCTTTGGTTGATAAGTCTTCAACAATTTTTGGAAGTAGTTTGTATCATTTTGTTTGATTACCTGTGACTATGGGTGCTATTTAAGCCCTTACAGTTGTTTAATTTTTGATTTATGGGTGTGCTGCAGTTTTTGGGTGAGCTGCAGGTTTTTGTGGATTCTCATTGGGGCTTGATTGTGTTTAGCTTCCCTGTATCTTGGCTTGTTTGGTGAGGTCTCCTGCAGCTAACTTAGATGGGATTTGGAAATGGGTCAAAATTTGATTGCAGCTGCTATTTTGTGGGCTTAGGTAGTAGAGTGGAAGTTCAAGGTCTGGGTTCTCTTATCACATGGCTGGGACCTTTATACATGGAATCGTTTGTTTGCTGCCAAATACACTCTTCTCAATAGTCTGGTAGCTTTTAGATTATATAAATGGGTCATGGTTTGCTGACTAAAAGATTTTTGTCTTTGGCTTGTAATTTTGGTTTTATTTTGGGGTTGCTTGGCCTTGAAGAGGCTCTATGGTTTTTGTGCTTTAACTTGTTAGGTAGCCTTTCATGACTTTGTTCCATGGTTTACCATGATGAATAAAAAGTTATTATTGCTGAGCTAAAAAAAAAAATAGAATTACTCAAGTTAAAAATCATGTTGGTTGGCGATGTAAATTGCTATCTCATTGTGTGGTCTGGACTGCCACCTCATTGATGTGGACTCAAGCTGTGAGAGTTCTCAAATTTGGGAAGCATAAAATTACTCAAGTTAAAAATTATGTTGGTTGGCAATGTAAACTGCTACCTCATAATTGTGGGTCTGGACTGCCACCTTAGTGATGTGGACGAATAGAGAGAGTTATGTGTACAAAAAAAAATGGCACTTTTTTTAATTTCTTTTATTGTGTTACATATGTCTTCTTTTCTTCTTTGTTGTGCTAAAAAGACACTTAGGGTCCGTTTGATAAAGCTGAAAAATTAAGTACTGAAAATTAAGTACCGAATTTTAAGTGCTAAATATTTTAAGCGATTGTATTTGTAATATTGAAAACAGTGTTTCAAGTACTAAAATAGTTTTAAGTGGTACATTGTTAAACATACTAAACAAGAATAAGTATTGAAACTTTTCATTTCTGCACTTAATTGAGTTATCAAATACACCATTATATATTCAGTGAACTACCCAAATATAACCATCCTCATTCTTATATTCATAAACCAGATATATCACGACCTTTTCTTGCATTACCTGCATGAACACAACTTTGAAGACACATCCCTTTAACTAAATCAAAGGATGTGTAGTATTTCTCTACAAGCAATACCTTGTAATAGTATCATCTACAATTAAGCATATGGGTTTTAAAAGATCATACATATACAATTTAATCAAACTATTTTTTTTTTTATCAAAATTAAGGGATCCATGGCTAACACTCCAAAATCAATTAAAGGTGATGTTAACAGAGGAGAAGACTAAATTCACATATGACAGTATAATACATGTAGATAAAATTTGTTTAAATAGAAATTTGGTGGGAAAAAATCCCTCATATTGGATTGTTAGATAAAAGACATCCCATTTTTTATTCGGATACTTAATATATAGTCCATTAATATAGTCACTTACTTTTAGAAAATGGTCTCTAGTATAACACAACATAAGAATTAATCTCTCACTGTGGATATCACAGTTTTCTTCTTTACCCACAATTTTAAAAATTTCAAATTCAAAACTAATGAGTCGCCACTTAATTTTTAAAAGGAAAATTAAGAAACCATTTTAAAACTGATCTTTTAAGAAACCAGAGATTTTCTAGGTCCGGGGATTATGGAATGAGAGGGGAAGGAGCCCGTCGGACTAAAACACCCTCTCTCATCCTATCTCGCGATAGGCCTCTATTTAACATCCTTTTAATCGAATTATTAATTTAAATGTGCCCTCAACTAATACATATGTATAAATATACATTACAAAAACATGTTTAAAGGGTGTAAGATTACAAGTGATAAAATATCATTCAAAAATCACATATTTTAAGTAACAAGCAATATGATATGCAATAGGGAACAAGAGAACTTACCCGAGATCCAGCAGTGATATTAAACGTGCAATGCATACAAATGGAAGAAAATCCTAGAAAAGAGTCTCTAATCACATGTATTCATATAAGGCAAGATCCTACTTCTAATGTGTCGCGCATGAAGTCATAAAATCGATAAAATCAAAGAAAAATTAGCTAAGAGAGAGTCGAAAAGTCATACCTCATCAGCGCTACAAAACAAGGGTTAGTCCACATGATATATCGCACGTAAAATTTGAATAGTGATCCTAAGCCTCTAACCTAAATCTATCAAATGTAATTAACCTAAAGCAAACGAATCCTAACTATAAATGTCGAGTCACATGGATGAATGTAAACATAAGCGAGAAGAAGTCATGAAATACTTATTGATCTAGGTCACTTTAAACTTTAAGTTTAAGCTTAACTAATCGTTATTGAAACACGGATTAAACCTTGACTCATGAAAATATCATCTAAGCCATTGTTTATAAGATTGATCAAAATTATTACAGAATTCTGGAAATTGCTGAGAGCAGATCAGAACTTCAAAGAAATAAAAAAGCATGGTTTCCGTGGTTTGATCTTAGTGACTTTTGGACACAAGATGCCTCTGTGTGTCTAGGTTTTAACCCAAAAAAGAAATCAAAGTTTCAACGGTTAGATCTCATGGAATTGGACAAAAACCAGACATCACTCAGGATTCTACAACCTTCTGTCCTGAGTTCTTGCACGATTTTCTAAAAATAGCAAAAAAATCAGAAATACTTTGTTCTTTTTAGGGTAGCTTCCTAACACATTAATCTACTTAGCAAAATTTATTTTGGGTCACAAGTGCTTGATTAAGGTTCTGATTTGCTTATTTCAAAAGAGTATTACTATTCTGAAACTCTGGACAGATTATGGTTGTTCCACAAAACCCTTGATCAAACCACCCAAAGCATAAAACTACCTTAAAACAAAAATTACAGTGGTAGAACTTTGAGTTATAAACATTTTCCCGTTGGTTTCATTCCATTCCAACAGTTCGATGTTTGGTTAAAAATCTATGATCAAAAATAGATTGTGAACTCACTGCTCATTGGGTTAATTTACTTCAATCCTATCAACTTAGACAAGTATGCCAAGGAATTAGGCATTTCTAAAGCTAAATCTCCTACCATTTGGTAGTCATTGGAGACTAAATATATTCATGTTTATAAATTTCAAAGAAGTATAGAAGAACTTCATGAAATTTAATCATAACAAACCTCAAATCATGAAGATAGGTTTAAGTCCATTATGCTAAATATTCTAGTATCAACCTTAGTCTCCTTATGAATCACAAGATTACAAAGAGATTGAGGGATTTCAAACCAAGAGATTCAAGTAAGACATTGAAAGTCTTATGAATCCAAGGGATGAACAAAAAATAAGAAAAAGGAAACTAAAGAAACTCAATGCATACTATAATTAAATTTGGACAAAGACTAATTATGCTAGAGTTTACCTCCAAAGTATCCTCAACTTGGTGATTTTGGAGGACTTCCAAAGACTAATCAAGCTCTTCTACACTAATTCACACAACTCTTTCTTTTAAACAATTCTAAACTCACTCCTAATTATGAAAATTAAGACCAGAAGAACACTTATACAACCTATAGATTCAAAGAAAATCCCCCCCACAAGTGAATATTCATCCTCTATTTATAGACAATTTTTAGAGGGGTATTTCAGTCATTTCAGGACTAAAAAATCCTAATTCAGGCGTCCTTTCGATGGTACAAAATGTGCTGTCTTACAACTGTCTGTTACAAAAACGCGGCACTCACTGGAGATGGAAGCGGCATTCACCGGAGATGGAAGCGGCATTCAGTAAATACCGCATCGGCATTCAGTGAATGCTGGCGCGACATTCACTGACTGCCGAAACGACATTCACTGAATGTCGCAGACAACTCCAGGGACTGCTATTTTTTAGTAAAATTCATTATTTTTTCGGCACGAGATGAAATTCACGGCAATCACCGAATGCCGTCCGGCAGTCCAGAGACTGCCGCAACGGCAGCCCGTGACTGCCACGAAAAGGCTTGAGTGCCGTTCTGCTTATTCTTTTCTTTTTTCTTCCTTTTCCCTTTTTGTTTTGGGTTAGGGAGTCTTTCGAAGAGCTTGAATAATCTTTGGAAGTCCTAGATAAGTTCGGACATTATCATCATCGGATATGGAGGTAACACTCTCCTTAATTCGATATTTTGTCAAAATCGGGGTGTCTACAGTTTTCCCTACTTCGACGAAGCTTGTGGGGCAACGCAAACCACAAGCGAACGTCGAAGCCTGTGTGAAGACAAGCCTTCGACCAAACTATCGAATTCTGGAAAAACAAAATGTGTTGCAAAAGGAAATAAGCGCGCAACAAAATTTTAATTGGTCGTGCTCCAAGATGAGCTGCCTACATATCCCATCAGGAATCAGACCAAAACATAGTTCGGGCACGGGTCAAACATATACATGCGCAAGTAGTCATACAGATGGATGCATCTATCCTGTCGTGATGCACATGCTCATGCAAAGGAATTCAGCCATCCTTCTTGCTCTGTATCATGCTTTCTTTATATGTGACGCACATTTTTCATGATACGTTAGCCAGAGAAGATTACCAAATGTTGACTGATGTAATGGTTCATTACACGGGTCGAGGGAATACACTCCTATTTTGAAAATCGAGGGTTAACGCAAATCTATTACAAAAAACCGAGAATGTAAATCCGTTACACTCTCTACGAAGGATCAACGTAAGTTTGTTATGAGGATTGAGAATATAAATCCGTTATATTCTCAGAACGAGGGTTAACGCAAATCTGTTGCAAAAAACTAAGAATGTAAATCCGTTACACTCTCCACGGAGGATCAACATAAGTCTGTTACGAGGATTGAGAATATAAATTTGTTATATTCTCAGAACGAGGGTTAACGCAAATCTGTTGCAAAAAATCGAGAATGTAAATCCGTTACACTCTCCACGAAGGACCAACGTAAGTCTGTTATGAGGATTGAGAATATAAATCCGTTATATTCTCAGAACGAGATTTAATGCAAATCTGTTGCGAAAAACTGAGAATGCAAATCCGTTACACCCTCCAAGAAGGATAAACGTAAGTCTGTTACAAGGATCGAGAATATGTTATATTCTTAGAACGAGGGTTAACGCAAATCTGTTGCGAAAAATCGAGAATGTAAATCCGTTACACCCTCCACGAAGGATCAACGTAAGTCTGTTACGAGGATCGAGAATATACATCCGTTATATTCTCAACAACAGGGTAATCGTATTCAGATGAATTTAGAGTCCACAGACTAAAATTTATTTCAAACTTTTCACAATTGGGAACCCACGGGCTCTAATCTATTTCAAATTTTCACAATTGGGAGCCCACGGGCTCTAATCTATTTTAAATTTTCACAATTGGGAGCCCATGGGATATAATCTATTTCAAATTTTAAGATTTAGAGCCCGTGGGCTCAAATTCAATTTCAATCTTTCAAAGTTGGGAGCCCACGAGCTCAAATTTATTCCGATTTTCAAAGTTTGGGGCCAGAAATGCACTAAGGACAAATTTTGGGGGGGCTTAAGTTCAATTTTTGGGACCTAATTTGAATTTTGGGGGAAAAGTGAAGGGTCTCTGAACTGCCTCAATTGCAGCACATGCGGGTTTCTGCGGCAGTCCGTGACTGCCGTGCGGCACTCTAGTGCCGCACGACAGTTCATTGACTGTCGCGCACGGAAACCGAGTGCCGCGTTTGAGCGGCACTGGATTATACCGAGAGTTCATTTTCATTTTCATTCTCTCATCTCTTCTCTCGTGGATTCCTCTGGAGAAAATTTTTCCCCCTTTCCTCTTCTTGCTTGGATCGATCTACCAAGGCTATTAGGTTAGTTTCTCACGATCAGAACTCAGTTAATCTCTTTTATTTCATTGTTTTTCCAAAATTTTCATGAATCTAATGTGCAGATTTCTCCCTTTCTTTGACAGATTATGGCGAGCCGTTTCGGCAGCCGGAAGAGGGCCAGGTATCGGGCCACTCCTCATCCCGACCCTACGCTCTTGCTCCTAGATCCAGATGAGCATTTATCTGCCTGCGCGTTCAAGCGCGAGGTAAACGCCTTTCTCTTTTCTCTCTTTCGATTCTTTTCTTTTTTGAACTTCATGAATGCTATACACAAACAATATAATTTCTCATGCCTCCTCATGGTTGTTGAACTTCCGGGTGTTCCAATTGTATCTGTGCTTGCCCACCTATTTAATTTGATCGTCCCTTGACCTTATTTTGCTATTATTATTATTCTTTTTTCAAAGTTCATGAACACAAACCGCTTTATTTGAAGTTTTCACATTCCCTCATAAATACAACCACCGTGCTTACGAATTCCCGGGTGTTTCACCTGTATCTGTGCATATTTAATTTCACTATCTTTTTCTTCCCCAAAGGATTTCTGGGTGTGACGTATGTTAATCAAGATCTTGCACATGCTTCCAATGAATAACGACTATTTGTTTTTTGGGCGCCATTACCGCCTTTTAATTATTTTAATTCTGGCTTAGACATCTTTTGAACCCAAATTTCTTTTGAAACTGAATTTCTTTTGAAACTCCACGGAAGGGAACCATCTCTTCTTTTCCTTTTCTGGAAATCTCTCCAGTACTGTAAATGCTTTCACCATTCACTTTTTTATTGTTGTGTGAACGGCTGCTGAACTTAGTATGAATGCAAACGAGTACCATGCTTGTGAATTTTCCTACGAACATTTCCAGATTCTCCCTTTCTCTCTCTTATTATTCATTCTTATGTTGCTTTTCTCCCATTTCCTTATTATCACCTATTTATTTTTCTTGTTTTTTCTTTATCCATTTACTAACATCAAATCTTGTGATTCTTTCTTGCAGCTGCAACCTAAGGTGCTGAAGGGGCACGATAGTCTCGCCCATGGGTATGAGTGGTATACGGAGTTGAGCGAGCTGGTGAGGGGCCTTATTGATGTGGCGGGGTTTGGAAACTTCGTCAAACTCTTGACGAAGAGCTCTAACAACCTGAGGCAGATTCACGCATTGGAGGAGAGGTGGTGGGACACCACCAGCACATTCCACTTTCCATTTGACGAGATAACGATGACGCCGCTGGACTTCTCCATGATCACTGAGATCCCTTTTGGGGGAGAGAGCCTTCGCTACTTGGATGCGGCGTGGGAGTGGGATTGGATCGATCCGCTGCTGGGAGCCATCCAGGAGGAGCCCTTGGTCACGACCAAGTGGTTCATGGATACTTTTCGAGGCCGTCAGGGCTTTACTGACGAGCAGATGGCCCGGGGTTTTCTGATGTATGTGCTAGGGTGCTCTCTACTGAGCACCAAGGGAGATCGGATCTCTGTGACACTGCTGGGGTCCCTGGAGCATGTGGATCAGATATATCAGTATGACTGGACCGGGACAGGGCTAGCCATCCTCTATCAGAATATGGGAGATATATCCTGGGATCGCCCAGCCTCTACTGGCGGTTTCTGGAGGGCTTGGGAGGTATACTTCTCTTCTTTTATTAATTTCCTAATCCTGAATTAAACTTTGCATTCTTATTTCAAATTTCTTTATTCATGCTCTTCCAAAACAATACTTGCACATGATGTCGCCTAAGACGCGACCAGCAGACACCCTCATCATGCCCCAGGGGCTGAAGTGGGTAAAGGATCGGGTCAGGCGGAAGACCGGAGCTCATGATTTTATCTCATTCAAGAACTTCCTGACGAACCTACGAGAGCACCATGTCCGATGGCAGCCCTGGCTTGACGTACTTCCAGAGACCTCTCAGGGGATACGGGAGTCGGCTGGGTACAACCCACAGAGGTTTTTGCTAGATGGACCAGAGGTTCGGGCATGGTACCTAGGAGAGAGGGTGACTAGACAGTCCTTGGCGGCCGAGTCTTTCTTCATGCCATATCCCCCGCCGAAGTCCATGAGAGCTACGGATACTCTCCAGGGCTCTGCGCTCACGGTTGCCCTAGCCGGTTGGTCTCTTCAGGGTTTCGTGGAGCCTCCAGCGGGATACATAGCTTTCTGTGCTGCAAAGCTAATGGGGAACTTCCCCTTGATGGAGGTGACCCGGGTGAGTTTCTTTCAGCCTTTTCTTTTAATTCCTTTGAACATGCGTGCTTTATCTTCTTATTAGGTTCATTCTTCCTTGCAGCCCGTCCCTGCTGCTGCTTGAGCTCCTGCTCTACTGCCCTGGGATTTGAGTCTTAGGACAGTCTCCTACGGAGAGCAGACTACTACCACGGTCCCCAGATATCAGGCGGGTGCTCTCGCCATTCCGCTCCAATACGATCATGTCCCGCGGGACTATGCGGAGGAGGGCTTACTCTATGCTCATAGTGTGAGAGAGTGGATTTACGGTCGAGAGTGGAGGGTAATCTCTAAATCTTGCTTTATTTAAAACTGTCGTTTTATTCAGACATTCTAACCTTTCTTCCTTTGGCTCAGGCTGAGGGGGTGTGAGCAGCTACTGAGGCTCATACGAGAGCTTTGGTAAGAATGAAATGCTCCTTTTTATTTGTTTATCTTGCTTTCCAAACCATTTTTATTACGATCAGGTAATTTGATTTGCTCCCTCCATCCATGAGGAACAGGTGGGGGCTCTATCCCGACAGGTGGGAGAGCTCCAACAGCGGCTTCAGCAGTTCGGCATCCCTCTCAGCGATGCCCCTGGAGGCAGCGGTGTTGGACGTGGTGGCGGTGGTGGTGAGGGCACCAGTAGCGGTAGAAGCAGGGGCAGAGGAGGAGGTGGACGCGACAAGAGCGGCACAGAGTTAGAGGATGAGCCTCCCAGACGCGTCACTCGTTAACCTCGGGGCCGGGTCTGACTTTTCTTTCTCTTTTTTATTTTTGAGCGTTTCTAGAGAGGACTTATACTCTATTTGGATGATTGCATATACACATGCACACACTTGACTCTTGATGACGGCTTTAGGATAGCCGGTAGGATAGGCACTTGCATTACCTTTATCTTTTCTGCTTTTTATCATTACTTCACCGTATGTGTGACCATGGCTTGGTCCTTTTATTGTGCTGAACTCTTTTACTATGCTGATATATTTCTTTGCCGTATGTGGGGCCATAGCTTGCCCCCCCTTTTACTTTAACCTTGAATGCTTCTATGAATGCATGAATGAATAAATGTATGTGATTAGGGCCTGATTTTGCTTGTAAGTGCTGTATGATGCGCATGTTTATTCTATCTTTTGTTTGCAGGTGGGCTAAATCATTACAAATAAACCCTGGCCAAAAATGAGGCTTAGAACGGCACTCGGTTAGGTCTCAGCGGCACTCATTGACTGCCGCATCTGCTTTATTGACTACCGCGAATGGGAGACTGCTTTATTCCCCTATTTATACCCCTTTCTCCCCCCAAACACCCCGTAAAAAGTACTCTTTTCTCTCCTTTATTCCTTCTCAAATGGTCCCCATCAACTCCCAAATCCTCTTCCCATGGATGGATACCCTCTCTGGCATTGAAAGGCTCAACTTCGAATGTTTCAGACTAAATGATCTTTTCTCTTTTCGATGGATGAATTTGAATGAGGGCCTACTTCAAGCTGCCATTCAGTGTTGGGATCCCTCTCTCAACGTCTTTTGTTTCGGCTCTCAGGAGATTTGTCCCTTGTTTGAGGAATTCAGCGCTATTCTGCACACTGATCCTTTTGCTGAGTTGATAGTTCCTTTGGCTCAGGCCGGGTACATTCGGGACTTAGCCACTCTCCTCCATGTATCTCAGAATGCGGCGGGCTCTTTTGTTTGCGACAGACAGATTGACTTCGAGCACCTTTCTTCCGTTTATGCTCCCATAGGAGACCCAAACGATGGTGAGTATCAGATCATTCGGCGTAGTGCCCTGTCGATTGCTATGCTTTCTTACTTCCTCTTTCAGTCATCTTTCGACATTCTCATACCCATTGCCTGCAGTTTACGGGAGATGAAGAGTGCTGTTATGCTGATTCTTGGCGAAACTCTGATTGGTTTGGGCCACACCCATACTGCTGAGTCTATGTTATCCACAGGAGCACCTTTTATCTTACAAGTTTGGCTCATGGAACGCCTTGATCTCTTCATACACCCTTCACATCTTCTGGGCCACTTCCCTATGACCGTATGGAGGTTCACTGCCTATTCCACTCTGCCGATGCTTGGCTTGGCTGGTTCCGAGACCTTTCTTCTGGTGATATTTGCTGGGCCTGCCCGCAGCAGGTTTACTGCTCTGTCGCCATACGACTTCCTGGATGGCCTGGCATCTGGTTGCCTGGCTTGCATGCTACCACTTTTTACATTCCTGGTCGGGTGGTTCGTCAGTTCGGACTTTTGCAGGACATTACTGAGACTGTTACCGCTGATTTCACGAGGGGGTCTACTTTGCGCCCTTCTGTTGTGAAGGCTTTCATTGAAGTTCGGCATGACAGAGTTTCAACTCCCTTTCGGAGAATCCCGGCTTCGATCGTGCCTATCGCTGAGTACCTTTTGCAGATTCAAACTCTGATCTAGAGACAGTCATCATAGACATTTGTTGACAAAAGTAAAACAAACAGGACAAAGTTCTTCTTTACGAAAAATTTTAAACAAAACCTGCCTATCCTTTTTTTTAGGCTTTTGAATGTGATTTTCTTTATTTCTTTCTTAAAAAAGTGCTTTCATCTTTAGGAAAAGTTCTAGCATTTTTAATCACAGTGTTCACTCTTCCAATTAATCTTGTATGAAAAATTCTACTTTTAATGTCTTTTCTTGGCTCTTTACTTTGCTTTGTGTCCTGCTTAAAGTTTTACTCTTTCTATACCATGAATTCACATTTGTTTCCTTATAGTACTCATTTGATAGTCAGTAGATCCAGAGATGGTTTTAAGGTAAATATGTGGGTTCTTCGGGTAGCAAATGGAGTTTGTCCCTGGTTTTGGGGCTTCGAAGTGGTTCAAATGCAAGTTTGCCCCTAATTTAGCACAGGGTTTTTTTTTTTTTTTTTTTCATGGGCTGAAGGCTTTCGAGAGCCCGCCTACTTATCCCCGAATGGGTATCAGGCCTGCTGTAGTTCATTTTAAGGCTTGAAGGAAGATGTTGCTCGGGCGATTTTATTTTAATGATCGAACCAAGTAGGTTGCATACGTATCCCCTAGCGGGAATCAGGTTAAGTGTAGTTCATCTAGGTAGGAGGTTTTGAAAGGAATGGTTTCAAGCAAAGTATTTCTTGAGGCGATCGAGGTTAATTGGTTGTTTAAATTCAACCCCGTCCAGGTCCATGAGATAGGCCGCCCCTCCAGAGAGGAGGGTCTTTATGATGTACGACCCGACCCAGTTGGGTTTGAATTTTCCTCTGGGGTCATAAATGGGCACTTTCAGTTCTTTGAGGATCAGGTCACCCTCAGCAAGCTTCCTTGGGTGGACCTTTTTGTTGAAAGCACGAGGTATCCTCTTCTGATATCCACAAGTATGGTTTATTGCGTCCAAGCTCTTCTCATCGAGCAACATCAACTCCTCATACCTTCCTCGTATCCATTCCAATTCAGTGATCTCACATTCTGCCAAAACCCTAAGAGAGGGTATCTCTACCTCGACTGGGAGAACGGCCTCAATACCGTAAACCAGCGAATAAGGTATAGCTCCTGTAGAAGTTCTTACAGAGGTCCGGTACCCCCATAGTGCAAACTGTAGCTTCTCGTGCCAATCTTTGTACGTATCTGTTGTTTTTCCCAAGATTGCTTTAACATTCTTATTAGCTGCTTCTACATCTCCGTTTGTTTGAGGCCTATATGGAGAGGACTGATGGTAGGTGATTTTATACTTTTCTAGGAGTGGGATAACTTCTCCCTGGAAATGGCTACCATGATCTGAAATGAACTCGTTGGGGACCCCATACCTCCAGATTATGTTCTTTTCGATGAAGCTCACAACATCCTTAGCTTTTAATGTGGCGTACGACGCGGCCTCCACCCATTTAGTAAAGTAGTCTATCACCACGATTATATACTGATGCTCATTGAAAGCCTTAGGAACTATTTCACCGATGATATCAATGCCCCAAACAGAGAAAGGCCAAGGCGTGGTCATGCTATAGAGCTGGGAAGGCGGGGTATGCATTAGATTGGCGTGGATTTGGCATTTGTGGCATCTTCTGACATTCGCACAACAGTCTTTGTCCAGAGTCGTCTAATAATATCCTTGCTGAATGAACTTTTTTGCCAGCATGTGCCCATTCATGTGGGGCCCACAGACTCCTTCGTGTATTTCTTCCATCATTCTTTTGGCCTCTTTTCTATATAGACATTCTAAATTGTACCCTGTGTATGACCTTTTCCATAGCTTATCTGCATAGATCGCGAATTGGGCTGAGAACCTTCAGATTGCCTTCCTGTCCTTTTCTGAGGCTCCTTCGGGGTATTCTCCCTCTTTAATGAAATTCCACACATCCACATACCACGCCATTTCCTCCTCATCTTCTATGGCCGCGACTGTCTCAAATGAGGGTTGATTTCTGATTTCTATGGATAATGGGACCATCGTGACCCCTGAGGGGATCTGTATCATTGATGCTAGGGTTGCAAGGGAATCGGCCAATTGGTTTTCCTCTCGGGGAAGGTAGTAGAATGATATCTTCTTGAATTGTTCTTTCAAACTCTCCAAATAGTCATGGTATGGCCTCAACTTCTCGTGTTTCACCCTCCAATCTCCCCGCACTTGGGATATGATCAAATTGGAATCTCCAAACACATCAACTTTTTTAACCTTTAAGGCCAGCACCGCCTCCATTCCCACTATGCATGCTTTGCACTCTGCTGTGTTATTGGTTGAGTTATATTTAAGCTTGATAGCCAGTGGGGTAGGGGTTCCATCAGGTGCTACAAGGATAACTCTGACTCCGTAGCCTAGTTGATTGGCGGCCCCATTGATATACATCCTCCATAATTCCTCTCTTACCTCCATCACTCCTTCATCAGGAAACCTGAATTCTCCCTTCTCCCCAGATTCTATGGCAAGGTCAGCTAGGTACTCGGCGATGGCTCTCCCTTTGACAGATTTGGAGGTGACATATCTGATATCAAACTCGGCTAGCATCATGGTCCATCGAGAAATCCTACTGGTCAAGGCGGGTTTTTTAAACAGGTATTTGAGCGGGTCCATTCGGGAGATTAAGATCACGGGGAAGGCTAACATATAATGCCTAAGGCGACGGGTACACCAGACTAAAGCCCAACATGCTTTCTCTAAGGGTGAGTACTTCAACTCGTATCCGGTCATCCTCTTGCTCAAATAATAAATGGCCTTTGCTACGTGCCCTTCTTCTCCTTCTTGGGCCATCATGCATCCCATTGAATCCTCAGTCATAGAAAGGTATAGCAGCAGAGGCTTCCCGGGTGACGGTGGTGACAGAACAGGTGGGTTTTGGAGGTAGGCTTTGATTTTATCGAAGGCTTTCTGACACAAGGTATCCCACTCGAGCTTTTTTCCTTTTTTGAGTAGTTTAAATAGCGGGTCGCAGGTCATGGTGAGTTTTGAGATAAAACGACTTATGAACTGTATTCTGCCCAGGAACCCCCTGAGCTCTTTTTCATTCTTGGGTGGCTGCATTTCGATTATGGCTTTTATCTTGATCGGGTCTACTTCAATTCCCCTCTGAGTAATAAGAAATCCTAACAATTTTCCAGTGGTGACACTGAAGGTACATTTCTGTGGGTTTAGTCTCATCCTAAACTCCCTTAACCTCCTAAAAAACTTCCTCAAAGCCTCCAAGTGCCCTTTCCTCTCCTTAGATTTCACAATCATATCATCTACATACACTTCCACCTCTTTATGGATCATGTCGTGCAATAACATGGTAGCGGCTCGCTGATATGTTGCTCCTGCATTCTTGAGCCCAAATGGCATAACCCTATAGCAGTATGTTCCCCATGGCATGATAAAAGTGGTTTTCTCTCTATCTTCTGGTGCCATGAGGATCTGGTTATAGCCGGAGAATCCATCCATGAAGGACAAAAGCTCATGCCCGACGGTGTTATCAACGAGGACGTCGATATGTGGTAAAGGGAAATCATCTTTAGGGCTTGCTTTGTTTAGGTCTCGAAAATCAACGCAAACCCTAACACGACCATCCTTTTTAGGGTCAGGCACTATATTGGCGATCCATTCTGGATACTCGGTGACCATTAAGAATCCGGCTCTTAACTGCTTTTCAACTTCCTCTTTGACCTTGAGTGCCCATCCAGGCCTCATTCGCCTCAATTTTTGTTTTACTGGTTTTGAATTTGGGAAAACAGGGATGTGGTGTTGTACTATCTCTGGATCAATGCCCAGTATATCATTATAAGACCATGCAAAAACATCTTTGAATTGACTTAATAGTTTGATTAATTCTTCGCTTTCTTCTTTGCCAAGTGTAGAGCCGATAAAGACATTTTGAGGATTATTTTCATTTCCTAGATTAATTGTTAGGGTGTCCTCAATGATTTTACATGTAGATTCTTTTTCTTTTCCAATTAATTTTTGCAATTCAATGGGTATTTCATGATCATCACATTCATTAAGCGCATTCGAGTAGGCAGAATCAGTCATGCTTTCATTGATTTTCTTTGGAGTGATTACAACAGACATGGAAATTGAAAGACGCCTCATTTGGGCCATTACAGACTCTGGGTGTGGGGGATACCTATCACTAGACTCAAAAACCCACTCTTTTTTGTTCTCTCCTCCCAGATCGGTGATGAAGCATTCTCCCAGATCCCCTGTCTTGGTAATTTTCTCCATCTCTTCTTTCTCGGTCCCTCCTTTGTTGATCTTCCTCTGATCTTCCTTATCTTTCTCACTCTCGGCTACCTCCTCTACTAGACCTTCAACATATTCATCTTCGGCCCTTCCATGACCCACTTTCATAACTTCTGTGCTCCCTTCACCTAACAGTTCTTTCATGACAGAGCCGTCTAGCGCACCAATCCAATCCTTGGCAGTAATCGACTTGGCAGACATTTGCAAGTATGGATCTTCATACGCAGAAAACTCGTAGGGAAAGAAGATCTCAAACCCTGGCTTCAAACACTTATCTTTCTGGTCCATCCATGGTTCTGGGAAGCCCCAAAAGGGGAAATCTTCTCCTTCCTTTATAAAATATCCGTTGAGCGTCTTTAGGTAAGGGTCTTATGGCGCATCGATGGCCTTCTTCTTTTCTTTTTGCCCTTTCTTAGATAGTTGGTACCCCAGACCGTGAGTGTGAGTTTGAGTATGGATTTTTGGAAACTCGGGCAGGCCTTGGTGGTTCTTTCCCAACCCCAAACTTGGGAAGAAACCCATTTTCTTCATGATCCCGGCGACCAACGGGCTCGCGTATTGGTCAAAGTAAAGTGGCAGGAATTCGTTTGGCTTTTCCTCCTCAATCATGCTGACAAACTCGAACCCTCCCATGTCTGATTCTTCTTCTCGCAGCTGTAATTCTAGAATCGGTGCGCTTGACGAAGCTTCAGACGAACGAACCCAGCTGTCCCCGAGGATGTCGCAGACTTTGCTCTTCCAAACACATTTGTCCTTTTGATGAATGGTGGACGATAGGGCACCCAAGCTATCTAACCATGGCCTCCCTAGCAGTAGATTAAAGGAGGCAGGGATATCAATGATTTGGAATTCATCTTCTTTATCCACTAGTCCAATAAAGAGGTTAAGAAAGATGATGCCCATGACCGTTCTCTGAGTGTTGTCATACGCCCTGACCTTTTGCTGGGACGGCACGAAGGACGATTCATCTAAGCCCATCCATTTGGCTGTTCGGAAGGGGCATACATTCAGAGCAGACCTGTTGTCAACGAGACAAGCGGGTACGGTGTTCCCCAAACATTCGACAGTGACGTACAACGGCTTGTTGTGAATGGGTCCTCCGGGGGGTATGTCATCTGAAGAAAAGGTAATAGCCAACGTCGGGATTCTGCCAATCATTCCCACGATATCTTCCAGTGCTGTGTTAATGGGAACATCAGATTGGTTTAGGGCGTCCAACACTGCTTGCTTGTGGTGTTTTGATGCTATCAGTAACCCCCAAATGGTGATATTGGCCTGAGTTTTCTTCATTTGCTTTAGAACCCTGTCTTCTTCCTCTTCTTCATTCATTTTCCCTTTTCCCTTGTCCAATTCTCTCCCCGGATGATCTTTCTCTAGCTCATGCGATTTAAAGTGTCTGCCCGACCAAGTTAAATGACTGACTTCTTACCTTGCCCATAGATTGTCAACTTCTGAATCAACTTTCAAAGTATCCTCTACCATCTTTGTTTCCTTGTCGCTCTCGTACCAAAGATCGTCTTCTACCTGGCTCGCGTCTCGACTGTCACTCCCTTGAACCCACCAGTCTGACTATTCTATTTTACTTTTCTCTGGCCGACCCTCCAAAGTACAGATTGTCGAATCCTTCGGTAGCTGGTATGGCTTTCTTGGTGTCCCGGCCTTAGTGATCAGCCTAGACGGATCGAAGGTTGCTTCTTCTATCCACAAGAAATAAAGGCCCTGTGGTGGTGGCACAGCTTGATGATTCGAAAGCGGATTTCTAGTAACGTTTAGAGCTTTGGTAGGTGGTTCTGAAATTACCTTGTTATCGATGAGGTCCTGGATTTTGTGCCTTAATCTCATACACCTATCTGTCGAGTGACCCTTCTGCTGGTGTAATTTGCAAAAGAGATCCCCTTGGAAACTTGGCAGAAGCGGACTTGGTAGAGGTCGAGGTTCCAACTGACGAAGATGCCCTTTTGCTAACAGTCTATCGAGGGCAGTCGATAGTGACACTCCCAGATCTGAGAACTTCCTTGGTGCTTTGTCCCCTCCTCTCCTCGATGTTATGTCAAATTTCCTTTCGGTTCGTTCAGTGCATTGATATCGGTGGGGCCCGAGTGACCTCCCATTTGTCCCCCATTGGACCCATAGTTTGGCCTCCTGTACCGGTTTGGTTGCCCCTATTTCTTAATTACCCCCTATCTGATTGCATCCTCTATCCTTGTTCTAACATCGAAAACCTCGGCGAAGGTGTTGATTGACTGAAACCTCATCTTTTCTTGATACACTAGCTATAGATTCTTCATCAGCATTCGGATCTGGTCTTTCTCAGATGGCCTTTGCACCATTTTAGCTGCTTTTCCCCTCCATCTACTCAGATATTCGGCGTCTTTGTTCCCTTGCCTAGTGGTCTCTAAATCTCGGACAGTGACATCCAAATCTTGATTGTACTCATACTGTGCCACAAATGCTTTGATCACTTCTTCCCAAACCCTGGTTTTGCTTGGTTCAAGAGTAAGATACCAGGATAAAGCAGCTCCGGTTAAAGTCTATTGGAATAAGACAGCCATCATGGTTGTGCTCAGCCCACTCGGTTGGAAAGCTCCAATACACATTCTTACATGGCTGTGAGGATTCCCGGTTCCATCAAACTTGTCGAAAATTGGCATCTTAAACCCGGCAGGCAGTGTCTCACGTACTCCGTCATACAACCCTTCTAGTTCCATCAGATAGGTATCAACTCCCTGAGCTTTGCGCATCACTCTTTCCAACTTCTCTATTTTCTTGGTTAGTAGCTTCTCTTTCACAGCTTTCTCCCTTTCCCTGTTGGCCTGTAGCACATCAGCCCATTGCGCCTCCTGATCATCAAACCAATCTCCCTCTCCCCCATGAGACGGGTCCACAACTGGCAGAACTACAGGCGATGGTCGGCGATTCAATTCTTCTATCATTCCCATCATACGGTTCATATTTTCGTCTTGCCGCCTCATTTGCTCCGCTTGTTGTTCTACCAGTGTTCTTAACCCGGCTATTTCCTCGTTGTTCCTTTCTTCTGCCATGTCAGCGTCTTCTCTTCTTACCAGCCTCGCCATGGGATCCCCAAACCAGGCTTGATTTGATTTTGATGCTATTTTCGCCCCTACAACAAATTTTTAAAAAAATTTCTTTTAAAAAACTTTTTATCTGTTTCCTCTTGTTACATAAAGACATTTGGAAAAACCTTTTCTTTTATATGTCAGACGGATGCAATGCATGTGTGTGTGTGTGTGTGTGTGTGCCTACTCTATATGCCAAAGAAAGGAAAATCCTAAATCCTAACACATAAGCACATAAGATCCTCACTCATGTCAAGTGCGCCAATTGCTCCTTTCATTATGATCTTCACTACCCTTTCAAAGGTCGGATATTCGAAAATTTTCGAAATTTATTTGAAAAACATTTTTTTTTTCAAAAACGATTCTCAAAGATCTTATGAAGACGTGCAAATATTTCTCAATAAAGATGATTGGATTGAAATTTTGCTTTAAAATTCATTTGAAGATCATTTCTTCCAAAAATATTTCCAAAAAATTTTGGATTTTTCATTTTAGAAGATGATCATGTGAAAATATACCTTAACAGAGATCAGTTTGGAGCTTTAATCAAAAAGTGAACTTCAAAAATCTTTTTTGAAAAAGCGATTGAAAACTTTGGAATAAAGATGGCAGAAATCCGTTTGCTTTCAAAGATGAATTTAAAATTCTTCGGGTAGAAGGATCACACAATCGGATTATCACCGTACTTTCCACGAATTTGGATACATACAAGGTCAATGATGCTTAGCTAAACATGATATAAGAGATGTAATCATATAATCAAGATTCGGCATATTCTCAAATGTCAGAGGGCATGAAGAGGATTTGCTCAAAAATGATTAAAGGGTTATACATCTTTCATCAAGCAAGCATCGTCATCATCTCAAGTAATCCCTTTCGGGCATACAAAACTTCCTAGCATATAATCCTAATCAAGAATTGATTTCCTAAGATTTGAAAGGTTCTATGGAAGCTACTATGCAAAAGCTGGGTTTTGGTCAAACAAGGGACCCTTGACACACACCCGATAGGATGCTTCATATACCAACACATGGTACGAGATCAAGGGTGATCACACAGTCCCATGATAACTTGACCGATCGGGTTGCCCCGAGTCTCCAAGGTCATAGTTCCGTGCAATCGACTGGTTGGACATGCAAGTGAAATGCAACAGGCACACAAAGATTAATTAATTTGATTAAGAGGATGTTTTCAAGTCTAATCCTCGAGTGAACCCAAAATCAGAAATTCCTGGTCTACGAAACCAGAGATTCTTGTTCGATCCCCAACAGAGTCGCCAGATTGTGGATATCGCAGTTTTTTTCTTTACCCACAATTTTAAAATTTCAAATTCAAAACAAATGAGTCGCCACTTAATTTTTAAAAGGAAAATTAAGAAACCATTTTAAAATTGATCTTTTAAGAAACCAGAGATTTTCTAGGTCCGGGGATTATGGAATGAGAGGGGAAGGAACCCGTCGGACTAAAACACCCTCTCTTATCCTATCTCGCAATAGACCTATACTTAACATCCTTTTAATCGAATTTTTAATTTAAATGTGCCCTCAACTAATACATATGTATAAATATACATTACAAAAGCATGTCTAAAGGGTGTAAGATTACAAGTGATAAAATATCATTCAAAAATCACATAATTCGAGTAGCAAGCAATATGATATACAATAGGGAACAAGAGAACTTACCCGGGATCCAGTAGCGATATTAAACGTGTAATGCATACAAATGGAAGAAAATCCTAGAAAAGAGTCTCTAATCACATGTATTCATATAAGGCAAGATCCTACTTCTAATGTGTTGCGCATGAAGTCATAAAATCGATAAAATCAAAGAAAAGTTAGCTAAGGGAGAGTCAAAAAGTCATACTTCATCAACGCTACAAAACAAGGGTTAGTTAGCATGATATATAGCACATAAAATTTGAATAGTGATCCTAAGCCTCTAACCTAAATCTATCAAATGTAATTAACCTAAAGCAAACGAATCCTAACTATAAATGTCGAGTCACATGGATGAATGTAAACATAAGCGAGAAGAAGTCATGAAATACTTATTGATCTAGGTCACTTTAAAATTTAATTTCTAGCTTAACTAATTGTTATTGAAACACGGTTTAAACCTTGACTCATGAAAATATCATCTAAGCCATTCTTTATAAGATTGATCAAAATTATTACAGAATTCTGGAAATTACTAAGAGCAGATCAAAACTTCAAAGAAATAAAAAAGCATGGTTCCCGTGTTTTGATCTTGGTGAATTTTGGACACAAGATGCCTCTGTGTGTCTAGTTTTTAACCCAAAAAAGAAATCAAAGTTTCAACGGATAGATCTCCGGGAATTCGACAAAAACCAGACATCACTCAGGATTCTACAACCTTCTATCCTGAGTTCTTGCACGATTTTCTAAAAATAGCAAAAAAATCAGAAATACTTTGTTCTTTTTAGGGTAGCTTCCTAACACATTAATCTACTTATAAAAATTTATTTTGGGTCACAAGTGCTTGATTAAGGTTCTGATTTGCTTATTTCAAAAGAGTATTACTATTCTAAAACTCTGGACAGATTATGGTTGTTCCACAAAACCCTTGATCAAACCACCCAAAGCATAAAACTACCTTAAAACAAAAATTACAGTGGTAGAACTTTGAGTTATAAACATTTTTCCGTTGGTTTCATTCCATTCCAACGGTTCGATGTTCGGCTAAAAATCTATGATCAAAAATAGATTATGAACTCACTGCTCATTAGGTTATTTTACTTCAATCCTATCAACTTAGACAACTAAGCCATGGAATTAGGCTTGTCTAAAGCTAATTCTCCTACCATTTGTTGGTCATTGGAGACTAAATATATTCATGTTTATAAATTTCAAAGAAGTATAGAAGAACTTCATGAAATTTAATCATAACAAACCTCAAACCATGAAGGTAGGTTTAAGTCCATTATGCTAAATATTCTAGTATCAACCTTAGTCTCCTCATGAATCACAAGATTACAAAGAGATTGAGGGATTTCAAACCAAGAGATTCAAGTAAGACATTGAAAGTCTTATGAATCCAAGGGATGAACACAAAATAAGAAAAAGGAAACTAAATAAACTCAATGCATACTATAATAAAATTTGGACAAAGACTAATTATGCTAGAGTTTACCTCCAAAGTATCCTCAACTTGGTGATTTTAGAGGACTTCCAAAGACTAATCAAGCTCTTCTACACTAATTCACACAACTCTTTCTTTTAAACTATTCTAAACTCACTCCTAATTATGAAAATTAAGGCAAGAAGAACACTTATACAACCTATAGATTCAAAGAAAATGCCCCCCATAAGTGAATATCCATCCTCTATTTATAGACAATTTTTAGAGGGGTATTTAAGCCATTTCAAGACTGAAAAACCCTAATTCAGGCGTCCTTTTGATGGTACAAAACGTGCTATCTTATAGCTGTCTGTTACAAAAATGCGGCACTCACCGGAGATGGAAGCGGCATTCAGTAAATGCCGCATCGGCATTCAGTGAATGCCGGAGCGGCATTCACTGAATGCCGCAGACAACTCCAGGGACTGGCGTTTTTTTAGTAAAATTCATTATTTTTGCGGAGCGAGATGAAATTCGCGGCAATCACCGAATGCCGTCCAGCAGTCCAGAGACTGCCGCAATGGCAGCCCGTGATTGCCGCGGAAAGGGTTGAGTGCCGTTCTGCTTATTCTTTTCCTTTTCCTTCCTTTTTTTCCTTTTTGTTTTGGGTTGGGGAGTCTTTCGAAGAGCTTGAATCATCTTTGGAAGTCCTAGATAAGTTCGGACATTGTCATCATCGGATATGGAGGTAACACTCTCCTTAATTCGACGTTTGGTCAAAATCGGGGTGTCTACACTCACCTATTTTGAGGGCCAAAATACCCCCATTTTATAGAAATATATAAATATTTGGTAACTGCATTTTTAAAAGACGATGCCGGAGGAGTGTGCGATTTGCTTATCGATGTTTGGGGTCAGTGGGGACGCTAAGGAGATGCCGTGTAAGCATATATATCATTCGGGATGTATCGACAAGTGGTTGGGGATCCATGGATCGTGCTCAATTTGCAGGTACTAGATGACCATGGACAAAGAGGAGAATGAGAAGAATAAAGCTAGGGTTGAGATCTGGATTAGCTTTTATGTTGCCAGTGGTGAACGGAGTGATTCGGATTCGGGTGGTGCGCCCAATTCTAATGGGAGATCTTCGGATTCTGGGCGATGTGATGGTGATGGATCATCACCAACAACTCAAGATATGGAGATTTATTTATTTTTACTTTTTGAATTTCTCACTCGATTTAATGTTATTTTTACAATATGTGTAAAAATCACAATTTTTTTCAAAAAATTTACATATGAGAAATACTTACAAAAAAAAGGTGAGAAATTTCGTTTCAAAAATGAACCAAACAAAAAGGTGAGAAATTTCTCACCAAAATCTCCGTGAATAAACTGAATGTCAGAACAAGAATAAGAAATTACTCACTTTGTTATACATCATTCAGTCACAAATTATTATTATTATTATTATTATTTTGGTTTTCCCTTTTTTCCCATCTTCCCATCAATTGTAATTTTTTGGTTCATATTCCAAAAATCTGTATTTGTAAAACTTCTTACAAAGAAAATGTGAAAATTCTTTTTGAAAATGAACAAAAAAGAAGGTGAGAAATTTCATTTTAAAATTAACATAAAAGGGAGAAATTTCTCACCAAAATCTCCGTGAATAAACTGATTGCAGAAACAGAATGGTAAGAAATTACATAGACAAACACGAAGTGAGAAAAAGAACATAAAAAATAAGTGAGAAATTTCACAAGAGATTTATGCAAACAAATTGCAAATATTTTCTTTAAACAAGCCTTAACACTTGAAATAATATCATCCAATTTGGTTGTTGAGTACAAACAGAGAAATACCTTGATTTTTGGGATAATGATTCTGTTATCCAAGATTTTCTTAATATGGTTATCCAATATTTGCTTATATATGTGTGTGTGTATATATATATATATACGAGCATGTATTAAATGGGGGTATAGCCGTCGAAAAAATAATCTCCAAATTTGAGAAAATGACTAATTTCCAAGTATCAACATAAATGAATGATCAATTTCAATGTTACAAAAAGTTAAAAGACCAAATCCATATTGACCGAAATCTTAAGGACTAAATCCTAGATTTCTATTTTTTATTTTGGTCAAAAGCTCCTAATTAGTGAAATCTAATCAAATCAAATCAAATCCTTATGTTGCTAAAATTCATACTTCTTCTAAAAAAAAATTATCACATAATTAGTTATGTGAAATTTTAAATTTTCACATGACTAGTGTTGTGAAATATTTATTAAATTTTCTGTTGGGGGACCATTTACTGAAATGAAAAACAGGTTGGACCTAAGTCTAAAAACATTTTTTTATAGGATTTTTGACTAAACTTACATTTTTTAAATTTATATATTTTGGGCTTGTTATTTAAAACCATTTAAAGTTTTTTTTTTTTTTTTTTTTTTTTTTTTTTGGGGGGGGGGGGTTGTTGGATAACAAGAGAATTTCACTGCATCACAACAAAGGCATATTTTAAGAGGATTTAGTACACAAAAAAAAAAAGCACAACCACCCTCTGACTCACACTACAAATGTCTCAATCCTCGATATCACGAATTGTGATGTAGTTCGACACTGAACTGGATGAGAGAGAAAGCTGCCAACAGAGCCATAACATAGATCCCTCCAAAACCACCGTGACTGCTGATGATGCAGTTTTTGGGCAAGATAAATTAGAGCAGATCAAGGATAAAGATAATGAGAGTCTGGGTTTGTATGTAGTTCGGCCCTGATAATGAAGGAGCCTATGTCCACGTGTGTGTCTGAGCACATTCACTATACTGTTAAAATACCGGGGACTTTTGGTAAATCAACAACAGTTTGAAGCTAGCAGGGTCGGCCGGTCACGATTATGGTTGCTATAGAGGTGCTATGCAGACTGAAAAGATGTTCCTCCCCTTTGGAAGAGGTGAGTGGTCTCTTTTATAGATGCAAGAGACCTACTCGTACAAGGAAGCTATTCAGATTAGGTAATACAATCCGATTAGGATGTGATTGACACAAATTAAGTGAGTTTCCTAATTGTACGTATTATGAAACTTTCTACACATTCCATTAGTCTTCTATTTTGAGTAGAAATCTGGCTAGAACGTTCTGGATCATGCCTTGGGCCTGGGTGAGCTGTCCCTGTGATGAGCCGTGCCTGCGCAGTCTTCCCGACCTGTTGGTCGGGCCTCGTGCATATACCTCTCGAGAAGTCTCAGGTAGTCCGGACCGCTTGGGATGGTGCTTATCCAAGCAGCTCTGCATGACTTGTGCCACATAGAGGCCGGTTACAGAGTAAAATCGTTCGGTTATATAGTAAAACCAACTTTGAGCATTTTTTGGGGGCTGCTAGAGAGCTGTCTCATCACTGGAGGAGACTGGATGAGCCTGGACTGACCGGTAGGGGCCGGGACTAGAGGTCGGATCTGAAGGATTGGGTGGCTGGACCATTTTAGGGGTATCGAAAAAAGCCCACCATGCACCAAATCTGGCAGAAAAATGCCAAATATGTGAGAGACAATTTACTACACCAAATTGGCCGAATTGTCACCGCTATAACAATGACAAAGGCTTTTTGTCACTGTTATCAACTATGACATTTTGAGGCGTGGCAAATTTTTTGTCACTGTTCAAAAAAGTGACAAAAAACTCTATCACTATTCATTTTATTACCCTAAAAAGAGTGATCTACCTCTCAATTGTCACGTATTTGTCACTGTTCTAAATGGTTATAATTTTATATATTTGTCACTATTTAAACAGTGACAAATTTTGTGTGTTTATCACTGTTATAAAATGGTGACAATAATATGTGTTTGTCACTTGTTTTTAAGATATTTGTCACAGTGGTTGTCAAATAGTCACTATTTACAATAGTGACAATTTAGTAAAAAAAAATTATCACAGTGCTCTCTAATTGTAACTAGTTATAACGGTGACAATTTTGGAGAAGAAAAAAATAAAAACTTGTTTTTGCAAGAATCCTTTATTTTTTTTTTATTATTATTTGTTTTTTTGAACATCAAATTTTTGATAAATAGCCAAATAGGCCAAATATGATACATCAACCAAGGCACCCAAACAGGTCCTTAAGAAAACTCCCCTAACCAATCCCCTAATACAAACCGACCCAAAAATACACCAACTGGAAAAAATTACAAGAATCTATCCTATTACTTTTGGTACCAGCTGTCACAATAGAGGCACAAATAACACAATCCAAAAATTCTGCTAACTTAGCATCAACATAGTGCTATGAGTGTCACAGGTGTCCTCACTTATTACAAAAGGAAGGACAAAAAGAAAAAGACCATGAAGTCTACCCTAAGTGATCGTGAATCTGATGGTGATCACTCACATTTAGATATAGAGGATAATTACATTGTCTTCATTGGTATTCTTAACAAAGTAGAGTACATATCCTCCCAGGTTGATGAACACTCTGTTGAGAATGAAGAGACACTTATGAATCAGACTCCTCTCAAAATAACGAGCTAAACCCTCACGAGTATGAGGATTTGCAATTAAGTAGCATACAAATCTCTTTTTGCATATTCCTTTAAACTCAAAAAGGCTAATATAAGCGTCACCTTGTAGCTCCAGCAAAATGAGAAGGAGATAAATATTTAAAGAATGTCAAAGCATAGTTAGTTGAGTTACAAAGGTATAAGGATACTGTCCAGGATAAATACAAGAAACTCGAAGAGGAGAAACACGCTATCATTCGAGACTGAAAAAGCTAAAAAAGGAACTTCACAAAAGTGGATAATCCAAAAGACTTCTCGAGAATCAGGTTCACAAACTCTAACTTGAATTAAAGGAAGCAAGACATATGTCAAGGCGAACCTAGGAGAGAGACCAGAAAACTCTAAAAATTGTTTGGTTCACTCCAAGTGAAGAATGACAAGGTTGGTCTAGGTTACAGTGGTTTTGAAATAACTAGTATTACTACGACAACCTTTGTTAAAGGTTTGATTGTTCACAACACTTCTCTAAAATATGTTGACTCCCAAGCAACGAAGAGGTAGACCACCTTATTTGTGCTCACATTTCAAAAATGTAGGTCACCTAAGAGGTCGAGTATTGTTATAAACTTGGAAGAATGGTCTCATTTCTGGCGTTGCTATATATGACAAATCCAAGTGCAATAGGAACTGATGGTCATTTTCTTATGGGTTTTTTTTGGTTATACAATGACAACAATTTTTTTTTTTTTTTTATGTTTTTATGAGGGAAACATGGGATTTGTATATGGTTTTTGTTTTGGGTTTTTCTTTTGGTTTGGGCTGTATGGATGTGGCTCCTCTTTTGAAACTCCCAAATGGAGTTTGTTTCAATTTGGGAACTTGTGCTGCTGCTGGATTCTTTTTGGGATTCTTTTGGGGGCTAATCATTAGTGTATAGTGAGTTTTTTTTAATGCCATTTGGAAATGTGACTACATTATTAATGAAATAATTGCCTTGCTATTCAATAAATAAATAAATAAAATAAACTTGGGAGAATGATTTGTGTCAAAAACTAAGACTCCATTAATGACCACTTTGAAATAACAATTGAAAACCTTGTTCAAAAGTCAAAGAGTTTGTCAAGCTATATTATCAAAACCTCTTGTGGTTCTTAAATCTCAAAAGCAAAGGGTGGTGGTCAAAAGAACAAGCCCGGGAATAAACAAGTTCCTAAACCGAATTCTTCTAAGATTAGGATGATTTGGATTAGGACCGATGAACTTAAGAGTATTTTTGTTTCAAAGTGTAATACCCTGTATTTTCAGTATTTTTTTATACTCAGAGATTCTATATATTTCCTTTGTCATTTCTTGAAATTCTATCTTCGACCAATCGAAGTCTTTTCGAGTGATCGAATATTTTCGGAGTTCAAACGATCGAGCATTGTTCAAGCAATCGAAACCCTGTCGACATAAATTTATGACGTGGTCCCCACTTCAATCGATCAAACTATTTTCAATCGATCAAACCTGACTGATTTGTGTTCGAGCGATCGAACTACCTTCGATCGATCGAGAGTGTAATCATTTGAAATCCTAGGTTTCCCATAAACCCAGCCACCTGCACCCCCTTCCCTCTATATATACGTTGAGCTCGTGTATGTTTGTCTGTTTGGAAACCAGAGAGAGTTTGGGAGAGTGAGAGAGTGTACGCTTGTGTTTATATATATACACATCCATATATATATATCCATACATTATATATATACACATTGTCAGAAGAGAGAGACAAGTAGAGGAAAAGGAAAGAGAGAAAGAAAGAGGCAGAGAGAAGGAGACAGAGAAACTGAGATAGAGAAGAGAGAGAGGAGGCCACCATTGGAGGTCACCAAGATAAAGCTTTGCCAAACGCGCCCTTAAAATCTTTCGGTGAGTTCCAAACTCACTCAGTAGCTTAGTTGTGATGTTTTTACTTATTTTGTACGTTTAAAGAGGACCCAAACACCCCCTAACGTATTCTGGGCATTCACTGTCGGAACCTACAGAAGATGAACTTCGACCGATCGAACTAATTAAGTTCAATCAATTGAACATCACTGAGTCTCAATCGATCGAAATGACTTCAATCGACCGAGACCACCTTCACTTCGATCGATCGAGAATACTTCAATCTATCGAACATCACTTTTCTTCAAGCGATTGAGAAAACTTCAATTGATCGAAACCTAGCAGAACATGGATGTGTTCCCTTAGTGAATAATTCAAAATGCGTAGTTGTTTAATCATTGTTTCATGTTCCTATTATGCGACATTATGGATTACGGAGGTAAGGGGATACGATAATGAGATCGAAATAATATGGTGAGTAACGTAGTCGGGTTCGGAATGTTAGTAATAATACGGCGCGATAACGAGATAAGGTTGGAGATAATAACACTGGGTAGCATTAAGTAATTGGTGATTGAGTCAGTGGGTTATTGGTTATTTTCGAGGTTGTGTGAGTCGAGCTGATGATCCGTTCAGGTTGAATCCGATAAGTTAGTCAGAAGGATTTGACTAGGATCGTGAGGGCTATGGGTGCACAGTACTCACAAGCATTCTTAAAAGCGGTGAACAGTAAGAGTTCTTAAAAGCAGTGAACAAGAGTAGTGGTGGCACAGTTATGGTTTGTATCTGCTAGAGCTATGCATGTACAATACTCGCAAGCGTTCTTAAAAGCGGTGAACAATAAGAGTTCTTAAAAGCGGTGAACAAGAGTATGGGTACGCCCATAGACCAGTCATTATATGAGAACGATGTATTATGCTCGCAAGAGTTCATAAAAATGGTAAAGCGGTGAACAAGAGCATTAGTATGTCGTGATGACATAATCAGTTCGAGAGAGTCAGTCGAATTTGTTACAATCAGTCTTAGAGTGGGAAGATGATGAGAATCGATTAATAACGTGTCTGAATAAAAGAGGAAGAGATTTATTTAGTATAATTGCTATATATGGTTCAGGACTGGTAATTACGTTATTTCTATGAGACTGTGTTAGTTAGTTCTGACTCGGCTTTCAGTAACCTGACGGCTTTTAGTGCCTTGACATTCCCCGTTCAGACTACCCTGTCCTTAACAATGCAGGTGATGGAAACTACGATGATGACTACTACCTTAAGGGGGATTATGCAGAGGGTGGCCCTACTAATGACGGTTATGCCGGCAATGCATGCTATACTGACGACTACCCTTATGCCAGTTGAAGATCTGGAGATAGTTCATCTAGTATATGTTTAGTTTATATTTCTATTGAACTCTGTTTTTAGTTGACTGGTACTTGGGCATATGTTGTCTCCAGACCTGTTGTGATCCTGTGGACCACACTCTGATGTTTTGTAATAGATAGAATCGTTTTTATATATTCAGTTAGTTACTATTCTAGTTGTTTCGGTTGGACTAGTATTGTGTAGTATGGATAATTAGTGACTTTCACTTGTCATTCCCTATGGACCCAAAAAGAAATTTTTTTTTTTTTTTTTTTTTTTTCTATTTTTACTGCTTTGGGGCATGACACAAAGCCCCTCGGTGATTGTGATGAAATGAAATGTGTTGACCATGCTTCAACTTTTCTTTAATTGCTTTCTTGTAAAGGTGGAGAAAATATTTACAATTCAATTATATGCCAGTCTTATTAATTTTGAAGAAATACGTGTTCACACAAAGACAATGACATGGCATCACTAGTGTATTGAATATTTACTCGTAAAGGTGATCAATTAGCATTGGTAAAAATGAGAAATATTCATCATTCTTGATCCAAAGTGCAGCATAAGACATTTGATTAAGAGTTACGTTATGGTTGTCAAATTAAAATCCTAAATTTGATTCCCAAATACTTTGACAGCTATACCACATGCTGTGACAATGATCTTTGTTCCACAGATCATGAAACCACTAAATGTGGTACCACTCCATAACTTTTGGGATACGCCGCTAGTTTGGTTTCTATGCTTTATAAGAAACTTTTAATGCTCAACCACCATTATCGATCTCCACCTCAAAACAGCTTTTCATATCATGTGTTGGTAATATGATACAAAAAGTATTCATTTTTTTGGACGACAATCTAACCAAATGGGAGTTAGTGAAAAATTATAATAGTTGAGGGGTAAATTTGTTGAGTTTTATAGTTGAAGGGGATATTTGAAAATACGCAATAGTTGAGGGGGTGTTAGTATAATTTAACACACACACTACAAATCACGCCTTTCTTCAACAGTCCAAGACCAGACGCTTTGTACCGAAATAATAACCCAAGAAGAAGAAAGAATTCATAAAACCATTAACTATAAGTTTTATGAATTTAAAAAGTTAATTCATGTTTGTCAACACAGTGAAAATCCACTGACCTTATTGATGGTTCAATATCTCTCGTTATCTCTCCGCGTCTGATTTACATATATGCGTGTATACGTACACGATGAAAAACTTAATTCACAGTTATGTTATGCTTTTCAAAAATTTGAATATCAAATTTAATTTTTAAATATTTTGTTAGTTATACCATGCACATACAGCGACATGTGGTACCACCAATCACTATTACTGTACATAGAACGACTGTCAAGCTACATGGAACTAAATTAATTAGAAAGCATGGCACTATTCTTCATACAGAGACAAACATGACATCAAAGAGGGGGAGGTTTAGGAAGAAACTGGGAGAGAGTTTGGGAGGAAAATTTTCCTTCCTAATAGAAGAAGTTTCTATCTCAACCACTTCTTATTATTTTCTTAGTTATTATATATATTTAATGGGATTTGTTAACTTACAGCATATGAGACTTTTAGCGACAAAAACAAGGCTTTAGTGATGAAATTTTTCGTCGCTTAAAGTTGGAACATTTAACGACAAAAATTTCATCGCTACAAACTTGTTTTTCGTCGCTAAAAAGTGTTGTTGTATGCTGCTAACTCACAACCATTATGTTGTAAGTTAGCAGCCCTCATATTTAATTAATTAACTTTTATATTTTGATTGTGAGCTTATACTTACGTGGATATGCCACAGTAATTGCACTGTAATTAGGTGAAAAAAATTCAATGTCTCTAGCACCACACTATTATTTAAAAGTAATGTTAATTTGACTCCCATATACTTTGGCATTTGTACCTACAATTGTGCCAGTGCTGCATGTACGTGGTACACTTTTATAGTATTTGGGGTAGTCCAAATTTGAGAACTACAGTATTACTTTTTTTTAATCACCGTTTCCTTTCTTTTCCTTTGTTATTTTTCTTTCTTGTTTTAATATAGGAGCTTTAGAAGTATGCCTTTCATTGATGTGAAAAATAATAAAATAAATAAATAAATAAAAAGAGTTCCATAACGTCAACTGGCCCTACAAATATTACTTCAATACCAATGCTTTTCATCGAAAATTCACATTAATGTAATGTTTTTCACGTCCACAAAGATGCATCCCATAGCACTTGCCAAACAATTTCAATTTTGCTCAACTAAAAGCTTAGGAATGCATGAACAATAAAGAAAATATTAAATATTAGTACAAGAAATACAGAAACTCTTGAGCTTCCTTAGAGACCCACTCTTGCTTAGTTCTTCAAACTTCAACCCTGCATAAATTATTTTCGGATTACAAACAAGAAAAAAGAAATGTGGTATTTTTTTTTTACACTAGAAAATTAGAAATGTGGTAATTAAAGACACTTTTTAACCAAATAATAAGAGCTCGTTTGGGAACTAATCAGTTTTTGGAATTAAGAGATCTTTCAAAAAGTTGTCTTTTTCACTTAAAACTATATATAAATAAGATTTTGGGTTAACGAATTCCACTGGGCTTCCCGATTTTTACCCCTGAAGTTTGGATAATTTTGCACTTTGCACCCTTACGTTTCAAATTTGGTACTTTGGTCTCTAAAGTTTGGAATGAGTTGTACTTTAATTAGTCCTTGGCCTCCAAGACTTTTTGCGACGAAATTTTCACTTTTAGTGACTAATTCATTCGTCATTAAAGGACTATTTAGACTTATTTGTCACATTTTTGAAATTTTAGAGACCAAAGTGCCAGCTTTGAAACTTTAAGATTCAAAATGCAAAACCACACAAACTTCAGAGTTACAAAGTTAATCTTAAGATTTTTCTACAAAGCCAGTGGAAAAGAAAAACCCCCAACGGTCACAATATTTTAAACATTCACTTTTAGTTTCGTGTATTAATAAAATAATTAGGTTGCAAATAACGCTATATCTAACTTTGCATTTAAAAAATTAGATCTAAAATGAAATGATTTTTCAGTTATACCACATGCAGTGGGATGTTGTACAAGTAACAACTGCCAAAGCATGTATATCATACAACTGTTAGCAAAATTTTGGATTCAAATTTAGAAAATATAACATGGATTTGTATTTAAGTTATATATTTCACTGACATATTTGTCCCACATGGAATAAACATGGAGTTGCCTATGGCTCGATATACATGTTGGGTCTCTCCACCTAATAACTTAAGACCCAATTTAGGAAAGTGGACACTAATCTTGGGACATTCCAAAATATAATATAAGACTCAAAAAAAGGGACGGAGGGAGTAACTAACATGGTGTTGGAGGAAAAAGTCCATTATTCGAACTAATTAAGATACGGGATGGTTATGTTATCCTCTTTACATTGTTAACACCGGAAAAGCATCCCCAAACCAGTTCCAAAACATTTGTTTCTTCATTTTATTTTTTGATTTTCTTGTTCTTGTTCTACTAATGGCTTAATTACAAAATGTGCCCTTAGAAAGTTGGTTTAGTCCCTTTAGTTTTAATTAATTGCATCAATTTGGTCCATGCATGAAGTACTTCTTAAATTGAAGCAATGCGATCAAAATGTCCAATTCTGTTTAAAAAAAAAAAGTTACGGAATTTAATCACTATGCATTGTCACGCTTTTTAGAGACCAAAATGGAACACCACAAATATCCCCACACGCTTATCAGGGTAATGGTGCTTAGCATTAATGCTTGAATTTTGCCAAATTTTATGATAGAATAGGACAATTATTTTGGACACTATTGTTTCTATTTAAAAACTTCATGGACTAAATTGATGCAATTGAAACTATAGAGACTAAAATGAGACAAGGACCAAACTTCAGGGGTACTATGTTTTGTATTTTGAACCTTTTCTAAATCCACAAAACAAGCTGGCCAAAAAAAAAAAAAAAATGAGCGAGTAATCATACTGTTGGTAAGAGATATTGATCTTTCCGGCATCAGGATCAGCAATAGATGCAAAGGCTTCTTGTGACAAGTCAATGGTACCCCTACAACCACTCGGACAGTAATCCACAATTTTGACAGTCAGTGCGACCCCATCTTTACAAGGGAAAGGAACCCCCGTGTTAGTCCCACTCAGACAACTCACTTCGTACATCTGACCACAAGCTCCCCCATCGTTCCAAAATTCATCACTAGCCGCCGCAATCATCACTCCAACGTCTTCAAATCCATAACAAGCAGAAGCTGCACATACACATTATATATATGCATGAGAATTTAAAATTGTTTTCGGAAAAACAGAATTGGGCTAATTTAATTTATAATTTCATAATGCATGCATGTGGTATTGGGGATGGGCTTTTTGGGTAGGACCTACGTACACTTTCTTTTAGGTTTCAATTAAAAGACTTATATACTCTAATTAATTGAATTGAAGCATATATACCACATAGGCACATACACTACATGCTACCTTTAAAGTACGCTAAAATATATCGTTTGTAAAGGATTACGTACGCTGATATGGAGGGGTATAGAAGGTAGCAGTTCCAGTATCTTGAGCAGACATCATTTGAGAAAAACTCAAACACATTACTATCGTTGTAACAGCAATGAAAGAGCAGTACTGAAATAGCAATGCCATAGCTTTACGAACAAGTTTATATATATGTATAAATGTGTGTGTGTAAATACTTCTCAGTGAAATGTTACAAGACTAGTATTCTCTCTAGCTCTCAGATGCTCAAATGCTGTTGGCCAGGGAAAAGTTCTATATTTATAAAGTTTTGTGAGCATGTACGTATATATAGTTGACCCCATATAGTTACTTTCAAAGTCTATGGATTGATTAGTTTAATAATGTATATGACACAGACAATATTCCTTGGAATAATACTGTGACGTAAACATGAAAATCAGCTTTGTTTAGAGGCCGGCATGCAGAGGTCATGTTAGTACAGAGAGATATTCTCTACTCACTAGAAGTGCAGTGCAGGCCCAATGAAGATGATCGCAGCTAACAATGTGAGAGATCTCACTTTCGACATTTCCTTCGGTCGATCCATAGTAAGCTACAAAAAAAATACGCATTCATGGAATCATGTGTATATATATATATATATGGTGCCATATACAAGCTACAAATTCAGCTTACAAGGGTTTTGTCGCAATGTATGGTGCCACGTACTACGTATATACCATGCAGCTTATTGATGATGCATTATGTTAGTTCCATCCTCAACAAAACTTAAAAGAGTAATTCCATATGATTTCAAACTTTTTCTATCATTAATAGTGATGGAACCATTTTAAAGTATTCTCCAAAGAAAAATAAGTGATCTCAGTGTTATATGTGTTGAGAATCTCATTTACGATGTAAATTTGGGAAACATATAATTACTCAACTTAAAAATCAATGTTTACTGCTATCTAATAATTGTGGGTCTGGACTGTCACCTTATTGATGTGGACGAATAGAAAGAGTTGTGTGTACAAAAAAAAAATCACGTTTTTAATTTCTATTATTGTGTTATCTACGTCTTCTTTTCTTTTTTGTTGTGCTAAAGAGGCACTTAGGGTCTGTTTGATAAAATTGAAAAATTCAAGCGATTGGATTTGTAATATTAAAAACAATGTTTTAAGTACTGAAATAGGTTGCATTCAGTGATTAATAGTTTCAGTGGAATTTTTTCACTTAAATTTTTCAGTGCATTTTTCGCTGCCTTTTCAATTAAGTGGTACATTTTCAAACGTACTGAACAAAAATAAGTGTTGAAACTTTTCATTTTCTGCAACTTAATTGAGTTATCAAACACACCCTTATATATTCAGTGAACTACCCATATATTACCATCCTCATCCTTATATTCATAAACCAGTCAGATCACGACCTTTTTCTTCCATTACCAGCATGAACACAACTTTTGGAGACACATCCCTTTAACTAAATCAAAGGATGTGTGGTATTTCTCTACAAGCAATGCCTTGTAATAGTATCATCTACAATTAACCATGGGTTTTAAAAGATCATACATATACAATTTGATGATGCCTAAAACTGGTAAGAAGGGTCCGGTCTGTTGGTCGAACCGCGCGCTGTCTGAATGAACACCTCGGGTTGCGGTCAGTTAAGTGTGCTCGATTCCTTATGGAGCAGGGGCTTGCATTTCGTGGGCATGGCAAAACTGAAGATTCAAGAAACCCAGGAAATTTTCTAAAAGTGTTGAGAATGCTTGCTAGAAATAGTCCAGAAATTAGAGCCGTTGTATTAGAAAATGCTCCTTAAAACCATCAATTGACAGCTCCTTCCATCCAGAAAGATATAGTAAGTGCATCTGCGATGGAAACTATTAACGTTATTATGAGTGACCTTGGTGATGCACTTTTCTCTGTTTTGATTGATGAAAGTCGTGACATATCAGTAAATGAGCAAATAGCAGTTGTGATACGTTATGTGAACACAAGAGGGGATGTGATTGAGCGGTTTTTAGGTGTTGAGTATGTTTCTGATACTAGAGCTGCCACATTGAAGACTGCACTTGTTAATTTGTTTTGTAGAAATGGATTAAGTATTTCTAGATTAAGGGGACAGGGTTATGACGGAGCTAGTAATATGCAGGGTGAGTATAATGGTCTTAAGGCACGCATTTTGGAAGATATTCAATGTGCTTTTTATGTTCATTGTTTTGCTCATCAATTGCAGCTAGCTCTAGTAGCTGTAGCAAAGGATCACGATGATGTTGCCTCACTTTTTAAAAATATTTCAAGATTGTTGAATGTTGTTGGTGGTTCTTGTAAACGCCATGATATGCTTAGGGAGATACAAGCTAAACAAATTAAGGAGGCACTAGAAGCTGGGGAACTTTCTAGTGGACAAGGGTTAAATCAAGAAACTAGTCTAAGACGTGCCGGTGATACACATTGGGACTCACATTATCATACTTTGCTAAGCTTGTCTAATATGTTTGAAGCTGTGACTGATGTGCTTGGAATAGTTAGGTCAGATTCTTTAAATTCAGACCAAAGAGATGAAGCAAAGTATTTGGTAGACACTATGCAATCATTTGGTTTTGTGTTCTTTCTTCTCTTTTTAAGAAAAATATTGGCAATAACAAATGAGTTATCACAGGCACTCCAACGAAAAGATCAAGATATTGTGAATGCCATGAAATTAGTTGATATTTCCAAAAGAAGGCTTCAAGCAATGAGGGATACTGGATGGACTTCTTTACTTGATGATGTTTCCTCCTTTTGTCAAAAACATGATATTGTTGTTGTTAACATGGATGATATGTTTGTGGTTAGAGGGCGGAAGAGGCGTAACGCTATGGAAACCAAGAACTTACATCATTATAGAGTCAAGGTATTCTGTGCTGTGCTAGATTTGCAACTACAAGAACTAAAAGCTCACTTCAGTGAAGCAAGCATTGAGTTACTTCTTTACATGGCATGCTTGAGTCCGTCAAATTCGTTCTATTATTTTGATAAGAAGAAATTGGTGTGGTTTGCTGAATTTTATCCAAATGACTTTTCACCATTTCAGCTTCAGCTTCAGCTTCTTTCTGGTCATCTTGATACTTATATCATTGATATGCACTCTAGTAGTGATTTTTCGCGACTTGATGGAATTGTTGATCTTGCTAGATTATTGGTGGGGATTGGAAGGCATAAAGTGTATCCGTTAGTTTACTTGCTCCTAACTTTGACCTTGGTCTTACCTGTCACATGAACTGCTACTGTTGAGAGAGCTTTTTCGGCTATGAATATCGTCAAGAACCGATTGCGGAATCGAATGGGTGATGAGTGGTTGAGTGATAGTTTGGTTATATACATAGAGAATGAGATTTTTGAGGAGGTTTCAAATGATACGATAATGGAAAACTTTCAAAAGATGAAAACTCGTAGGGTCAATTGTGAACATACTTACTAGGAGACCATATCATGTAAATGTTTTTTGTTCTTGGCCATATTTTGGGGTGTTCGTTTTTTGGATTCTAATTTGAATCACTCAAAGTGCAGAGTGTTTCAAATTGGAATCCTACGTTTGTGGTTTTTTTGGAAGGTTTTTTGGGTTCATTTTATGATGGAATTGTACAGTGATGATGCCTTTTCTTTTTGTGATTTCTTATTAATAGAATTTGCCATCCCAAAAAAAAAAAAGAGTAAATGTGTTTTGTGTGTTAATTTATTAGGTTGTGACCTTGCTAGATTATTGTTATCTTTCATTATTGCTTGGTTTGGATAAATTTTTTTTTGTTTTTGTTTTTTAAAGTTTGTTAGCCTAAGCCAACCCCCCCCCCCCCACAAAAAAAAAAAATTCTAGATCCGCCCCTGAATAGGACTACGTACGTTGATAAAGAGGGGTATAGAAGGTAGCAGTTCAAGTATCTTGAGCAGACATCATTTGAGGAAAATTCAAACACATTACAATCGTTGTAACAGTAATGAAAGAGCACTGAAATAGCAATGCCATATCTTTACCTACAAGTTTATATATGTATAAATGTGTGTGTGTAAATACTTCTCAGTGAAATGTTACAAGACTAGTATTCTCTCTAGCTCTCAGATGCTCAAATGCTGTTGGCCAGGGAAAAGTTTTATACTTATAGAGTTTTGTGAGAATGTATAGTTGACCCCATATAGTTAGTTTCAAAGTCTATGGATTGATTAGTTTAATAATCTATATGACACAGACAATATTCCTTGGAATAATACTGTGACGTAAACATGAAAATCAGCTTTGTTTAGAGGCCGGCATGCAGAGTAGTAGAGAGAGATTCTGTACTAACTAGAAGTGCAGTGCAGCTAGGGGTGCTCACGAGTCGGGTGAGTTGGATTTGGACCTCATCCACTCATTCATCCGAACATAGTCGGGTTTGTCCTCATTCTATCCGTCATTCACTCGCTTTGTTGGGTGCGCACCCGACTCATCAGGTGGTCAGGTGAGTTGGGCCGAGTCGAGTGCAACCCGACTGTCTCATTTGTCTCAATCAATCATTTGTTTTACACATGACTTTGTGTTCATTTTTTTTTTCCTTTGAATGTTTTTGTCTACATAGTCATGGGCTAACTAAAGCTCTGACTAAACAAAAAATCAAAACATAGTCATGTACTAGTTTGATGGTTTTAATGTTTTTATATCTCCGCTAGTTACATATATATTTTATTGATACAAGAATATAACATATATATATTTAAAGACTATATAATACATAATACATATAATATAAGCATATTACATATATATATTAAAGACTGTATAGTACATAATGCATATATTCAGGGCCGGCCCTACCCTTGTTGATTGTAGGCCTGGGCCTAAAGCCCCATATTGTGAATAAAATTTTAGGACCCCCAAAACACCTAGCTATATAGTATATTGTCCATACACAAAGCCTCCTATTTGGGCCACATGGCCCATTTTTTTTTTTGCGGACCATTACCCAGCCGGGCCAGCCCCTCTCATTTATATATAAAAAAAAAAAAAGAAAAACTCAGTACAAATGAGTGTGATGACAGCTACACACTCGTGCCTCTCGGCCCTCTCTCTCTCTCTCTAACAAACACTGAAACAAAGCCTCTTTTGATAAAAAAAAAAAAAACCCTAACAGAGTGTTAGAGTTACAGAACCAAATTAGCCAATAGCCATCTTGGCCATCCATGATGCATTGAGATTGAGGATTCAGATTCTATCAGTCTCTCTTGAAGACTTCGAAGGAAAAAGTATAGTGACTCGCTACAACAATTACGAGCCCTTCTCACTCAAAGCGTGTCAAGCCGATTAGCCGAGGCTTCGAGCGGTAGCGCAATTGAGGTAATTTGTTACTTTTTTCACTCTTTCATCCGGAATAATTTATCAGTTTCTCTGTGCAACAATGCAAAAAATTTTATGAATTAGCTATCTAATATCTATTGAGTAATATTTGGGGCCTTAACAAATTCCATTAAAAATTTTTATGAATTAGCTATCTAATATCTATTGAGTAATATTTGGGCCGTAAAAAATTTTATAAATTAGCTATCTAATATCTATTGAGTAATATTTGGGGCCCTAACAAATTCCACTAAATTTTTTTATGAATTAGCTATCTAATATCTATTGAGTAATATTCGGGCCCTAAAAAATTTTATGAATTACCTATCTAATATCTATTGAGTAATATTTGGGGCCCTAACAAATTCCACTAAATTTTTTTATGAATTAGCTATCTAATATCTATTGAGTAATATTTGGGCCTTTTGGGGCCCTAACAAATTCCACTAAAAAATTTTATGAATTAGTTATCTAATATCTATTGAGTAATATTTGGGCCCTAAAAAATTTTATGAATTAGCTATCTAATATCTATTGTTAGTGCCCCTAGCATTGTTTATATATATTATATGGATTATGGAATTTAGAACAAATGTTGATAGGTTGTTTATTTCATTATTTGTATAGGGTTGATTATTCCCTATTGCCATGCCTCCTAGGAAGTATATTTCTAGGTCTGAAAAAAGAAAGAAAAAGCAAAAAGTAGAAGCCCTTATTCAATCTCAAGCAGGAGCAATAGATAAATTTTTCAGTAACAAAAAACAAGTAGATAATAAAGTTTCAACTGAAAATTTGGTGAATGAGGAAAATGAACATCAAGATAGGAATGATAACGAAGAACATGAAGATTTGGGAAATGGTGAAAGTGAAGAACATGAAGATTTGGTGAATGATGAAAGTGCACCTCGGGATGAAAATTGCAACGAAGAAGATGGAGATTTGTTGGGGACTCAATTCGGTGAAGCATTGAATGAAGAATATGCTTCTTCAAACATATATGATCCAATTAATTGGTCTACGATTGATCAAAAGATGAGGGACTTGTTAGTAGAAAAAGGTCCGATAAGAGAGCATGATGTCAATTTTCAATTTCCGAGAGATGAAGGTGATAGACATTTCTCTCCCGTACACTACATTCGACATTTACCAAATGGAGAAAATAATGACAGAAAATGGCTAGTGTACTCAATTATTGGGGATAGGGTATTTTGCTTTTGTTGCAAATTATTCAAGAAAGAAGTAAACAAAACACATTTGGCTAATGAAGGAATTAAGGATTGGAAAAATCTTGGTAGAAGGCTTAAATATCATGAAAGAAGTGATGAACACATTACTTACATGAGCTTGTGGGTGGAATTGGAGATGAGAATGCAAAAGAATAAAACCATCGATGAAGCTGCGCAAGAACATATGAACAAAGAGAGAGAATATTGGAGACAAGTATTACTACGGATACTTGTTGTGGTGAAAACACTTGCTAAGAATAATTTAGCATTTCGTGGAGACAATGAGAAGGTTTATCAAGAAAACAATGGCAACTTTTTAAGTCTCATTGAAATGATTTCCGAATTTGACACCGTAATGCAAGAGCATCTTCGACGTATTAAAATGCGTGAGATTCATTATCACTATCTTGGCCACAAAATCCAAAATGAATTGATAGTACTGTTGGCTAATGAGATTAAAGGTGCAATTGTTAAAAGGATCAAAGGAGCAAAGTATTTTTCAATTATACTCGATTGTACTCCGGATGTGAGTCATGAAGAACAAATGTCTCTTGTAATTCGGTGTGTAGATGTTTCAATGAATCCAATAAAGGTAGACGAGTTCTTTTTAGAGTTCTTAAAAGTGGATGATACATCGGGGCTTGGACTTTTTAGCAAGCTTAAAGATGTATTAAGCACTCTTCAACTTGACATCGATAATGTGAGAGGACAAGGATATGATAATGGATCTAATATGAAGGGAAAACATAAGGGTGTTCAAAGTAGGCTACTAGAAATCAATCCTAGAGCATTTTATACGTCATGTGGTTGTCATAGCCTTAACCTTGCACTTTGTGATATGGCCAACTCTTGTTCAAAAGCTATATCCTTTTTCGGAGTGGTTCAACGAATATATTCAATGTTTTCATCTTCTACAAAGCGGTGGAAAGTTTTCAAAGATCATGTTGATGGTCTCACTCTTAAGCCATTGTCACAAACACGTTGGGAAAGTTGGGTTGAAAGTGTCAAAGCATTAAGGTATCAAGCTCCACAAATAAGAGATGCTTTAGTTCACTTGGCAAGTACTAGTGAAGATCCCAAAATAAAAAGTGAAGCTGAGTCTCTTGCAACACATGACATAGAGAATTTTGAATTTCTGCTTGGCATGGTAATTTGGCATAATCTATTGTTTGCTGTTAATGTTGTTAGCAAGACCTTGCAAGCTGAAGATATGCATATGGATGTTGCTCTTGATCAATTAAAAGGACTCATTTCCTTTTTAGAAAGTTATAGAGAAACTGGGTTTCAAAGTGCCATGGTTGAAGCGAAAGAAGTTGCTAGTACAATGGAGATTGAACCAATATTTCGTGAAAAACGAATAATTCGCAGGAAAAAACAATTTGATGAGAATGTTAGTGAAGAGGCAATACAATCACCTGAAGAATCCTTTCGAGTTAACTACTTCCTATATATGGTTAATCAAGCTCTTTCTTCACTTAAGAGTAGGTTTGAACAATTTCAAGCTTACGGAGAAACTTTTGGCTTTTTGTTTGATTTGGAGAAGTTGAAATCCATGGATGATGATTTTTTGAAGACTTGTTGTGGCAACCTTGAAAATTTTCTAAAACACGACATGCATTCTGACATTGATGGGAGAGAATTGTTTCTAGAATTGAAGATCTTGAAAGAAGTTCTACCAAAAGAAACAAAAAAGTCAATCGAAGTGCTTAATTATTTGAAAGCAATGGAAGGTTGTTTCCCAAATACATGGATTTCTTATAGAATATTGTTGACTATACCAATTACAGTCGCTTCTGCAGAAAGAAGCTTCTCAAAGTTGAAATTGATCAAATCATATCTTCGGTCAACCATGTCACAAGAGAGATTGAATGGATTAGCCATGTTATCTATTGAAAAAGATATGATCGAAAAGCTTGATTATACAAGCTTAATTAGTAATTTTGCGGCTAAAAAGGCGAGAAGGATAATATTTCAGTGATATTAAATATTTAGATTAAGACATTGTTTTGCCTTATGAAGTGAATTATTCTTAGGTAAGTGTATATGTAAGTTCGTGTGTATTTTGTTTTACTTTATACTTGTTTAGTATCTTATGATAATTGATTCATTGTAGTATGTAGAGGGCCCCCTTTTAGTTGTTCGCCTAAGGCCCCTAAAAACTCAGGACCGGCCCTGCCGGCATGCAGAGGTCATGTTAGTAGAGAGAGATATTCTCTACTCACTAGAAGTGCAGTGCAGGCCCAATGAAGATGATCGAAGCTAACAATGTGAGAGATCTCACTTTCGACATTTCCTTCGGTCGATCCATAGTAAGCAACAAAAAAAATACGCATTCATGGAATCATGTGTATATATATATGTTACACAAATATGTACATATACAAGCTACAAATTCAGCTTACAAGGGTTTTGTCGCAATGTATGGTGCCACGTACTACGTATATACCATGCAGCTTATTGATGATGCATTATGTTAGTTCCATCCTCAACAAAACTTACAAGAGTAATTCCATATGATTTCAAACTTTTCTGTCATTAATAGTGATGGAACCATTTTAAAGTATTCTCCAAAGAAAAATAAGTGATCTCAGTGTTATATGTGTTGAGAATCTCATTTACGATGTAAATTTGGGAAACATATAATTACTCAACTTAAAAATCAATGTTTACTGCTATCTAATAATTGTGGGTCTGGACTCCCACCTCATTGATGTGGACGAATAAAAAGAGTTGTGTGTACAAAAAAAATCACGTTTTTAATTTCTATTATTGTGTTATCTACGTCTTCTTTTCTTTTTTGTTGTGCTAAAGAGGCACTTAGGGTCCGTTTGATAAAATTGAAAACTTCAAGCGATTGAATTTGTAATATTAAAAACAATGTTTTAAGTACTGAAATAGGTTGCATTCAGTGATTAATAGTTTCAGTGGAATTTTTTCACTTAAATTTTTCAGTGAATTTTTCACTGCTTTTTCAATTAAGTGGTACATTTTCAAACGTACTGAATAAAAATAAGTGTTGAAACTTTTCATTTTCTGCAACTTAATTGAGTTATCAAACACACCCTTATATATTCAGTGAACTACCCATATATTACCATTCTCATCCTTATATTCATAAACCAGTCAGATCACGACCTTTTTCTTCCATTACCAGCATGAACACAACTTTGGAGACACATCCCTTTAGCTAAATCAAAGGATGTGTGGTATTTCTCTACAAGCAATACATTGTAATAGTATCATCTACAATTAACCATGGGTTTTAAAAGATCATACATATACAATTAACCAAACTTTTTTTTTTAAATCAAAATTAAGGGATCCAAGACTGACACTACAAAAAAAAAGTGTCAGTTCGTTACATGGTGTGAATTTTTTTTCTGATTTTGGGGCTGAGTATAGGGGTTTTTTTGGGAAATTCTGTTTGAGATTGGTCCCTGGTTCTGCTAATGAAAGCCTTCAAAGAACAAGGCCTTTCATTTGGGGTACCTGGGTTAGCTAAGAAGGCTTAGGGGGTTACTTTGGGTATACGAGTGGATGTGATGTAATGTAAATATTGGACTCTTTGTTCAAAAAAAAAAAGACTGATACTCCAAAATCAATTAAAGGTGATGTTAATAGGGGAGAAGACTAAATTCACATATGACAGTATAATACATGGAACCTCTAGCTCTGGGATTCCTTTGTATAAAATGATCGATGTATTAATGAAAAGATTGGAAATGTTGTTTTGTCAACATTTTTAGGGAGTGTAATGCTTTTGCGGATAGTTTAGCTAAAAACTTTTTCAAAGCTTGGTGGTAAAGGGTTTTGATTTGGTTTTTGGTAGTATTTTGGTCTTTTCAGGTTGGTTATGGGTGGTCTGGTTAGGGTGTTATTTATCGCTTGGTTTCATATGTGTCTATTTGGGGGTTTTTGTTTTCTTTTTATCGGTTGTGTGGTTTCTCTTTTTGCTCTTCATTTTTTGTCTTTTTTTTTTTGCCTATTTTTGTTTGCTGTCTTTTTTTCGGCTTGGTGTTTGTTTGTTTTGTTTTTAATATTTATGGGTGTGTTTATTCGGCATCTCTTTCTTTGGGCGTTTTCTGCTATTTTTTCCTCAGCGTTTCTCTCTTTTTATTTTGGTATGGGTCTTGTTTTGTGTTCGTGCTGTGTTTTGGGTCCCCTTTGTTCTGGTCTGTGTGTCTCAGTTGTTCTTGTTGGGTCTGCTGGTCCTTTTTTTTGGGTCTGATATCGGAGTTTCTCTAGAGCTCTTTTGGGTTTATCTTGGGTGCACTCTCTAGTTTTGGATTGGTTTCCTTTTTGGAAGGTGTTTCGATTGTTCTGGGTTTGTGCTGTTGTCATGAGGTTGTTTTGCTGTTTCTGTTTTGATGTTGTTTACTGATTCTTTGGCGGGTCTCCGTATGACCATTTAGTTTTGTTTTGATCTATGGGAATGATAGGTGATTGTGGGGCAACTGTGTTTGCTTCTCAAAAGTTTTTCTGGTTTCTATGTTTCTTGCTTCTTGCGGCTGAAGTATGGACTCATAGGCACTTCGAAAGGATAATATAATTTGGGACGCTCACTACACCATATGGCCTCATTACTAACGGATATTTCCGTTGGAAAAAGTATTTCTAACGGATATATCCGTTAGTATTTTAGCGTTAGTAATATTACTAACGGATATATCATGTATATGTTATTAGTTTTGCACTTGACTGGGATCGATTGTATACTTTTTGTTCAAACCAATTAATTGGTTGATATTGAGATGAATTGATAAAATTTAGTAGTTGAAATATTATATATTGAGTAGGATTTAATTTTGTGCAGGGTGTATGGTATTGTATATATGTACAGGGAACTACAAGAAAAAAAGCTTTTTATGTCACTTAAAAAGTGACATAAATAGGTATTTATGTCACTTTTTTTTCCAGTAAAAAGTGACATAAATGGAGGCGACATAAATGTTTTAAAAGTGACAAATGTTTTCGAAAAAGTGACATAAATGTTTCATAAAACCAACACTTTTGTTGATAAAAAGTGACATAAATACTTAAAAGTGACATAAATACCATTTTATTTATGTCACTTTTAGCCTAAAGTGACATAAAAGTAGAAAAGTGACATAAATATCAAACAAAAAATTACATCAAAGTCTTAAAAGTGACATAAATACTCAAAAGTGACATAAATACCATTTTATTTGTCACTTTTAACCTAAAGTGACATAAAAGTAAAAAAAGTGACATAAATACTTAAAAGTGACATAAATATTATTTTATTTATGTCACTTTTAACCTAAAGTGACATAAAAGTAAAAAAGTGACATAAATACCAAACAATCAAAGTCTTAAAAATGACATAAATACTATAAAAGTGACATAAATACTTAAAAAAATGACATAAATACCACCCTGTTAAAACAATATATACCACCCTGTACATATATATATACAATACCACCCTGTACAAAATTAAATTCAACTCAATTAATGATCTATTGCAACTACTAAATTTCATCGATTCATCTAAATACCAACCAATTAATATATTTGAATGAACAAAAAAAATATACAATTGATCCGAGTTAAAAGTGCTAAACTAATAACATATACATATTACATAATATTCATCAAAAAATACTAAGAAAACTATGAAACCAACAACAAAAAATTAGCCAAGCAAAAAAAGTGGTTTACTTGTTAGCTTTCCATCAAATTGTGAAACTTTAATTTGTACCTACAAAAAAGAAAATTTTTTCATTAATTAGTTGTATATATAAAATAATATAAGAGCAAAACTATGTTTGGGGATTTTGAGAGACCAAAATGTATTCGGGGACTCGGAATGATGTAATACTCATTTTTTCGCATTCGTTATGTATTCTGTTAGTTCCCGCAAGTTTATTTAGGCATGTTTGAGGTGTGTGTGTAAGGTTTCGTGGCGTTTGGTTAAGAGGTTTACCGATTCACTACTCAAAACCTAAAAAACTAGGCATTTTCAAGCCTAAGTGATGAAAGAGTCGCTTTTTTCGCATTTTTTGTGAACCGTGAATCCGTTATGTATTCTGTTAGTTCCCGCAAGTTTATTTAGGCATTTTTGAGGTGCGTGTAAGGTTTCGTGGCATTTGGTTAAGCGGTTTACCGATTCACTACTCAAAACCTCAAAAAACTAGGCGTTTTCAAGCCTAAGTGATGAAAGAGTCGCTTTTTCGCATTTTTTGTGAACCGTGAATCCGTTATGTATTCTGTTAGTTCCCGCAAGTTTATTTAGGCATGTTTGAGGTGCATGTAAGGTTTCGTGGCGTTAGGTTAAGCGGTTTACCGATTCACTACTCAAAACCTCAAAAACTAGGCGTTTTCAAGCCTAAGTGATGAAAGAGTCGCTTTTTTCGTATTTTTTGTGAACTGTGAATCCGTTATGTATTCCGTTAGTTCCCTCAAGTTTATTTAGGCAATTTTGAGGTGTGTGTAAGGTTTTGTGGTGTTTGGTTAAGCGGTTTACCGATTCACTACTCAAAACCTCAAAAACTAGGCATTTTCAAGCCTAAGTGATGAAAGAGTCGCTTTTTTCGCATTTTTTGTGAACCGGGAATCCGTTATGTATTCCGTTAGTTCCCATAAGTTTATTTAGGCATGTTTGAGGTTCGTGTAAGGTTTCGTGGCATTTGGTTAAGCGGTTTACCGATTCACTACTCAAAGCCTCAAAAACTAGGCGTTTTCAAGCCTAAGTGATGAAAGAGACGTTTTTTTCGCATTTTTTGTGAACCGTGATTCCGTTATCCATTCCGTTATTTCTCGCAAGTTTATTTAGGCATGTTTGAGGTACGTGTAAGGTTTTGTGGCATTTGGTTAAGCGGTTTACCGATTCACTACTCAAAATCTCAAAAACTAGGCGTTTTCAAGCCTAAGTGATGAAAGAATCGATTTTTTCGCATTTTATGTGAACCGTGAATCCGTTATGCATTCTAAGAGATGCGACACATTATGAAATAGAGATATGATCTAAATGCATTCCAAATATCTACCGCTCAGTGGAACTAAATCAACTCAAAAAGAACAATGCTAACCTCTGCAAATACTGCAACAATTTTAGGAAGATACTGATTGTTGAGACACAAAAGTTCCCTCTCTGACCTATAAATAAAAACAAAGAATAAAACTGTAAGACCAAAGTGTACTGCACGAGAGAGAGAGAGAGAGAGAGAGAGAGAGAGAGAGAGAGAGAGAGAGAGAGACACTTGAGGTGCAAAGTGACAAGATCAACAGCAATTAAGAATACAGATTTTGGAGAATAATTGCAAACATTAGAGATGTCAAATGATGAAATCTGCAGATTGTTTACTGTCAAGTTTTATAAGTTGGATTCATTATACTTGCACAAGAAAGTCTTAATCTACCAACCATGTGCTATACATCTGCTGTAAGATGTATGTTATCTTTCATGGCATAGCATTGTGGCAATCTATGCTTTCCTCTCAGAATCATTAATGAACTAGAAGTATAGCTCATATCTATAATAAGGCTCTACATGGAAATATTTTGAAGCAAAAAAAAATCAACAATATTTATGAGCAGAATATAATATCTACCATTAGCAGCCTCTTTGCTTTGTTTCACCTCAAAACAAATATATGAAGACTAAGGGGAAACAGATTAAGGACATTCTGGAGTTGGAAACTAGCCGCTCAAAATGATTTTCCCAATGTAAACTAATCTGTATTATCTGGACATTCTGGACTCTCTGTATTTTAGTTCTTACTTTTAGCTTAGATCACTAATTCAATATAAACTAATCTGTACATGTTCTCTACAAATGGAATAATCAACAATTAATATGCATCAAGTAACATGCATATCCATTTAGTTGTGGAGCAACATGAACTAATTCAAAGAATAAATAATGGCCAGCCGCAATGTTCATAGTCAGTAATATTCACATCAATCTGAGCAAATTTCAGTTCCTATATATAAGCAGGTAAATTTCAGTTCCTGTGTCAAACATATGTTCAATTATACTTAAAACTACACAGAAACTAGCACTATACAAGACTGGACATGATAATTGATGCACACCGAGAAAGAGAGGAGGGATTGAGGTGTATTTTGGTGGACTGACTGATAGAAGTTAAGAATCTGATAGACAACAAACAACTCAATTAGATACATCAAAAGATTGAAGAAAATAAATACAACTTGAATGGTATAAAGTGAACAAACGGAATGCATAACGTTTGGATATTACGAACTTGAAACAGGTAGAGACATAATAGACATCAATTGGGAATGGATAACACTACCTTCTTAGTTTGGCATTGTCCTCCCGACAAGAGTTTAGGCTATTCTTGCACTGATCTAGTTCATTCTGATTTTTTTTCAACTGAAACCAAACAAAGTTGATGTAAGACATAATGTTCAAGTGGAAAAAAAGTAAGATAATTCAACCGAACATGAGTAAACAACCTCCAAGTGAAGCGATTCATTCTCTTTACTGATATGTGGAACTTCCTGTGCCATTTATGAAGAATTTGTAAGGATTTAAGAAAAGGTGACAAAAACAATTCACTTTTCTAGATTAGCTAGAGAAGAAGGAAAAAATCCTATTTATTTAGGTTTAACCTGAGCTGGCATAGTTGGAGGGTTATGAAGCTTCGAGTTCCCATCAAGCAAAAGAACAAGCTGTAAGAAGAGGGATAATGAACTGAGAATTATAGAGATGGTATTGCCCAACCTCCCCATGAATTTAGTTAAATGAACTGAGAAGGAAGAACACTTACAGGTCAATGAAAGGGACAACTTGTTTACATGCAGATTTATAGTACATACTCGCATTGATTTTGATTAGACTTGAAGACCTGCTGCTCCATTTTGGGCTAATTTTGCGGCTTATTTTGGGCTGCTGATTGGAGGTAGAGTTGAAACCAAAAAAAGAGAGGAAGAAGGGCTGATTTTGGGTTGCTAGGGGATGATTTAGGGCTGCTAAGGGCTGACTTTTATGTTGGTGTACCTCAACTTGTAGGTTCAGGAGATGTCTTCTACTCATGCTTCGTTGTCCAAAATGCCATTCATTGGAATCTAACTGTTTTCAATACATTTTCCTCATTGATTTAGAAGCTTATACTCTAGCGTATGGCAGAAAATCCAAGTTGTGCAAAAAAGGCCCTAATTGCACCAAAAATTTTGAAGTGGAATGTACATGTGATACCAACCTCCACCATTGTGGATGCTCTTACTAACAAAAAATAAACTGAGCTTCTCAGTTGATTACCCAGAATTAAAAAATGGGTTATTAGTTAGAAGAATTAGTGAATAACTTAGGTTAGGTGTGTATTTACCAAAGTGTAACGATAGACAGATAGAAATAGTTAAATTTTGGATTAGCAACGAAAAATTGAAATTTGTCAAGCACATTGATTTCTAGGGTGCACTTCCACACGCCTGCATAGGGAGGAAGGGAGGAAGGGAGGGAGGGAGGGGGGGAGGGAGAGAATGTTTTACCTATGGAGTATACTTTTTTTTGTTATAAGGGCAGCCAACTCTTTCTGCAGATGGTGTCACAATTTGCCTAAACTGTAGAATGAATGATGATTGCATGTCAAATTGAGCTTCTCATCGACTTAGTCCTTGTACTGTCATTCAAGGTAGGAAAACTTCAGTGAAAAAAATGAAAGGAAAAAACCACAGGAATTCATCCAATTATCCAAAAATGATGTATCCTACATCAAAAGATAGGTAAGCAGAAAGCCATTAGTTCAAATTACCTTCAGTTATACCGCAGCACCATAACTGAAGGAAATTTTGATGTGACAAACAGGACACTTAAGCTGCCAGATAAGGTGGTGTACTATCATATACTCCCTCCGTCCCATTTTATGTGTCCCTTTTGGGGAATCCAACTATTTAAGGGGACAAAAAGAATCTGTAGTACACTTACTTTCCACAAATGCCCCTAATCATTGCACTTTTCTTTTTGTTTTGCTTTTGTCTAGATAATAAAGAAGGGCAGTTTGGAAAAATAAGTAAAATTTGCATACTAATTTAGGAAAGTGGACATTAATTTTGGGACATCCCAAAAAGGAAAGGGGGACACATAAAATGGGATGGAGGGAGTAATTACAAAAAATAACTGAAGAAGAAAGCATCATTCATGAAGAGTAACCCCCAAAAAATAAACATAATAATAATAATCACTGACAAACACAATTTCAGCATTAGAGATGCAAAAATAACATAGCAAAAGGAAACTTGGGAGTTGGGAAGGGTTAACAAACCTCATATTTAATAGAATCTGCTGGAAACATCAGAAACACCATTAAAGAGACGTGGATACAAAACAATCTGTTTATGGTGGCATGTAGTAAATTGGGCCGACCCTGAGGCAAAGCGGCGAAGCCGTCGCATGAGGCCTCATTTTTATGCCTATTTTCTCCCAATTTCTTCCTACTTTCTATGAAACTTGTCGTTTTTAAGCCTGTTTTCTTCTAATTTCTTCCTAATTTCTATGAAACTTACCATTCCTAATTTCTTCCTAATTTTTATGAAACTTATCATTTTTAGGCCTATTTTTTTTCTTATTCCTTCCTAATATCTATGAAACTTATCATTTTCAAGCCTATTTTCTTCTAATTTCTTCCAAATTTCTATGAAACTTAATCATTTTTAGGCCTATTTTCTTCTAATTTCTTCCTAATTTCTATGAAACTTATCGTTTTTAGGCCTATTTTCTTCTAATTTCTTCCTAATTTATATAAAAACTTAGTATAGAAGTCTCATTATTTAGGCCCCTGCAAAGCGGGGGTATTTGTAAAATACAACCGCGCTAAAGGAAAGAATTGTATTAATTTTTACCACAACTTCCCATGTTATCCGCAATTTGCATTGCAAGGCTAATTTTTATACAATATGATTAATCTATGATAAGTTGTATTGTTTTAGCTGTTGTTTGTGCAGATTACTGCTGTGTGGACTGAACAGTTGAACATCAGAATAAATGGAATGCTGGAATGCAAACAAAAGAAGTCAAAGCTAAAATGTGAAGTTCGATTGCTCTAAGAAGGTTCGATCGATCGAGCGTTCGATCGCTTGAAGAGTGTTGAAGCGCTTGAGGCTTAAGGGTTCGATCGATCGAGAGCAGTTCGATCGATCGAACGGGGTATTTCCAGTAACATTTACGTGCGCAGCAGATGCGGGTTTTTAACCCTAGTTTCTTAGGTTTTCTATATATATGCGTTTTGTACACGTCCATAAGGACGCCCACTTTTACATTTTAACAGTTTAGAAGGAGAGATAGAGAGTTTGCTTGGTTTTTGTAGGTTTTTCATTGAATGTTCGTATTGTGGATTGGATTTCTCGAAGTTTATACAAGTATCTTTCATTCCAGGTTATATATTTATTGCTTATTCATATTCTGCACGTGTTAGACGTAGTTAAATCGCTTGTTTTACAGTGTTGCATGCTAGATAGTTATAAAACCATAGATTTTATAGTTTTCATGAATAACTCACAATCAAACAAGGTGTTAATATTTTCTTACGTTAAAAATCAATCCTCGACACTCCAGACGATGTCTGAGTAGTCCCAGGTTGGGAGAACACGATGAAACAGTGATCTCCAGCCTCTGCCATGCAGCAGAATAATCGCTGTGTTCGATCGATCGAAGTCAGTTCGATCGATCGAACCAGGGACAGTCAATCGATCGAAGTCAGTTCGATCGATTGAGGGATGAAGGTCTTCGATCGATCGAAAGCGTGTCGATCGATCGAAAGCGTGTCGATCGATCGAACTCTCAGATTCTTGAGGATGTTCCCTGCAGTATTCCAGGACCTTTTGTTTTAGGATTTGTTATCATTCTGTCCCAAATAAATGCTCAGTTTGTCAAAACAGTTTTAAAACTAAGGCCCTAAGGCATTTTCTTTCAATACATTTTGCAAACCATCTTCAATGTTAACACCATTGAGGATGCGAGTCTTAACTATTGGATTAAACCGCTTTCAAGTATTTTAATTTAACTGTGATGATATGGTCCCGGTCATGAAAGGTCCATAGAATCTTTATCTTTTGAGGAATACGGAAAATTGTAGGTAATGTACTCCTTTGTGCTTCAAGGCAAATGCATGGTAGATGGCTAGGTTACTGTGGATTCATGTAATCCCAACACTTTCTTTTTTTAAATTTAAACTCCTTAATTCAAAGTACTGTTTTAATTAGTTAAGTTCGATTGTTTAGTTTATTTTAATCATTTTCATTAGTAATCCTTGTTTGTGGAACTTCGTGTTCCGCACCATCATTCAATCTTAGTTATTTTATTTTGTTTTCTTTAGAGGATAGTCTAAATCAATAGGTCAACACCTTCCCTGTGGGATCGACCTGGTCTTACCAGATATTACTTGCACGTCTACCTACACTTGGGTATTGCACAAGAGCGCACAAGATTTTTATTATGTTCATATTACAGTGGTTTGGTTTGTTGGATCATGGTTTTATCGTGTTATTCTTATTTATTGATCCTGTTTGTTTTGGAGATTGTGTTCTACTTTTCTATGCTAGGTTGCTTTGCTTGCGATCATCATTTGCTCTATACAGGTGATACCCATCTATTTTATTTATTGAAAATCAACTTCTGGGGACTTTGTTGTTTTCAGTTGGGGGTAGGAGACAATAGATAGGTATACACCCGTAATAATCAGGTTTTGCACTTAGATATGTTTTAAATTTAATGAGAACACAGTCTGTTAAAATTGTGAAAATTTGTAATCGTATTGTTAGAATAACTCTGAATAATCTCTCCTGTTTGTTGATTAGACATTGACACATTTGTAGTATTCTCATCTTTTTATGGATTAAATCCACGCATTTTTTTCTGTATCACTGAAATAAATTGCATTTGTAAAGCTATTATGTACCCAACACTTTTGTGCACTAATTGGCAGCCATGTAGAAAACTTGAAAATTGAGTTAATATGATTATTGTGCGAAAAAGAATAAGTAGTGGAGGCTAATAACCCTTTGTGAGCTATTGAGCCAGTCATCATTTCTGAGAGGATTCTCACACATTGTCGAATGGTTTTTCTTGCGTATATTGCGTGAATTCGTTGTTAAGTCTCAGTTTTCTTTAAAGTTTTGACTGCTTGTTAGAGGAGAACGTTCAGGATTTACCAACTAAACTCAATGAACACTTAAGTGCTAAAAATTGAAAGTTGAGGAAATGATTCAAGCCATCGTTTACCCATTCTTTTACCTGATATAACTATCACCTACATTCATTGAATTATTTCATCCCTGATCCCACACCTTAATTAAATATTTCCAATATAATCATAAGAATTCATACCCTTGATCTATACCTTGACCTCATCGAGCCGTTTGATATAGTTGTTGGGAATGAGTCATCAAAGTATGTGAAATGGAAGAAAGTAGTTGAGGGATATATATATAAAAAAAAAAAAAAAAGGTATATGAAATGAATGGGAGATTGGGTGGAGAAAAGAATTAAGGATAAAAAGAGAAGTTGAAATTCCATCACATACTAAAAAAAAAAAAAAAAAAAAAAAGCACACTCTTCTCTACAACCCTCCTACCTACTAAATAAAAGCCGCAAGTCAAAGTCTTGAAGATTCTCAATAATTGATTTGAACATGGAAGTGTGAGTTGAGTTATCCACGGTATTTCGCTCCTCTAGTAAGTAGTGTTCCATTCATGAGACTATACACTCTTAAATGTCCGTTTTTCATAGAGTCCAGTATGAAAGCATTAGTACTTATAATCTCATCCTTATCAAAGCTTTCATACGATGTGCGATCATTGTAAAGCAAGTTTCTGAGAGACGTTATTTTTGAGTGTGACCAATGTGAGAATTGAGCTAAAACTGCAAGTTTTCCAAAGTACAATAGTCTATATAACTCTTAATAAGGTTGGACGCATGGTTGTTAATTACACACACACACGGGTGCATGATGGTAATACATGTGTTATATTTTACTTGGTGATATAGGGGAGCATGTGGGTCTCTTTCATGGGTTGATAGAGGATATTATATTATTGTGGAGTTTAATTAACAATTTAATGGAAAGGTGAATTCTACAAGTTATTCTAATTCTTTTTGAGCTTAAAATTGAGAATTTTGTGGGTATATTCACTGCAAACCCTCACGAGACAATACTCGTCCTCTAGGGGGAACCTAGGGGTTTAACGGCTTGTTGCATTCGCTAAATGCAACCGCGATTCCTGCGAAAGTGAGTTAGGATTTGTCTTTCTATCTTAGTTTAGGTTGTTTTTAGTTTTTCTTTGTTTCTTAGTCATGGTAGTATTAGTTTAGGAGTTTTTATTTTATTTTATTTTCGCTTTATCGCTAGGGACTAGCAATAAGCTAGTTGGGGGTTGTGCAAAGCGGGGGTATTTATAAAATACGACCGCGCTAAAGGAAAGAATTGTATTAATTTTTACCACAACTTCCCATGTTATCCGCAATTTGCATTGCAAGGCTAATTTTTATACAATATGATTAATCTATGATAAGTTGTATTGTTTTAGCTGTTGTTTGTGCAGATTACTGCTGTGTGGACTGAACAGTTGAACATCAGAATAAATGGAATGCTGGAATGCAAACAAAAGAAGTCAAAGCTAAAATGTGAAGTTCGATCGCTCTAAGAAGGTTCGATCGATCGAGCGTTCGATCGCTTGAAGAGTGTTGAAGCGCTTGAGGCTTAAGGGTTCGATCGATCGAGAGCAGTTCGATCGATCGAACGGGGTATTTCCAGTAACATTTACGTGCGCAGCAGATGCGGGTTTTTAACCCTAGTTTCTTAGGTTTTCTATATATATACGTTTTGTACACGTCCATAAGGACGCCCACTTTTACATTTTAACAGTTTAGAAGGAGAGATAGAGAGTTTGCTTGGTTTTTGTAGGTTTTTCATTGAATGTTCGTATTGTGGATTGGATTTCTCGAAGTTTATACAAGTATCTTTCATTCCAGGTTATATATTTATTGCTTATTCATATTCTGCACGTGTTAGACGTAGTTAAATCGCTTGTTTTACAGTTTTGCATGCTAGATAGTTATAAAACCATAGATTTTATAGTTTTCATGAATAACTCACAATCAAACAAGGTGTTAATGTTTTCTTACGTTAAAAATCAATCCTCGACACTCCAGACGATGTCTGAGTAGTCCCAGGTTGGGAGAACACGATGAAACAGTGATCTCCAGCCTCTGCCATGCAGCAGAATAATCGCTGTGTTCGATCGATCGAAGTCAGTTCGATCGATCGAACCAGGGACAGTCAATCGATCGAAGTCAGTTCGATCGATTGAGGGATGAAGGTCTTCGATCGATCGAAAGCGCGTCGATCGATCGAACTCTCAGATTCTTGAGGATGTTCCCTGCAGTATTCCAGGACCTTTTGTTTTAGGATTTGTTATCATTCTGTCCCAAATAAATGCTCAGTTTGTCAAAACAGTTTTAAAACTAAGGCCCTAAGGCATTTTCTTTCAATACATTTTGCAAACCATCTTCAATGCTAACACCATTGAGGATGCGAGTCTTAACTATTGGATTAAACCGCTTTCAAGTATTTTAATTTAACTGTGATGATATGGTCCCGGTCATGAAAGGTCCATAGAATCTTTATCTTTTGAGGAATACGGAAAACTGTAGGTAATGTACTCCTTTGTGCTTCAAGGCAAATGCATGGTAGATGGCTAGGTTACTGTGGATTCGTGTAATCCCAACACTTTCTTTTTTTAAATTTAAACTCCTTAATTCAAAGTACTGTTTTAATTAGTTAAGTTCGATTGTTTAGTTTATTTTAATCATTTTCATTAGTAATCCTTGTTTGTGGAACTTCGTGTTCCGCACCATCATTCAATCTTAGTTATTTTATTTTGTTTTCTTTAGAGGATAGTCTAAATCAATAGGTCAACACCTTCCCTGTGGGATCGACCTGGTCTTACCAGATATTACTTGCACGCCTACCTACACTTGGGTATTGCACAAGAGCGCACAAGATTTTTATCGTGTCAGCTCCTTTGAAAGTTCGCTTGAGGCCTCGACCAAATTTTGGCATCTCAAGGCCGGCCTTGAGTAAACAAATCATTTTATTATAGTGAAGCTAAGATACCTAAATATTTCTAAATTCAAAATCCCTATTTAGATTTATGGCCTTAAGCCTTCGAATTTGTAAAAAAAAAAAAAATTCTTTATTTATTGACAGACTTTTTCCCTTCACATGGATGCCATGTCACATCATTGCTCAATGACACATGTACCAATTAAGAAATGCCACATGTCCTTTAAATCAACCATTCCCCTCAATGTGAGCCAATGTTCACAGTACCTTGGTGTCCTATGGGCGAAGAATTGCTCTATTTCAATCCTAGAATCAGCCCCATAATTAGAGTTGAACAAATCTTTAGCTTCCTAAAATGACTTGAGCTCTCTTCTGTCGACTGATCTGTAGTAACACAATTAACTTGGAATGTTCACCTAGTGACAATTTCTTATATACATATACCTAATTCGGGTAAACCTATTTGGAATGTTTGGGTGTCCCATGATTTAATGAGCCCATTTATAATTTGTGAAACATTTCAACGTAGAAATCCATCATCTTAAATTAGTTCATTGAGAAAATTAGGAAACTTCATCCTGCTTCTTCATTCCTAGTTTTTCTTAAGAGGATATAAATCATATTTTAAGCACAACATTTTATGTAGTTACAATTTTAAAAAAAGACCAAACTCAAGATGATGGATTCCTCCATTAAGATACTTGACAAACTGTGAATGACCTCATTCCAATTTATGTGATGCATAAACAAACCACCATTAAATTATGATGCATGGACATAGAGTAGAGTCTAAAATTTAACCAGGTTGTTCCTCGAGTAGCTATGAAAATGTATAATTAAGTGACCCTGTCCCATCCCTCATACTAAAATTAGTTTTTGAATGACCAAACCTCAATGAAACTGATAGTCTATTAAATTATCTCGACCTCTTCCCTTCTAAGCAACTTTGCGAACACTAATAAGTAATAACACAGAATATCTACAAACTACAGCACCCTTTTGATTAAATGGAGGGAATAAATAATGGCTGCAAGTTTCTAAATTATAGAGAATGAAAGCTAGATCATTCTGATAGACTCTTATGTTGTGTTTGGTTCATGGATTTAGCTAGGGAAAGTCAAGGAAAATGCTTTTCTTTGTTTGGTTCATGAGGAAAACAGAAAGAAAAATAAAATATAGGGAGGAATAAATTAAAATCTTGAATTATGTGAGTCACTTCCTCCCTTATGTTAAGTTACAATTATATTTTGAAATTTTTTTTTAAACGGTTTTTAAGCATGGACGAAAACACACAAGGGAATTATTTTTCCTACCCTTTTTCTTTTCATTCTCTAAATCTGCATACCAAATAGAGCCCTAATAGAAACTCATCACAAACCTTGTTCAGATAATTCATCTGTATGATGACACATGTAGCCACTACAAGCATAAAGAACCATGTCTCTGGAAAGATTAATTGGTTCTTTCCTTCAAAAGTCAATTTCAATGATGTTCCAAGGGCTTTTACATTCATCACCTATACATGGACCAATGAAATTCGATGTATAAAGATCGATATAAAGCGATAAAAGGAAACTGAAAGTATAGCTAATAATCAGAGTAACAGAAGAAAGTTTAAGCAGAGCTGCAGAGTAGCACTTGAAAAACACAGAAGTTAACAGTCCATGGTGGGTGTACATTTTTTAAGCAGAAAAGAAAGTGGAATTTACTCATAAAAGAAGAAAAAGAAACACAAAAAACTTAAGTGAGATAAAAAGAACTTCCCAATTTAACCTTGCCAAGAAAAGAGATTGATCAATAGTTACCATTTCAACAAAATTTCACTTGAGCAAGTAAGAAGTGCTAATAATGTGCTAATCCCAAAAATTGAAGCTCAGCCAGAACTTAGAAGTGCCCATGGAGAAAATCAAACCACGGCTCTCAGCAAGGCAAACATATGATTACCCAAGGATATTCTAATGCAATCCATATCACTAAAATTGTAAGAAAATAAATCATATTTGCTATTTCTTTCAACATATTCGTTGAATCTAAATATCAAGGCAACATTCTATTTCCTTTTGCATCTACTTTTTAATCAACAAGCAAAACAGAAAATAAATTAAGAAAATATCTGAACCACAATCCTAATAAAACTACACTATACTCTAAAATCCAATCAAACTACTTTGTTCCAAATTTTCTCAGCAACCAAATAGATTTTCTAAAATTAGAGGAAGTAATGGAGAGAAAGAAACTCACTGCGCAGAGGAAGAATACGATTTTCTGAAGCTTTTGATGATGCATCCGACGGGAAGATGATGATGATGAATCAAAAAATGTTTTCAGCGAATATCAATCTCATATATATCCGAGATCTACTCTAACGTGATCCAACCCCTCCAGTATCATGTTTTTCGGCGGTGACTTCTTCCTCTTCTTTGTGACAAAACTGTATACACCACGATATAGATACATAGGTAAAATTTTAAAAAAAAAATCAGATCTAAACTTGTGACATAGCCGTATATACAAGGAGATAGATACATAGATGAAAAAAAAAAATCAAATCGAAACTTGTGAAGATTGCTGGTCTAGGGCATCATTCGTACTCGAAAATCAAAATCCGAACCAAAACAACAACGAGAGAGATAGGAAATCAAAATCTTCATAGATTCAAGGTCTTGATAAGAGAGAGAGAGAGAGAGAGAGAGAGAGAGAGAGAGAGAGAGAGACTGAGAGTTGAGAACAAGAAGCAAAGAGGCGATGAAGGGAGGCGCGCAACTAGGGTTTTGAAAGAGGGGATGGAGAAGTAATGTTTATTTACAAAATGCCACCGCGCGCATAAATTTTTTTATGTCACTTTTTTTAAAAAATTAGATATTTATGTCACTTTTTATAAAAAGTGACATAAAAATGAAATGTTTTATAGAAATATACAATTTAATCCTTGAGTATAGGGTCAACATATATTTAGTCACTTTGACTTTCCTAAGTTATAAATTGATCCTTAATTCGTGTTCAAACTTAAAAATTGGCCCTTTCCCCCAATTTAGTGAGTTTATTTATGACGAATCTACCCTTCATAGAATATATACAAAGATATATATATATATATATATAGTAACCAATTTACATTAATTAGGGAGATATTATTCCCTAAAATATGTGTGTATATACCATCACAAAATTAGGGATTTCAAATTAACTCCCAATTAAAAGCAACCGTTTCTCTCTCTATCTCTCTCATTATCTCACTGTCCTCTATCACGATTCTCTCTCTCTCTCTCTCTCTCTCTAGTTTGAGCCACATACAGTACTCCATGTCTCCATCAATGGTGTTTTCATCTCTGCAAGGTCCAATGCTTCTCTCTCTTTTTCTCATCATTCTTAGCCCCAACCTCTCTGTTGAACCTCAGATCTACGATTCAAGGCTCCAATACTTGACAACCGAAGCCCTAAAATGGCTATCATCATCAACAATGCTCTTCACAGCAACTTGGATGGTGACGAAATCGATCCTAGAATGGATGGTATCAGTTAACAACTTGATTTTATCCTATTCCTTTTTCAAGGTTGCTAATGAGTAATTTTGAGGTCTTGGCCGGCATACTCAAAATATTGTCATTCTTTTTTACTTTATTATTATTTTTTTAATAATGTCATAAGAATAATATTATTCTTACATGGGATTTGTTAGTTTTTTTCTATTCTAACTAAAGAGACAGAAGATTAAAAGTTTTATTCTTACATGGGATTTGTATGGAAATTCTGGCCTTTTTTGAAAACTTGTATGGAAATTCTTACAGTGGCTATCTTTGACTGCTTTCTTTTAAAGAAAACTTGTGTATTATTAGTTTTTTTGAAACTATTGAGAGTTTGTATTATTAAATTTTCTTTTCAAATCCATTCAAAACTGTGAGAAATTTGTATTATTAAACTTCAGTCAAAATTCTAGAACTACGAATTTCTCACCAAATCCATGTGTGTTGTTGCTCCATTTTAGTGTTTTGACAGCTTGTGTATGAATTTTCAACAATGTAAGAAATTTCTCACAAAGTGTGGAGTTTTACTTTTGAGTTTTGAAGGTGAGAGATTTGTTTTTATTTGATGAGGAAAAAAAAGGTGAGAAATTTCTCACTACAATAGATAAAATTTCTCATATTCGGTCGGTATTTTGACAGTTTGTTTTTATTTGGTGAGAAATTTCTCATCAAATACATTTAAAAAGGTGAGAAATTTCTCACTGTAATAGATAAAATTTCTTTGTTAATTCTCTCTCTCTCTCTCTCTCTCTCTCTATATATATATATATATATGTATAACAAATCAGGGTTATGAATTTAAACCCTGATTTATGGGAGTTGGGGTATTTATTAAATTTTCTCTTTAATTCTTTCTCTTTCTATATATATATATATGTATATATATATCAAATCTGGGTTTGAATTTCAAAACCCTAATTTATGGGAGTAGGGGTATTTTGGTCCTTAAAATAGGTGAGGGACTAATTTCTAAGTTGACTTGTAGAATGGATCAATTTCTAGAAACGGTTACAATAAAGGACTGAAATCTAAAGAACCCAATGTTTTATTTACAAAAATGTCACCGCGTTTTTATTTATGTCGGTTTTAAAAAAGTGACATAAATGTATTATTATTTATGTCACTTTTTAAAAAAATGACATAAATATTTTATTATTTATGTCACTTTTTTTAAACAATGACATAAATAATCAAGTATTTATCACTTTTTTTAAAAACTGACATAAATACTAAAAAAGTGACATAAAAAGCTCATGTAAGAAATAATTATGTCACCCGAAATAAAAGTGACATAAATACAATTTTAAAAGTGACATAAATAGTCTTTTTCCTTGTAGACGTGGTATATATTATCGTACAGAGTGGTATTTATGTCACTTTTAAGGCTTTTATGTAATAATTTTGTTTGGTATTTATGTCACTTTTCTACTTTTATGTCACTTTAGGTTAAAAGTGACATAAATAAAATGGTATTTATGCCACTTTTAAGACTTTGATGTTATAATTTTGTTTGATATTATGCCACTATTCTACTTTTATGTCACTTTATCTTAAAAGTGACATAAATAAAATGGTATTTATGTCACTTTTAAGTATTTATGTCACTTTTAAGACTTTGATGTAATAATTTTGTTTGGTATTTGTGTCACTTTTCTACTTTTATATCACTTTAAGTTAAAAGTGACATAAATAAAATGGTATTTATGTCACTTTTAAGTATTTGTGTCACATTTTATAAACAAATGTGTTGGTTTTATTAAACATTTATGTCACTTTTATAAAGTATTTGTCACTTTTAAAACATTTATGTCGCCTCCATTTATGTCACTTTTTACTGAAAAAAAAAAGTGACATAAATACATATTTATGTCACTTTTTAAGTTACATAAAAGACATTTTTCCTTGTAGTGACATATATGACATATTCATCAAAAAGTACTAACAAAACTATATGAAAGTAACAAATTACAAAGAATTAGCCCAACAAAAAAAGTGGTTTGTTTGTTAGAACCTTCCATCAAAATGTGAAACTTTGTACCTACACAAAAGACAAAGTTTTGATTAATTAGTTGTATATAAAATAACAAAAGAGTAAAACTATGTTTGGGGATTTTGAGAGACCACAATGTGTTCGGGGACTTGGAATGATAAAAGAGTCATTTTTTCGTATTATTTGTGAACCGTGAATTCGTTATATATTCCGTTAGTTTCCGCAAGTTTGTTTAGGCATGTTTGACTTTCGTGTAAGGTTTCGTGGCATTTGGTTAAGCGGTTTACCGATTCACTACTCAAAACCTCAATAACTAAGCTTTTCAAGCATAAGTGATGAAAGAGTCACTTTTTTCGCATTTTTTTGTGAACCGTGAATCTGTTATGCATTCTGTTAGTTCCCGCAAGTTTAGTTAGGTATATTTGAGGTATGAGTAAGATTTCGTGGCGTTTGGTTAAGCGGTTTACTGATTCACTACTCAAAACCCCCAAAACTATGTTTTTTCAAACCTAAGTGACTAAAGAGTCATTTTATCGCATTTTTTGTGAATCGTGAATCCGTTATGCATTCCGTTAGTTCTCGAAAGTTTATTTAGGAATGTTTGACTTGCGTGTATGGTTTTGTGGCGTTTGGTTAAGCGGTTTACCGATTCACTACTCAAAACCTCAATAACTAAGCTTTTTCGAGCCTAAGTGACTAAAGAGTCATTTTTTCACTTTTTTTTTGAACCGTGAATCCGTTATGCATTCCGTTAGTTTTCGCAAGTTTATTTAGGCATGTTTGACTTATGTGTAAGGTTTCGTTGCGTTTGGATAAGCGGTTTACCGATTCACTAGTCAAAACCCCCCCAAAACTACGTTTTTTCAAGCCCAAGTGACTAAAGAGTCATTTTTTCGTATTTTTTGTGAACCATGATTCCGTTATGCATTCCGTTAGTTCTCAAAAAAAAATTTAGGCATGTTTGACTTGCGTGTAAGGTTTCGTGGCGTTTGGTTAAGCGGTTTACTGATTCACTACTCAAAACCTCAATAACTAAGCTTTTTCAAGCCTAAGTGACTAAAGAGTCATTTTTTCGCATTTTTTGTGAACCGTGAATATGTTATGCATTCCGTTAGTTCCCACAAGTTTATTTAGGTATGTTTGAGGTGAGATTAAGATTTTGTGGCGTTTGGTTAAGCGGTTTACCGATTCACTACTCAAAACCGCAATAACTAAGCTTTTTCAAGCCTGACTAAAGAGTCATTTTTTCGCATTTTTTGTGAACCGTGAATCCGTTATGCATTCCGTTAGTTCCCACAAGTTTATTTAGGTATATTTGAGGAGTGAGTAAGATTTCGTGGTGTTTGGTTAAGCGGTTTACCGATTCACTACTCAAAACCCCCAAAACTATGTTTTTTCAAGCCTAAGTGACTAAAGAATCATTTGATCGCATTTTTTGTGAACCGTGAATCCGTTATGCATTCCGTTAGTTCCCGCAAGTTTATTTAGGTGTGTTTGAGGTAAGAGTAAGATTCCGTAGCGTTCGGTTAACCGGTTTACCGATTCACTACTTAAAACCTCAAACTAAGCTTTTTCAGGCCTAAGTGACTAAAGAGTCATTTTTTCGCATTTTTTGTGAACCGTGAATCTGTTATGCATTTCGTTAGTTCCCGCAAGTTGATTTAGGAATTTTTGACTTACGTGTAAGGTTTTGTGGCGTTTGAATAAGTGGTTTACCGATTCACGAGTCAAACCCCCCAAAACTCGTTTTTTCAAGCCTAAGTGACTAAAGAGTCATTTTTTCGTATTTTTTGTGAACCGTGAATCCGTTATGAATTCCGTTAGTTCCCGCAAGTTTATTTAGGTATGTTTGACTTATGTGTAAGGTTTCGTGGCATTTGGACAAGCGGTTTACCGATTCACTAGTCAAAACCTCAATAACTAAGCTTTTTCAAGCCTAAGTGACTAAAGAGTCATTTTTTCGCATTTTTTGTGAACCGTGAATCCGTTATGCATTCCGTTAGTTCCCTCAAGTTTATTTAGTTATGTTTGAGGTGAGAGTAAGATTTTTTGGCATTTGGTTAAGCGGTTTACCGATTCACTACTCAAAACCTTAATAACTAAGCTTTTTCAAGCCTAAGTGACTAAAGAGTCATTTTTTCGCATTTTTTGTGAACCGTGAATCCGTTATGTGTTCGGTTAGTTCCTGCAAGTTTATTTATGTATATTTGAGGTATCAGTAAGATTTCGTGGCGTTTGGTTAAGGGGTTTACCGATTCAAAACTATGTTTTTTCAAGCCTAAATGACTAAAGAGTCATTTTATCACATTTTTTGTGAACCGTGAATCCGTTATGTATTCTGTTAGTTCCTGTAATTTTATTTAGGTGTGTTTGAGGTGGGAGTAAGATTTCGTGACGTTTGGTTAAGCAGTTTACCGATTCACTACTCAAAACCTCAATAACTAAGCTTTTTCAAGCCTAAGTGACTAAAGAGTCATTTTTTTGCATTGTTTGTGAACCGTGAATCCGTTATGCATTCCGTTAGTTCCCGCAAGTTTATTTAGGCATGTTTGACTTACGTGTAAGGTTTCGTGGCATTTGGATAAGCGGTTTACCGATTCACTAGTCAAAACCCCCAAAACTACGTTTTTTCAAGCCTAAGTGACTAAAGAGTCATTTTTTTGTATTTTTTGTGAACCGTGAATCTATTATGCATTTCGTTAGTTCCTGCAAGTTTATTTAGGCATGTTTGACTTGCCTGTAAGGTTTCATGGCGTTTGGTTAGGCGGTTTACCGATTCATTACTCAAAATCTCAATAACTAAGCTTTTTCAAGCATAAGTGATGAAAGAATCACTTTTTTCGCATTTTTTTTTGTGAACCGTGAATCCGTTATGAATTTCTTTAGTTCCCACAAGTTTATTTAGGTATATTTGAGATGTGAGTAAGATTTCGTGACGTTTGGTTAAGAGGTTTACCGATTCACTACTCAAAACCCCCAAAACTATGTTTTTTCAAGCCTAAGTGACTAAAGATTTATTTTATCGCATTTTTTGTGAACCTTGAAACTTTATGCATTCCGTTATTTTTTGCAAGTTTATTTAGGCATGTTCGACTTGTATGTAAGATTTTGTGGCGTTTGGTTAAGCGGTTTACCGATTCACTACTCAAAACCTCAGTAACTAAGCTTTTTCAAGCCTAAGTGACTAAAGATTCATTTTTTCACATTTTTTGTGAACTGTGAACCCGTTATGCATTCCGTTAGTTCTCGCAAGTTTATTTTGGCACGTTTGAACTACGTGTAAGGTTTCGTGGCATTTGGATAAGCGGTTTACCGATTTACTAGTCAAAACCCCCAAAACTATGTTTTTTCAAACCTTAGTGACTAAAGAGTCATTTTTTCGTATTGTTTGTGAACCGTGAATCCGTTATGCATTCCGTTAGTTCCCGTAAGTTTAATTAGGCATGTTTGACTTGCATGTAAGGTTTTGCGGCATTTGGTTAAGCGGTTTACCGATTCACTACCTAAAACCTCAATAACTAAGCTTTTTCAAGCCTAAGTTACTAAAAAGTCATTTTTTCGCATTTTTTGTGAATCGTGAATCTGTTATGCATTCCGTTAGTTCCCTCAAGTTTATTTAGGCATGTTTGACTTACAGATGGTTCAAGGTCGTGGTATCGGTCGCGGTCGCTAAGGTCGTGTAGACAACTCGGTCGCGGCGCCGCGGACTGGTATCGGGCGATACGCAAAGATACGCTAGATTTAAGGTTTAAAAAAAATCTGGAAAAATAATGAAAAATTCCAAAATCATTTGAATAACAAATTTGGCCTAATAGATTGTCACAATACACAATATACCCATTACAATGTCACATAATATCCAAAACACACGCTGCAGATTGAGTATTTGATAACACTACATACATAATTAGGATCACCTTCATCAATAACTACCAAATCAATGCCACATGGAGTGTCGTGGGGGCTGAAAATCATCATAGTCGTTATTTCCCTTATTATTGAATGCATTCGGTGGATATGGAAATTGAAGGCCCCCAAACAATATAGAACCATAATCTGAAGGTGCATGTTGAGATGACTGGCTTGATGATCCATAATATGGGTTCTGTGGCTGAGAAGAATTGACAGGTTGATGATAGTATCCAGCTCCTCGATACTCAACGCTGCTACTCGATGATCCATCATGATGGCGGCCCAAATCATAGCCACTATAGCCTCCTCCACTGCCCGTGGCAGTGCTAGCTGATGTATCTCGGTACCTCCTACGAGCACGATCACAATACCCACCACTACTTGTACTAGCAGATCTTTCAAGCTGTCGTACGGGTGGTAGGTGACCCATACCATCAATGGTACTACTTAAATATCCAAGATCACCCTGAGAACCATATCCATATCCTGTAATGGCATGATGGGGTTGCCTGTATCCTCCATAATCCTTAAATCCTATCCCCATATTACGTAACTGATCATCAATACCTATACTAGCATTGTGTCCACTAGAATAATCGTCACTACTAGAAAACTCACACACCCTAGCCAAATGTTGACACTGTGCATCTATTCCTGGCCTATATCCATGGTCAGTGTCTTGTGTGGCATTATAGTAATCATCTCCTTGTGCCCATGACATGCCAGCAAGAAAGTTAGAATGACCACCCCCACCACCATCTCCACCACCGCCGCCATAATCGCCACCACCTCCCCTTTCAGTGTCATCATCACCATCATCATCATCATCATCATCACTACTAGAACTGGAACTAGGCAAAATTGATTTACTACTTTGTGCCAGACCCTTCCTTTTTTGTTGATTAATGATTGCTTCGACCGTGAAGGAATAGGAGTATCGTCTTCCTCTTGTTCTTCATCTCTTACTCTTTGACCTTCATCATTGTTTTGAAGAGCTTCGTTCAACCATGTATCATCATCTTCAAGATCAGAAGGTTCAGTCTCCCTAATCCAATCAGATAATATGTCATCATCTTCAAAAATATGATTAAGATCAATTGGATTATAATAATCCTCATCATTTGTCAAGTACATCATATTTTTGACGCGCAATTGCAAATTGTAGTGCACAAAAACTAGTTTATGCAACTTCTGCATTGCCAAGCGATTGCGTAGTTTGGTGTGAATTATTGACCACGTGCTCCAATTTCTCTCACAACCCGAAGAAGAGCACGTTTGGCTGAGGACTTTAATTACAATTCGCCTAAGATGTGGAGCTTCCTCGCCATAGTTATACCACCATTCAGCTGCAAGAAAGCATAATCATAAACTTATATACTTTTTAAATATACATTACATAAGGTAATGCTTCCTGAAATAAACAAGAACCTGGGAGATCTGTTGTCCTTGCTTTCTTTGTTAGAAATTGTCCAAACTCTCCTTTTGCATCCACATAAATTTTTATCTACAATTCAAAATATGATTTATTTTTTTATGAGTTGTTTTTAACTTTTTATATTACCAATAGTCTCATTCCAAAAATTACATACCTCACTCATAGCTTTCGCTTGGTTTGTTATGTCTGGCTCTAACCTCTTAATTACTTCCTTCAAACCATATCGCACCTCCGGATGATCAGAAAAATTTTGGGAATACCGAAATGCAGGGTTTAAAAAATAAGCTGTTTGTAGGTCAGATAGACAATAATTTATCAATTTTTTTTAGTATTAATTCGCACAGCTATTAAAACATCATTTGAATCACACAACGTACCTGCTGCATGAAGGTGCCTATGTAATTGACTCTCCCATCGGTAGTCAATGAAATCCCAATACTTCTGAAAATCTTTGATTGACGCCTTTATTGCTAGCTTAGCTCTATCTATTGCCTCGTAAATAATAGACATTGTAGGCTTCTTGTCTTGATCAACTATTTTTAGAACCCTAACAAGCGGTTCCATTATTGATTTAACAACTGTTGCCTTCTTCCAAAACCGATCCGTCAAAATTAGATCAGACACTTGGGATGCAATATTTCTTCTCCTTTTTTCACGATTGAAGTCACTCCATTCACTAGATGTGCACATTTTCTTCAAATCAACTTAATAGTGTAGAAGACTTTCAATCGCAATGAATTCGGTTGCAAATCTAGTCATCCCTGGCCTCAACAAGTCTCTACCATTGGTATATGTCCTCATAAGATTCACCACTTTTAGACTGTTATAAATAAAACTCGTTATTTTTTTTGCTTGGTCAAGTGTATGTTTCACAGATGACATATTACCAATATCTTCTAGCATTAAATCAATACAATGTGCGGCACATGGAGTCCAAAACAAATTCTTCCTCTTCTCCACCAACAATTGTCCAGCCGCTTTATAGCTTGGCACATTATCTGTAACAACTTGGACAACGTTGGCCTCACCAACCTCTTCCACAACTTTATCCATAAGTGAAAAAATGTAGGATGCAGTCTTTGACTTGTTTGTAGTATCAATCGATGTATGGTACAACATATTTCTATCACAATAAACCATAAAGTTTATGATAGGATTGTTAGTTTTTGAACTCCACCCATCACACATGATCGTGCATCCATACTCGGGCCATTTTTATTTCAACGACACAATGTATGTTTCTAGCTCGTATACCTCTTCGTCCAAGTATACGTTGCCAATTTGATAACCGGAAGGTCCCTTAATACCAAGTCCAGAATCAACAATGATATCAATCATCGACTGGTAGTATGGCCCAATATCAGCTGCATTGAATTAAATCCCATTGTAATAGAAAAACTTGGAAATAGCTTTCCCTACTTTCTTCACATTTTCGGTCTTAAACATGTCCTTCACCCTTTTTTGAAATCCAGACTTTGGCCTACCCTTTCAAAGACGGATATTCGAAAATTTTTGAAATTTATTTGAAAAGCATTTTTTTTTTCAAAAACGATTCTCAAAGATCTTATGAAGACGTGCAACTATTTCTCAATAAAGATGATTGGATTGAAATTTTGCTTTGAAATTCATTTGAAGATCATTTCTTCCAAAAATATTTCCAAAAAATTTTGGATTTTTCATTTTAGAAGATGATCATGTGAAAATTTACCTTAACAGAGGTCAGTTTGGAGCTTTAATCAAAAAGTGAACTCCAAAAATCTTTTTTGAAAAAGCGATTGAAAACTTTAGAATAAAGATGGCAGAAATCCGTTTGCTTTCAAAGATGGATTTAAAATTCTTCGGGTAGAAGGATCACACAATCGGATTATCACCGTACTTTCCACGAATTCGGATACATACAAGGTCAATGATGCTTAGCTAAACATGATATAAGAGATGTAATCATATAATCAAGATTCGGCATATTCTCAAATGTCAGAGGGCATGAAGAGGATTTGCTCAAAAGTGATTAAAGGGTTACACATCTTTCATTAAGCAAGCATCGTCATCATCTCAAGTAATCCCTTTCGGGCATACAGAACTTCCTAGCATATAATCCTAATCAAGAATTGATTTCCTAAGATTTGAAAGGTTCTATGGAAGCTATTATGCAAAAGCTGGGTTTCGGTCAAACAAGGGACCCTTGACACACACCCGATAGGATGCTTCATATACCAACGCATGGTACGAGATCAAGGGTGATCACACAGTCCCATGATAACTTGACCGACCGGGTTGCCCCGAGTCTCCAAGGTCATAGTTCTGTGCAATCGACTGGTTGGACATGCAAGTGAAATGCAACAGGCACACAAAGATTAATTAATTTGATTAAGAGGATGTTTTCAAGTCTAATCCTCGAGTGAACCCAAAATTAGAAATTCCTGGTCTGCGAAAACAGAGATTCTGGGTTCGATCCCCAGCAGAGTCGCCAGATTGTGGATATCGCAGTTTTTTTCTTTACCCACAATTTTAAAATTTTCAAATTCAAAACAAATGAGTCGCCACTTAGTTTTTAAAAGGAAAATTAAGAAACCATTTTAAAACTGATCTTTTAAGAAACCAGAGATTTTCTAGGTCTGGGGATTACAGAATGAGAGGGGAAGGAGCCCGTCGGACTAAAACACCCTCTCTCATCCTATCTCACGATAGGCCTCTACTTAACATCCTTTTAATCGAACTATTAATTTAAATGTGCCCTCAACTAATACATATGTATAAATATACACTACAAAAGCATGTCTAAAGGGTGTAAGATTACAAGTGATAAAATATCATTCAAAAATCACATAATTCGAGTAGCAAGCAATATGATATGCAATAGGGAACAAGAGAACTTACTCGGGATCCAGCAGCGATATTAAACGTGTAATGGATACAAATGGAAGAAAATCCTAGAAAAGAGTCTCTAATCACATGTATTCATATAAGGCAAGATCCTACTTCTAATGTGTTGCGCATGAAGTCATAAAATCGATAAAATAAAAGAAAAGTTAGCTAAGGGAGAGTCAAAAAGTCATACTTCATCAACGCTACAAAACAAGGGTTAGTCCACATGATATATAGCACATAAAATTTGAATAGTGATCCTAAGCCTCTAACCTAAATCTATCAAATGTAATTAACCTAAAGCAAACGAATCCTAACTATAAATGTCGAGTCACATGGATGAATGTAAACATAAGCGAGAAGAAGTCATGAAATACTGTAGACACCCCATTTTTGTCGGCTATCAGATTTAGGAGACCCGTAGCTTGGTGGTTCACAATGATCGTAAAAGACTCAAAAGGACTCTCGGAAGTCAGCTCTATCTCTCAGAATGCTCAGAATGACCAAAATGCCCTTGAAAGTCCGAAAACTCCCAGATTTGGTCCCAAAGTTCTGAAAACATACTACGTCGTAAGAAAAATGATAAAATGAGTTTTTAAATAAAACCGGAAGAAGTCGTCAGCTCCCAGAGACCCCCGGAAGTCCCGGAGGTTCCCCGAAAGTCCTCGTTGACCGGTTTGACCAAGGTTTGACCAGGTTTGACCAGAGTTTGACCAAGTTTGACCAAGTTTGACCGAAAATGTCTGAATTCACCAGAACCATTCTAAATCATGAGAAAAGTATTAAAACAAGTTCCAAAAGAAAATCGAGCGAAAACATCGGCTCCTGGGAGCTCCCAGAGGTTCCCAGAACTTCCCGGGAATCCCAGGTTTGACCGGTTTGACCAAGATCTGACTTTGGAATCGGGGCACCGAAACAATTTTCAAATATTTTTCATGGATACTAGAGGTCAATAGCTTTCCAACGGTATATCGCACATAATTTCTGGATTTAAAACGAATTTATTATAAATTTCCAAAGGCGAAAAAGGCGATCAAATCGGCTTTTATCGCGAATACCGCAAAACTTTTCGAAGTGACCTATCCCCGAACTATTTTTTATGTAAAGTAGACTCCATTACCTTTCCAACGGTATATCACAACCTCAATTTGGAGTTCGTATGCATTTTCTGTGAATTTCGGACGAAATAGGGCCTTTTCGCGAATACCGGAACTTCGGGGGGCCTAAACAGCATTATCCAGACGAAGGGAGGAGCAGTGCCGCCGCGGCACTGGCCCACTGCCGCCGCGGTAGTGGCCCAGTGCCGCCGCGGCACTCACCTCCAGAACAGTAAGTTTTTGTAAATATTTTGGTGGTCCCATTTTGATTAATTAAAATCCAAAACGACGTGGTTTCATGATTTCAGATGTTTGGGACCAATGGGAGTACTTTCTAAATCCCAAAAACACCCCAAGTTGGCCTATATAAACACCCCATTACTCCTCATTTTAGGGGAGTCAAATACAAGTTTAGAGAAAGTTTGGGAGAGAAAGTGTAGAGATAAGGTTAGAGTGGAGAGAAAAGAAGCTTTCTTCTTTGATTTTTCAAAACAAAAGTGAGTTCTAACTTTGTTTTTACTTCATTACTTCCATTTACTTCAACATTCAATACTCCCCAACCACCATTTTAGTGAGCATTCAAGAGTGTGGAAGCTTCTTCCATGTCTAGTGTCATTACATATGAGTGATACACCAATCTACAAGTCTCATGCTTCATGAATATCATCTATTGATTATCATCTACTTGCTTGATTATATATATGTTCATCTCTCCTTATCTCATTTCTTTTTCTTTTCTTTATTTACTTACTAGTTCATCATCATCTAAGTGATGACATGAAGTTTGGGGTGAGTGAATCCTTATGGATAGTAGCTCTTGACCTCAAAAACATGTTTGATAGATGATGATCATAACCTCAATACTTCCAAGGTATTCTTGGAATGTATTGAAGTTATGCCCAAAAAAATAAAATAAATCTCTCCAACAATCTTGGAGGTTCTTAAATGATGAGTTTGATGTAGGTATTCTAAGTGGCTATGATCCTCATTGAGTGTTGAAAACATGTTTTCAAAACATCTATTTCAAAACCCCTCTCAATCCCTCTCATTTGGTTTCAAGAAACTAAACTTTGTTTTCTCCAAAATCTTCAAAACAATGAGTCAAAACAGTGAGTGAGTTGAGTTCAAAGATTTTTCTAGAACACAATACTCAACATATGGATACAAGGCCACTTGGAAAGTCTTCCTAACTCATTGGAGAACACCCATGATTTTTGGTTTGACTTGGAAGTACTTGGAAATGGTCCATTTAGGTCCCAACATTCCTTCCAAACATTCTGTTTTTTGCTGTCACAGCAGCTAGGTCAACTTACGACCTCTTTTCCAGAAAACTTTTCCAAAAGGGGTGGTCCTAACTTATTTTTCCCTTAAAATTCAATGTCTTAGGAAACTTTCTGTATAAAATGGGCCTCTAGATCATTCTTTTTCATTTTCTAAGATTTTCTAACATTTCAGACGACAGTACGAACTCTGTTTCTGAGTGACCTCTATTGTTTGTGCAATTTCTCTCAATCTGTGATAGTTATTCAAGATTGGCTTTTTGGGTTGTGTTCTAGACACAATAAGGAACATCTCCATAAAAAATCATGCATTGAAAACATTCCTAACCCCTCTTTTCAAATTCCAAAAGATCATGCTACTGTTCTGTCCACTATTCACAGCAAGTACACTTTAACTTTCATTCTTTGATTTGAGGCTTATATGCATTCCAAATTAGTTCATATCTTAGGAAGTGGTTCATACTACATTTGTATATATTCCATGTTGATTTCATTCATTCATTCTTGCCTATTTTAGACTTCTAAGACATTCTAGAAATCCATGTACACAAAACACACTACAACCTTTGCACATTTTTAGATACATACATTGCATTCATGCAAGATTTGGGGTTTTTGTAACTCTTAATCTAAGGAGATTATAAGGAATGAATTCGATCACTCGTTCATGCTTCCCTTTGATCTATTCATCCTTTCTCATCCATCCCGGGGATTGAGAGGTCTTCTTTTATCAAAGAATAACATGCATCATTCTAGCCTTGCTAAGCATATTTTGATTTCTTTGCTTATTTGTTTCAATAACAATTCATGTCCCCCTTTAGATTAGGAAATCTTGATTATTTGATACATGATTAGACGATCTTTCCTAGGTTTATTTGTGTGATCTTTCACTTTACATTGCATGATATTTGGCCTAGATCTTATGAATGATATCTTATATTTTGATCTTCCAATTTCAAATCTCCTTATGTGATGTAATATACTATCATAGTATTATTTGTCGAACCATACATAGTATAAGATGATTATTTGGATGCTAATTGAGGCCCGTCGAAAGACGGGGCGAGTTGAGGGTGTTTTAGTCGTGACAAAGGCTCCTTCCTCTCTCGTACCAAAACCCCGAACCAAGTTCTTTGGTTATGAAGGGCCGGTGCCCTTATCCGCTTGGGTGAGTCAAAATTAGGTTTCTTGGTTCCTTAAAGACCAAGTGGCGACTCTGTATCTGTTTTCAACAGATCTTTCGTTTTCTTTCCTTGATTCAAATCAATTTCAAAACAATCTCGAACGAGAGAAGTGGTCCGAAGCCCGGTATCCACAATCTGGCGACTCCACTGGGGATTTTTATTTTAAAACAAAATAATACAGAGGTTTGACTCATAAGAAGCATCCTTAAAATCATCTTTTTACTGTGTTTGGTTCACCGCATTGCACTCTCGCATTTCCCCCCCTCCGACTGTGTCTGAAACGCGGCGCTGACATTGTTCAGGTCTTGCTGTGCCAGGGCACAAGTCACCGTTGATACTGTACCTTCCAAGGTATATCAAAAAGAGTAAAAACCTCCGTACTGTCTCCCCGACGGTATATTGGAACTCTCGTCAACGGACCCTCTTTGACTAAACCCAGCCTTTGCATATAGATTCCTGTAGAACCTTTCATAGGACTGTTCATTTATCTTTTCAGATAGGACAATGTGATATAACTGTTGTATGCCCTGACGGGATTACCTGCGCGGTGTAGACGCTTATGTGGCATAGAACAGAACCTCTTTCTTATGATTCCCAAGGCAATCACTCACATGTAGTCACATTGAGTTGACCTGCCTAAGCATCATGACAAGGATGTCTGCTCCATGCTCGCAAAGATATACACCGCAAACCTTGTTTGTCGGTCTTGAGACATAGGAGTATGAAAACCTGCTAGAAAGTATGATCACTATAACCGTACTTACCAGTTTCCCGGAAACTCTGTCCGAATATCCCAGATATGACCATATTGACCAGTTTCTCCCAGAAACTCTGTCCGAATATCCCAGATATGACCATATTGACCAGTTTCTCCCAGAAACTCTGTTCGAATATCCCAGATATAACTACATTAACCAGTTTCTCCCAGAAACTCTGTCCAAATATCCCAGATACAACCACATTGACCAGTTTCTCCCAGAAACTCTGTCCGAATATCCCAGATATGACCATATTCTCCCAGAAACTCTGTCTGAATATCCCAGATATGACCATATTGACCAGTTTCCCACAAAAACTCTGTCCAAAATTTCCGGAGTATCTCGGAAATCCATGTCATCCCTCGGTGATCATACTAGAAAGTAAGGTTAGCACACTCTGTATAGCTAGGACCTTATTTGTTTAGCTGCTATCTGTTAGAAATAGGAGCATCATATAGATTAGGGCTTACATCCGCATGTTTGTCCCATTTGCATGCACCATTCCCCATCAATTTGCACGCACTGTTTCGAGTCGGTCCACATCACTATCTTTGTCTAGAGTCACCACTGTCAAAGATCTAATCTAGCCCTTTCAAAATCTATCAGGTCAGTATAGATTCCCAAGGTCAGCAGTCAGGGTCTTATTCGTGGGTCAGAAGTGCGGATAATCGGTTAATCAGAATCAGTCCGACAGCTTACGTCAGCATGAATAGGGAAGAGTTGGAAAACAAGGTTACTGAATTGGGAGCGACTATAAGCCAACAATCAGACAGTCTAGCCCAAGTCCTAAAATTCATGGAAGAACTGAAGCAGCAACAGCCGCGACCTCCGCCCGAGTTTCCGCCACCAGGGTTTGAACCTCCTCTACATGAGAATAATGGGGAGGAAAACTGGTTTTAAGGGGTCCCACCGCTTACGTATGAGAAGAAGCTCCAAGAAAAATTGGACAAGGTCGATAAAGTGGAAAGCGTACTCAGGAAAAGCAAAGGTATCGACGATTACATGTTAGATCTGGAAGGCCTCTTCGAGCCTGTCAAGCTGAAACTGCCAGAGAATTTCAAAATGCCTGCCATCGATCGCTTTGATGGAACGGGAAACCCGAAAAGCCACGTGAAGCTATGTATGAGTATCTTCCAGTCCATGGGTTGCACCCACGAGCACATTGCGATGCTATTCTCGCAAACTCTGGCAAAATCTGCACTATCGTGGTTCCTAACCTTGGAAGCCTCCAAAACCCGGGCCTGGGAGGACATTGTTCGAGTCTTTGTCGATCATTACTCTTACAATCAAGAGCTGGACGTCACCGTCAGGGATTTGGAAACAACCCGGCAAAGCAACAATGAATCCTTCGCTGCATTTCTGAGCAGATGGAGGAACAAGGTAGCCCAAATGACCCACCGGCCAATCGAGAAAGAACAGGTAAGGATGCTCATCCGGAATCTGCAGCCGCTCTATCATGAGAAATTATTCTACCAGTCCATCTCCACCTTTGAGGAGTTGTTTGAAGTCGGAACCCGAATCGAAGATGCTATCAGGGAGGGGAAGATCAAAAAGGAAGACCCTCCGAGTCAGCCCAGAAGGCCCAACTACTCCCGGAATCCCCCGGATGTCAATGCCCTTAGCGGCCAACCCATGGCATATCCTCCAAGGCCATACCAACCCTCCAACCAGGCAAATTCCTCCAACCGCCCTTTCCAGAAAAAGCCCCCTCGCAATTTTGCCAAGCTAGAAATCTCTCTCTCCTCAGCCCTAGATCGCCTCCTCAAAAAAGGCCATCTCCAATTACTCCAGCCTCGAAATACCCCGCTCCCGCCTAACTGCGATATGTCCAAGCGATGTACTTATCACCAAGCCCCCGGCCATAACACTGATGACTGCATGCGCCTCCGCCACGACATCCAAGACCTCATCGACCAGAATATCATCGAGCCGCCACCAAAGCATCCTCATATCACCCAAAATCCCCTAGCAAACCACCAAAATGTCAACCTCATTGAGTCCAGTCCCATACCCTTCAACCCTGCTACTTATATCACCCCCCTAGGACAACCCTTGCTTTACATTGACATCCCGGATTCTGAGGGGATTCATCTGATCGAAGGGGAGAATGACGAGTGGCAGCAGCAGCTTGACGACGAGCAGGACTTGTTCTTCCTGGAAGAGCATGACCTAGGGGCGGTAGACCTCAAATGGTATGACCCTAACGACGAGAGTGATGCTTCCATCTGGAACGAGCCAGAAAAGCCATTTGTGGGAACGGATTGTGATTGGTTTAAGAAGGATGGGACTGTAGAAGGGCCTACTCCTGCTGAGATTGATCACCTAACCAGGTCAGGCCGCCATTATTAGCCTCCACAGCCTGCCACCGAAGCCATCGAAAAAGGTCCAGTTAAAGACAAAGGGAAAGGCAAGATGGATGAGGTCATCGAAGAAGACAATGAGCTGATCAAGCAGCTAAAGAAAACCCAAGCGCATCTCTCGATGTGGGATATTATGGTGACATCCTATAAGCACAGGCAAGCCGTGTTAAATGCCTTGGCTGGGATTGAAGTCCCCATCGACGCCGCGCCGGAGGACATGGTAGCTTTCTTGGGTGCACTTACCCCCGACCCCATCATTACGTTCTCCGACGAGGACCTGCCGCCAGAGGGATCCACGCATAACAAGGCGTTATACATTACCGTGGGATGTAAGGAGCAACAGGTGCCGTTTTGTCTAGTCGATACAGGTTCTGCTTTGAATGTTTGTGCCTTAAGAACTGCCACTGCTTTGGGGGTCAGTATCCTCGACATTACGCCATCTGTGCAATCCGTGAGAGCCTATGACAACACTAGAAGAAATGTGATGGGAACTGTTTCTCTCCAAATCCGGGTAGGATCTTTGGTGAGCACCGAGATTTTTCAAGTCATGGACATACCTGCCTCGTTCAATCTGCTAATTGGGAGACCCTGGCTTCACGCCAACAAAGCTGTATCATCCACTGTGCATCAAATGATCAAGTACATTCATGAGAGGGAGGTAAAGGTCATCCTCGGTAATAGTTGGGGTAGTGAGGCTTTCCCAAATTACGCTCCCATTTTTGAAGTCCAAATACCTGAGCTGGAAGAAGGAGAAATCGGAGGATTCTTCATGGAAGAAGTTCATATGATCGAAGACAAAGACCGATTCCCTGAGGTCCACTCCGCAGTCGTCAACATTGTCCGTAAGATGAACTACTTCCCCGGAATGGGGTTGGGTCGACGCCAGCAAGGAATTCGGGAATTCCCGCAGATCAAAGGGCAACAAGGCACTTTCGGGTTGGGGTACAAGCCCACTGATGAGGACGTCGAGCTACAAAGGCCATGGAAGAAGAGGGTGAAGGGTCTCCCGCCATACCGCAAGACTTTAAATGGACAATTCGTCAAGGAAGGGGATGATTTCCCTTACTTCGGGTTCCCTGAACCATGGGTCCATCAAACCACTGGGAGAAGGCACCCCGGGCTTGAAATCTTCGCTGACTGCGAGAGGCACCCATATCAAGGCCCGTTCTACCTCGAAGAAGTTGAAAAGACCCCAGAGGAAGACTGGTTAAAATACCTTGACACTGAGGCGATCAAGAAGATGTGGGAAGAATCCGCTGAAGAGGAAGAGAAGAAGAGGGCCAAGAGCCAAGATGATCAGATCAAGCCAGCTGAGGAGGGTCTGAGCAACCAGGCTGTAGAGTCATCTGTCTGTGTCTCCCAATCCCCTATCCCCCCAATGTCTGTACTACCAGTTATCGAGTCTGTACTGGAGTCGGCTGTTGTAAGCCCACCACTATCCAATGTAATCACTTCACCTGTCATGAATGAAATGAAAGACGATTCTGCTTACTCCTCTGTGTCTGACACTTGTGAATGCACAGATCCCTCCGAGGATCTCCCAATTGAACTAAAGCAACTAATTGAAAAACCACCTGCTTATGAAATAATCGAAGATACTTTATCAGTTAACTTAGGTGAAATAGATAATCCACAGATTGTGCAAATTGGCTCAACCCTTAATAAAGAAGAAAAAGAAAAATTAACCCTCTTGCTAAAAGAGTTCAAAGATGTTTTTGCTTGGTCTTACGAAGACATGCCTGGGGTCGATCCCGACATCGTCCAACATCATATTCCTCTCCTCCCTAATTCTAAACCTGTCAAGCAGAAACTGAGGCGCATGAGACCGGAATGGGCACTCAAGGTTAAAGAAGAGGTGGAGAAGCAGTTCAAGGCAGGGTTCATCATTGTCACCGAATACCCGGAATGGGTTGCCAACATCGTGCCAGTCCCGAAGAAGGATGGGAAAGTTCGTGTGTGCGTCGACTTTCGTGATCTAAACAAGGCCAGTCCCAAGGATGACTTCCCGCTTCCCCACATTGACGTTTTGGTAGACAACACCGCAGGACATGAGCTACTGTCTTTCATGGATGGCTTCTCAGGGTATAATCAGATTCTAATGGCGCCAGAAGATCGGGAAAAGACGACGTTCACCACCCCTTGGGGAACCTACTGTTATAGAGTAATGTCCTTTGGGCTCAAGAACGCGGGGGCAACGTACCAAAGAGCTGCCACCACTCTGCTGCATGATATGATTCACAAAGAGGTAGAAGTATATGTAGACGACATGATTGTAAAATCCAAGGATAGAGAAGGGCACCTGGTAGCGCTGGAAAAGTTCTTCGAACGGTTGCGCAAATACAAGATGAGGCTGAATCCAAAGAAATGCACTTTCGGCGTAACCTCCGGTAAACTCTTGGGTTTTCTCATCACACAAAGGGGAATAGAGGTGGACCCCTCTAAGATCAAGGCAATCCTCGAAATGACGTCACCACGGAATGAAAAAGAAGTAAGGGGGTTCCTCGAATCCAGTTCATCAGCCGCTTCATTTCTAAGCTCACAGCTACATGCGATCCTCTGTTCCGATTGTTGAGAAAAGGGGAGAAGTTCCAATGGGATGACCAATGCCAAGCCGCTTTCGACAAAATAAAAGCCTACCTTCAAAATCCACCTGTCCTTTCACCACCCACCCCTCATAAGCCCTTATTCCTTTACCTGTCTGTCTCTGAAAACGCCATGGGTTGCATGCTAGCCCAAGAAGGAGAAGAAAGCCACTCTGAAAAAGCCATATATTACCTCAGCAAGAGGATGACTGGGTATGAGCTCAACTATTCTACCCTCGAAAAAACGTGTTGGGCCTTGGTTTGGTGCACCCGCCGACTAAGGCACTACATGCTGGCCTTTCCGGTTGTGCTCATATCCCGCATGGATCCTCTAAAATACCTTCTCGAAAAACCCGCCCTGACCGGTCGTATATCCCGTTGGTTACTTCTATTATCCGAGTTCGATATCAAGTATGTTACGAGCAAGTCAGTAAAAGGGAGAACCGTAGCTGAGCATCTCGCAGAACATGCCATTGACTCCGAAGAAAGTGGGGACTTTCCGTTTCCAGACGAGAGCATCATGGAAATCAAGGAAGAACAGTGGAAGTTGTACTTCGATGGAGCAGCCAACATGAAGGGATACGGAGTGGGGATGATTCTCGTATCACCAAGCGGGGACCACACTCCGTTGGCAGTCAAGCTCAATTATAACTCCACCAACAATACCGCTGAGTATGAAGCATGCATTCTGGGAATGGAAGCAGCCTTAGAGCTGAAAGTTCAGAAGTTGGTTGTCTTCGGGGATTCAAACCTCATCATATCACAAGCCAGAGGAGAATGGAAAATAAAAGAAGAAAGGTTGAAGCCCTATCATGATCATCTCGACCAACTCAAGAGGCAGTTCGAAAATATCACCTTCCTCTACTTGCCCAGAGAAGAGAACCAACTGGCAGATTCCTTGGCCACTCTAGCATCGATGATCAAAATTCCTGTGGGAGTCAGGATGATGCCCTTGGTAATTGAGCAGAGGTACGAGCCTTCGTTCAGCATGATCGCCACAATCGAAGAAGAAGAGAATGAAACACCGTGGTACCAGGACATCTGGAATTTCATAGAAAAGGGGATGTATCCCCAAGAATCCACCGAGAGAGACAAAAGGGCAATTCGAAGGTTCGCAGCGCAATTCATCATTTGCAGCGGGAAACTGTTGAAGAAAGGATACAACGGTCACAACCTGACTTGCTTGTTTGGGAAGAGCTCCAGAAGAATGATGGAAGAAATACACGAAGGGGTATGCGGCCCACACATGAACGGCCACATGCTGGCCAAGAAAATCGTGAGACAAGGATACTACTGGACAACATTGGAAAAAGATTGTTGCGAATACGTGAGAAAGTGTCACAAGTGCCAGATTCATGCAAACATGATGCACGTGCCACCATCCCTTCTGTACAGCATGACTTCACCTTGGCCATTCTCAACCTGGGGAATCGATATTATTGGTGAAATCGTTCCGAAGGCCTCAAATGGAAATCGGTACATCCTGATAGCCATAGATTACTTCACAAAATGGGTAGAAGCTGCATCTTACACCAAGTTGGGGGCCAAGGAAGTGGCCAAATTCATCAAGAGAAATCTCATCTGCCGTTATGGAGTTCCTCATGAGATTATTTCGGATAACGGAAGTCATTTCAAGGCAGAAGTCAGGGACCTGTTCGAGGAATACAAAATCACCTATCACAAGTCATCGCCATACCGACCATAGACCAATGGGGCAGTCGAAGCTGCAAACAAGAATGTCAAGGCCATACTGCAAAAATCAACTGATACCTACAAAGACTGGCATGAAAAGCTACCATTTGCACTTTGGGGATACTAAACATCGATAAGAACGTCCACAGGAGCGACTCCTTACTCACTAGTGTATGGGATGGAAGCGGTACTGCCGGTGGAGATAGAATTACCATCCCTACGCGTAATGGCAGAGTGTGAAATTTCTGAATCAGATTGGTTGAGAGAAAGGTATGAAGAATTGGCCCTCATAGATGAAAAGCGTCTGGCGGCAGTCGACCATGTCCGAATCTATCAGAAGAGGATAGCCCGTGCTTTCAACAAAAGGGTTCGCCCAAGGAAGATTGTCAAGGGCGACCTTGTCCTTAAGGAGTTGCGAGCTCCGATCTTTGATCCCCGTGGGAAGTTTAAGCCAAAATGGGTCGGCCCTTATATCGTCAAGACTGTTCTTTCCGGAGGAGCAACTTATCTCATGGACCTCGATGGTGTCGAATTCAAAGAACCGATCAACATGGATCGCCTCAAAAAGTACTATGCTTGACTATCCAATAACCATTCCTTTCAAGCCTTGCCTTGAACTACGCTCGACCTGATTCCCGCTCGGGGATACGTAGGCAACCACGTCGGTTCGGTCGCTCCACCAAAAAAAATAACCTTTCCTTTCAAAACCTTGGCCCGAACTACGTTGGACCTGATCCCCGCTCGGGGGTACGTAGGCAGACTTTCAAAAAGAAAAAGAAGGATGGCTCGCTAGGTCGAAAATCCGAAAGGACGCCTAGGCAAAAATTAGAGCTAAATCCAAAGTGAGCAATAACAAAAGAGAGAAAATAGCTCGCTAGGTCACCTCCTTGGTGCCTAGGCAAAAATTATGAGCACGTGAGAAAATAAAGTCGCGGTCCTTACCATAACCCAAAAACCACCCTCCACACTAGGGGCAAACTTCGGCCACTCGCCTCGTTTGCCTGAACCTCTTCTAAACTAGGGGCAAACGTCAGTCATCTACCTCGTTTGCCTCACAACCATATATATCCCAAACTAGGGGCAAACTTCGGCTACCCGCCTCGTTTGCCTCTAACAACCCCAGCATGCTCAAGCAAGTACCAAAAGCAACAACTAATTGAAATCTCAAGTTACAACATGTTTTCAGGAAGCTAAAATGCATAAAATGAGATTCCCAAAATAACCAAGGTTCACCGATAAACAAACTTTGAATATTACATAAGCAGGAATAATCAAAGAAATAAAAAAGTCTTTCAAAAAGCAACCACATGTTCAAAGACACTTGGAGGAATGAGCAAAATCAGTCAGGACTAGTTTTGTCTTAGTGTCTTTTATTTCTTCAAAGGTCTTTAGAAGTAGGCCTTTACTCGGTCAGTCCAACCATCAATAAAAGCAGCAATAGTGGTAGCTCTGATCCTGGAAGCAAAGACCCTCTCAGTAAACCCCCGGGGAACCTCCTGAACCTGTCCATACTGTCGGGCCAAACGGCGGGGATGATAGAAAGAAGTCTCTCTCAGACCCATCAACCACACTCTCTGGTGACCCCTGAGGCTCGTGGTGATAGCATAGAGGCCCCAACGCCTCACGATCCAGCAAATGTCAGCCTCAGATAAGGTGCTCATCATGCCCACCCAATCGGCAAAGGTATAGTGAGAATGAAGCACGGCTCGACGAAAGTAAACTGGTGGTATACGGCCCGTCCACAGCTGAAGGCGCTCGTAAAGCCAAGCCTGTAACACCAAAGGCGCCCCAGAAAGAAGAGGAGTCCCTTGATTGAAGGCATTATCCAAACCGTTCAGAGTTTCAGCTAGAACCATGGCCATGGGATTCCTGCTAAGTTTCAGCCCGAGGCACACATGCACCAAGTCAACGGAAGTGCTCGAGAACAGGAAGTGCGAAGTCATGCACAATATCAAAGCGGCCCCACTGGAAGCATCATACATGCTGGGATTCCCAGGACTGGCATACCGGGCAATAATAGAAGCAATGTTGAGAACCTCACCTTGAATCAGCCGGCGGGAAATAGTGACAGAGCAATTCAGGTATTCAGCCAAGGCTCGCGTAGGGCTGAGGGCATCAGCGGAAGGGAGAATCAAGTCCGAGTCAGAATCATAGCCGAGAATAGCGCAGAACTCCTCAAGCATGGGGCATATTTCCAGGCCGTTGAAGTTGAAGACATGGTTCACTGGGTCCCAATGAGCAAGGGCAGCACGCAAGAATTCTGTATTCAGGGTCATCTGGCGAAGAGAAAACAGCTCGGTCAAGCCATAGCTGAAGAGGTTGATCCGCTCCACGCCATCCGTAATGTTCAGCCAAGCTGTGAGATGAGCAGGATCATACAAAGCCATATTTTCTGTCACGGCTCTAGCAAAATTCAAAATTTCGGCAGCACCTCCCCGTTTCACGGACTATCCCACCTTCAAGGCAAAAGCACTCACTGTCACAAAACTGCCCATCGCAGTAACATCCAGCAATCACAATGCACATATATCAACAAGCACACAACTGCGCCTCTAAACCGGAAGATATCCGGCCTAGGAGGCAAAACATCATAATGCTCTGTCAAAAGGTCACAAATTGTGCTACACATCGTCCTACACTGTCCTAATAATCATATCCTCAGTACAACCCAATCGAAAACAGGAAAAGAAAATAAAATAATAATTCTCGCTTGGGAAGCCTCAGTCCTCCTCTTCTTCGTCCTCCGTCGGACCACCCGGAGTGTACGTCGGCGACGGCCTCCTCCTACCGCCTCTACATCTTGGACCAGTCCTCGATGAGCCAGCCCCGCCTCCACGATACTGCACACACAAATAAAAATGAGGGCAATCAGTAAGGGAACAACAAAAAGTACAAAAACAGAGTCGAGTCAGAGACTTACCAAGGACGCCATCTGATTGGCGGCAAATTGCCGCATACCATCTATCTGTCAAAATAAAAAATCCAGGGTTAGAACCTTGTAACCTTAAGAAAGTGCAAAATTAGAGACATACCCGGTGGTCTCGTGTAAGGACCAGGGACCGTAGGCTAGCCGCCAAGGCGTGACCCTCCTCAGCATAACTCCAAGGAACGTTGAGGACGCCCGCTGGCTGAGTAGGGTACCCACATGTGACTCGCGGCACCTCCATCATTTGGGGAGTGCCATTAGCGCCTAGAACATTGACAGTCCAATCCCAAGGAGGGATAGGGTCGGGAGCCTGAGGAGCCTGTCTCCTGTACATCTCGCGAAGCTAAAGACACAGAATAAGTTAGGAAAAGATAAATCAAAAACATGGACAATGAATATAAACAAAAAATACAAAAAGAACTCACCTCCAGGAGTGGGAAGTTAGGCATCAGGAAACGGCCACGGTAAGCCTCATAACTGGTCTCAGAAAGAAAATGGTCCCAAACATCGGTACCAGCTAAAGCCGCCAGCAGAGCATCTCCAGAAAGGTCACTAGCATCCATCACAGGAGGATCATGAGGGACGCGATACTGGGAACCACCAACCACCTGCCGAGACACCCGCTCACCAAGGAACCACTGTCTGCACTCAGTACTCTCTAGCAGAAGGCGGCAAGAGGTAAGAGATTTAACCGCTTGTATCTCTTCAGTGGCGGCATAAGCGACGCCCTCCCAAGGCGTCCAATCAACACTAGAGGCTGTCAACCCAGTTAAGAAGTTCCGAAGCAAAACAATCCGATGGGCCCCGCTCTTCACCCCAACAACGTCCCTCCGCCATCTCAAGCCTCGTGGGAATAGAGGCACAGGAGCCATACCATCCTCATCCTCGCCTGACTCGTCCGCTGGGGAGGGAGCCAACATCTTCAAGTATTCAAAACTCCAAAGCTGCACAGACAAAGGAGAAATCAGAACAGGTATGAAAATCAAAGAGATGGAAAATAAAAGAAGAAGCAGTGCATACCTCCCAAGCTCGCCAGAATCCCCCAGTAGATTTAACATCGCCCCGAGAGACCTCCCCCATATGCTTGTAGAGATGAGCCAGGGCAGCACCGCCCCAGTTGTAGGAGGGGATCTCATCAATGGTCGCCAGGCAAGAAAGGAGCCTCAAGCTCACCCGGTCATTCCTTGTCGCAAAGATGGAGCACCCGAGGACATACAGAAGGTAAACCCTCAAAAGCTGGGAATTGTTCAGATTATGATTACCTCTACCATAGGCCCGGTAAAGCCAGCCGCAGGGGAACCAATGCCTCTCCAAGTTAGGGGGAACAGCCCCAATCAACATCTCCACCGCCTCCGGGTCAATCTCATAAAAATAGTCCAGAACCAGGCGCTTCCCGCCGACCCTCAAGCCCGTGATCATGGAGAAATCAAAAGGCGTCATAGTCATCTCTCCAAACGGCAGGTGGAAAGTATTGGTAGTGTCCCATCACCTCTCGGCCAGTGCATAGAAGTGAGCCAGATCGTTGCTACTTTTCGAAACCAAGCGGACGAAGCCTCCGAACCCGGCATCATCAACCATCCTCTTAACAGTGGGCGAAAGCTGGGTATACCATAAGAAAGCATGGGCAAGGCTACCATGGCCTTTTAAGGCCACTTCCGGCACCTGCACACAACAAAGGCGACAAAAGATGCACAAAATCACTATTCACAACCCGAGAGCAAAAATTCACAAAATCAACATTTGAGCACAAGTCGAGCTTCTAACGGTCTCTAAGTGCACACTACGGCTCACAAAACTAGCATAGTACATAAAAGTGGTCCTAAAATGTCGAAAGTTTCACATACCAAGCTCGCTAAAGCCGAGGCCGAAAGATGGTGTTGGGGGTCTCGCAAAATCACGTCTGGGGTGTGCATCTCGGCCTTCATTCGTCCTTTGGCCTTCTTAGAAGGTCTCCTTGAGCTCGAAGCCATGGATCTACAAGAAAAATGGAAGTCACATTTAAACTTTCTTCTTGAAAAATTGGGCAAACCAAAACACCAATCAAAAATCCAACTACGGGGAAAGATTACTCACCTGAGCACGCACAAGCTGCGTTTTGGTGAATTTTGGCTTCAAAAACACCTCAAAATGGCCAAGAATGAGCTTGGAAAGCTCAAAAACCCGACATATAAGAAGATGAAGTCCGGCCACCCAGTGTCGCCGCGGCACTGGCCAACTGCCGCCGCGGCAGTGGCCTAGTGCCGCCGCGGCACTGCTCCCCGTGGGCCCCGCGTCGCTCCATTTTGCTCCGTTTCGCCCCGTTTTGGCCCGTTTTGGCCTTTTTCAGCCCGTTTTTAGCCCCGATCAGCCCCGATGGCCCATTCCAGTCAAGATTTATGAGGTTTTACCCTAAGCAGACTAAAAGTTGTCAGAACTACCTCCAGCAGGCAAAAACTGGGAAAAATCGGCTCCCGAAGACCCGAATCGGTCGTTTCAGGACAATTGTCGCGAATTCCGATAATTCTGGTAACTCATCCTGGTTTTTAGTTATTGCACCGAAGAAAGAAAAGAGATTCCCCGTGAACCCTGCATCATCCTCCGAGGACAAAAGCAGACAGATACCGGCTCCCAGAGGCCCTGACAGGCTCTCTTGGATTGAGCACCAAAAGAGATTCCCCGTGAACCCTGCATCATCCTCCGAGGACAAAAGCAGACAGATACCAGCTCCCAGAGGCCCTGACAGGCTCTCTTGGATTGAGCACCAAAAGAGATTCCCCGTGAACCCTGCATCATCCTCCGAGGACAAAAGCAGACAGATACCAGCTCCCAGAGGCCCCGACAGGCTCTCTTGGATTGAGCACCAAAAGAGATTCCCCGTGAACCCTGCATCATCCTCCGAGGACAAAAGCAGACAGATACCAGCTCCCAGAGACCCCGGCAGGCCCGAAAGATTCGATCAAAAGGAGCAGTTGAAGAGAGATCCTAGAAAGTATCGCTTCATCCCCAGCAGATTCAGATTAATCCTCAGCGGGTTTATTACACCGTCAGTAGTCCATTGTCGACTCGTCATCTCGATGCAAACATCGTCGGTCCATCGCTCTCATCACACCGTTGGGGCCTCCATGTTCATCACAGGACGTCCCAGGATTTCACATTCGTCCCGTGACTTCTATGTCAGTCTCTTAATTTCCGGAGCCCTTGTGTCCGTCGGTTATCTGCCAAAAGACGTCTTCGATCATAGTCCTCTGAGACCCCACACCCAATAACATTCGCTCGCAAAGCGCACTTCCAGAAGTTTGCCCCTAAACCCGGAGTCTTCTAGACTTCAATGCCCTTATCTGAGTCACCCACCACGTCACAATCACAAACACTAGCACAACACTAGCCCACTCGGAGTGGCGCACCCCTTGGCACCTGCTCATTCTAGGATCAGAAAACTAGGCATGATAGGACTCATGTATGAGATCATATCACATCCACACATTGCATATCATCCTCATATAGCATAACATCCGCCTGATTGTTGTGTATGTGCATATGTGATTTATCCCTTTGTGTCTTGAACTACGTCCTGGTCTGATTCCCCTTGGGATACATAGGCAGCTCACGCGGAGCACGACCAGCATCATCCTTGCATCTTTTGCAACGCTTTTTATCCTAAATCCATAGCCTCCAAAAAGTCCTGTCTCTTCAAAACTTTGGCACTCACTTGCGACATGCGTTGCCTCGCAAGTTCCTGCCAAAGAGGGGCAAACTGTAGACACCCCATTTTTGTCGGCTATCAGATTTAGGAGACCCGTAGCTTGGTGGTTCACAATGATCGTAAAAGACTCAAAAGGACTCTCGGAAGTCAGCTCTATCTCTCAGAATGCTCAGAATGACCAAAATGCCCTTGAAAGTCCGAAAACTCCCAGATTTGGTCCCAAAGTTCTGAAAACATACTACGTCGTAAGAAAAATGATAAAATGAGTTTTTAAATAAAACCGGAAGAAGTCGTCAGCTCCCAGAGACCCCCGGAAGTCCCGGAGGTTCCCCGAAAGTCCTCGTTGACCGGTTTGACCAAGGTTTGACCAGGTTTGACCAGAGTTTGACCGAAAATGTCTGAATTCACCAGAACCATTCTAAATCATGAGAAAAGTATTAAAACAAGTTCCAAAAGAAAATCGAGCGAAAACATCGGCTCCTGGGAGCTCCCAGAGGTTCCCAGAACTTCCCGGGAATCCCAGGTTTGACCGGTTTGACCAAGATCTGACTTTGGAATTGGGGCACCGAAACAATTTTCAAATATTTTTCATGGATACTAGAGGTCAATAGCTTTCCAACGGTATATCGCACATAATTTCTGGATTTAAAACGAATTTATTATAAACTTCCAAAGGCGAAAAAGGCGATCAAATCGGCTTTTATCGCGAATACCGCAAAACTTTTCGAAGTGACCTATCCCCGAACTATTTTTTATGTAAAGTAGACTCCATTACCTTTCCAACGGTATATCACAACCTCAATTTGGAGTTCGTATGCATTTTCTGTGAATTTCGGACGAAATAGGGCCTTTTCGCGAATACCGGAACTTCGGGGGGCCTAAACAGCATTATCCAGACGAAGGGAGGAGCAGTGCCGCCGCGGCACTGGCCCACTGCCGCCGCGGTAGTGGCCCAGTGCCGCCGCGGCACTCACCTCCAGAACAGTAAGTTTTTGTAAATATTTTGGTGGTCCCATTTTGATTAATTAAAATCCAAAACGACGTGGTTTCATGATTTCAGATGTTTGGGACCAATGGGAGTACTTTCTAAATCCCAAAAACACCCCAAGTTGGCCTATATAAACACCCCATTACTCCTCATTTTAGGGGAGTCAAATACAAGTTTAGAGAAAGTTTGGGAGAGAAAGTGTAGAGATAAGGTTAGAGTGGAGAGAAAAGAAGCTTTCTTCTTTGATTTTTCAAAACAAAAGTGAGTTCTAACTTTGTTTTTACTTCATTACTTCCATTTACTTCAACATTCAATACTCCCCAACCACCATTTTAGTGAGCATTCAAGAGTGTGGAAGCTTCTTCCATGTCTAGTGTCATTACATATGAGTGATACACCAATCTACAAGTCTCATGCTTCATGAATATCATCTATTGATTATCATCTACTTGCTTGATTATATATATGTTCATCTCTCCTTATCTCATTTCTTTTTCTTTTCTTTATTTACTTACTAGTTCATCATCATCTAAGTGATGACATGAAGTTTGGGGTGAGTGAATCCTTATGGATAGTAGCTCTTGACCTCAAAAACATGTTTGATAGATGATGATCATAACCTCAATACTTCCAAGGTATTCTTGGAATGTATTGAAGTTATGCCCAAAAAAATAAAATAAATCTCTCCAACAATCTTGGAGGTTCTTAAATGATGTGTTTGATGTAGGTATTCTAAGTGGCTATGATCCTCATTGAGTGTTGAAAACATGTTTTCAAAACATCTATTTCAAAACCCCTCTCAATCCCTCTCATTTGGTTTCAAGAAACTAAACTTTGTTTTCTCCAAAATCTTCAAAACAATGAGTCAAAACAGTGAGTGAGTTGAGTTCAAAGATTTTTCTAGAACACAATACTCAACATATGGATACAAGGCCACTTGGAAAGTCTTCCTAACTCATTGGAGAACACCCATGATTTTTGGTTTGACTTGGAAGTACTTGGAAATGGTCCATTTAGGTCCCAACATTCCTTCCAAACATTCTGTTTTTTGCTGTCACAGCAGCTAGGTCAACTTACGACCTCTTTTCCAGAAAACTTTTCCAAAAGGGGTGGTCCTAACTTATTTTTCCCTTAAAATTCAATGTCTTAGGAAACTTTCTGTATAAAATGGGCCTCTAGATCATTCTTTTTCATTTTCTAAGATTTTCTAACATTTCAGACGACAGTATGAACTCTGTTTCTGAGTGACCTCTATTGTTTGTGTAATTTCTCTCAATCTGTGATAGTTATTCAAGATTGGCTTTTTGGGTTGTGTTCTAGACACAATAAGGAACATCTCCATAAAAAATCATGCATTGAAAACATTCCTAACCCCTCTTTTCAAATTCCAAAAGATCATGCTACTGTTCTGTCCACTATTCACAGCAAGTACACTTTAACTTTATTCTTTGATTTGAGGCTTATATGCATTCCAAATTAGTTCATATCTTAGGAAGTGGTTCATACTACATTTGTATATATCCCATGTTGATTTCATTCATTCATTCTTGCCTATTTTAGACTTCTAAGCCATTCTAGAAATCCATGTACACAAAACACACTACAACCTTTGCACATTTTTAGATACATACATTGCATTCATGCAAGATTTGGGGTTTTTGTAACTCTTAATCTAAGGAGATTATAAGGAATGAATTCGATCACTCGTTCATGCTTCCCTTTGATCTATTCATCCTTTCTCATCCATCCCGGGGATTGAGAGGTCTTCTTTTATCAAAGAATAACATGCATCATTCTAGCCTTGCTAAGCATATTTTGATTTCTTTGCTTATTTGTTTCAATAACAATTCATGTCCCCCTTTAGATTAGGAAATCTTGATTATTTGATACATGATTAGACGATCTTTCCTAGGTTTATTTGTGTGATCATTCACTTTACATTGCATGATATTTGGCCTAGATCTTATGAATGATATCTTATATTTTGATCTTCCAATTTCAAATCTCCTTATGTGATGTAATATACTATCATAGTATTATTTGTCGAACCATACATAGTATAAGATGATTATTTGGATGCTAATTGAGGCCGGTCGAAAGACGGGGCGAGTTGAGGGTGTTTTAGTCGCGACAAAGGCTCCTTCCTCTCTCGTACCAAAACCCCGAACCAAGTTCTTTGGTTATGAAGGGCCGGTGCCCTTATCCGCTTGGGTGAGTCAAAATTAGGTTTCTTGGTTCCTTAAAGACCAAGTGGCGACTCTGTATCTGTTTTCAACAGATCTTTCGTTTTCTTTCCTTGATTCAAATCAATTTCAAAACAATCTCGAACGAGAGAAGTGGTCCGAAGCCCGGTATCCACAAATACTTATCGATCTAGGTCACTTTAAAATTTAATTTCTAGCTTAACTAATTGTTATTGAAACACGGTTTAAACCTTGACGCATGAAAATATCATCTAAGCCATTGTTTATAAGATTGATCAAAATTATTACAGAATTCTAGAAATTACTATGAGTAGATCAAAACTTCAAAGAAATAAAAAAGCATGGTTCCCGTGTTTTGATATTGGTGAATTTTGGACACAAGATGCCTCTGTGTGTCTAGTTTTAACCCAAAAAAGAAATCAAAGTTTCAACGGTTAGATCTCCGGGAATTGGACAAAAACCAGACATCACTCAGGATTCTACAACCTTCTATCCTGAGTTCTTGCACAATTTTCTAAAAATAGCAAAAAAATCAGAAATACTTTGTTCTTTTTAGGGTAGCTTCCTAACACATTAATCTACTTATAAAAATTTATTTTGGGTCACAAGTGCTTGATTAAGGTTCTGATTTGCTTATTTCAAAAGAGTATTACTATTCTGAAACTCTGGACAGATTATGGTTGTTCCACAAAATCCTTGATCAAACCACCCAAAGCATAAAACTACCTTTAAACAAATATTACAGTGGTAGAACTTTAAGTTATAAACATTTTCCCGTTGGTTTCATTCCATTCCAACAGTTCGATGTTCGGCTAAAAATATATGATCAAAAATAGATTATGAACTCACTGCTCATTAGGTTATTTTACTTCAATCCTATCAACTTAGACAACTAAGCCATGGAATTAGGCTTGTCTAAAGCTAATTTTGCTACCATTTGGTGGTCATTGGAGACTAAATATATTCATGTTTATAAATTTCAAAGAAGTATAGAAAAACTTCATGAAATTTAATCATAACTAACCTCAAACCATGAAGATAGGTTTAAGTCCATTATGCTAAATATCCTAGTATCAACCTTAGTCTCCTCATGAATCACAAGATTACAAAGAGATTGAGAGATTTCAAACCAAGAGATTAAAGTAAGACATTGAAAGTCTTATGAATCCAAGGGATGAACACAAAATAAGAAAAAGGAAACTAAAGAAACTCAATGCATACTATAATTAAATTTGGACAAAGACTAATTATGCAAGAGTTTACCTCCAAAGTATCCTCAACTTGGTGATTTTAGAGGACTTCCAAAGACTAATCAAGCTCTTCTACACTAATTCACACAACTCTTTCTTTTAAACTATTCTAAACTCACTCCTAATTATGAAAATTAAGGCAAGAAGAACACTTATACAACCTATAGATTCAAAGAAAATCCCTCCCACAAGTGAATATCCATCCTCTATTTATAGACAATTTTTAGAGGTGTATTTAAGTCATTTCAAGACTGAAAAACCCTAATTCAGGCGTCCTTTTGATGGTACAAAACGTGCTATCTTACAGCTATCTGTTACAAAAATGTGGCACTCACCGGAGATGGAAGTGGCATTTAGTAAATGCCGCATCGGCATTCAGTGAATGCCGGAGCGACATTCACTGACTGCCGAAACGGTATTCACTGAATGCCGCAGACAACTCCAGGGACTGCCGTTTTTTTAGTAAAATTCATTATTTTTGCGGCACGAGATGAAATTCGCGGCAATCACTGAATGCCGTCCAGCAGTCCAGAGACTGCCGCAACGGCAGCCCGTGACTGCCGCGGAAAGGCTTGAGTGCCGTTCTGCTTATTCTTTTCCTTTTCCTTCCTTTTTCCTTTTTGTTTTGGGTTGGGGAGTCTTTCAAAGAGCTTGAATCATCTTTGGAAGTCCTAGATAAGTTCGGACATTGTCATCATCGGATATGGAGGTAACACTCTTCTTAATTCGACGTTTGGTCAAAATCGGGGTGTCTACACTCACCTATTTTGAGGGCCAAAATACCCCCATTTTATAGAAATATATATATATATATATTTGGTAACTGCATTTTTAAAAGACGATGCCGGAGGAGTGTGCGATTTGCTTATCGATGTTTGGGGTCGGTGGGGACGCTAAGGAGATGCCGTGTAAGCATATATATCATTCGGGATGTATCGACAAGTGGTTGGGGATCCATGGATCGTGCTCAATTTGCAGGTACTAGATGACCATGGACAAAGAGGAGAATGAGAAGAATAAAGCTAGGGTTGAGATCTGGATTAGCTTTTATGTTGCCAGTGGTGAACGGAGTGATTCGGATTCGGGTGGTGCGCCCGATTCTAATGGGAGATCTTCGGATTCTGGGCGATGTGATGGTGATGGATCATCACCAACAACTCAAGATATGGAGATTTGACAGTGATTGAAAAGATGAACTTGTTTTGTTTTTTGGATTTATTTATTTATTTTAACTTTTTGAATTTCTCACTCAATTTAATGTTATTTTTACAATATGTGTAAAAATCACAAAATTTTTCGAAAAATTTACATATGAGAAATTCTTACAAAAAAAAAAAGGTGAGAAATTTCGTTTCAAAAATGAACCAAACAAAAAGGTGAGAAATTTCTCACCAAAATCTCCGTGAATAAACTGAATGTCAGAACAAGAATAAGAAATTACTCACTTTGTTATACATCATTTAGTCACAAATTATTATTATTATTATTATTATTATTATTATTATTATTATTATTATTTTAGTTTTCCCTTTTTTCCCATCTTCCCATCAATTGTAATTTTTTGGTTGATATTCCAAAAATCTGTATTTGTAAAACTTCTTACAAAGAAAATGTGAGAAAATTCTTTTTGAAAATGAACAAAAAAGAAGGTGAGAAATTTCATTTTAAAATTAACATAAAAAGGGAGAAATTTCTCACCAAAATCTCCGTGAATAAACTGATTGCAGAAACAGAATGGTGAGAAATTACATAGACAAACACGAAGTGAGAAAAAGAACATAAAAAACAAGTGAGAAATTTCACAAGAGATTTATGCAAACAAATTGCAAATATTTTCTTTAAACAAGCCTTAACACTTGAAATAATATCATCCAATTTGGTTGTTGAGTATAAACAGAGAAATACCTTGATTTTTGGGATAATGATTCTGTTATCCAAGATTTTCTTAATATGGTTATCCAATATTTGCTTATATGTGTGTGTGTATATATATATATATATATATACGAGCATGTATTAAATGGGGGTATAGCCGTCGAAAAAATAATCTCCAAATTTGAGAAAATGACTAATTTCCAAGTATCAACATAAATAAATGATCAATTTCAATGTTACAAAAAGTTAAAAGACCAAATCCATATTGACCAAAATCTTAAGGACTAAATCGTAGATTTCTATTTTTTATTTTGGTCAAAAGCTCCTAATTAGTGAAATCTAATCTAATCTAATCAAATCAAATCAAATCCTTATGTTGCTAAAATTCATACTTCTTCTAAAAAAAAATTATCACATAATTAGTTATGTGAAATTTTAAATTTTCACATGACTAGTGTTGTGAAATATTTATTAAATTTTCTGTTGGGGGACCATTTACTGAAATGAAAAACAGGTTGGACCTAAGTCTAAAAACAATTTTTTTATAGGATTTTTGACTAAACTTACATTTTTTAAATTTATATATTTTGTGCTTGTTATTTAAAACCATTTAAAGTTTTTTTTTTTTTTTTTTTTTTTTTTTTTTTTTTGAGGTGGGGGTGGGTTTGTTGGATAACAAGAGAATTTCACTGCATCACAACAAAGGCATATTTCAAGAGGATTTAGTACAAAAAATAAGCACAACCACCCTCTGACTCACACTACAAATGTCTCAATCCTCGATATCACGAATTGTGATGTAGTTCGACACTGAACTGGCTGAGAGAGAAAGCTGCCAACAGAGCCATAACATAGATCCCTCCAAAACCACCGTGACCGCTGTGATGCAATTTTTGGGCAAGATAAATTAGAGCAGATCAAGGATAAAGATAATGAGAATCTGGGTTTGTATGTGGTTCGACCCTGATAATGAAGGAGCCTATGTCCACGTGTGTGTCTGAGCACATTCACTATACTGTTAAAATACCGGGGACTTTTGGTAAATCAACAACAGTTTGAAGCTACCAGGGTCGGTCGGGCACGATTATGGTTGCTATAGAGGTGCTATGCAGACTGAAAAGATGTTCCTCCCCTTTGGAGGAGGTGAGTGGTCTCTTTTATAGATGCAAGAGACCTACTCGTACAAGGAAGCTATTCAGATTAGGTAATACAATCCGATTAGGATGTGATTGACACAAATTAAGTGAGTTTCCTAATTGTACGTATTATGAAACTTTCTACACATTCCATTAGTCTTCTATTTTGAGTAGAAATCTGGCTAGAACGTTCTGGATCATGCCTTGGGCTTGGGTGAGCTGTCCCTGTGATGCGCCGTGCCTGTGCAGTCTTCCCGACCTGTTGGTCGGGCCTCGTGCATATACCTCTCGAGAAGTCTCAGGTAGTCCGGACCGCTTGGGATGGTGCTTATCCAAGAAGCTCTACATGACTTGTGCCACATAGAGGCCGGTTACAGAGTAAAATTGTTCGGTTATATAGTAAAACCAACTTAGAGCATTTTTCGGGGGCTGCTAGAGAGCTGTCTCATCACCGAAGGAGACTGGATGAGCCTGGACTGACCGGTAGGGGCCGGGACTGGAGGTCGGATCTGAAGGATTGGATAGCTGGACCATTTTAGGGGTATCAAAAAAAGCCCACCATACACCAAATCTGCAGAAAAATGCCAAATATGTGAGAGACAATTTACTACACCAAATTGGTCGAATTGTCACCGCTATAACAATGACATTTTGAGGCGTGGCAAATTTTTTGTCACTGTTCAAAAAAGTGACAAAAAACTCTATCACTATTCATTTTATTGCCCTAAAAAGAGTGATCTACCTCTCAATTGTCACGTATTTGTCACTGTTTTAAATGGTGATAATTTTATATATTTGTCACTATTAAACAGTGACAATTTTGTGTGTTTATCACTATTATAAAATGGTGACAATAATATGTGTTTGTCACTTGTTTTTAAGATATTTGTCACAGTGGTTGTCAAATAGTCACTATTTACAATAGTGACAATTTAGTAAAAAAAAAATTATCACAGTGCTCTCTAATTGTAACTAGTTATAACGGTGACAATTTTGGAGAAGAAAAAAATAAAAACTTAGTTTTGCAAGAATCCTTTATTTATTTTTTATTATTATTTGTTTTTTTGAACAGCAAATTTTTGATAAATAGCCAAATAGGCCAAAGATGATACATCAACCAAGGCACCCAAACAGGTCCTTAAGAAAACCCCCCTAACCAATCCCCTAATACAAACCGACCCAAAAATACACCAACTGGAAAAAATTACATGAATCTATCCTATTACTTTTGGTACCAGCTGTCACAATAGAGGCACAAATAACACAATCCAAAAATTCTGCTAACTTAGCATCAACACAGTGCTATGAGTGTCACAGGTGTCCTCACTTATTACAAAAGGAAGGACAAAAAGAAAAAGACCATGAAGTCTACCCTAAGTGATAGTGAATCTGATGGTGATCACTCACATTTAGATAAAGAGGATAATTACATTGTCTTCATTGGTATTCTTAACAAAGTAGAGTACATATCCTCCCAGGTTGATGAACACTCTGTTGAGAATGAAGAGACACTCATGCATCAGACTCCTCTCAAAATAACAAGCTAAACCTTGACGAGTATGAGGATTTGCAATTAAGTAGCATACAAATCTCTTTTTGCATATTCCTTTAAACTCAAAAAGGCTAATATAAGCGTCACCTTGTAGCTCCAGCAAAATGAGAAGGAGATAAATATTTAAAGAATGTCAAAGCATAGTTAGTTGAGTTACAAAGGTATAAGGATACTGTCCAGGATAAATACAAGAAACTCGAAGAGGAGAAACACGCTATCATTCGAGACTGAAAAAGCTAAAGAAGGAACTTCACAAAAGTGGATAATCCAAAAGACTTCTCGAGAATCAGGTTCACAAACTCTAACTTGAATTAAAGGAAGCAAGACATATGTCAAGGCGAACCTAGGAGAGAGACCAGAAAACTCTAAAAATTGTTTGGTTCACTCCAAGTGAAGAATGACAAGGTTGGTCTAGGTTACAGTGGTTTCGAAATAACTAGTATTACTACGACAACCTTTGTTAAAGGTTTGACTGTTCACAACACTTCTCTAAAATATGCTGACTCCCAAGCAACCAAGAGGTAGACCACCTTATTTGTGCTCACATTTCAAAAATGTAGGTCACCTAATAGGTCGAGTATTGTTATAAACTTGGAAGAATGGTCTCATTTATGGCGTTGCTATATATGACAAATCCGAATGCAATAGGAACTGATGGTCATTTTCTTATGGGTTTTTTTTTGGTTATACAATGACAACAATTTTTTTTATGTTTTTATGAGGGAAACATGGGATTTGTATATGGTTTTTGTTTTGGGTTTTTCTTTTGGTTTGGGCTGTATGGATGTGGCTCCTCTTTTGAAACTCCCAAATAGAGTTTGTTTCAATTTGGAAACTTGTGCTGCTGCTGGATTCTTTTTGGGATTCTTTTGGGGGCTAATCATTAGTGTATAGTGAGTTTTTTTTAATGCCATTTGGCAATGTGACTACATTATTAATGAAATAATTGCCTTGCTATTCAATAAATAAATAAATAAATAAAATAAACTTGGGAGAATGATTTGTGTCAAAAACTAAGACTCCATTAATGACCACTTTGAAATAACAATTGAAAACCTTGTTCAAAAGTCAAAGAGTTTGTCAAGCTATATTATCAAAACCTCTTGTGGTTCTTAAATCTCAAAAGCAAAGGGTGGTGGTCAAAAGAACAAGCCCGGGAATAAACTGAAGGAAAAAGTGGTTTAAAGTTAGAGTTAGACGCGCAGCGGAAATAAGTTAAGTTATAAAACTTTTGGTATTCCAGGATCTACTACTCGTCAATTCCATAAATGCGTACAAGGGGTTGCAAGAATTATACCTTAGTGTCTTGAACCCAATTATGAAACTTTAACTTCCAGCAGCCTCCACTAGATGATCTTCACCCTTATGACTCCTGCGGATGCCTGCCGGAAAGACTAGGGTTGGTGGGAACCCTAATAGAGAGGATAGGAAGGTTTTGGAAAGACTATGATAGTTTCTGCAGCTTCTGCGTATAAAAATGACGATCACTAACTACCAGAACGCAGCTGCCCTATTTATAGATTTCCAGAACCGACCTAGACTTCGATCGATCGAACCATGCTCGATCGATCGAACCTGATGACTTCAATCGATCGAACATACTTCGATCGATCGAACCTGTCTTAACAGCTTCCTCAAGTGTCTTTCCAAGCATCCTAGCGGAGCTAAGAGTGGGACCTCCTAGGCTCTTTATTGTTGGCTCAGACCAGTTTGTTAATTACCATGACCAAACTCTTTGATCAGTAAACTAACTAACTGGTCAGTTAACGTTTATTCCACTATAAAACGATAACTGAACTCCAACGCAAAAGAACATATCCGAAGCGATAACTAGACTTGTATGGTGTACTAATGTCCCTCTACCGTCAGCATTCGTAATCATATTTAGGTAGTCGGATAACTGTTACTGTCAACCTGAATCATGATTACTTCTTGTATTCCTTGAGTCCCATTCACTACTCATGATTACCAAACATGTTGATAACTCTTATCAACAAGACTGCAGTACTCAGTAATCAACTTGGTGACATTCTCAAGGGAATGCTTACTCTGTATCAGAGGGTAGATTCTATCTTGACAATATATGTTCACAACCCTATGGACATGACATACCCAAGATACCCAGGTGTTGATCTTCTATAGACCTCACTGATTGGTAAGTCAAAGCAGCCATATCCATAGTCTGTGTTCATAATCATCTCAAGATTGAAAACACATACCTTATACAAGTTATGAGTTCCTATTGACTGTTGACAGCCTTAAGCGTCAATAGGAAAGCTCAGGTCCGTCAATGCACTATAAGCACTAGCATATCAACTAAGAGCTACACTCTAGTGATTGAGATTAATCACTCCATCCAATGGTAGTTAATTATGCTACAGTGTAGACCTGATAAGGTATCCAGTCTCATCATCCACTGTGACATATTCTAAGTATCAAAGAATAGTAATTCGTATCTCACTTGTGTGTATCTCATACACACACGAATTGCTTACTATGATACTTAAGGACAAAACAATCATCTCATGAAAGAAACATACACAATGAAATGTAAAGCTGATATCCATATATTATAATGCTAATGTCTCATACATAAAGTAATGGTTTGAGGGCACAAACCCAACAAACTCCCACTTGCACTCACAACCATTTAGAACTACATCTAAGACCTCGACTATCTAGATGATGATCAAAGACCTTCTGTGGTAAGGCCTTTGTAAACGGATCAGCAAGATTGTCAGCGGTGGCAATCTTGGTGACAGTCACATCTCCACGTTGAACAATATCTCGGATAAGATGATATTTCCGCTCTACGTGCTTTCCCTTTCCGTGGTTCCTTGGCTCCTTGGACTGAGCCACTGCCCCACTATTATCACAATAAAGCGTAATAGGCGACAGCGACGCTGGTACCACCTCGAGTTCCATGAGGAACTTCTTGAGCCAAACAGCTTCCTTTGCGGCTTCACAAGCAGCCACATACTCAGCTTCTGTAGTTGAGTCTGCAATGCATTTCTGCTTAATGCTCCTCCAACTAACAGCACCACCTCCCAAGGTAAAGAGATGTCCGGATGTCGACTTTCTCGAATCTTTATCTGACATAAAGTCCGAGTCAGTGTATCCTACTGGAATTAACTCACTACCGCCGTACATAAGCATGTAATCTTTAGTTCTTCTCAAGTACTTAAGAATATGCTTAACGGCTGTCCAGTGCTCTGGACCAGGATTCGATTGATACCTGCTAACCATGCCAACGGCAAAGCAGATATCTGGTCTAGTGCATAACATCGCATACATGAGACTTCCCACTGCCGAGGCATAGGGAATTCCTGCCATGCGATTCCTCTCCTCTTGTGTCTTTGGACACTGGTCCTTGGAGAACGCTAAACCATGCCTGAAAGGTAACAAACCTTTCTTCGAATTATCCATTGAAAACCTAGTTAGCACTTTCTCGATATAACCAGCTTGAGATAATCCCATTATCTTTCGCTTGCGATCCCGAAAGAGCTTTATCCCAAGAATATAGCTCGCCTCTCCTAGATCCTTCATATCGAAAGTACTTGCTAGCCAAACCTTGACCGTTGACAGCGCCGCTACATCATTCCCAATGAGTAGAATGTCGTCAACGTAAAGCACAAGAAAAGCCACTACTTTTCCTTCACATTTCTTGTATACACAAGGCTCATCCAGATTCTGTATGAAACCAAACGACTTGACCGCTTGGTCAAATCGAATGTTCCAACTTCTGGATGCCTGCTTAAGCCCATAAATGGACTTTTGCAACTTGCATACCAAGTTACCTTTCCGACCAGCTATGAACCCTTCTGGTTGTTGCATATAGATGTCCTCCTCAAGATTGCCATTCAAGAATGCAGTCTTGACGTCCATCTGCCAGATTTCAAAATCTAGGCATGCAGCAATAGATAAGAGTATTCTGATGGACTTGAGCATGGCTACCGGCGAGAAGGTTTCCTCATAGTCAATGCCCTCCCTCTGAGTATAGCCTTTCGCCACAAGCCTTGCCTTAAAGGTCTCAACCTTTCCATCAGATCCTCTTTTCCTCTTATAGACCCACTTGCAGCCAATGGGTTTAATATTGGCTGGAAGTTCTACAAGATCCCAGACCTGATTGGAATCCATAGATTCCAATTCAGCCTTCATAGCTTTAATCCAATGAGCTGAATCAACATCAACCATTGCCTCTTCGTAAGTGGTAGGATCAGATTCAGATTCTATGGAGACAGCTTCAAAAACTTCTCCTAAGAACATGTATCTATCAGGCTGGCTGATAATCCTTCCACTACAATGAGGTACCGGTGCGAAAATGGGTGAAGAAGTGGTATTTTCTTGATTTTCATCGTTATCAACTACGGGTTGAACTGAGGGCTCTCCTTCTATCTCTCTAAGATATACCCTTCCCTTAGGTTTATGGTTCATGATATAATCATCCTCCAAGAAAACAACATTTGTACTAACAAACACTTTCTGTTCTCTTGGATCATAAAAATACCATCCATAAGTACCCTTTGGATACCCTACAAAGTAACATACTTCCGATCTAGAATCCAACTTGCTCATCTTTCCTTTGAGCACATGTGCCGGACACCCCTATATCCGGAGATGTTGCAAAGAAGGCTTGCGCCCAATCCACATCTCTCGTGGTGTCCTGGGAACAGATTTGCTTGGTACTAGATTTAGTATGTATGCAGCGGTTTCCAACGCATAACCCCAAAGGAATAATGGCAACTCTGAATAACTCATCATCGACCTAGTCATGTCTAAAAGAGTCCGATTCCTTCTCTCCGCTACACCGTTCTGCTGAGGGGTACCAGGTGCAGTCAACTGTGACTGAATCCCATTCTGTACGAGGTGATCAATAAACTCATTAGAGAGGTACTCGCCACCTCGATCAGATCGAATGGCCTTGATATGTGTGCCCGATTGCTTCTCCACTTCAGCCCTAAACTCTTTGAAGTTTTCAAAGGCTTCAGACTTGTGCTCCATTAGGTACACATATCCATACCTAGAGTGGTCATCGGTAAATGTTATGAAATACTCATAACCACCCCTTGCTCTAATATTTATTGGTCCACACACATCAGTATGAACTAATTCGAACAATGCATTGGTCCTGTTGCCCTTTGCAGGAAAGGGCCTTTTGGTCATCTTACCCTCCAAACAAGACTCGCAGACTTCCATTGGTTCGAGAACCAAATCGCCTAAGACCCCTTCTTTGACTAGTCTGCCAATCCTATTCAGATTGATATGGTCAAGCCTCATATGCCAAAGCCTTGTTGGATTAGTGGAAGGTCCCTTTCTTTTAGATGGTAAAGTTACCACTGAGTTATTAAGTTCCAAACAAGAATCTTTTGAAATATTGGGAGTAATCACATACAAACCATTTGATTTAACACCAGAACATATAAAAGAACTGCTTCTTTTAATGACAACTTCAGTTCCAAAATGAAAGGAATAACCATTATTCGTTAAATTAGAAACTGAAATTAAATTACGTCTCATTAAAGGGACGTAAAGTACATCTGATAAAATCAAAACTTTATTGTCTGAAAATTCTAAAACTACGACTCCTATAGCAACCACAGATACGGTTGCGCTAGAACCTAGAGTAAGTACGATCTCCCCATCACTGCATTTCTTGGTTGATCTGAACCCCTGCAATGAATTACAGATATGGTTAGTCGCACCAGAATCAATGCACCAAGTGTTTGAAGTATCCGTAATAAAACTTACTTCAATCACATGTGATTCAATCATACCTTGAACTCTTGTAGCTAAGAATTCTGGACAGTTCCTCTTCCAGTGGCCCTTCTCACCGCATTGGAAACACTTTCCTTTGCCTTGGCCACCCACCTTCCCTTTGCCCTTACCTTTTCCCTTAGATTTTGCAATCTTAGGGACCGATCCAACACTTGAACCACCAGTGCCAGCCTTCTTCTTTCCTTTCTTACCTTTGGGTGTAGATCGGGAAGAAGAAGCGCTTTTCTCAACGTTTAAAACGCTGCCCCCAGGTTTGATCACCCCTTCTGCTGCCAGTAAAGAACTCATTAATTCGCTCATTGAAAAATCCATTTGATTCATATTATAGTTAAGTTTGAATTGAGCGAATGATGGCGACAGCGAGTTGAGGATCATATCAACTTGGGTCTGTGCATCGATGTTGGCTCCCAAGGTCTCCAGTTCGTTTAAATAACCAATCATTTTTAAAACATGTTCTTTGACTGGAGTACCTTCCGACATCTTTGCACTCATTATCTTCTGCATGGCTACCTGTCTGGCAGGCCTGCCATACTCCCCAAACATCTTTTTCAGGGATGTGATAATGTCACTGGCAGAATCGTTCGATTGGAATTGGTGTTGTAACACACCAGCCATTGAGGCCAGAATGTAACAACGGGCCATTCCATTCGACTTCTTCCATTTGTCGAACTCGCGTCTGGCAGCTGCCGAAGCATTTGCCGTGGGTTCTTCAGGGCTTGGGGTGGTGAGGACATATATGTGATCCTCCGCAGTTAAAACGATGTCAAGGTTACGTTTCCATTCAGTGTAGTTATTTCCAGTTAACTTGTTTTGAGTGAGTATGGTGGCAAGTGGACTAAATGCAGATCCAGACATTATGAGTACTGAAAATCAAAACAAACAAAATAAATATGGATATCAGAATTGACAGTTTGAAATAAAAGAACCCTTAAAACTCTTATTTAAAAACAAAGTCGCCGGAATATCGAAACGAAAGAATAAAGCCTCCGTGTGGTGGTCAATGTTCGATCTTTCGATTTATCATGACTTATCCGCTATGCAACTCTTGCAAAATAGCCATGACTCCCGAACCTATTTGATCTCTAAGTTTCTGAATAATGCCCCGTGTGGGATCCCTTATCCATAGCTTAGCTAGTGTGTACCATTAACTAGGATCCAATCACAACCGTCTCAAGTAGCGCCTCCGTGTGGTGGTCACCCTCTAACACGTCTGATTGATCCTATCCATAGGAAATTCACATCTAGTAACCAATGAGCAGTGTACCCTCCGTATGGAATGATCACCCTTGGCGAGGTGACACAGAATACACTACTCATCTTACAATGAACCGTTAATGGAAGATCGTGGGTGTTATTTGATAAGACCCTCTCCCACTAGATTTAGTAAATTAAGGATTTTGCTTTTGAAAAATGTTTCCACACACTACCCATAAACATCCAATGTTTACTAATGTGTTGAAAACGGTTTTTGAATTTTATTTTAGAAAACTTGTTTTAAGTGCATGCAACAATGTATTATACGCCAATCACAAAACAAGCACATAAAACAAAAAACTAAAATGAAATATAGGCATTCAAACAATGCCTCTATCTCCCATGGCTCTATTTCCATAGAACACCTTCTTGGTTTGGTCGCCTCCGGCTCCATCTTGATGGACAACGGCTCCTTGCTCCATCTTCATGGAATTTCTAATTCTATTACATTGGACTTATGCTTCTTTTGAAGCTTACAATTTATCTAGAAAAAAAAATAGCAAAAAAGAAATAAAAGGCTAGGGAAACCGGTGCGACTTTCCTTTTCGTAGGATTGAAGCCGCAGCGCCCTTTACATACGCCTTAAAACCAAACCATTAATAAATTACAACATGCACCAATCTCAAACAATTTAAATATAAATATTTAAACGACTTGGTGCCATGGGAGATAGCGACTAATTTTGCTGCAAAAGGGTTAGTCGTACACACATCCACACATACATAACAAATATATGTAACTATTGGAACACTTAATTGATTCACACAGTATATAAAAACTTTACATACTGAATTAGAACTTAAAATAGCATCTTACTTCTCTGTCACAGTTCGATCGATCGAAGACCGTTCGATCGCTCGAACCTTCGATCGATTGAACACTGTTCAATCGCTTGAACATTCTGTTTCACAGAATGATTTGAAAATTTTACAGAATATTTTAAAATTAAAGTTTTTAATTTCAAAACACTTTAAAACTGTGAAACAGAGAACCTGACAAAGTATCTATCTCGATCGATCGAACTTCGTTCGATCGATCGAATACCAGAAGGTTCGATCGATCGAAGACTGTTCGATCGATTGAGAACAGAATGTTCGATCGATCGAAACAAGTTCGATCGATCGAACCCACCTTGCATCCTATGCAATCACAGTTTTGTATTCTGCTGCGATAACACTGCAGAAACAGATCTGTGACGATGCAGTTTCGAAAACAGTTCTAAAATCAACATGCAAATCAAAACTAGGGTTCCAAAAACGCATTTATAGATCCAAACGAGCGTGGCTCTGATACCAATTGAAGGAAAAAGTGGTTTAAAGTTAGAGTTTAAACGCACAGCGGAAATAAGTTAAGTTATAAAACTTTTGGTATTCCAGGATCTACTACTCGTCAATTCCATAAATGCGTACAAGGGGTTGCACGAATTATACCTTAGTGTCTTGAACCCAATTCTGAAACTTTAACTTCCAGCAGCCTCCACTAGATGATCTTCACCCTTATGACTCCTGCGGATGCCTGCCGGAAAGACTAGGGTTGGTGGGAACCCTAATAGAGAGGATAGGAAGGTTTTGGAAAGACTATGATAGTTTCTGCAGCTTCTGCGTATAAAAACGACGATCACTAACTACCAGAACGCAGCTGCCCTATTTATAGATTTCCAGAACCGACCTAGACTTCGATCGATCGAAGTGACTTCGATCGATCGAACCTTCGATCGATCGAACCTGATGACTTCAATCGATCGAACATACTTCGATCGATCGAACCTGTCTTAACAGCTTCCTCAAGTGTCTTTCCAAGCATCCTAGCGGAGCTAAGAGTGGGACCTCCTAGGCTCTTTATTGTTGGCTCAGACCAGTTTGTTAATTACCATGACCAAACTCTTTGAACAGTAAACTAACTAACTGGTCAGTTAACGTTTATTCCACTATAAAACGATAACTGAACTCCAACGCATAAGAACATATCCGAAGCGATAACTAGACTTGTATGGTGTACTAATGTCCCTCTACCGTCAGCATTCGTAATCATATTCAGGTAGTCGGATAACTGTTACTGTCAACCTGAATCATGATTACTTCTTGTATTCCTTGAGTCCCATTCACTACTCATGATTACCAAACATGTTGATAACTCTTATCAACAAGACTGCAGTACTCAGTAATCAACTTGGTGACATTCTCAAGGGAATGCTTATTCTGTATCAGAGGGTAGATTCTATCTTGACAATATATGTTCACAACCCTATGGACATGACATACCCAAGATACCCAGGTGTTGATCTTCTATAGACCTCACTGATTGGTAAGTCAAAGCAGCCATATCCATAGTCTGTGTTCATAATCATCTCAAGATTGAGAACACATACCTTATACAAGTTATGAGTTCCTATTGACTGTTGACAGCCTTAAGCGTCAATAGGAACGCTCAGGTCCGTCAATGCACTATAAGCACTAGCATATCAACTAAGAGCTGCACTCTAGTGATTGAGATTAATCACTCCATCCAATGGTAGTTAATTATGCTACAGTGTAGACCTGATGAGGTATCCAGTCTCATCATCCACTGTGACATATTCTAAGTATCAAAGAATAGTAATTCGTATCTCACTTGTGTGTATCTCATACACACACGAATTGCTTACTACGATACTTAAGGACAAAACAATCATCTCATGAAAGAAACATACACAATGAAATGTAAAGCTGATATCCATATATTATAATGCTAATGTCTCATACATAAAGTAATGGTTTGAGGGCACAAACCCAACATAAACAAGTTCCTAAACCGAATTCTTCTAAGATTAGGATGATTTGGATTAGGACCGATGAACTTAAGAGTATTTTTGTTTCAAAGTGTAATACCCTGTATTTTCAGTATTTTTTATACTCAGAGATTCTATATATTTCCTTTGTCATTTCTTGAAATTCTATCTTCGACCAATCGAAGTCTTTTCGAGCGATCGATTATTTTCGGAGTTCAAACGATCGAGCATTGTTCAAGCAATCGAAACCCTGTCGACATAAATTTATGACGTGGTCCCTACTTCAATCGATCAAACTATTTTCAATCGATCAAACTTGACCGATTTGTGTTCGAGCGATCGAACTACCTTCGATCGATCGAGAGTGTAATCATTTGAAATCCTAGGTTTCCCATAAACCCAGCCACCTGCACCCCCTTCCCTCTATATATACGTTGAGCTCGTGTATGTTTGTCTGTTTGGAAACCAGAGAGAGTTTGGGAGAGTGAGAGAGTGTATGCTTGTGTTTATATATATACACATCCATATATATATATCCATATATTATATATATACACATTGTCAGAAGAGAGAGACAAGTAGAGGAAGAGGAAAGAGAGAAAGAAAGAGGCAGAGTGAAGGAGACAGAGAGACTGAGATAGAGAAGAGAGAGAGGAGGCCACCATTGGAGGTCACCAAGATAAAGCTTTGCCAAACGCGCCCTTAAAATCTTTCGGTGAGTTCCAAACTCACTCAGTAGCTTAGTTGTGATGTTTTTACTTATTTTGTACGTTTAAAGAGGACCCAAACACCCCCTAACGTATTCTGGGCATTCACTGCCGGAACCTATAGAAGATGAACTTCGACCGATCGAACTAATTAAGTTCAATCAATTGAACAACACTGAGTCTCAATCGATCGAAATGACTTCAATCGACCGAGACCACCTTCACTTCGATCGATCGAGAATACTTCAATCTATCGAACATCACTTTCCTTCAAGCGATTGAGAAAACTTCAATTGATCGAAACCTAGCAGAACATGGATGTGTTCGCTTAGTGAATAATTCAAAATGCTTAGTTGTTTAATCATTGTTTCATGTTCCTATTATGCGATATTATGGATTACGGAGGTAAGGGGATACGATAATGAGATCGAGATAATATGGTGAGTAACGTAGTCGGGTTTCGGAATGTTAGTAATAATACGACGCGATAACGAGATAAGGTTGGAGATAATAACACTGGGTAGCATTAAGTAATTGGTGATTGAGTCAGTGGGTTATTGGTTATTTTCGAGGTTGTGTGAGTCGAGCTGATGATCCGCTCAGGTTGAATCCGATAAGTGAGTCAGAAGGATTTGACTAGGATCGTGAGGGCTATGGGTGCACAGTACTCACAAGCATTCTTAAAAGCGGTGAACAGTAAGAGTTCTTAAAAGCAGTGAACAAGAGTAGTGGTGGCACAGTTATGGTTTGTATCTGCTAGAGCTATGCATGTACAATACTCGCAAGCGTTCTTAAAAGCGGTGAATAATAAGAGTTCTTAAAAGCGGTGAACAAGAGTATGGGTACGCTCATAGACCAGTCATTATATGAGAACGATGTATTATGCTCGCAAGAGTTCATAAAAGTGGTAAAGCGGTGAACAAGAGCATTAGTATGTCGTGATGATATAATCAGTTCGTGAGAGTCAGTCGAATTTGTTACAATCAGTCTTAGAGTGAGAAGATGATGAGAATCGATTAATAACGTGTCTGAATAAAAAAGGAAGAGATATATTTAGTATAATTGCTATATATGGTTCAGGACTGGTAATTACGTTATTTCTATGAGACTGTGTTAGTTAGTTCTGACTCAGCTTTCAGTAAGCTGACGGCTTTTAGTGCCTTGACATTCCCCGTTCAGACTACCCTGTCCTTAACAATGCAGTTGATGGAAACTACGATGTTGACTACTACCTTAAGGGGGATTATGCAGAGGGTGGCCCTACTAATGACGGTTATGCCGGCAATGCATGCTATACTGACGACTACCCTTATGCCAGTTGAAGATCTAGAGATAGTTCATCTAGTATATGTTTAGTTTATATTTCTATTGAACTCTGTTTTTAGTTAACTGATACTTGGGCATATGTTGTCTCCAGACCTCTTGTGATCCTGTGGACCACACTCTGATGTTTTGTAATAGATAGAATCGTTTTTATATATTCAGTTAGTTACTATTCTAGTTGTTTCGGTTGGACTAGTATTGTGTAGTATGGATAATTAGTGACTTTCACTTGTCATTCCCTATGGACCCAAAAAAAAAATTTAATTTTTTTTTTCTATTTTTACTGCTTCGAGGCATGACACAAAGCCCCTTGGTGATTGTGATGAAATGAAATGTGTTGACCATGCTTCAGCTTTTCTTTAATTGCTTTCTTGTAAAGGTGGAGAAAATATTTACAATTCAATTATATGCCAGTCTTATTAATTTTGAAGAAATACGTGTTCACACAAAGACAATGACATGGCATCACTAGTGTATTGAATATTTACTCGTAAAGGTGATCAATTAGCATTGGTAAAAATGAGAAATATTCATCATTCTTTAACAGTCCAAGACCAGACGCTTTGTACCGAAATAATAACCCAAGATGAAGAAAGAATTCATAAAACCATTAACTATAAGTTTTATGAATTTAAAAAGTTAATTCATGTTTGTCAACACAGTGAAAATCCACCTATTATTCCATTCACAATGATCTTAATACCTTATTGATGGTTCAATATCTCTCGTTATCTCTCCGCGTCTGATTTACATATATGCGTGTATACGTACACGATGAAAAACTCAATTCACAGTTATGTTATGCTTTTCAAAAATTTGAATATCAAATTTGATTTTTAAATATTTTGTTAGTTGTACCATGCACATACAGCGACATGTGGTAGTGTGGTACCACCAATCACTATTACTGTACATAGAACGACTGTCAAGCTACATGGAACTAAATTAATTAGAAAGCATGGCACTATTCTTCATACATAGACAAACATGACATCGAAGAGGGGGAGGTTTAGGAAGAAACTGGGAGAGAGTTTGGGAGGAAAAAATTTCATCGCTATAACTTGTTTTTCGTCGCTAAAAGTGCTGTTGTATGCTTCTAACTTACAACCATTATATTGTAAGTTAGCAGCCCCCATATTTAATTAATTAACTTTTATATTTTGATTGTGAGCTTATACTTTCGTGGATATGCCACAGTAATTGCACTGTAATTAGGTGAAAAAAATTCAGTGTCTCTAGCACCACACTATTATTTGAAAGTAATGTTAATTTGACTCCCATATACTTTGACATTTGTACCTACAATTGTGCCAGTGCTGCATGTACGTGGTACACTTTTATAGTATTTGGGATAGTCCAAATTTGAGAACTACAGTATTACTTTTTTTTAATCACCGTTTCCTTTATTTTCCTTTGTTATTTTTCTTTCTTGTTTGGGTAAATTACACAAACCTCCCCTGAGGTTTGCCTTAATTACACGGACCTCCCCTCTTGTTTTAAAAATTACACAGACCTCCCTCGAGATTTGAATTAGGTAACAAAACGCCCCCTCCCCTAATGGTCCTTTAGTTTTTTTTACATTAGCCTCCCCTGAAAATTACAATTAGCCCCCCTAATATTATAAAATTGTCATACTAAAGCCCTATTTCTCTTATATTTTTGTGCTAATTATAAAATCCCTCCTCCCTCCTATGTTTTTGGGTTAATTTTTTTAACATTAATTTATATCTACACAAAATATACACAAAACATATATAAATAGGTCCAATTTTTTTTTTCCCCGAACAAACCTCTATCAAGCCCCCCCTGTATTAATTTTCTAGATCCGCCCCTGTCCCTATGCTTCAAAAGTGGACACTTAACCCCCTGTGATTGTGGACTAAAATGGAATTGTTATGATTTCACTCAAAACTGACAAAAAATCTAAAATTGGTTAAAAATATAAACACTTAATCCATTTGTGATGTTAATTTTGGGGTTAACGCTCTTTGAGTGAAATCATAACAGTTCTATTTTAGTCCACAATCACAGGGGGTTAAGTGTCCACTTTTGACTCCCATAAACTTTGACATTTGTACCTACAATTGTGCCAGTGCTGCATGTACGTGGTACACTTTTTTAGTATTTGAGATAGTCCAAATTTGAGAACTACAGTATTACTTTTTTTTAATCACCGTTTCCTTTCTTTTCCTTTGTTATTTTTCCTTCTTGTTTTAATATAGGAGCTTTAGAAGTATGCCTTTCATTGATGTGAAAAATAATAGGGTAAATTGCATTTTGCACCTTCAAACTATACCCTGTTTTGCACTTTGGTCCTTAAACTATTATTTTTCGCATTTTGGTCCCTCAACTTTCATTTTGTGACAGTTTGCCCCCTCCGTCACTTTCAGCGTCACTTTTGGTGTCACTAAAAAGTGACTTTTTTTGTCACTAAAAGTGACGGAGGGGTCAAATTGCCACAAAATGATAGTTGAGGGACCAAAATGCGAAAAATAATAGTTTAGGGACCAAAGTGCAAAATATGGTATAGTTTGAGGGTGCAAAATGCAATTTACCCAAAATAATAAAATAAATAAATAAATAAAAAGAGTTCCATAACGTCAACTGGCCCTACAAATATTACTTCAATACCAGTGCTTTTCAGCGAAAATTCACATTAATGTAATGTTTTTCACGTCCACAAAGATGCATCCCATACCACTTGCCAAACAATTTCAATTTTGCTCAACTAAAAGCTTAGGAATGCATGAACAATAAAGAAAATATTAAATATTAGTACAAGAAATACAGAAACTCTTGAGCTTCCTTAGAGACCCACTCTTGCTTAGTTCTTCAAACTTCAACCCTGCATAAATTATTTTCGGATTACAAACAAGAAAAAAGAAATGTGGTATTTTTTTTTTACACTAGAAAATTAGAAATGTGGTAATTAAAGACACTTTTTAACCAAATAATAAGAGCTCGTTTGGGAACTAATCAGTTTTTGGAATTAAGAGATCTTTCAAAAAGTTGTCTTTTTCACTTAAAACTATATATAAATAAGATTTTGGGTTAACGAATTCCACTGGGCTTCCCGATTTTTACCCCTGAAGTTTGGGTAATTTTGCACTTTGCACCCTTACGTTTCAAATTTGGTACTTTGGTCTCTAAGGTTTGGAATGAGTTGTACTTTAATTACTCCTTGGCCTCCAAGACTTTTTGCAACGAAATTTTCACTTTTGGTGACTAATTCATTCGTCATTAAAGGACTATTTAGACTTATTTGCCACATTTTTGAAATTTTAGAGACCAAAGTGCCAGCTTTGAAACTTTAAGATTCAAAATGCAAAACCACCCAAACATCAGAGTTACAAAGTTAATCTTAAGATTTTTCTACAAAGCCAGTGGAAAAAAAAAAACCCCCAACGGTCACAATATTTTAAACATTCACTTTTAGTTTCGTGTATTAATAAAATAATTAGGTTGCAAATAACGCTATATCTAACTTTGCATTTAAAAAATTAGATCTAAAATGAAATGATTTGTCAGTTATACCACATGCAGTGGGATGTTGTACAAGTAACAACTGCCAAAGCATGTATATCATACAACTGTTAGCAAAATTTTGGATTCAAATTTAGAAAATATAACATGCATTTGTATTTAAGTTATATATTTCACTGACATATTTGTCCCACATGGAATAAACATGGAGTTGCCTATGACTCGATATACATGTTGGGCCTCTCCACCTAATAACTTAAGCGTTTAAGTTGGATCCAAAGTTTCTTCAATCTTAGCTAGGCTTTTATAAAAGATAGTAACTAACATGGTGTTGGAGGAAAAAGTCCATTATTCGAACTAATTAAGATACGGGATGGTTATGTTATCCTCTTTACATTGTTAACACCGGAAAAGCATCCCCAAACCAGTTCCAAAACATTTGTTTCTTCATTTTATTTTTTGATTTTCTTGTTCTTGTTCTACTAATGGCTTAATTACAAAACATGCCCTTAGCAAGTTGGTTTAGTCCCTTTAGTTTTAATTAATTGCATCAATTTGGTCCATGCATGAAGTTCTTAAATTGAAGCAATGCGATCTAAATATCCAATTTTGTTTAAAAAAAAAGTTACGGAATTTAATCACTATGCATTGTCACGCTTTTTAGAGACCAAAATGGAACACCACAAATATCCCCACACGCTTATCAGGGTAATGGTGCTTAGCATTAATGAGTGAATTTTTGCCAAATTTTCTGATAGAATAGGACATTTAATTTGGACACTATTGTTTCTATTTAAAAAATTCATGAACCAAATTGATGCAATTGAAACTATAGAGACTAAAATGAGACAAGGACCAAACTTTAGGGGTACTATGTTTTGTATTTTGAACCTTTTCTAAATCCACAAAACAAGCTGGCCAAAAAATTTAATAAAAAATGAGCGAGTAATCATACTGTTGGTAAGAGATATTGATCTTTCCGGCATCAGGATCAGCAATAGATGCAAAGGCTTCTTGTGACAAGTCAATAGTACCCCTACAACCACTCGGACAGTAATCCACAATTTTGACAGTCAGTGCGACCCCATCTTTACAAGGGAAAGGAACCCCCGTGTTAGTCCCACTCAGACAACTCACTTCGTACATCTGACCACAAGCTCCCCCATCGTTCCAAAATTCATCACTAGCCGCCGCAATCATCACTCCAACGTCTTCAAATCCATAACAAGCAGAAGTTGCACATACACATTATATATATGCATGAGAATTTAAAATTGTTTTCGGAAAAACAGAATTGGGCTAATTTAATTTATAATTTCATAATGCATGCATGTGGTATTGGGGATGGGCTTTTTGGGTAGGACCTACGTACACTTTCTTTTAGGTTTCAATTAAAAGACTTATATACTCTAATTAATTGAATTGAAGCATATATACCACATAGGCACATACACTACATGCTACCTTTAAAGTACGCTAAAATATATCGTTTGTAAAGGATTACGTACGCTGATATGGAGGGGTATAGAAGGTAGCAGTTCCAGTATCTTGAGCAGACATCATTTGAGAAAAACTCAAACACATTACTATCGTTGTAACAGCAATGAAAGAGCAGTACTGAAATAGCAATGCCATAGCTTTACGAACAAGTTTATATATATGTATAAATGTGTGTGTGTAAATACTTCTCAGTGAAATGTTACAAGACTAGTATTCTCTCTAGCTCTCAGATGCTCAAATGCTGTTGGCCAGGGAAAAGTTCTATACTTATAAAGTTTTGTGAGCATGTATAGTTGACCCCATATAGTTACTTTCAAAGTCTATGGATTGATTAGTTTAATAATGTATATGACACAGACATGCAATATTCCTTGGAATAATACTGTGACGTAAACATGAAAATCAGCTTTGTTTAGAGGCCGGCATGCAGGGGTCATGTTAGTAGAGAGAGATATTCTCTACTCACTAGAAGTGCAGTGCAGGCCCAATGAATGATCGAAGCTAACAATGTGAGAGATCTCACTTTCGACATTTCCTTCGGTCGATCCATAGTAAGCTACAAAAAAAATACGCATTCATGGAATCATGTGTGTGTATATATATATATATATATGTTACACAAATATGTACATATACAAGCTACAAATTCAGCTTACAAGGGTTTTGTCGCAATGTATGGTGCCACGTACTACGTATATACCATGCAGCTTATTGATGATGCATTATGTTAGTTCCATCCTCAACAAAACTTAAAAGAGTAATTCCATATGATTTCAAACTTTTTCTATCATTAATAGTGATGGAACCATTTTAAAGTATTCTCCAAAGAAAAATAAGTGATCTCAGTGTTATATGTGTTGAGAATCTCATTTACGATGTAAATTTGGAAAACATATAATTACTCAACTTAAAAATCAATGTTTACTGCTATCTAATAATTGTGGGTCTGGACTGTCACCTCATTGATGTGGACGAATAGAAAGAGTTGTGTGTACAAAAAAAATCACATTTTTAATTTCTATTATTGTGTTATCTACGTCTTCTTTTCATTTTTGTTGTGCTAAAGAGGCACTTAGGGTCTGTTTGATAAAATTGAAAAATTCAAGCGATTGGATTTGTAATATTAAAAACAATGTTTTAAGTACTGAAATAGGTTGCATTCAGTGATTAATAGTTTCAGTGGAATTTTTTCACTTAAATTTTTCAGTGCATTTTTCGCTGCCTTTTCAATTAAGTGGTACATTTTCAAACGTACTGAACAAAAATAAGTGTTGAAACTTTTCATTTTCTGCAACTTAATTGAGTTATCAAACACACCCTTATATATTCAGTGAACTACCCATATATTACCATCCTCATCCTTATATTCATAAACCAGTCAGATCACGACCTTTTTCTTCCATTACCAGCATGAACACAACTTTTGGAGACACATCCCTTTAACTAAATCAAAGGATGTGTGGTATTTCTCTACAAGCAATGCCTTGTAATAGTATCATCTACAATTAACCATGGGTTTTAAAAGATCATACATATACAATTTGATGATGCCTAAAACTGGTAAGAAGGGTCCGGTCTGTTGGTCGAACCGCGCGCGGTCTGAATGAACACCTCGGGTTGCGGTCAGTTAAGTGTGCTCGATTCCTTATGGAGCAGGGGCTTGCATTTCGTGGGCATGGCAAAACTGAAGATTCAAGAAACCCAGGAAATTTTCTAAAAGTGTTGAGAATGCTTGCTAGAAATAGTCCAGAAATTAGAGCCGTTGTATTAGAAAATGCTCCTTAAAACCATCAATTGACAGCTCCTTCCATCCAGAAAGATATAGTAAGTGCATCTGCGATGGAAACTATTAACGTTATTATGAGTGACCTTGGTGATGCACTTTTCTCTGTTTTGATTGATGAAAGTCGTGACATATCAGTAAATGAGCAAATAGCAGTTGTGATACGTTATGTGAACACAAGAGGGGATGTGATTGAGCGGTTTTTAGGTGTTGAGTATGTTTCTGATACTAGAGCTGCCACATTGAAGACTGCACTTGTTAATTTGTTTTGTAGAAATGGATTAAGTATTTCTAGATTAAGGGGACAGGGTTATGACGGAGCTAGTAATATGCAGGGTGAGTATAATGGTCTTAAGGCACGCATTTTGGAAGATATTCAATGTGCTTTTTATGTTCATTGTTTTGCTCATCAATTGCAGCTAGCTCTAGTAGCTGTAGCAAAGGATCACGATGATGTTGCCTCACTTTTTAAAAATATTTCAAGATTGTTGAATGTTGTTGGTGGTTCTTGTAAACGCCATGATATGCTTAGGGAGATACAAGCTAAACAAATTAAGGAGGCACTAGAAGCTGGGGAACTTTCTAGTGGACAAGGGTTAAATCAAGAAACTAGTCTAAGACGTGCCGGTGATACACATTGGGACTCACATTATCATACTTTGCTAAGCTTGTCTAATATGTTTGAAGCTGTGACTGATGTGCTTGGAATAGTTAGGTCAGATTCTTTAAATTCAGACCAAAGAGATGAAGCAAAGTATTTGGTAGACACTATGCAATCATTTGGTTTTGTGTTCTTTCTTCTCTTTTTAAGAAAAATATTGGCAATAACAAATGAGTTATCACAGGCACTCCAACGAAAAGATCAAGATATTGTGAATGCCATGAAATTAGTTGATATTTCCAAAGGAAGGCTTCAAGCAATGAGGGATACTGGATGGACTTCTTTACTTGATGATGTTTCCTCCTTTTGTCAAAAACATGATATTGTTGTTGTTAACATGGATGATATGTTTGTGGTTAGAGGGCGGAAGAGGCGTAACGCTATGGAAACCAAGAACTTACATCATTATAGAGTCAAGGTATTCTGTGCTGTGCTAGATTTGCAACTACAAGAACTAAAAGCTCACTTCAGTGAAGCAAGCATTGAGTTACTTCTTTACATGGCATGCTTGAGTCCGTCAAATTCGTTCTATTATTTTGATAAGAAGAAATTGGTGTGGTTTGCTGAATTTTATCCAAATGACTTTTCACCATTTCAGCTTCAGCTTCAGCTTCTTTCTGGTCATCTTGATACTTATATCATTGATATGCACTCTAGTAGTGATTTTTCGCGACTTGATGGAATTGTTGATCTTGCTAGATTATTGGTGGGGATTGGAAGGCATAAAGTGTATCCGTTAGTTTACTTGCTCCTAACTTTGACCTTGGTCTTACCTGTCACATGAACTGCTACTGTTGAGAGAGCTTTTTCGGCTATGAATATCGTCAAGAACCGATTGCGGAATCGAATGGGTGATGAGTGGTTGAGTGATAGTTTGGTTATATACATAGAGAATGAGATTTTTGAGGAGGTTTCAAATGATACGATAATGGAAAACTTTCAAAAGATGAAAACTCGTAGGGTCAATTGTGAACATACTTACTAGGAGACCATATCATGTAAATGTTTTTTGTTCTTGGCCATATTTTGGGGTGTTCGTTTTTTGGATTCTAATTTGAATCACTCAAAGTGCAGAGTGTTTCAAATTGGAATCCTACGTTTGTGGTTTTTTTGGAAGGTTTTTTGGGTTCATTTTATGATGGAATTGTACAGTGATGATGCCTTTTCTTTTTGTGATTTCTTATTAATAGAATTTGCCATCCCAAAAAAAAAAAAGAGTAAATGTGTTTTGTGTGTTAATTTATTAGGTTGTGACCTTGCTAGATTATTGTTATCTTTCATTATTGCTTGGTTTGGATAAATTTTTTTTTGTTTTTGTTTTTTAAAGTTTGTTAGCCTAAGCCAACCCCCCCCCCCCCCACAAAAAAAAAAATTCTAGATCCGCCCCTGAATAGGACTACGTACGTTGATAAAGAGGGGTATAGAAGGTAGCAGTTCAAGTATCTTGAGCAGACATCATTTGAGGAAAACTCAAACACATTACAATCGTTGTAACAGCAATGAAAGAGCACTGAAATAGCAATGCCATATCTTTACCTACAAGTTTATATATGTATAAATGTGTGTGTGTAAATACTTCTCAGTGAAATGTTACAAGACTAGTATTCTCTCTAGCTCTCAGATGCTCAAATGCTGTTGGCCAGGGAAAAGTTTTATACTTATAGAGTTTTGTGAGAATGTATAGTTGACCCCATATAGTTAGTTTCAAAGTCTATGGATTGATTAGTTTAATAATCTATATGACACAGACAATATTCCTTGGAATAATACTGTGACGTAAACATGAAAATCAGCTTTGTTTAGAGGCCGGCATGCAGAGTAGTAGAGAGAGATTCTGTACTAACTAGAAGTGCAGTGCAGCTAGGGGTGCTCACGAGTCGGGTGAGTTGGATTTGGACCTCATCCACTCATTCATCCGAACATAGTCGGGTTTGTCCTCATTCTATCCGTCATTCACTCGCTTTGTTGGGTGCGCACCCGACTCATCAGGTGGTCAGGTGAGTTGGGCCGAGTCGAGTGCAACCCGACTGTCTCATTTGTCTCAATCAATCATTTGTTTTACACATGACTTTGTGTTCATTTTTTTTTTCCTTTGAATGTTTTTGTCTACATAGTCATGGGCTAACTAAAGCTCTGACTAAACAAAAAATCAAAACATAGTCATGTACTAGTTTGATGGTTTTAATGTTTTTATATCTCCGCTAGTTACATATATATTTTATTGATACAAGAATATAACATATATATATTTAAAGACTATATAATACATAATACATATAATATAAGCATATTACATATATATATTAAAGACTGTATAGTACATAATGCATATATTCAGGGCCGGCCCTACCCTTGTTGATTGTAGGCCTGGGCCTAAAGCCCCATATTGTGAATAAAATTTTAGGACCCCCAAAACACCTAGCTATATAGTATATTGTCCATACACAAAGCCTCCTATTTGGGCCACATGGCCCATTTTTTTTTTTGCGGACCATTACCCAGCCGGGCCAGCCCCTCTCATTTATATATAAAAAAAAAAAAAGAAAAACTCAGTACAAATGAGTGTGATGACAGCTACACACTCGTGCCTCTCGGCCCTCTCTCTCTCTCTCTAACAAACACTGAAACAAAGCCTCTTTTGATAAAAAAAAAAAAAAACCCTAACAGAGTGTTAGAGTTACAGAACCAAATTAGCCAATAGCCATCTTGGCCATCCATGATGCATTGAGATTGAGGATTCAGATTCTATCAGTCTCTCTTGAAGACTTCGAAGGAAAAAGTATAGTGACTCGCTACAACAATTACGAGCCCTTCTCACTCAAAGCGTGTCAAGCCGATTAGCCGAGGCTTCGAGCGGTAGCGCAATTGAGGTAATTTGTTACTTTTTTCACTCTTTCATCCGGAATAATTTATCAGTTTCTCTGTGCAACAATGCAAAAAATTTTATGAATTAGCTATCTAATATCTATTGAGTAATATTTGGGGCCTTAACAAATTCCATTAAAAATTTTTATGAATTAGCTATCTAATATCTATTGAGTAATATTTGGGCCGTAAAAAGTTTTATAAATTAGCTATCTAATATCTATTGAGTAATATTTGGGGCCCTAACAAATTCCACTAAATTTTTTTATGAATTAGCTATCTAATATCTATTGAGTAATATTCGGGCCCTAAAAAATTTTATGAATTACCTATCTAATATCTATTGAGTAATATTTGGGGCCCTAACAAATTCCACTAAATTTTTTTATGAATTAGCTATCTAATATCTATTGAGTAATATTTGGGCCTTTTGGGGCCCTAACAAATTCCACTAAAAAATTTTATGAATTAGTTATCTAATATCTATTGAGTAATATTTGGGCCCTAAAAAATTTTATGAATTAGCTATCTAATATCTATTGTTAGTGCCCCTAGCATTGTTTATATATATTATATGGATTATGGAATTTAGAACAAATGTTGATAGGTTGTTTATTTCATTATTTGTATAGGGTTGATTATTCCCTATTGCCATGCCTCCTAGGAAGTATATTTCTAGGTCTGAAAAAAGAAAGAAAAAGCAAAAAGTAGAAGCCCTTATTCAATCTCAAGCAGGAGCAATAGATAAATTTTTCAGTAACAAAAAACAAGTAGATAATAAAGTTTCAACTGAAAATTTGGTGAATGAGGAAAATGAACATCAAGATAGGAATGATAACGAAGAACATGAAGATTTGGGAAATGGTGAAAGTGAAGAACATGAAGATTTGGTGAATGATGAAAGTGCACCTCGGGATGAAAATTGCAACGAAGAAGATGGAGATTTGTTGGGGACTCAATTCGGTGAAGCATTGAATGAAGAATATGCTTCTTCAAACATATATGATCCAATTAATTGGTCTAAGATTGATCAAAAGATGAGGGACTTGTTAGTAGAAAAAGGTCCGATAAGAGAGCATGATGTCAATTTTCAATTTCCGAGAGATGAAGGTGATAGACATTTCTCTCCCGTACACTACATTCGACATTTACCAAATGGAGAAAATAATGACAGAAAATGGCTAGTGTACTCAATTATTGGGGATAGGGTATTTTGCTTTTGTTGCAAATTATTCAAGAAAGAAGTAAACAAAACACATTTGGCTAATGAAGGAATTAAGGATTGGAAAAATCTTGGTAGAAGGCTTAAATATCATGAAAGAAGTGATGAACACATTACTTACATGAGCTTGTGGGTGGAATTGGAGATGAGAATGCAAAAGAATAAAACCATCGATGAAGCTGCGCAAGAACATATGAACAAAGAGAGAGAATATTGGAGACAAGTATTACTACGGATACTTGTTGTGGTGAAAACACTTGCTAAGAATAATTTAGCATTTCGTGGAGACAATGAGAAGGTTTATCAAGAAAACAATGGCAACTTTTTAAGTCTCATTGAAATGATTTCCAAATTTGACACCGTAATGCAAGAGCATCTTCGACGTATTAAAATGCGTGAGATTCATTATCACTATCTTGGCCACAAAATCCAAAATGAATTGATAGTACTGTTGGCTAATGAGATTAAAGGTGCAATTGTTAAAAGGATCAAAGGAGCAAAGTATTTTTCAATTATACTCGATTGTACTCCGGATGTGAGTCATGAAGAACAAATGTCTCTTGTAATTCGGTGTGTAGATGTTTCAATGAATCCAATAAAGGTAGACGAGTTCTTTTTAGAGTTCTTAAAAGTGGATGATACATCGGGGCTTGGACTTTTTAGCAAGCTTAAAGATGTATTAAGCACTCTTCAACTTGACATCGATAATGTGAGAGGACAAGGATATGATAATGGATCTAATATGAAGGGAAAACATAAGGGTGTTCAAAGTAGGCTACTAGAAATCAATCCTAGAGCATTTTATACGTCATGTGGTTGTCATAGCCTTAACCTTGCACTTTGTGATATGGCCAACTCTTGTTCAAAAGCTATATCCTTTTTCGGAGTGGTTCAACGAATATATTCAATGTTTTCATCTTCTACAAAGCGGTGGAAAGTTTTCAAAGATCATGTTGATGGTCTCACTCTTAAGCCATTGTCACAAACACGTTGGGAAAGTTGGGTTGAAAGTGTCAAAGCATTAAGGTATCAAGCTCCACAAATAAGAGATGCTTTAGTTCACTTGGCAAGTACTAGTGAAGATCCCAAAATAAAAAGTGAAGCTGAGTCTCTTGCAACACATGACATAGAGAATTTTGAATTTCTGCTTGGTATGGTAATTTGGCATAATCTATTGTTTGCTGTTAATGTTGTTAGCAAGACCTTGCAAGCTGAAGATATGCATATGGATGTTGCTCTTGATCAATTAAAAGGACTCATTTCCTTTTTAGAAAGTTATAGAGAAACTGGGTTTCAAAGTGCCATGGTTGAAGCGAAAGAAGTTGCTAGTACAATGGAGATTGAACCAATATTTCGTGAAAAACGAATAATTCGCAGGAAAAAACAATTTGATGAGAATGTTAGTGAAGAGGCAATACAATCACCTGAAGAATCCTTTCGAGTTAACTACTTCCTATATATGGTTAATCAAGCTCTTTCTTCACTTAAGAGTAGGTTTGAACAATTTCAAGCTTACGGAGAAACTTTTGGCTTTTTGTTTGATTTGGAGAAGTTGAAATCCATGGATGATGATTTTTTGAAGACTTGTTGTGGCAACCTTGAAAATTTTCTAAAACACGACATGCATTCTGACATTGATGGGAGAGAATTGTTTCTAGAATTGAAGATCTTGAAAGAAGTTCTACCAAAAGAAACAAAAAAGTCAATCGAAGTGCTTAATTATTTGAAAGCAATGGAAGGTTGTTTCCCAAATACATGGATTTCTTATAGAATATTGTTGACTATACCAATTACAGTCGCTTCTGCAGAAAGAAGCTTCTCAAAGTTGAAATTGATCAAATCATATCTTCGGTCAACCATGTCACAAGAGAGATTGAATGGATTAGCCATGTTATCTATTGAAAAAGATATGATCGAAAAGCTTGATTATACAAGCTTAATTAGTAATTTTGCGGCTAAAAAGGCGAGAAGGATAATATTTCAGTGATATTAAATATTTAGATTAAGACATTGTTTTGCCTTATGAAGTGAATTATTCTTAGGTAAGTGTATATGTAAGTTCGTGTGTATTTTGTTTTACTTTATACTTGTTTAGTATCTTATGATAATTGATTCATTGTAGTATGTAGAGGGCCCCCTTTTAGTTGTTCGCCTAAGGCCCCTAAAAACTCAGGACCGGCCCTGCCGGCATGCAGAGGTCATGTTAGTAGAGAGAGATATTCTCTACTCACTAGAAGTGCAGTGCAGGCCCAATGAAGATGATCGAAGCTAACAATGTGAGAGATCTCACTTTCGACATTTCCTTCGGTCGATCCATAGTAAGCAACAAAAAAAATACGCATTCATGGAATCATGTGTATATATGTATATATGTTACACAAATATGTACATATACAAGCTACAAATTCAGCTTACAAGGGTTTTGTCGCAATGTATGGTGCCACGTACTACGTATATACCATGCAGCTTATTGATGATGCATTATGTTAGTTCCATCCTCAACAAAACTTACAAGAGTAATTCCATATGATTTCAAACTTTTCTGTCATTAATAGTGATGGAACCATTTTAAAGTATTCTCCAAAGAAAAATAAGTGATCTCAGTGTTATATGTGTTGAGAATCTCATTTACGATGTAAATTTGGGAAACATATAATTACTCAACTTAAAAATCAATGTTTACTGCTATCTAATAATTGTGGGTCTGGACTCCCACCTCATTGATGTGGACGAATAAAAAGAGTTGTGTGTACAAAAAAAATCACGTTTTTAATTTCTATTATTGTGTTATCTACGTCTTCTTTTCTTTTTTGTTGTGCTAAAGAGGCACTTAGGGTCCGTTTGATAAAATTGAAAACTTCAAGCGATTGAATTTGTAATATTAAAAACAATGTTTTAAGTACTGAAATAGGTTGCATTCAGTGATTAATAGTTTCAGTGGAATTTTTTCACTTAAATTTTTCAGTGAATTTTTCACTGCTTTTTCAATTAAGTGGTACATTTTCAAACGTACTGAATAAAAATAAGTGTTGAAACTTTTCATTTTCTGCAACTTAATTGAGTTATCAAACACACCCTTATATATTCAGTGAACTACCCATATATTACCATTCTCATCCTTATATTCATAAACCAGTCAGATCACGACCTTTTTCTTCCATTACCAGCATGAACACAACTTTGGAGACACATCCCTTTAGCTAAATCAAAGGATGTGTGGTATTTCTCTACAAGCAATACATTGTAATAGTATCATCTACAATTAACCATGGGTTTTAAAAGATCATACATATACAATTAACCAAACTTTTTTTTTTAAATCAAAATTAAGGGATCCAAGACTGACACTACAAAAAAAAAGTGTCAGTTCGTTACATGGTGTGAATTTTTTTGCTGATTTTGGGGCTGAGTATAGGGGTTTTTTTGGGAAATTCTGTTTGAGATTGGTCCCTGGTTCTGCTAATGAAAGCCTTCAAAGAACAAGGCCTTTCATTTGGGGTACCTGGGTTAGCTAAGAAGGCTTAGGGGGTTACTTTGGGTATACGAGTGGATGTGATGTAATGTAAATATTGGACTCTTTGTTCAAAAAAAAAAAGACTGATACTCCAAAATCAATTAAAGGTGATGTTAATAGGGGAGAAGACTAAATTCACATATGACAGTATAATACATGGAACCTCTAGCTATGGGATTCCTTTGTATAAAATGATCGATGTATTAATGAAAAGATTGGAAATGTTGTTTTGTCAACATTTTTAGGGAGTGTAATGCTTTTGCGGATAGTTTAGCTAAAAACTTTTTCAAAGCTTGGTGGTAAAGGGTTTTGATTTGGTTTTTGGTAGTATTTTGGTCTTTTCAGGTGGGTTATGGGTGGTCTGGTTAGGGTGTTATTTATCGCTTGGTTTCATATGTGTCTATTTGGGGGTTTTTGTTTTCTTTTTATCGGTTGTGTGGTTTCTCTTTTTGCTCTTCATTTTTTGTCTTTTTTTTTTTGCCTATTTTTGTTTGCTGTCTTTTTTTCGGCTTGGTGTTTGTTTGTTTTGTTTTTAATATTTATGGGTGTGTTTATTCGGCATCTCTTTCTTTGGGCGTTTTCTGCTATTTTTTCCTCAGCGTTTCTCTCTTTTTATTTTGGTATGGGTCTTGTTTTGTGTTCGTGCTGTGTTTTGGGTCCCCTTTGTTCTGGTCTGTGTGTCTCAGTTGTTCTTGTTGGGTCTGCTGGTCCTTTGTTTTGGGTCTGATATCGGAGTTTCTCTAGAGCTCTTTTGGGTTTATCTTGGGTGCACTCTCTAGTTTTGGATTGGTTTCCTTTTTGGAAGGTGTTTCGATTGTTCTGGGTTTGTGCTGTTGTCATGAGGTTGTTTTGCTGTTTCTGTTTTGATGTTGTTTACTGATTCTTTGGCGGGTCTCCGTATGACCATTTAGTTTTGTTTTGATCTATGGGAATGATAGGTGATTGTGGGGCAACTGTGTTTGCTTCTCAAAAGTTTTTCTGGTTTCTATGTTTCTTGCTTCTTGCGGCTGAAGTATGGACTCATAGGCACTTCGAAAGGATAATATAATTTGGGACGCTCACTACACCATATGGCCTCATTACTAACGGATATTTCCGTTGGAAAAAGTATTTCTAACGGATATATCCGTTAGTATTTTAGCGTTAGTAATATTACTAACGGATATATCATGTATATGTTATTAGTTTTGCACTTGACTGGGATCGATTGTATATTTTTTGTTCAAACCAATTAATTGGTTGATATTGAGATGAATTGATAAAATTTAGTAGTTGAAATATTATATATTGAGTAGGATTTAATTTTGTGCAGGGTGTATGGTATTGTATATATGTACAGGGAACTACAAGAAAAAAAGCTTTTTATGTCACTTAAAAAGTGACATAAATAGGTATTTATGTCACTTTTTTTTCCAGTAAAAAGTGACATAAATGGAGGCGACATAAATGTTTTAAAAGTGACAAATGTTTTCGAAAAAGTGACATAAATGTTTCATAAAACCAACACATTTGTTGATAAAAAGTGACATAAATACTTAAAAGTGACATAAATACCATTTTATTTATGTCACTTTTAGCCTAAAGTGACATAAAAGTAGAAAAGTGACATAAATATCAAACAAAAAATTACATCAAAGTCTTAAAAGTGACATAAATACTCAAAAGTGACATAAATACCATTTTATTTGTCACTTTTAACCTAAAGTGACATAAAAGTAAAAAAAGTGACATAAATACTTAAAAGTGACATAAATATTATTTTATTTATGTCACTTTTAACCTAAAGTGACATAAAAGTAAAAAAGTGACATAAATACCAAACAATCAAAGTCTTAAAAATGACATAAATACTATAAAAGTGACATAAATACTTAAAAAAATGACATAAATACCACCCTGTTAAAACAATATATACCACCCTGTACATATATATATACAATACCACCCTGTACAAAATTAAATTCAACTCAATTAATGATCTATTGCAACTACTAAATTTCATCGATTCATCTAAATACCAACCAATTAATATATTTGAATGAACAAAAAAAATATACAATTGATCCGAGTTAAAAGTGCTAAACTAATAACATATACATATTACATAATATTCATCAAAAAATACTAAGAAAACTATGAAACCAACAACAAAAAATTAGCCAAGCAAAAAAAGTGGTTTACTTGTTAGCTTTCCATCAAATTGTGAAACTTTAATTTGTACCTACAAAAAAGAAAATTTTTTCATTAATTAGTTGTATATATAAAATAATATAAGAGCAAAACTATGTTTGGGGATTTTGAGAGACCAAAATGTATTCGGGGACTCGGAATGATGTAATACTCATTTTTTCGCATTCGTTATGTATTCTGTTAGTTCCCGCAAGTTTATTTAGGCATGTTTGAGGTGTGTGTGTAAGGTTTCGTGGCGTTTGGTTAAGAGGTTTACCGATTCACTACTCAAAACCTAAAAAACTAGGCATTTTCAAGCCTAAGTGATGAAAGAGTCGCTTTTTTCGCATTTTTTGTGAACCGTGAATCCGTTATGTATTCTGTTAGTTCCCGCAAGTTTATTTAGGCATTTTTGAGGTGCGTGTAAGGTTTCGTGGCATTTGGTTAAGCGGTTTACCGATTCACTACTCAAAACCTCAAAAAACTAGGCGTTTTCAAGCCTAAGTGATGAAAGAGTCGCTTTTTCGCATTTTTTGTGAACCGTGAATCCGTTATGTATTCTGTTAGTTCCCGCAAGTTTATTTAGGCATGTTTGAGGTGCATGTAAGGTTTCGTGGCGTTAGGTTAAGCGGTTTACCGATTCACTACTCAAAACCTCAAAAACTAGGCGTTTTCAAGCCTAAGTGATGAAAGAGTCGCTTTTTTCGTATTTTTTGTGAACTGTGAATCCGTTATGTATTCCGTTAGTTCCCTCAAGTTTATTTAGGCAATTTTGAGGTGTGTGTAAGGTTTTGTGGTGTTTGGTTAAGCGGTTTACCGATTCACTACTCAAAACCTCAAAAACTAGGCATTTTCAAGCCTAAGTGATGAAAGAGTCGCTTTTTTCGCATTTTTTGTGAACCGGGAATCCGTTATGTATTCCGTTAGTTCCCATAAGTTTATTTAGGCATGTTTGAGGTTCGTGTAAGGTTTCGTGGCATTTGGTTAAGCGGTTTACCGATTCATTACTCAAAGCCTCAAAAACTAGGCGTTTTCAAGCCTAAGTGATGAAAGAGACGTTTTTTTCGCATTTTTTGTGAACCGTGATTCCGTTATCCATTCCGTTATTTCTCGCAAGTTTATTTAGGCATGTTTGAGGTACGTGTAAGGTTTTGTGGCATTTGGTTAAGCGGTTTACCGATTCACTACTCAAAATCTCAAAAACTAGGCGTTTTCAAGCCTAAGTGATGAAAGAATCGATTTTTTCGCATTTTATGTGAACCGTGAATCCGTTATGCATTCTAAGAGATGCGACACATTATGAAATAGAGATATGATCTAAATGCATTCCAAATATCTACCGCTCAGTGGAACTAAATCAACTCAAAAAGAACAATGCTAACCTCTGCAAATACTGCAACAATTTTAGGAAGATACTGATTGTTGAGACACAAAAGTTCCCTCTCTGACCTATAAATAAAAACAAAGAATAAAACTGTAAGACCAAAGTGTACTGCACGAGAGAGAGAGAGAGAGAGAGAGAGAGAGAGAGAGAGAGAGACACTTGAGGTGCAAAGTGACAAGATCAGCAGCAATTAAGAATACAGATTTTGGAGAATAATTGCAAACATTAGAGATGTCAAATGATGAAATCTGCAGATTGTTTACTGTCAAGTTTTATAAGTTGGATTCATTATACTTGCACAAGAAAGTCTTAATCTACCAACCATGTGCTATACATCTGCTGTAAGATGTATGTTATCTTTCATGGCATAGCATTGTGGCAATCTATGCTTTCCTCTCAGAATCATTAATGAACTAGAAGTATAGCTCATATCTATAATAAGGCTCTACATGGAAATATTTTGAAGCAAAAAAAAATCAACAATATTTATGAGCAGAATATAATATCTACCATTAGCAGCCTCTTTGCTTTGTTTCACCTCAAAACAAATATATGAAGACTAAGGGGAAACAGATTAAGGACATTCTGGAGTTGGAAACTAGCCGCTCAAAATGATTTTCCCAATGTAAACTAATCTGTATTATCTGGACATTCTGGACTCTCTGTATTTTAGTTCTTACTTTTAGCTTAGATCACTAATTCAATATAAACTAATCTGTACATGTTCTCTACAAATGGAATAATCAACAATTAATATGCATCAAGTAACATGCATATCCATTTAGTTGTGGAGCAACATGAACTAATTCAAAGAATAAATAATGGCCAGCCGCAATGTTCATAGTCAGTAATATTCACATCAATCTGAGCAAATTTCAGTTCCTATATATAAGCAGGTAAATTTCAGTTCCTGTGTCAAACATATGTTCAATTATACTTAAAACTACACAGAAACTAGCACTATACAAGACTGGACATGATAATTGATGCACACCGAGAAAGAGAGGAGGGATTGAGGTGTATTTTGGTGGACTGACTGATAGAAGTTAAGAATCTGATAGACAACAAACAACTCAATTAGATACATCAAAAGATTGAAGAAAATAAATACAACTTGAATGGTATAAAGTGAACAAACGGAATGCATAACGTTTGGATATTACGAACTTGAAACAGGTAGAGACATAATAGACATCAATTGGGAATGGATAACACTACCTTCTTAGTTTGGCATTGTCCTCCCGACAAGAGTTTAGGCTATTCTTGCACTGATCTAGTTCATTCTGATTTTTTTTCAACTGAAACCAAACAAAGTTGATGTAAGACATAATGTTCAAGTGGAAAAAAAGTAAGATAATTCAACCGAACATGAGTAAACAACCTCCAAGTGAAGCGATTCATTCTCTTTACTGATATGTGGAACTTCCTGTGCCATTTATGAAGAATTTGTAAGGATTTAAGAAAAGGTGACAAAAACAATTCACTTTTCTAGATTAGCTAGAGAAGAAGGAAAAAATCCTATTTATTTAGGTTTAACCTGAGCTGGCATAGTTGGAGGGTTATGAAGCTTCGAGTTCCCATCAAGCAAAAGAACAAGCTGTAAGAAGAGGGATAATGAACTGAGAATTATAGAGATGGTATTGCCCAACCTCCCCATGAATTTAGTTAAATGAACTGAGAAGGAAGAACACTTACAGGTCAATGAAAGGGACAACTTGTTTACATGCAGATTTATAGTACATACTCGCATTGATTTTGATTAGACTTGAAGACCTGCTGCTCCATTTTGGGCTAATTTTGCGGCTTATTTTGGGCTGCTGATTGGAGGTAGAGTTGAAACCAAAAAAAGAGAGGAAGAAGGGCTGATTTTGGGTTGCTAGGGGATGATTTAGGGCTGCTAAGGGCTGACTTTTATGTTGGTGTACCTCAACTTGTAGGTTCAGGAGATGTCTTCTACTCATGCTTCGTTGTCCAAAATGCCATTCATTGGAATCTAACTGTTTTCAATACATTTTCCTCATTGATTTAGAAGCTTATACTCTAGCGTATGGCAGAAAATCCAAGTTGTGCAAAAAAGGCCCTAATTGCACCAAAAATTTTGAAGTGGAATGTACATGTGATACCAACCTCCACCATTGTGGATGCTCTTACTAACAAAAAATAAACTGAGCTTCTCAGTTGATTACCCAGAATTAAAAAATGGGTTATTAGTTAGAAGAATTAGTGAATAACTTAGGTTAGGTGTGTATTTACCAAAGTGTAACGATAGACAGATAGAAATAGTTAAATTTTGGATTAGCAACGAAAAATTGAAATTTGTCAAGCACATTGATTTCTAGGGTGCACTTCCACACGCCTGCATAGGGAGGAAGGGAGGAAGGGAGGGAGGGAGGGGGGGAGGGAGAGAATGTTTTACCTATGGAGTATACTTTTTTTTGTTATAAGGGCAGCCAACTCTTTCTGCAGATGGTGTCACAATTTGCCTAAACTGTAGAATGAATGATGATTGCATGTCAAATTGAGCTTCTCATCGACTTAGTCCTTGTACTGTCATTCAAGGTAGGAAAACTTCAGTGAAAAAAATGAAAGGAAAAAACCACAGGAATTCATCCAATTATCCAAAAATGATGTATCCTACATCAAAAGATAGGTAAGCAGAAAGCCATTAGTTCAAATTACCTTCAGTTATACCGCAGCACCATAACTGAAGGAAATTTTGATGTGACAAACAGGACACTTAAGCTGCCAGATAAGGTGGTGTACTATCATATACTCCCTCCGTCCCATTTTATGTGTCCCTTTTGGGGAATCCAACTATTTAAGGGGACAAAAAGAATCTGTAGTACACTTACTTTCCACAAATGCCCCTAATCATTGCACTTTTCTTTTTGTTTTGCTTTTGTCTAGATAATAAAGAAGGGCAGTTTGGAAAAATAAGTAAAATTTGCATACTAATTTAGGAAAGTGGACATTAATTTTGGGACATCCCAAAAAGGAAAGGGGGACACATAAAATGGGATGGAGGGAGTAATTACAAAAAATAACTGAAGAAGAAAGCATCATTCATGAAGAGTAACCCCCAAAAAATAAACATAATAATAATAATCACTGACAAACACAATTTCAGCATTAGAGATGCAAAAATAACATAGCAAAAGGAAACTTGGGAGTTGGGAAGGGTTAACAAACCTCATATTTAATAGAATCTGCTGGAAACATCAGAAACACCATTAAAGAGACGTGGATACAAAACAATCTGTTTATGTTGGCATGTAGTAAATTGGGCCGACCCTGAGGCAAAGCGGCGAAGCCGTCGCATGAGGCCTCATTTTTATGCCTATTTTCTCCCAATTTCTTCCTACTTTCTATGAAACTTGTCGTTTTTAAGCCTGTTTTCTTCTAATTTCTTCCTAATTTCTATGAAACTTACCATTCCTAATTTCTTCCTAATTTTTATGAAACTTATCATTTTTAGGCCTATTTTTTTTCTTATTCCTTCCTAATATCTATGAAACTTATCATTTTCAAGCCTATTTTCTTCTAATTTCTTCCAAATTTCTATGAAACTTAATCATTTTTAGGCCTATTTTCTTCTAATTTCTTCCTAATTTCTATGAAACTTATCGTTTTTAGGCCTATTTTCTTCTAATTTCTTCCTAATTTATATAAAAACTTAGTATAGAAGTCTCATTATTTAGGCCCCTGCAAAGCGGGGGTATTTGTAAAATACAACCGCGCTAAAGGAAAGAATTGTATTAATTTTTACCACAACTTCCCATGTTATCCGCAATTTGCATTGCAAGGCTAATTTTTATACAATATGATTAATCTATGATAAGTTGTATTGTTTTAGCTGTTGTTTGTGCAGATTACTGCTGTGTGGACTGAACAGTTGAACATCAGAATAAATGGAATGCTGGAATGCAAACAAAAGAAGTCAAAGCTAAAATGTGAAGTTCGATTGCTCTAAGAAGGTTCGATCGATCGAGCGTTCGATCGCTTGAAGAGTGTTGAAGCGCTTGAGGCTTAAGGGTTCGATCGATCGAGAGCAGTTCGATCGATCGAACGGGGTATTTCCAGTAACATTTACGTGCGCAGCAGATGCGGGTTTTTAACCCTAGTTTCTTAGGTTTTCTATATATATGCGTTTTGTACACGTCCATAAGGACGCCCACTTTTACATTTTAACAGTTTAGAAGGAGAGATAGAGAGTTTGCTTGGTTTTTGTAGGTTTTTCATTGAATGTTCGTATTGTGGATTGGATTTCTCGAAGTTTATACAAGTATCTTTCATTCCAGGTTATATATTTATTGCTTATTCATATTCTGCACGTGTTAGACGTAGTTAAATCGCTTGTTTTACAGTGTTGCATGCTAGATAGTTATAAAACCATAGATTTTATAGTTTTCATGAATAACTCACAATCAAACAAGGTGTTAATATTTTCTTACGTTAAAAATCAATCCTCGACACTCCAGACGATGTCTGAGTAGTCCCAGGTTGGGAGAACACGATGAAACAGTGATCTCCAGCCTCTGCCATGCAGCAGAATAATCGCTGTGTTCGATCGATCGAAGTCAGTTCGATCGATCGAACCAGGGACAGTCAATCGATCGAAGTCAGTTCGATCGATTGAGGGATGAAGGTCTTCGATCGATCGAAAGCGTGTCGATCGATCGAAAGCGTGTCGATAGATCGAACTCTCAGATTCTTGAGGATGTTCCCTGCAGTATTCCAGGACCTTTTGTTTTAGGATTTGTTATCATTCTGTCCCAAATAAATGCTCAGTTTGTCAAAACAGTTTTAAAACTAAGGCCCTAAGGCATTTTCTTTCAATACATTTTGCAAACCATCTTCAATGTTAACACCATTGAGGATGCGAGTCTTAACTATTGGATTAAACAGCTTTCAAGTATTTTAATTTAACTGTGATGATATGGTCCCGGTCATGAAAGGTCCATAGAATCTTTATCTTTTGAGGAATACGGAAAATTGTAGGTAATGTACTCCTTTGTGCTTCAAGGCAAATGCATGGTAGATGGCTAGGTTACTGTGGATTCATGTAATCCCAACACTTTCTTTTTTTAAATTTAAACTCCTTAATTCAAAGTACTGTTTTAATTAGTTAAGTTCGATTGTTTAGTTTATTTTAATCATTTTCATAAGTAATCCTTGTTTGTGGAACTTCGTGTTCCGCACCATCATTCAATCTTAGTTATTTTATTTTGTTTTCTTTAGAGGATAGTCTAAATCAATAGGTCAACACCTTCCCTGTGGGATCGACCTGGTCTTACCAGATATTACTTGCACGTCTACCTACACTTGGGTATTGCACAAGAGCGTACAAGATTTTTATCGTGTCAAGTTTTTGGCGCCGTTGCCGGGGAAGGCGACGATCAATTCCTTAGATTACCTCAGTCTCTCTTCATCTCTTTCTTTTTTTTTTATTTTCTCTTCTTTTCAGTTCTTTTGGGTAAGTTCTCACCCTAGGGACCCTCTCAGTTCATGTCTGAGAATTCCATTGAAGGAATTTTTGGAAATCCTTTCTATCTGTCTGACTCTGAAAGCTCCATCAACCCCATAGCCACTCCAACTGCATCAATGGATGATCATCAGAGTGAAAATGGTGACAATGTTGTGGTACCAATTGATGAGGCACTCCGTCCTCTTTGCGATCTCATGCAACCAGAACATGCACCTACGCCCTCTTGCATTCAAATCCCACCGCATAATGGCGAATTTCAGTTTCGCAATGGGATGATTCAACTGCTTCCCACTTTTCATGGGATGGAAAGCGAGAAGGCGTATTTACATGTCACCGATTTCGAGGATGTTTGCAAAACATTCTCGCAAACTTGTCCTAGGGAGGTGACGCATTTAATGCTATTCCCCTTTACTTTGAAAGATAAAGCAAAGGCGTGGCTTCACTCCCTAAAACCTAATTCAATTTTCACCTGGCATGCGATGCGCACCGTGTTTCTGAAGAAATTCTATCCTACTCGCATGACCACAGACCTTCAGCGTCAAATCAATTCCTATAAACAAAAGAGCAATGAAACCTTCACACAAGCGTGGGAGCGTTTCAAAGATTTGCTTCTTTCATGCCCACACCATGGGTTTGAGAAATGGCGAACGATCAGCTTCTTTTATCAGGGATTGAATGGTGAAACAAAGAAGTTGGTGGAAACGATGAGCTCGGGACCATTTCTGCGTAAAAACACTGAAGAGGCAGAAGCCCATTTCGAATGGTTAGCTGAATACGCTCATGAATGGTCAAATTCTGACAATATCTCACGCTCACAGATATCCTGTGTAGAGGAGAAAAGCCTATACCAGGTAACCAATGAAGATCACCTCATGACTAAGTATGCAGAGCTAGCAAAGAAGGTAGAGGAGTTGAGCATGAAAGGAGAGAGCTCTAGGCAAGTCTTGCCTGAGGAACCATGTGGCACATGCAACATGTTGGGACATACAACTCAATATTGTCCTAATGTGCCATATTTTCAAGAGCAAGCCCCTATAGAGATGAATGCCATGCAAGGTTTTCGAGGGGCGGGGAATTCCAACAATAACTTTCAAAATAACAATAGATGGAATCACCCCGGTTTTGATTGGAGAAATAATGCTGGGGCCCAAAATCAATATCAACAGCAGCCCTACAACAACAATCAATATCAAGGGCAAAACAATAGGCCAGCCCAGCATTACAATCAAAACAGAACCAACAATTACAATCAAGCTCAACCCTCCAATGCACCACAAACCAATACCTATGTGCCACCGCACAAGAAGGTACAAGAAGAAGAGCCACTTGCTAATGCCAATCTAACGCAGCAACTCATACAGATGATGAGTAGAATGTCTGCCACATTAGAAAGGATAGATGCACGGCAAGAAGGTTCAGGAGGAAGATTCCCTGCCCAACCACTTCCAAATCCAAAGGGACATAACAATGGTCCTAACAATCAAGAACATGCTAAAGCTGTGACTACACTGAGAAGTGGAAAAATCATAGGAAAAAGCATGCCTCCGTCCACTCCCGAAGTGTACGATGAGGAGGAAGTGGTGGATAAAGAAGTTGAGCTACCATCTACTCAAGAGGAGGAGCAGTCTACCAATGACGATCCTATCAAGGCAAACATTACAGCTCCTGGAGTAGAGGAAGAAGTTGAGCGAAGGCCTGGGAAGGAGTCTGTTAAGGAGGAACCACCAAAATGCCCCTTCCCTGCACCTTATCCTCAACGGTTGAAGAAACCCAAGAATGAGACGAAGAATCAGGAGTTTCTGGAACTGTTTAAGCAAGTTAAGATTAACCTTCCACTCCTAGATGCTATCAAGCAAGTGCCGGCTTATGCTAAGTATCTCAAAGATCTATGCACGGTCAAGAGGAGGCAAAGCGTGAAGAAACATGCTTATGTCGCATGTCAAGCCAGTGCGATCATTCAAAATGAGTTGCCTCCAAAACTCAAAGATCCCGGCACACCTACGGTCTCATGCAGAATTGGGAATCAAAAGATAGACAACGCACTCCTCGATTTAGGAGCAAGCGTGAACCTGCTGCCATACTCAGTCTATAAACAGCTAGGGTTGGGTGAACTTAAACCCACCCGAGTTGCTTTGCAATTGGCAGACAGATCTGTAAAGTACCCTAGAGGGGTATTGGAGGACGTCCTTGTCCAAATAGACACTTTTGTATTTCCGGTTGATTTCGTGATATTAGACACAGAACCTGTGTCTAATCCTGGTGCACATATCCCGATTATTTTTGGACGTCCATTCCTCAACACCATTGATGCCACAATCAAGATTAGAACTGGTATCATGACTATCGTATTCGGGAACATGACGTTGAATATCAAGATCTTTTCTAATCCCCGACCTGAAGAATACGATGATGAGGAAGAAATCCATTATATAGACACGGTCATTGAAGATGAAGTTGACTTGGTCGACTATAAAGATCCTTTAGAAGTTGTGATGACTCAATTTGGCGATATTTATCAGCCTGCAGAGTCCACCCCATTGGATGCCGACCTGAACCAGACGTGTCTTATGATGGATACGAAAGAGGAGGATAGAGCCGATTGCATGTGGATACAGCCATATGAACAACTGCCTCCTAAAACCAAGTTGGTAATGCCCTCTAGTTTCCAGTTTTCGGAGTTAGAATTGAAGGAGCTTCCCAAAGACCTAAAATACGCATTCCTAGGGATTGGAAAAACTTATCCTGTGATCATTTCATCTGTTTTAACTCATGAACAGGAAAGTAAGCTAGTGGAAATGCTTACCAAGCATAAGGATGCTATGGGATGGACAATTGCTGACCTCAAAGGCATAAGCCCATCCATATGCACGCATAAGATATATCTGGAGGAAGACACTAAACCCTCAAGGCAAATGCAGAGGCGTCTGAATCCCAACATGCAAGAAGTAGTTAAAAAGGAAGTGCTTAAACTACTTGATGTTGGGATGATATATCCTATATCTGATAGTCCTTGGGTTAGTCCTACCCAAGTAGTTCCAAAGAAAGCAGGCATAACGGTCATCCCGAACAAAGATGGTGAATTGGTACCAACACGTGTTCCCACTGGATGGAGGATGTGTATTGATTACAGGAAGTTAAATACTGTGACCCGAAAGGACCATTTTCCTTTTCCATTTATGGATCAAATGTTAGAACGCGTGGCGGGTCACAAGTATTACTGTTTCTTGGATGGATACAGTGGATATAATCAAATTGAGATTGCTCCTGAAGATCAGGAGAAAACCACATTCACGTGTCCATTCGGTACTTTTGCCTACCGACGAATGCCGTTTGGCCTGTGCAATGCACCGGCTACCTTTCAGCGGTGCATGCTGAGTATATTCAGTGACATGGTCGAAAACATCCTTGAAGTTTTCATGGATGATTTTTCAGTATTCGGCCATAGCTTCGAAGATTGCCTTACCAATCTCGAGCAGGTTTTAATGAGGTGTGAGGACAAACACCTAGTCTTGAATTGGGAGAAGTGTCACTTCATGGTGACCAAGGGAATAGTCCTCGGCCACATAATATCCGATGAAGGCATTCAAGTGGATAAGGCTAAAATCGACATAATCTCAAATTTACCTGTTCCCCGTACAGTAAGAGACATTCGTTCATTCTTGGGGCATGCAGGTTTTTATCGTCGATTTATCCAAAATTTCAGTGCAATTTCTCGACCCCTTTGTCAACTTCTTGTCAAAGATGCACCTTTCGAGTGGTCAGAGAGTTGCCAAAAGTCCTTTGAGGATCTAAAAGATCTCCTCACCTCCGCACCTATAATACAAGCACCCGACTGGAGTTTGCCTTTTGAATTAATGTGCGACGCTAGTGATTACGCCATTGGCGCAGTCCTAGGCCAGAGAAAGGATAATAAGCCACATGCGATATACTACGCCAGCCGAACCTTGAATGATGCTCAAATGAATTACAATACCACTGAGAAGGAGCTGCTGGCTGTAGTATTCGCCCTGGACAAGTTTAGGTCTTATCTGATAGGGTCACCAATTGTCTGTTTTACAGATCATTCGGCCCTCAAATATCTGCTGACAAAGAAAGACGCTAAACAACGGCTTATTCGCTGGATACTCTTACTCCAAGAGTTTGATCTAACAATCAAGGACAAGAAAGGAGTAGAGAATGTGGTTGCGGATCATTTGTCCCGGTTGACTTTTGTTGACAATACTGAATCCCAATCCATTAAAGATGAGTTCCCAGACGAACAGCTACTGGCAGTAAGTAGTCTGCCTTGGTATGCTGATATTGTAATCTACCTCGTCACGGGTGAAACACCAACTCAGTGGTCGAACCAAGATAGGAAACGGTTCCTCTCGTTCGCGCGTCACTTCTTCTTTGATGACCCATACCTTTTCAAGTACTGTGCTAATCAGGTCATCAGGCGCTGCGTCCCCAATGAGGATATAACCGTAATATTAGCGTCATGCCATTCTGAGGCATGCGGTGGCCACTTCGCGTCACAAAAGACCGCACAAAAAGTCTTACAGAGCGGTTTTTACTGGCCCACAGTCTTCAAAGATGCTTTTTCCTTTTGCAAGACATGCCAACGCTGTCAAAAGCTTGGAACCATTTCTAAAAGGAATTCTATGCCTTTAACCCCTATCATCACAATTGAGATATTTGATTGTTGGGGCATAGATTTTATGGGCCCATTTCCCAAGTCGAATAACTGTGAATACATACTCCTTGCTGTGGAGTATGTATCGAAATGGGTAGAAGCGATACCAACGAGACGAAATGACCACAGAACGGTCATGTCATTTCTAAGAGAGCATATTTTGTCTCATTTTGGTACTCCGAAAGCTTTATTAAGTGACCAAGGCAAGCATTTCTGCAATAGGCCCTTGGAGTCACTTCTCAAGAAATACGGAGTCCATCATAAAATCGCTCTTGCCTATCATCCACAGTCTAATGGGCAAGCAGAATTGGCTAACCGAGAAATCAAGCATATTCTCGAGAAGACGGTTAGTTCCAATCGAAAAGACTGGGCATACAAATTGACAGACGCGTTATGGGCATACCGTACTGCCTATAAGACGAATCTTGGTATGTCCCCGTACAGATTGGTTTACGGGAAAGCTTGCCATCTTCCTGTTGAAATTGAACATAAAGCTTACTGGGCAACGCGCTCATTGAACTTTGATATTCAAGAAGGAGGTCAGCTACGCAAGCTCCAACTTGCAGAGCTAGAGGAAATACGACGAGATGCGTATGACTCTGCAAAGTTGCATAAGGAAAAGTTGAAGGCTCGCCATGATCGTACGATTTTTCATAAATCATTTGAGCCGGGGCAGAAAGTCTTGCTGTATGACTCTCGCCTCCACCTTTTCCTAGGAAAGCTCCGTTCCCGTTGGACAGGCCCATTCATCGTAAAAACTGTTTTTCCACATGGGGCGGTTGAGATTGTCAATCCAAAGAACGATGATTGTTTCAAGGTCAATGGCCAGAGATTGAAACCGTTCTTGGAAAACTTCCAAACTGAAGTTGAACACATCCAGCTGGATGAGCCCAGCTATTCTCATGATTAATAATCCAAAGTGAAGTTCCAATTGTTGTTGTATTTCTTTTCTTTCCCTGCATTTTAGTTTCTCTCTCTTTTGCTTCTTTTTGGTTTTCGTTCTTTATTTCATGTTTGTGATCTAGTTCTAATCCATTATACCTTAAACCACTCTGTTGCAGGTACATAGATGCGAGGTGATGATGTTCATTCTGTCGGTTCTTGGGCTGATTCAGAATGTCGCTGTGGCACCTGGATTGAGGGTGAACTCATACCCTGCCCTTTGCTTCATCAGGACCCTGAAGCTCATTCTCTTATTGATGCTGCTCAAGGGTACATTCCATATCCACCAGCCCTCCTGGACATCAATCCATACGAAAATATGGGATTTCAGGATGATGATGATGTGGAGGAGGATGATGACCTGTACATGGGACGCATGGTGGATGATGCACTCATGGCCCAGTGGGAGAATGACGATATGTGGGAGCCATGGGAGGATCATGACCTTCAGGATGTCGTCCCAGATCGCCACAATGCCGTCTTTGTTTTCGTGGATGATTTTCTTGTTCCTGAGTTGGTCCCACACCACTACGTGCACCTGAGCTACTTGCTATTCAGGCTCCAATGCCCCTTACCAGCTAGTGCATTTTGGGAACCTACGCCAATAGTGGGGTTGGAACTTGTCGCATTTCTTCGTATTTTTGTTTCTGTTCTTTGTTTTTCTGTCATTGTTAATTCGTGTTTCTGGTGTTCTGTTGTTTTAATTTCAGTTTTTTTTTGTCTTTTTGTCCAGGATTGTCACTATGTTCCTAAATGGCATCCCAGTTTTCCTTCCACATCAACTGATTCATGGTCTTGGGCCCTACATAAGGCCCCCACACACTCCGCCGCGAGAGGACAGTCCGTTGCGAAATCACACTCCTTTATCCTTGTCTCCGTCCGGATCACCTCTTGCATGGGCTATCAATTCTTTGGAGATTCCATATTTGTTTAATGATGTCCTTGCTACTTTTCGATTGTTCTGGGAAAGAGAATCATCGAGTTTGGACTTCACTTCTGACGATTCGGCGAGTTATGAAGAGATTGTGGAAGAGGAAATCTTTATACTCGAAGATTAGTGCTGCATTTCAGTTGTTTTTGTTCAATTTCATCTTTTGTTTATCAACTGGAATGTAATCCTTGACGGAATTTTTATTGGTTTTAGTTTTAGTTTTATTTTTTTGGTTTTCTTTAGTTAAATAAGGTTTTAACCACAGTTGGGGATAATTAGGTTGCAATTTGGATGCACTTATAAAGTTTTATTTTTATATAAATTGCAATTTTCTATTCTGAGGATGAATGTCTGTCATACATGCCTGTAATTCAACTGTTTTTCAGTCTCTCTGTATGTCCAGAATTGTTTCTGATAGTTGGGGGTGATGTGGTTCATGCCCCAATTGAATTCTGGAATTTTCGTGTTCGATCGATCGAACCCAGTTCGATCGATCGAAACCTGGATGTTCAAGCGCTTGTAGTTTTTGTTAAATCGATTGAGGGATTTGTGTTCGATCGATCGAACATAGTTCGATCGATCGAACGAGGCATTTAAACGAGGCGTCTTCAGGACACCTCTTCATTTCCCTCACTCTCACTTTCAATCGCTCGAAGACAGAAGGGGGGGGCGACTCGGAAAATTTTCGTTCCTTGCATCCAAAAAGACGCCCTGATCAATCCACTGATCATCCTCATCGTCATCTCATCATCCCTTCCATCTCCACTGCGAGTGCTAAACCGAGGTAGGCCCCACTTGTTTGTAGTTTCCTTTTCCTTAATGTTCGTGTTAGAAAATCCTAAGGGGGTGTCCCCTTGGTCTTAGGATCTCTTTTTGTTAGTTCGTTGTTCGTATAACTTCTGTTCCCTTTTCGTTTCTGCGATCACTGTGTTCGATCGCTTGAACTGAGTTCGAGCGATCGAAGGGGAGATGTTCGATCGCTCGAACAATTTTCAAGCGATCGAAGTCTACTCCAGTTCAATCGATCGAACTCAGTTCAATAGATCGAACTCAGTTCAATCGATCGAACTCCAGCAGTGTTAGTTTTGTTTCTTTTTTCTCCCTGTTCTTATCTGTATCTTGTCGTGTCTTATTTTCAGGCCTGCCAGATGAATCCAGTGATGGGTTACCATAAGTCTATGCCCCTCAGCCGTATTATACCAGATCCGGTGCCCGCTCATGGGTTCCGGAATGACGAGGACAGGCTATGGTTTGAGCGATATTTTCAGACGAGGATGGTGATGGTTGAGCGCCCTATTGAGCATATCTGGACAGAGAGCCCATGGTTCCTTACACGGATCCGCTCTATGCCTCATTGGTTCCACCTCCTGTCGTTGGCCAAGAGTGTCAACCTGTCTTGGATTCGCGGTGCGTGTGCGACTATGATCATCGACCCGTATACACCATTCACCTACCATGCCTTCTTCCGGAGTCACTCATTCATTATCAGTCCAGCCACCGTTTCAGCCGCGTTGGGGGTACCAGAGGTACCAGATTATGTTTGCCCCCACCGGCCAGATGCACCAGTGACCCCACCATCCACTATTATCCGGGAGCTCACTGGAGGTGCCGTTCCGTCTTGGGATGGCGATGCTTTGATCGAGGACCACTTGCTCACTGATGACTACCACATGCTTCATTTGGTCCTCAGCAACTGCCTCCTAGTGACTTCCTATCGAGAGAAGATCGCGGCTTGGTATGCGCGAATCTTATATGCAGTGGGGACGGGACGGCCTCTTTGTATACCACGCCTATATATTGATTTTATGGTCCACCCCACCCGTTATATCTCGTCCAGGAAGCACCTGAAGGGTGCTTGGGCTATTCAGAGGGTCATGGCTGATGCCGGGTTCCTCGTACTTGCTGGCGATGATGTTCGCCCTTCTCCCCGCAGATTTAGTGAGGCGGCTGCTCGCCGCTCCGTCGCTCAGAAGAGGAAGCGAAAGGGGAAAGGGAAAGCGAGGGTGAGGGGGAGGAAGAAGAGGCGTGGTGGGACGGACACGGAGGCCGGAGCTTCAGGGACACCTACTGAGGTGGAGGAGCTTGATTCGGATGATGAGGATGATCCAGTTGCTGCGGTTCAGCAGTTTGAGCTACGACAGCGGTCGCAGACTCAGGCCCAGGGAGAGTCTTCTTCTTCTGTGCCTTTCCCGACAGTTCACGAGCTATTATTGGAGGAGAGAGAGGCCAGGATTAGACTCGAGGGCAGGATAGACCATCTCCAGACTCTACTGGAGTCCATTTTGATTCAGATCGGGGTTGAGTCGACTGTTCATTCTACTCCGCATCCATCGACGACCCCGTCTGCACCACCTACCACTATGCCATCATCTGATGCTGCCCCAGATTCTGAGGCTGCTGATCCTTTTTCCACCACTGCTTCCTAGCCATCTGCTGCCGCCCCTGCTACTACCGTATTGCCGCCTACTCCCATCGACATCCCTTCTGATATAGCCGATGATACGCCGTCTGGGGTCGATTAGTTTTCGTTGGGGAGGTGGTATTTATGTATTTTTGGTTGGTTGGATAGATGTTGGTGGCTTTGGTTGTATTATGTGGTTAGTTGTTTTTTTTTTGTATGGACATTATGTATCTCTGTTTGTATTTTATTATGTTCATATTACAGTGGTTTGGTTTGTTGGATCATGGTTTTATCGTGTTATTCTTATTTATTGATCCTGTTTGTTTTGGAGATTGTGTTCTACTTTTCTATGCTAGGTTGCTTTGCTTGCGATCATCATTTGCTCTATACAGGTGATACCCATCTATTTTATTTATTGAAAATCAACTTCTGGGGACTTTGTTGTTTTCAGTTGGGGGTAGGAGACAATAGATAGGTATACACCCGTAATAATCAGGTTTTGCACTTAGATATGTTTTAAATTTAATGAGAACACAGTCTGTTAAAATTGTGAAAATTTTTAATCGTATTGTTAGAATAACTCTGAATAATCTCTCCTGTTTGTTGATTAGACAATGACACATTTGTAGTATTCTCATCTTTTTATGGATTAAATCCACGCATTTTTTTCTGTATCACTGAAATAAATTGCATTTGTAAAGCTATTATGTACCCAACACTTTTGTGCACTAATTGGCAGCCATGTAGAAAACTTGAAAATTGAGTTAATATGATTATTGTGCGAAAAAGAATAAGTAGTGGAGGCTAATAACCCTTTGTGAGCTATTGAGCCAGTCATCATTTCTGAGAGGATTCTCACACATTGTCGAATGGTTTTTCTTGCGTATATTGCGTGAATTCGTTGTTAAGTCTCAGTTTTCTTTAAAGTTTTGACTGCTTGTTAGAGGAGAACGTTCAGGATTTACCAACTAAACTCAATGAACACTTAAGTGCTAAAAATTGAAAGTTGAGGAAATGATTCAAGCCATCGTTTACCCATTCTTTTACCTGATATAACTATCACCTACATTCATTGAATTATTTCATCCCTGATCCCACACCTTAATTAAATATTTCCAATATAATCATAAGAATTCATACCCTTGATCTATACCTTGACCTCATCGAGCCGTTTGATATAGTTGTTGGGAATGAGTCATCAAAGTATGTGAAATGGAAGAAAGTAGTTGAGGGATATATATATAAAAAAAAAAAAAAAAAAAAAAAAAAAAAAAGGTATATGAAATGAATGGGAGATTGGGTGGAGAAAAGAATTAAGGATAAAAAGAGAAGTTGAAATTCCATCACATACTAAAAAAAAAAAAAAAAAAAAAAGCACACTCTTCTCTACAACTCTCCTACCTACTAAATAAAAGCCGCAAGTCAAAGTCTTGAAGATTCTCAATAATTGATTTGAACATGGAAGTGTGAGTTGAGTTATCCACGGTATTTCGCTCCTCTAGTAAGTAGTGTTCCATTCATGAGACTATACACTCTTAAATGTCCGTTTTTCATAGAGTCCAGTATGAAAGCATTAGTACTTATAATCTCATCCTTATCAAAGCTTTCATACGATGTGCGATCATTGTAAAGCAAGTTTCTGAGAGACGTTATTTTTGAGTGTGACCAATGTGAGAATTGAGCTAAAACTGCAAGTTTTCCAAAGTACAATAGTCTATATAACTCTTAATAAGGTTGGACGCATGGTTGTTAATTACACACACACACGGGTGCATGATGGTAATACATGTGTTATATTTTACTTGGTGATATAGGGGAGCATGTGGGTCTCTTTCATGGGTTGATAGAGGATATTATATTATTGTGGAGTTTAATTAACAATTTAATGGAAAGGTGAATTCTACAAGTTATTCTAATTCTTTTTGAGCTTAAAATTGAGAATTTTGTGGGTATATTCACTGCAAACCCTCACGAGACAATACTCGTCCACTAGGGGGAACCTAGGGGTTTAACGGCTTGTTGCATTCGCTAAATGCAACCGCGATTCCTGCGAAAGTGAGTTAGGATTTGTCTTTCTATCTTAGTTTAGGTTGTTTTTAGTTTTTCTTTGTTTCTTAGTCATGGTAGTATTAGTTTAGGAGTTTTTATTTTATTTTATTTTCGCTTTATCGCTAGGGACTAGCAATAAGCTAGTTGGGGGTTGTGCAAAGCGGGGGTATTTATAAAATACGACCGCGCTAAAGGAAAGAATTGTATTAATTTTTACCACAACTTCCCATGTTATCCGCAATTTGCATTGCAAGGCTAATTTTTATACAATATGATTAATCTATGATAAGTTGTATTGTTTTAGCTGTTGTTTGTGCAGATTACTGCTGTGTGGACTGAACAGTTGAACATCAGAATAAATGGAATGCTGGAATGCAAACAAAAGAAGTCAAAGCTAAAATGTGAAGTTCGATCGCTCTAAGAAGGTTCGATCGATCGAGCGTTCGATCGCTTGAAGAGTGTTGAAGCGCTTGAGGCTTAAGGGTTCGATCGATCGAGAGCAGTTCGATCGATCGAACGGGGTATTTCCAGTAACATTTACGTGCGCAGCAGATGCGGGTTTTTAACCCTAGTTTCTTAGGTTTTCTATATATATGCGTTTTGTACACGTCCATAAGGACGCCCACTTTTACATTTTAACAGTTTAGAAGGAGAGATAGAGAGTTTGCTTGGTTTTTGTAGGTTTTTCATTGAATGTTCGTATTGTGGATTGGATTTCTCGAAGTTTATACAAGTATCTTTCATTCCAGGTTATATATTTATTGCTTATTCATATTCTGCACGTGTTAGACGTAGTTAAATCGCTTGTTTTACAGTTTTGCATGCTAGATAGTTATAAAACCATAGATTTTATAGTTTTCATGAATAACTCACAATCAAACAAGGTGTTAATGTTTTCTTACGTTAAAAATCAATCCTCGACACTCCAGACGATGTCTGAGTAGTCCCAGGTTGGGAGAACACGATGAAACAGTGATCTCCAGCCTCTGCCATGCAGCAGAATAATCGCTGTGTTCGATCGATCGAAGTCAGTTCGATCGATCGAACCAGGGACAGTCAATCGTTCGAAGTCAGTTCGATCGATTGAGGGATGAAGGTCTTCGATCGATCGAAAGCGCGTCGATCGATCGAACTCTCAGATTCTTGAGGATGTTCCCTGCAGTATTCCAGGACCTTTTGTTTTAGGATTTGTTATCATTCTGTCCCAAATAAATGCTCAGTTTGTCAAAACAGTTTTAAAACTAAGGCCCTAAGGCATTTTCTTTCAATACATTTTGCAAACCATCTTCAATGCTAACACCATTGAGGATGCGAGTCTTAACTATTGGATTAAACCGCTTTCAAGTATTTTAATTTAACTGTGATGATATGGTCCCGGTCATGAAAGGTCCATAGAATCTTTATCTTTTGAGGAATACGGAAAATTGTAGGTAATGTACTCCTTTGTGCTTCAAGGCAAATGCATGGTAGATGGCTAGGTTACTGTGGATTCGTGTAATCCCAACACTTTCTTTTTTTAAATTTAAACTCCTTAATTCAAAGTACTGTTTTAATTAGTTAAGTTCGATTGTTTAGTTTATTTTAATCATTTTCATTAGTAATCCTTGTTTGTGGAACTTCGTGTTCCGCACCATCATTCAATCTTAGTTATTTTATTTTGTTTTCTTTAGAGGATAGTCTAAATCAATAGGTCAACACCTTCCCTGTGGGATCGACCTGGTCTTACCAGATATTACTTGCACGCCTACCTACACTTGGGTATTGCACAAGAGCGCACAAGATTTTTATCGTGTCAGCCCCTTTGAAAGTTCGCTGGAGGCCTCGACCAAATTTTGGCATCTCAAGGCCGGCCTTGAGTAAACAAATCATTTTATTATAGTGAAGCTAAGATACCTAAATATTTCTAAATTCAAAATCCCTATTTAGATTTATGGCCTTAAGCCTTCGAATTTGTAAAAAAAAAAAAAATTCTTTATTTATTGACAGACTTTTTCCCTTCACATGGATGCCATGTCACATCATTGCTCAATGACACATGTACCAATTAAGAAATGCCACATGTCCTTTAAATCAACCATTCCCCTCAATGTGAGCCAATGTTCACAGTACCTTGGTGTCCTATGGGCGAAGAATTGCTCTATTTCAATCCTAGAATCAGCCCCATAATTAGAGTTGAACAAATCTTTAGCTTCCTAAAATGACTTGAGCTCTCTTCTGTCGACTGATCTGTAGTAACACAATTAACTTGGAATGTTCACCTAGTGACAATTTCTTATATACATATACCTAATTCGGGTAAACCTATTTGGAATGTTTGGGTGTCCCATGATTTAATGAGCCCATTTATAATTTGTGAAACATTTCAACGTAGAAATCCATCATCTTAAATTAGTTCATTGAGAAAATTAGGAAACTTCATCCTGCTTCTTCATTCCTAGTTTTTCTTAAGAGGATATAAATCATATTTTAAGCACAACATTTTATGTAGTTACAATTTTAAAAAAAGACCAAACTCAAGATGATGGATTCCTCCATTAAGATACTTGACAAACTGTGAATGACCTCATTCCTATTTATGTGATGCATAAACAAACCACCATTAAATTATGATGCATGGACATAGAGTAGAGTCTAAAATTTAACCAGGTTGTTCCTCGAGTAGCTATGAAAATGTATAATTAAGTGACCCTGTCCCATCCCTCATACTAAAATTAGTTTTTGAATGACCAAACCTCAATGAAACTGATAGTCTATTAAATTATCTCGACCTCTTCCCTTCTAAGCAACTTTGCGAACACTAATAAGTAATAACACAGAATATCTACAAACTACAGCACCCTTTTGATTAAATGGAGGGAATAAATAATGGCTGCAAGTTTCTAAATTATAGAGAATGAAAGCTAGATCATTCTGATAGACTCTTATGTTGTGTTTGGTTCATGGATTTAGCTAGGGAAAGTCAAGGAAAATGCTTTTCTTTGTTTGGTTCATGAGGAAAACAGAAAGAAAAATAAAATATAGGGAGGAATAAATTAAAATCTTGAATTATGTGAGTCACTTCCTCCCTTATGTTAAGTTACAATTATATTTTGAAATTTTTTTTAAACGGTTTTTAAGCATGGACGAAAACACACAAGGGAATTATTTTTCCTACCCTTTTTCTTTTCATTCTCTAAATCTGCATACCAAATAGAGCCCTAATAGAAACTCATCACAAACCTTGTTCAGATAATTCATCTGTATGATGACACATGTAGCCACTACAAGCATAAAGAACCATGTCTCTGGAAAGATTAATTGGTTCTTTCCTTCAAAAGTCAATTTCAATGATGTTCCAAGGGCTTTTACATTCATCACCTATACATGGACCAATGAAATTCGATGTATAAAGATCGATATAAAGCGATAAAAGGAAACTGAAAGTATAGCTAATAATCAGAGTAACAGAAGAAAGTTTAAGCAGAGCTGCAGAGTAGCACTTGAAAAACACAGAAGTTAACAGTCCATGGTGGGTGTACATTTTTTAAGCAGAAAAGAAAGTGGAATTTACTCATAAAAGAAGAAAAAGAAACACAAAAAACTTAAGTGAGATAAAAAGAACTTCCCAATTTAACCTTGCCAAGAAAAGAGATTGATCAATAGTTACCATTTCAACAAAATTTCACTTGAGCAAGTAAGAAGTGCTAATAATGTGCTAATCCCAAAAATTGAAGCTCAGCCAGAACTTAGAAGTGCCCATGGAGAAAATCAAACCACGGCTCTCAGCAAGGCAAACATATGATTACCCAAGGATATTCTAATGCAATCCATATCACTAAAATTGTAAGAAAATAAATCATATTTGCTATTTCTTTCAACATATTCGTTGAATCTAAATATCAAGGCAACATTCTATTTCCTTTTGCATCTACTTTTTAATCAACAAGCAAAACAGAAAATAAATTAAGAAAATATCTGAACCACAATCCTAATAAAACTACACTATACTCTAAAATCCAATCAAACTACTTTGTTCCAAATTTTCTCAGCAACCAAATAGATTTTCTAAAATTAGAGGAAGTAATGGAGAGAAAGAAACTCACTGCGCAGAGGAAGAATACGATTTTCTGAAGCTTTTGATGATGCATCCGACGGGAAGATGATGATGATGAATCAAAAAATGTTTTCAGCGAATATCAATCTCATATATATCCGAGATCTACTCTAACGTGATCCAACCCCTCCAGTATCATGTTTTTCGGCGGTGACTTCTTCCTCTTCTTTGTGACAAAACTGTATACACCACGATATAGATACATAGGTAAAATTTTAAAAAAAAAATCAGATCTAAACTTGTGACATAGCCGTATATACAAGGAGATAGATACATAGATGAAAAAAAAAAATCAAATCGAAACTTGTGAAGATTGCTGGTCTAGGGCATCATTCGTACTCGAAAATCAAAATCCGAACCAAAACAACAACGAGAGAGATAGGAAATCAAAATCTTCATAGATTCAAGGTCTTGATAAGAGAGAGAGAGAGAGAGAGAGAGAGAGAGAGAGAGACTGAGAGTTGAGAACAAGAAGCAAAGAGGCGATGAAGGGAGGCGCGCAACTAGGGTTTTGAAAGAGGGGATGGAGAAGTAATGTTTATTTACAAAATGCCACCGCGCGCATAAATTTTTTTATGTCACTTTTTTTAAAAAATTAGATATTTATGTCACTTTTTATAAAAAGTGACATAAAAATGAAATGTTTTATAGAAATATACAATTTAATCCTTGAGTATAGGGTCAACATATATTTAGTCACTTTGACTTTCCTAAGTTATAAATTGATCCTTAATTCGTGTTCAAACTTAAAAATTGGCCCTTTCCCCCAATTTAGTGAGTTTATTTATGACGAATCTACCCTTCATAGAATATATACAAAGATATATATATATATATATAGTAACCAATTTACATTAATTAGGGAGATATTATTCCCTAAAATATGTGTGTATATACCATCACAAAATTAGGGATTTCAAATTAACTCCCAATTAAAAGCAACCGTTTCTCTCTCTATCTCTCTCATTATCTCACTGTCCTCTATCACGATTCTCTCTCTCTCTCTCTCTAGTTTGAGCCACATACAGTACTCCATGTCTCCATCAATGGTGTTTTCATCTCTGCAAGGTCCAATGCTTCTCTCTCTTTTTCTCATCATTCTTAGCCCCAACCTCTCTGTTGAACCTCAGATCTACGATTCAAGGCTCCAGTACTTGACAACCGAAGCCCTAAAATGGCTATCATCATCAACAATGCTCTTCACAGCAACTTGGATGGTGACGAAATCGATCCTAGAATGGATGGTATCAGTTAACAACTTGATTTTATCCTATTCCTTTTTCAAGGTTGCTAATGAGTAATTTTGAGGTCTTGGCCGGCATACTCAAAATATTGTCATTCTTTTTTACTTTATTATTATTTTTTTAATAATGTCATAAGAATAATATTATTCTTACATGGGATTTGTTAGTTTTTTTCTATTCTAACTAAAGAGACAGAAGATTAAAAGTTTTATTCTTACATGGGATTTGTATGGAAATTCTGGCCTTTTTTGAAAACTTGTATGGAAATTCTTACAGTGGCTATCTTTGACTGCTTTCTTTTAAAGAAAACTTGTGTATTATTAGTTTTTTTGAAACTATTGAGAGTTTGTATTATTAAATTTTCTTTTCAAATCCATTCAAAACTGTGAGAAATTTGTATTATTAAACTTCAGTCAAAATTCTAGAACTACGAATTTCTCACCAAATCCATGTGTGTTGTTGCTCCATTTTAGTGTTTTGACAGCTTGTGTATGAATTTTCAACAATGTAAGAAATTTCTCACAAAGTGTGGAGTTTTACTTTTGAGTTTTGAAGGTGAGAGATTTGTTTTTATTTGATGAGGAAAAAAAAGGTGAGAAATTTCTCACTACAATAGATAAAATTTCTCATATTCGGTCGGTATTTTGACAGTTTGTTTTTATTTGGTGAGAAATTTCTCATCAAATACATTTAAAAAGGTGAGAAATTTCTCACTGTAATAGATAAAATTTCTTTGTTAATTCTCTCTCTCTCTCTCTCTCTATATATATATATATATGTATAACAAATCAGGGTTATGAATTTAAACCCTGATTTATGGGAGTTGGGGTATTTATTAAATTTTCTCTTTAATTCTTTCTCTTTCTATATATATATATATATATGTATATATATATCAAATCTGGGTTTGAATTTCAAAACCCTAATTTATGGGAGTAGGGGTATTTTGGTCCTTAAAATAGGTGAGGGACTAATTTCTAAGTTGACTTGTAGAATGGATCAATTTCTAGAAACGGTTACAATAAAGGACTGAAATCTAAAGAACCCAATGTTTTATTTACAAAAATGTCACCGCGTTTTTATTTATGTCGGTTTTAAAAAAGTGACATAAATGTATTATTATTTATGTCACTTTTTAAAAAAATGACATAAATATTTTATTATTTATGTCACTTTTTTTAAACAATGACATAAATAATCAAGTATTTATCACTTTTTTTAAAAACTGACATAAATACTAAAAAAGTGACATAAAAAGCTCATGTAAGAAATAATTATGTCACCCGAAATAAAAGTGACATAAATACAATTTTAAAAGTGACATAAATAGTATTTTTCCTTGTAGACGTGGTATATATTATCGTACAGAGTGGTATTTATGTCACTTTTAAGGCTTTTATGTAATAATTTTGTTTGGTATTTATGTCACTTTTCTACTTTTATGTCACTTTAGGTTAAAAGTGACATAAATAAAATGGTATTTATGCCACTTTTAAGACTTTGATGTTATAATTTTGTTTGATATTATGCCACTATTCTACTTTTATGTCACTTTATCTTAAAAGTGACATAAATAAAATGGTATTTATGTCACTTTTAAGTATTTATGTCACTTTTAAGACTTTGATGTAATAATTTTGTTTGGTATTTGTGTCACTTTTCTACTTTTATATCACTTTAAGTTAAAAGTGACATAAATAAAATGGTATTTATGTCACTTTTAAGTATTTGTGTCACATTTTATAAACAAATGTGTTGGTTTTATTAAACATTTATGTCACTTTTATAAAGTATTTGTCACTTTTAAAACATTTATGTCGCCTCCATTTATGTCACTTTTTACTGAAAAAAAAAGTGACATAAATACATATTTATGTCACTTTTTAAGTTACATAAAAGACATTTTTCCTTGTAGTGACATATATGACATATTCATCAAAAAGTACTAACAAAACTATATGAAAGTAACAAATTACAAAGAATTAGCCCAACAAAAAAAGTGGTTTGTTTGTTAGAACCTTCCATCAAAATGTGAAACTTTGTACCTACACAAAAGACAAAGTTTTGATTAATTAGTTGTATATAAAATAACAAAAGAGTAAAACTATGTTTGGGGATTTTGAGAGACCACAATGTGTTCGGGGACTTGGAATGATAAAAGAGTCATTTTTTCGTATTATTTGTGAACCGTGAATTCGTTATATATTCCGTTAGTTTCCGCAAGTTTGTTTAGGCATGTTTGACTTTCGTGTAAGGTTTCGTGGCATTTGGTTAAGCGGTTTACCGATTCACTACTCAAAACCTCAATAACTAAGCTTTTCAAGCATAAGTGATGAAAGAGTCACTTTTTTCGCATTTTTTTGTGAACCGTGAATCTGTTATGCATTCTGTTAGTTCCCGCAAGTTTAGTTAGGTATATTTGAGGTATGAGTAAGATTTCGTGGCGTTTGGTTAAGCGGTTTACTGATTCACTACTCAAAACCCCCAAAACTATGTTTTTTCAAACCTAAGTGACTAAAGAGTCATTTTATCGCATTTTTTGTGAATCGTGAATCCGTTATGCATTCCGTTAGTTCTCGAAAGTTTATTTAGGAATGTTTGACTTGCGTGTATGGTTTTGTGGCGTTTGGTTAAGCGGTTTACCGATTCACTACTCAAAACCTCAATAACTAAGCTTTTTCGAGCCTAAGTGACTAAAGAGTCATTTTTTCACATTTTTTGTGAACCGTGAATCCGTTATGCATTCCGTTAGTTTCCGCAAGTTTATTTAGGCATGTTTGACTTATGTGTAAGGTTTCGTTGCGTTTGGATAAGCGGTTTACCGATTCACTAGTCAAAACCCCCCCAAAACTACGTTTTTTCAAGCCCAAGTGACTAAAGAGTCATTTTTTCGTATTTTTTGTGAACCATGATTCCGTTATGCATTCCGTTAGTTCTCAAAAAAATTTTAGGCATGTTTGACTTGCGTGTAAGGTTTCGTGGCGTTTGGTTAAGCGGTTTACTGATTCACTACTCAAAACCTCAATAACTAAGCTTTTTCAAGCCTAAGTGACTAAAGAGTCATTTTTTCGCATTTTTTGTGAACCGTGAATATGTTATGCATTCCGTTAGTTCCCACAAGTTTATTTAGGTATGTTTGAGGTGAGATTAAGATTTTGTGGCGTTTGGTTAAGCGGTTTACCGATTCACTACTCAAAACCGCAATAACTAAGCTTTTTCAAGCCTGACTAAAGAGTCATTTTTTCGCATTTTTTGTGAACCGTGAATCCGTTATACATTCCGTTAGTTCCCACAAGTTTATTTAGGTATATTTGAGGAGTGAGTAAGATTTCGTGGTGTTTGGTTAAGCGGTTTACCGATTCACTACTCAAAACCCCCAAAACTATGTTTTTTCAAGCCTAAGTGACTAAAGAATCATTTGATCGCATTTTTTGTGAACCGTGAATCCGTTATGCATTCCGTTAGTTCCCGCAAGTTTATTTAGGTGTGTTTGAGGTAAGATTAAGATTCCGTAGCGTTCGGTTAACCGGTTTACCGATTCACTACTTAAAACCTCAAACTAAGCTTTTTCAAGCCTAAGTGACTAAAGAGTCATTTTTTCGCATTTTTTGTGAACCGTGAATCTGTTATGCATTTCGTTAGTTCCCGCAAGTTGATTTAGGAATTTTTGACTTACGTGTAAGGTTTTGTGGCGTTTGAATAAGTGGTTTACCGATTCACGAGTCAAACCCCCCAAAACTCGTTTTTTCAAGCCTAAGTGACTAAAGAGTCATTTTTTCGTATTTTTTGTGAACCGTGAATCCGTTATGAATTCCGTTAGTTCCCGCAAGTTTATTTAGGTATGTTTGACTTATGTGTAAGGTTTCGTGGCATTTGGACAAGCGGTTTACCGATTCACTAGTCAAAACCTCAATAACTAAGCTTTTTCAAGCCTAAGTGACTAAAGAGTCATTTTTTCGCATTTTTTGTGAACCGTGAATCCGTTATGCATTCCGTTAGTTCCCTCAAGTTTATTTAGTTATGTTTGAGGTGAGAGTAAGATTTTTTGGCATTTGGTTAAGCGGTTTACCGATTCACTACTCAAAACCTTAATAACTAAGCTTTTTCAAGCCTAAGTGACTAAAGAGTCATTTTTTCGCATTTTTTGTGAACCGTGAATCCGTTATGTGTTCGGTTAGTTCCTGCAAGTTTATTTATGTATATTTGAGGTATCAGTAAGATTTCGTGGCGTTTGGTTAAGGGGTTTACCGATTCAAAACTATGTTTTTTCAAGCCTAAATGACTAAAGAGTCATTTTATCACATTTTTTGTGAACCGTGAATCCGTTATGTATTCTGTTAGTTCCTGTAATTTTATTTAGGTGTGTTTGAGGTGGGAGTAAGATTTCGTGACGTTTGGTTAAGCGGTTTACTGATTCACTACTCAAAACCTCAATAACTAAGCTTTTTCAAGCCTAAGTGACTAAAGAGTCATTTTTTCGCATTTTTTGTGAACCGTGAATATGTTATGCATTCCGTTAGTTCCCACAAATTTATTTAGGTATTTTTGAGGTGAGATTAAGATTTTGTGGCGTTTGGTTAAGCGGTTTACCGATTCACTACTCAAAACCGCAATAACTAAGCTTTTTCAAGCCTGACTAAAGAGTCATTTTTTCGCATTTTTTGTGAACCGTGAATCCGTTATGCATTCCGTTAGTTCCCACAAGTTTATTTAGGTATATTTGAGGAGTGAGTAAGATTTCGTGGTGTTTGGTTAAGCGGTTTACCGATTCACTACTCAAAACCCCCAAAACTATGTTTTTTCAAGCCTAAGTGACTAAAGAATCATTTGATCGCATTTTTTGTGAACCGTGAATCCGTTATGCATTCCATTAGTTCCCGCAAGTTTATTTAGGTGTGTTTGAGGTAAGAGTAAGATTCCGTAGCGTTCGGTTAACCGGTTTACCGATTCACTACTTAAAACCTCAAACTAAGCTTTTTCAGGCCTAAGTGACTAAAGAGTCATTTTTTCGCATTTTTTGTGAACCGTGAATCTGTTATGCATTTCGTTAGTTCCCGCAAGTTGATTTAGGAATTTTTGACTTACGTGTAAGGTTTTGTGGCGTTTGAATAAGTGGTTTACCGATTCACGAGTCAAACCCCCCAAAACTCGTTTTTTCAAGCCTAAGTGACTAAAGAGTCATTTTTTCGTATTTTTTGTGAACCGTGAATCCGTTATGAATTCCGTTAGTTCCCGCAAGTTTATTTAGGTATGTTTGACTTATGTGTAAGGTTTCGTGGCATTTGGACAAGCGGTTTACCGATTCACTAGTCAAAACCTCAATAACTAAGCTTTTTCAAGCCTAAGTGACTAAAGAGTCATTTTTTCGCATTTTTTGTGAACCGTGAATCCGTTATGCATTCCGTTAGTTCCCTCAAGTTTATTTAGTTATGTTTGAGGTGAGAGTAAGATTTTTTGGCATTTGGTTAAGCGGTTTACCGATTCACTACTCAAAACCTTAATAACTAAGCTTTTTCAAGCCTAAGTGACTAAAGAGTCATTTTTTCGCATTTTTTGTGAACCGTGAATCCGTTATGTGTTCGGTTAGTTCCTGCAAGTTTATTTATGTATATTTGAGGTATCAGTAAGATTTCGTGGCGTTTGGTTAAGGGGTTTACCGATTCAAAACTATGTTTTTTCAAGCCTAAATGACTAAAGAGTCATTTTATCACATTTTTTGTGAACCGTGAATCCGTTATGTATTCTGTTAGTTCCTGTAATTTTATTTAGGTGTGTTTGAGGTGGGAGTAAGATTTCGTGACGTTTGGTTAAGCGGTTTACCGATTCACTACTCAAAACCTCAATAACTAAGCTTTTTCAAGCCTAAGTGACTAAAGAGTCATTTTTTTGCATTGTTTGTGAACCGTGAATCCGTTATGCATTCCGTTAGTTCCTGCAAGTTTATTTTGGCATGTTTGACTTACGTGTAAGGTTTCGTGGCATTTGGATAAGCGGTTTACCGATTCACTAGTCAAAACCCCCAAAACTACGTTTTTTCAAGCCTAAGTGACTAAAGAGTCATTTTTTTGTATTTTTTGTGAACCGTGAATCTATTATGCATTTCGTTAGTTCCTGCAAGTTTATTTAGGCATGTTTGACTTGCCTGTAAGGTTTCATGGCGTTTGGTTAGGCGGTTTACCGATTCATTACTCAAAATCTCAATAACTAAGCTTTTTCAAGCATAAGTGATGAAAGAATCACTTTTTTCGCATTTTTTTTGTGAACCGTGAATCCGTTATGAATTTCTTTAGTTCCCACAAGTTTATTTAGGTATATTTGAGATGTGAGTAAGATTTCGTGGCGTTTGGTTAAGCGGTTTACCGATTCACTACTCAAAACCCCCAAAACTATGTTTTTTCAAGCCTAAGTGACTAAAGATTTATTTTATCGCATTTTTTGTGAACCTTGAAACTTTATGCATTCCGTTATTTTTTGCAAGTTTATTTAGGCATGTTCGACTTGTATGTAAGATTTTGTGGCGTTTGGTTAAGCGGTTTACCGATTCACTACTCAAAACCTCAGTAACTAAGCTTTTTCAAGCCTAAGTGACTAAAGATTCATTTTTTCACATTTTTTGTGAACTGTGAACCCGTTATGCATTCCGTTAGTTCTCGCAAGTTTATTTTGGCACGTTTGAACTACGTGTAAGGTTTCGTGGCATTTGGATAAGCGGTTTACCGATTTACTAGTCAAAACCCCCAAAACTATGTTTTTTCAAACCTTAGTGACTAAAGAGTCATTTTTTCGTATTGTTTGTGAACCGTGAATCCGTTATGCATTCCGTTAGTTCCCGTAAGTTTAATTAGGCATGTTTGACTTGCGTGTAAGGTTTTGCGGCATTTGGTTAAGCGGTTTACCGATTCACTTCCTAAAACCTCAATAACTAAGCTTTTTCAAGCCTAAGTTACTAAAAAGTCATTTTTTCGCATTTTTTGTGAATCGTGAATCTGTTATGCATTCCGTTAGTTCCCTCAAGTTTATTTAGGCATGTTTGACTTACAGATGGTTCAAGGTCGTGGTATCGGTCGCGGTCGCTAAGGTCGTGTAGACAACTCGGTCGCGGCGCCGCGGACTGGTATCGGGCGATACGCAAAGATACGCTAGATTTAAGGTTTAAAAAAAATCTGGAAAAATAATGAAAAATTCCAAAATCATTTGAATAACAAATTTGGCCTAATAGATTGTCACAATACACAATATACCCATTACAATGTCACATAATATCCAAAACACACGCTGCAGATTGAGTATTTGATAACACTACATACATAATTAGGATCACCTTCATCAATAACTACCAAATCAATGCCACATGGAGTGTCGTGGGGGCTGAAAATCATCATAGTCGTTATTTCCCTTATTATTGAATGCATTCGGTGGATATGGAAATTGAAGGCCCCCAAACAATATAGAACCATAATCTGAAGGTGCATGTTGAGATGACTGGCTTGATGATCCATAATATGGGTTCTGTGGCTGAGAAGAATTGACAGGTTGATGATAGTATCCAGCTCCTCGATACTCAACGCTGCTACTCGATGATCCATCATGATGGCGGCCCAAATCATAGCCACTATAGCCTCCTCCACTGCCCGTGGCAGTGCTAGCTGATGTATCTCGGTACCTCCTACGAGCACGATCACAATACCCACCACTACTTGTACTAGCAGATCTTTCAAGCTGTCGTACGGGTGGTAGGTGACCCATACCATCAATGGTACTACTTAAATATCCAAGATCACCCTGAGAACCATATCCATATCCTGTAATGGCATGATGGGGTTGCCTGTATCCTCCATAATCCTTAAATCCTATCCCCATATTACGTAACTGATCATCAATACCTATACTAGCATTGTGTCCACTAGAATAATCGTCACTACTAGAAAACTCACACACCCTAGCCAAATGTTGACGCTGTGCATCTATTCCTGGCCTATATCCATGGTCAGTGTCTTGTGTGGCATTATAGTAATCATCTCCTTGTGCCCATGACATGCCAGCAAGAAAGTTAGAATGACCACCCCCACCACCATCTCCACCACCGCCGCCATAATCGCCACCACCTCCCCTTTCAGTGTCATCATCACCATCATCATCATCATCATCATCACTACTAGAACTGGAACTAGGCAAAATTGATTTACTACTTTGTGCCAGACCCTTCCTTTTTTGTTGATTAATGATTGCTTCGACCGTGAAGGAATAGGAGTATCGTCTTCCTCTTGTTCTTCATCTCTTACTCTTTGACCTTCATCATTGTTTTGAAGAGCTTCGTTCAACCATGTATCATCATCTTCAAGATCAGAAGGTTCAGTCTCCCTAATCCAATCAGATAATATGTCATCATCTTCAAAAATATGATTAAGATCAATTGGATTATAATAATCCTCATCATTTGTCAAGTACATCATATTTTTGACGCGCAATTGCAAATTGTAGTGCACAAAAACTAGTTTATGCAACTTCTGCATTGCCAAGCGATTGCGTAGTTTGGTGTGAATTATTGACCACGTGCTCCAATTTCTCTCACAACCCGAAGAAGAGCACGTTTGGCTGAGGACTTTAATTACAATTCGCCTAAGATGTGGAGCTTCCTCGCCATAGTTATACCACCATTCAGCTGCAAGAAAGCATAATCATAAACTTATATACTTTTTAAATATACATTACATAAGGTAATGCTTCCTGAAATAAACAAGAACCTGGGAGATCTGTTGTCCTTGCTTTCTTTGTTAGAAATTGTCCAAACTCTCCTTTTGCATCCACATAAATTTTTATCTACAATTCAAAATATGATTTATTTTTTTATGAGTTGTTTTTAACTTTTTATATTACCAATAGTCTCATTCCAAAAATTACATACCTCACTCATAGCTTTCGCTTAGTTTGTTATGTCTGGCTCTAACCTCTTAATTACTTCCTTCAAACCATATCGCACCTCCGGATGATCAGAAAAATTTTGGGAATACCGAAATGCAGGGTTTAAAAAATAAGCTGTTTGTAGGTCAGATAGACAATAATTTATCAATTTTTTTTAGTATTAATTCGCACAGCTATTAAAACATCATTTGAATCACACAACGTACCTGCTGCATGAAGGTGCCTATGTAATTGACTCTCCCATCGGTAGTCAATGAAATCCCAATACTTCTGAAAATCTTTGATTGACGCCTTTATTGCTAGCTTAGCTCTATCTATTGCCTCGTAAATAATAGACATTGTAGGCTTCTTGTCTTGATCAACTATTTTTAGAACCCTAACAAGCGGTTCCATTATTGATTTAACAACTGTTGCCTTCTTCCAAAACCGATCCGTCAAAATTAGATCAGACACTTGGGATGCAATATTTCTTCTCCTTTTTTCACGATTGAAGTCACTCCATTCACTAGATGTGCACATTTTCTTCAAATCAACTTGATAGTGTAGAAGACTTTCAATTGCAATGAATTCGGTTGCAAATCTAGTCATCCCTGGCCTCAACAAGTCTCTACCATTGGTATATGTCCTCATAAGATTCACCACTTTTAGACTGTTATAAATAAAACTCGTTATTTTTTTTGCTTGGTCAAGTGTATGTTTCACAGATGACATATTACCAATATCTTCTAGCATTAAATCAATACAATGTGCGGCACATGGAGTCCAAAACAAATTCTTCCTCTTCTCCACCAACAATTGTCCAGCCGCTTTATAGCTTGGCACATTATCTGTAACAACTTGGACAACGTTGGCCTCACCAACCTCTTCCACAACTTTATCCATAAGTGAAAAAATGTAGGATGCAGTCTTTGACTTGTTTGTAGTATCAATCGATGTATGGTACAACATATTTCTATCACAATAAACCATAAAGTTTATGATAGGATTGTTAGTTTTTGAACTCCACCCATCACACATGATCGTGCATCCATACTCGGGCCATTTTTGTTTCAACGACACAATGTATGTTTCTAGCTCGTATACCTCTTCGTCCAAGTATACGTTGCCAATTTGATAACCGGAAGGTCCCTTAATACCAAGTCCAGAATCAACAATGATATCAATCATCGACTGGTAGTATGGCCCAATATCAGCTGCATTGAATTAAATCCCATTGTAATAGAAAAACTTGGAAATAGCTTTCCCTACTTTCTTCACATTTTCGGTCTTAAACATGTCCTTCACCCTTTTTTGAAATCCAGACTTTGGCCTACCCTTTCAAAGACGGATATTCGAAAATTTTTGAAATTTATTTGAAAAGCATTTTTTTTTTCAAAAACGATTCTCAAAGATCTTATGAAGACGTGCAACTATTTCTCAATAAAGATGATTGGATTGAAATTTTGCTTTGAAATTCATTTGAAGATCATTTCTTCCAAAAATATTTCCAAAAAATTTTGGATTTTTCATTTTAGAAGATGATCATGTGAAAATTTACCTTAACAGAGGTCAGTTTGGAGCTTTAATCAAAAAGTGAACTCCAAAAATCTTTTTTGAAAAAGCGATTGAAAACTTTAGAATAAAGATGGCAGAAATCCGTTTGCTTTCAAAGATGGATTTAAAATTCTTCGGGTAGAAGGATCACACAATCGGATTATCACCGTACTTTCCACGAATTCGGATACATACAAGGTCAATGATGCTTAGCTAAACATGATATAAGAGATGTAATCATATAATCAAGATTCGGCATATTCTCAAATGTCAGAGGGCATGAAGAGGATTTGCTCAAAAGTGATTAAAGGGTTACACATCTTTCATTAAGCAAGCATCGTCATCATCTCAAGTAATCCCTTTCGGGCATACAGAACTTCCTAGCATATAATCCTAATCAAGAATTGATTTCCTAAGATTTGAAAGGTTCTATGGAAGCTATTATGCAAAAGCTGGGTTTCGGTCAAACAAGGGACCCTTGACACACACCCGATAGGATGCTTCATATACCAACGCATGGTACGAGATCAAGGGTGATCACACAGTCCCATGATAACTTGACCGACCGGGTTGCCCCGAGTCTCCAAGGTCATAGTTCTGTGCAATCGACTGGTTGGACATGCAAGTGAAATGCAACAGGCACACAAAGATTAATTAATTTGATTAAGAGGATGTTTTCAAGTCTAATCCTCGAGTGAACCCAAAATTAGAAATTCCTGGTCTGCGAAAACAGAGATTCTGGGTTCGATCCCCAGCAGAGTCGCCAGATTGTGGATATCGCAGTTTTTTTCTTTACCCACAATTTTAAAATTTTCAAATTCAAAACAAATGAGTCGCCACTTAGTTTTTAAAAGGAAAATTAAGAAACCATTTTAAAACTGATCTTTTAAGAAACCAGAGATTTTCTAGGTCTGGGGATTACAGAATGAGAGGGGAAGGAGCCCGTCGGACTAAAACACCCTCTCTCATCCTATCTCGCGATAGGCCTCTACTTAACATCCTTTTAATCGAACTATTAATTTAAATGTGCCCTCAACTAATACATATGTATAAATATACACTACAAAAGCATGTCTAAAGGGTGTAAGATTACAAGTGATAAAATATCATTCAAAAATCACATAATTCGAGTAGCAAGCAATATGATATGCAATAGGGAACAAGAGAACTTACCCGGGATCCAGCAGCGATATTAAACGTGTAATGGATACAAATGGAAGAAAATCCTAGAAAAGAGTCTCTAATCACATGTATTCATATAAGGCAAGATCCTACTTCTAATGTGTTGCGCATGAAGTCATAAAATCGATAAAATAAAAGAAAAGTTAGCTAAGGGAGAGTCAAAAAGTCATACTTCATCAACGCTACAAAACAAGGGTTAGTCCACATGATATATAGCACATAAAATTTGAATAGTGATCCTAAGCCTCTAACCTAAATCTATCAAATGTAATTAACCTAAAGCAAACGAATCCTAACTATAAATGTCGAGTCACATGGATGAATGTAAACATAAGCGAGAAGAAGTCATGAAATACTGTAGACACCCCATTTTTGTCGGCTATCAGATTTAGGAGACCCGTAGCTTGGTGGTTCACAATGATCGTAAAAGACTCAAAAGGACTCTCGGAAGTCAGCTCTATCTCTCAGAATGCTCAGAATGACCAAAATGCCCTTGAAAGTCCGAAAACTCCCAGATTTGGTCCCAAAGTTCTGAAAACATACTACGTCGTAAGAAAAATGATAAAATGAGTTTTTAAATAAAACCGGAAGAAGTCGTCAGCTCCCAGAGACCCCCGGAAGTCCCGGAGGTTCCCCGAAAGTCCTCGTTGACCGGTTTGACCAAGGTTTGACCAGGTTTGACCAGAGTTTGACCAAGTTTGACCAAGTTTGACCGAAAATGTCTGAATTCACCAGAACCATTCTAAATCATGAGAAAAGTATTAAAACAAGTTCCAAAAGAAAATCGAGCGAAAACATCGGCTCCTGGGAGCTCCCAGAGGTTCCCAGAACTTCTCGGGAATCCCAGGTTTGACCGGTTTGACCAAGATCTGACTTTGGAATCGGGGCACCGAAACAATTTTCAAATATTTTTCATGGATACTAGAGGTCAATAGCTTTCCAACGGTATATCGCACATAATTTCTGGATTTAAAACGAATTTATTATAAATTTCCAAAGGCGAAAAAGGCGATCAAATCGGCTTTTATCGCGAATACCGCAAAACTTTTCGAAGTGACCTATCCCCGAACTATTTTTTATGTAAAGTAGACTCCATTACCTTTCCAACGGTATATCACAACCTCAATTTGGAGTTCGTATGCATTTTCTGTGAATTTCGGACGAAATAGGGCCTTTTCGCGAATACCGGAACTTCGGGGGGCCTAAACAGCATTATCCAGACGAAGGGAGGAGCAGTGCCGCCGCGGCACTGGCCCACTGCCGCCGCGGTAGTGGCCCAGTGCCGCCGCGGCACTCACCTCCAGAACAGTAAGTTTTTGTAAATATTTTGGTGGTCCCATTTTGATTAATTAAAATCCAAAACGACGTGGTTTCATGATTTCAGATGTTTGGGACCAATGGGAGTACTTTCTAAATCCCAAAAACACCCCAAGTTGGCCTATATAAACACCCCATTACTCCTCATTTTAGGGGAGTCAAATACAAGTTTAGAGAAAGTTTGGGAGAGAAAGTGTAGAGATAAGGTTAGAGTGGAGAGAAAAGAAGCTTTCTTCTTTGATTTTTCAAAACAAAAGTGAGTTCTAACTTTGTTTTTACTTCATTACTTCCATTTACTTCAACATTCAATACTCCCCAACCACCATTTTAGTGAGCATTCAAGAGTGTGGAAGCTTCTTCCATGTCTAGTGTCATTACATATGAGTGATACACCAATCTACAAGTCTCATGCTTCATGAATATCATCTATTGATTATCATCTACTTGCTTGATTATATATATGTTCATCTCTCCTTATCTCATTTCTTTTTCTTTTCTTTATTTACTTACTAGTTCATCATCATCTAAGTGATGACATGAAGTTTGGGGTGAGTGAATCCTTATGGATAGTAGCTCTTGACCTCAAAAACATGTTTGATAGATGATGATCATAACCTCAATACTTCCAAGGTATTCTTGGAATGTATTGAAGTTATGCCCAAAAAAATAAAATAAATCTCTCCAACAATCTTGGAGGTTCTTAAATGATGTGTTTGATGTAGGTATTCTAAGTGGCTATGATCCTCATTGAGTGTTGAAAACATGTTTTCAAAACATCTATTTCAAAACCCCTCTCAATCCCTCTCATTTGGTTTCAAGAAACTAAACTTTGTTTTCTCCAAAATCTTCAAAACAATGAGTCAAAACAGTGAGTGAGTTGAGTTCAAAGATTTTTCTAGAACACAATACTCAACATATGGATACAAGGCCACTTGGAAAGTCTTCCTAACTCATTGGAGAACACCCATGATTTTTGGTTTGACTTGGAAGTACTTGGAAATGGTCCATTTAGGTCCCAACATTCCTTCCAAACATTCTGTTTTTTGCTGTCACAGCAGCTAGGTCAACTTACGACCTCTTTTCCAGAAACCTTTTCCAAAAGGGGTGGTCCTAACTTATTTTTCCCTTAAAATTCAATGTCTTAGGAAACTTTCTGTATAAAATGGGCCTCTAGATCATTCGTTTTCATTTTCTAAGATTTTCTAACATTTCAGACGACAGTACGAACTCTGTTTCTGAGTGACCTCTATTGTTTGTGTAATTTCTTTCAATCTGTGATAGTTAATCAAGATTGGATTTTTGGGTTGTGTTCTAGACACAATAAGGAACATCTCCATAAAAAATCATGCATTGAAAACATTCCTAACCCCTCTTTTCAAATTCCAAAAGATCATGCTACTGTTCTGTCCACTATTCACAGCAAGTACATTTTAACTTTCATTCTTTGATTTGAGGCTTATATGCATTCCAAATTAGTTCATATCTTAGGAAGTGGTTCATACTACATTTGTATATATTCCATGTTGATTTCATTCATTCATTCTTGCCTATTTTAGACTTCTAAGCCATTCTAGAAATCCATGTACACAAAACACACTACAACCTTTGCACATTTTTAGATACATACATTGCATTCATGCAAGATTTGGGGTTTTTGTAACTCTTAATCTAAGGAGATTATAAGGAATGAATTCGATCACTCGTTCATGCTTCCCTTTGATCTATTCATCCTTTCTCATCCATCCCGGGGATTGAGAGGTCTTCTTTTATCAAAGAATAACATGCATCATTCTAGCCTTGCTAAGCATATTTTGATTTCTTTGCTTATTTGTTTCAATAACAATTCATGTCCCCCTTTAGATTAGGAAATCTTGATTATTTGATACATGATTAGACGATCTTTCCTAGGTTTATTTGTGTGATCTTTCACTTTACATTGCATGATATTTGGCCTAGATCTTATGAATGATATCTTATATTTTGATCTTCCAATTTCAAATCTCCTTATGTGATGTAATATACTATCATAGTATTATTTGTCGAACCATACATAGTATAAGATGATTATTTGGATGCTAATTGAGGCCCGTCGAAAGACGGGGCGAGTTGAGGGTGTTTTAGTCGTGACAAAGGCTCCTTCCTCTCTCGTACCAAAACCCCGAACCAAGTTCTTTGGTTATGAAGGGCCGGTGCCCTTATCCGCTTGGGTGAGTCAAAATTAGGTTTCTTGGTTCCTTAAAGACCAAGTGGCGACTCTGTATCTGTTTTCAACAGATCTTTCGTTTTCTTTCCTTGATTCAAATCAATTTCAAAACAATCTCGAACGAGAGAAGTGGTCCGAAGCCCGGTATCCACAATCTGGCGACTCCACTGGGGATTTTTATTTTAAAACAAAATAATACAGAGGTTTGACTCATAAGAAGCATCCTTAAAATCATCTTTTTACTGTGTTTGGTTCACCGCATTGCACTCTCGCATTTCCCCCCCTCCGACTGTGTCTGAAACGCGGCGCTGACATTGTTCAGGTCTTACTGTGCCAGGGCACAAGTCACCGTTGATACTGTACCTTCCAAGGTATATCAAAAAGAGTAAAAACCTCCGTACTGTCTCCCCGACGGTATATTGGAACTCTCGTCAACGGACCCTCTTTGACTAAACCCAGCCTTTGCATATAGATTCCTGTAGAACCTTTCATAGGACTGTTCATTTATCTTTTCAGATAGGATAATGTGATATAACTGTTGTATGCCCTGACGGGATTACCTGCGCGGTGTAGACGCTTATGTGGCATAGAACAGAACCTCTTTCTTATGATTCCCAAGGCAATCACTCACATGTAGTCACATTGAGTTGACCTGCCTAAGCATCATGACAAGGATGTCTGCTCCATGCTCGCAAAGATATACACCGCAAACCTTGTTTGTCGGTCTTGAGACATAGGAGTATGAAAACCTGCTAGAAAGTATGATCACTATAACCGTACTTACCAGTTTCCCGGAAACTCTGTCCGAATATCCCAGATATGACCATATTGACCAGTTTCTCCCAGAAACTCTGTCCGAATATCCCAGATATGACCATATTGACCAGTTTCTCCCAGAAACTCTGTTCGAATATCCCAGATATAACTACATTAACCAGTTTCTCCCAGAAACTCTGTCCAAATATCCCAGATACAACCACATTGACCAGTTTCTCCCAGAAACTCTGTCCGAATATCCCAGATATGACCATATTCTCCCAGAAACTCTGTCTGAATATCCCAGATATGACCATATTGACCAGTTTCCCACAAAAACTCTGTCCAAAATTTCCGGAGTATCTCGGAAATCCATGTCATCCCTCGGTGATCATACTAGAAAGTAAGGTTAGCACACTCTGTATAGCTAGGACCTTATTTGTTTAGCTGCTATCTGTTAGAATAGGAGCATCATATAGATTAGGGCTTACATCCGCATGTTTGTCCCATTTGCATGCACCATTCCCCATCAATTTGCACGCACTGTTTCGAGTCGGTCCACATCACTATCTTTGTCTAGAGTCACCACTGTCAAAGATCTAATCTAGCCCTTTCAAAATCTATCAGGTCAGTATAGATTCCCAAGGTCAGCAGTCAGGGTCTTATTCGTGGGTCAGAAGTGCGGATAATCGGTTAATCAGAATCAGTCCGACAGCTTACGTCAGCATGAATAGGGAAGAGTTGGAAAACAAGGTTACTGAATTGGGAGCGACTATAAGCCAACAATCAGACAGTCTAGCCCAAGTCCTAAAATTCATGGAAGAACTGAAGCAGCAACAGCCGCGACCTCCGCCCGAGTTTCCGCCACCAGGGTTTGAACCTCCTCTACATGAGAATAATGGGGAGGAAAACTGGTTTCAAGGGGTCCCACCGCTTACGTATGAGAAGAAGCTCCAAGAAAAATTGGACAAGGTCGATAAACTGGAAAGCGTACTCAGGAAAAGCAAAGGTATCGACGATTACATGTTAGATCTGGAAGGCCTCTTCGAGCCTGTCAAGCTGAAACTGCCAGAGAATTTCAAAATGCCTGCCATCGATCGCTTTGATGGAACGGGAAACCCGAAAAGCCACGTGAAGCTATGTATGAGTATCTTCCAGTCCATGGGTTGCACCCACGAGCACATTGCGATGCTATTCCCGCAAACTCTGGCAAAATCTGCACTATCGTGGTTCCTAACCTTGGAAGCCTCCAAAACCCGGGCCTGGGAGGACATTGTTCGAGTCTTTGTCGATCATTACTCTTACAATCAAGAGCTGGACGTCACCGTCAGGGATTTGGAAACAACCCGACAAAGCAACAATGAATCCTTCGCTGCATTTCTGAGCAGATGGAGGAACAAGGTAGCCCAAATGACCCACCGGCCAATCGAGAAAGAACAGGTAAGGATGCTCATCCGGAATCTGCAGCCGCTCTATCATGAGAAATTATTCTACCAGTCCATCTCCACCTTTGAGGAGTTGTTTGAAGTCGGAACCCGAATCGAAGATGCTATCAGGGAGGGGAAGATCAAAAAGGAAGACCCTCCGAGTCAGCCCAGAAGGCCCAACTACTCCCGGAATCCCCCGGATGTCAATGCCCTTAGCGGCCAACCCATGGCATATCCTCCAAGGCCATACCAACCCTCCAACCAGGCAAATTCCTCCAACCGCCCTTTCCAGAAAAAGCCCCCTCGCAATTTTGCCAAGCTAGAAATCTCTCTCTCCTCAGCCCTAGATCGCCTCCTCAAAAAAGGCCATCTCCAATTACTCCAGCCTCGAAATACCCCGCTCCCGCCTAACTGCGATATGTCCAAGCGATGTACTTATCACCAAGCCCCCGGCCATAACACTGATGACTGCATGCGCCTCCGCCACGACATCCAAGACCTCATCGACCAGAATATCATCGAGCCGCCACCAAAGCATCCTCATATCACCCAAAATCCCCTACCAAACCACCAAAATGTCAACCTCATTGAGTCCAGTCCCGTACCCTTCAACCCTGCTACTTATATCACCCCCCTAGGACAACCCTTGCTTTACATTGACATCCCGGATTCTGAGGGGATTCATCTGATCGAAGGGGAGAATGATGAGTGGCAGCAGCAGCTTGACGACGAGCAGGACTTGTTCTTCCTGGAAGAGCATGACCTAGGGGCGGTAGACCTCAAATGGTATGACCCTAACGACGAGAGTGATGCTTCCATCTGGAACGAGCCAGAAAAGCCATTTGTGGGAACGGATTGTGATTGGTTTAAGAAGGATGGGACTGTAGAAGGGCCTACTCCTGCTGAGATTGATCACCTAACCAGGTCAGGCCGCCATTATTAGCCTCCACAGCCTGCCACCGAAGCCATCGAAAAAGGTCCAGTTAAAGACAAAGGGAAAGGCAAGATGGATGAGGTCATCGAAGAAGACAATGAGCTGATCAAGCAGCTAAAGAAAACCCAAGCGCATCTCTCGATGTGGGATATTATGGTGACATCCTATAAGCACAGGCAAGCCGTGTTAAATGCCTTGGCTGGGATTGAAGTCCCCATCGACGCCGCGCCGGAGGACATGGTAGCTTTCTTGGGTGCACTTACCCCCGACCCCATCATTACGTTCTCCGACGAGGACCTGCCGCCAGAGGGATCCGCGCATAACAAGGCGTTATACATTACCGTGGGATGTAAGGAGCAACAGGTGCCGTTTTGTCTAGTCGATACAGGTTCTGCTTTGAATGTTTGTGCCTTAAGAACTGCCACTGCTTTGGGGGTCAGTATCCTCGACATTACGCCATCTGTGCAATCCGTGAGAGCCTATGACAACACTAGAAGAAATGTGATGGGAACTGTTTCTCTCCAAATCCGGGTAGGATCTTTGGTGAGCACCGAGATTTTTCAAGTCATGGACATACCTGCCTCGTTCAATCTGCTAATTGGGAGACCCTGGCTTCACGCCAACAAAGCTGTATCATCCACTGTGCATCAAATGATCAAGTACATTCATGAGAGGGAGGTAAAGGTCATCCTCGGTAATAGTTGGGGTAGTGAGGCTTTCCCAAATTACGCTCCCATTTTTGAAGTCCAAATACCTGAGCTGGAAGAAGGAGAAATCGGAGGATTCTTCATGGAAGAAGTTCATATGATCGAAGACAAAGACCGATTCCCTGAGGTCCACTCCGCAGTCGTCAACATTGTCCGTAAGATGAACTACTTCCCCGGAATGGGGTTGGGTCGACGCCAGCAAGGAATTCGGGAATTCCCGCAGATCAAAGGGCAACAAGGCACTTTCGGGTTGGGGTACAAGCCCACTGATGAGGACGTCGAGCTACAAAGGCCATAGAAGAAGAGGGTGAAGGGTCTCCCGCCATACCGCAAGACTTTAAATGGACAATTCGTCAAGGAAGGGGATGATTTCCCTTACTTCGGGTTCCCTGAACCATGGGTCCATCAAACCACTGGGAGAAGGCACCCCGGGCTTGAAATCTTCGCTGACTGCGAGAGGCACCCATATCAAGGCCCGTTCTACCTCGAAGAAGTTGAAAAGACCCCAGAGGAAGACTGGTTAAAATACCTTGACACTGAGGCGATCAAGAAGATGTGGGAAGAATCCGCTGAAGAGGAAGAGAAGAAGAGGGCCAAGAGCCAAGATGATCAGATCAAGCCAGCTGAGGAGGGTCTGAGCAACCAGGCTGTAGAGTCATCTGTCTGTGTCTCCCAATCCCCTATCCCCCCAATGTCTGTACTACCAGTTATCGAGTCTGTACTGGAGTCGGCTGTTGTAAGCCCACCACTATCCAATGTAATCACTTCACCTGTCATGAATGAAATGAAAGACGATTCTGCTTACTCCTCTGTGTCTGACACTTGTGAATGCACAGATCCCTCCGAGGATCTCCCAATTGAACTAAAGCAACTAATTGAAAAACCACCTGCTTATGAAATAATCGAAGATACTTTATCAGTTAACTTAGGTGAAATAGATAATCCACAGATTGTGCAAATTGGCTCAACCCTTAATAAAGAAGAAAAAGAAAAATTAACCCTCTTGCTAAAAGAGTTCAAAGATGTTTTTGCTTGGTCTTACGAAGACATGCCTGGGGTCGATCCCGACATCGTCCAACATCATATTCCTCTCCTCCCTAATTCTAAACCTGTCAAGCAGAAACTGAGGCGCATGAGACCGGAATGGGCACTCAAGGTTAAAGAAGAGGTGGAGAAGCAGTTCAAGGCAGGGTTCATCATTGTCACCGAATACCCGGAATGGGTTGCCAACATCGTGCCAGTCCCGAAGAAGGATGGGAAAGTTCGTGTGTGCGTCGACTTTCATGATCTAAACAAGGCCAGTCCCAAGGATGACTTCCCGCTTCCCCACATTGACGTTTTGGTAGACAACACCGCAGGACATGAGCTACTGTCTTTCATGGATGGCTTCTCAGGGTATAATCAGATTCTAATGGCGCCAGAAGATCGGGAAAAGACGACGTTCACCACCCCTTGGGGAACCTACTGTTATAGAGTAATGTCCTTTGGGCTCAAGAACGCGGGGGCAACGTACCAAAGAGCTGCCACCACTCTGCTGCATGATATGATTCACAAAGAGGTAGAAGTATATGTAGACGACATGATTGTAAAATCCAAGGATAGAGAAGGGCACCTGGTAGCGCTGGAAAAGTTCTTCGAACGGTTGCGCAAATACAAGATGAGGCTGAATCCAAAGAAATGCACTTTCGGCGTAACCTCCGGTAAACTCTTGGGTTTTCTCATCACACAAAGGGGAATAGAGGTGGACCCCTCTAAGATCAAGGCAATCCTCGAAATGACGTCACCACGGAATGAAAAAGAAGTAAGGGGGTTCCTCGAATCCAGTTCATCAGCCGCTTCATTTCTAAGCTCACAGCTACATGCGATCCTCTGTTCCGATTGTTGAGAAAAGGGGAGAAGTTCCAATGGGATGACCAATGCCAAGCCGCTTTCGACAAAATAAAAGCCTACCTTCAAAATCCACCTGTCCTTTCACCACCCACCCCTCATAAGCCCTTATTCCTTTACCTGTCTGTCTCCGAAAACGCCATGGGTTGCATGCTAGCCCAAGAAGGAGAAGAAAGCCACTCCGAAAAAGCCATATATTACCTCAGCAAGAGGATGACTGGGTATGAGCTCAACTATTCTACCCTCGAAAAAACGTGTTGGGCCTTGGTTTGGTGCACCCGCCGACTAAGGCACTACATGCTGGCCTTTCCGGTTGTGCTCATATCCCGCATGGATCCTCTAAAATACCTTCTCGAAAAACCCGCCCTGACCGGTCGTATATCCCGTTGGTTACTTCTATTATCCGAGTTCGATATCAAGTATGTTACGAGCAAGTCAGTAAAAGGGAGAACCGTAGCTGAGCATCTCGCAGAACATGCCATTGACTCCGAAGAAAGTGGGGACTTTCCGTTTCCAGACGAGAGCATCATGGAAATCAAGGAAGAACAGTGGAAGTTGTACTTCGATGGAGCAGCCAACATGAAGGGATACTGAGTGGGGATGATTCTCGTATCACCAAGCGGGGACCACACTCCGTTGGCAGTCAAGCTCAATTATAACTCCACCAACAATACCGCTGAGTATGAAGCATGCATTCTGGGAATGGAAGCAGCCTTAGAGCTGAAAGTTCAGAAGTTGGTTGTCTTCGGGGATTCAAACCTCATCATATCACAAACCAGAGGAGAATGGAAAATAAAAGAAGAAAGGTTGAAGCCCTATCATGATCATCTCGACCAACTCAAGAGGCAGTTCGAAAATATCACCTTCCTCTACTTGCCCAGAGAAGAGAACCAACTGGCAGATTCCTTGGCCACTCTAGCATCGATGATCAAAATTCCTGTGGGAGTCAGGATGATGCCCTTGGTAATTGAGCAGAGGTACGAGCCTTCGTTCAGCATGATCGCCACAATCGAAGAAGAAGAGAATGAAACACCGTGGTACCAGGACATCTGGAATTTCATAGAAAAGGGGATGTATCCCCAAGAATCCACCGAGAGAGACAAAAGGGCAATTCGAAGGTTCGCAGCGCAATTCATCATTTGCAGCGGGAAACTGTTGAAGAAAGGATACAACGGTCACAACCTGACTTGCTTGTTTGGGAAGAGCTCCAGAAGAATGATGGAAGAAATACACGAAGGGGTATGCGGCCCACACATGAACGGCCACATGCTGGCCAAGAAAATCGTGAGACAAGGATACTACTGGACAACATTGGAAAAAGATTGTTGCGAATACGTGAGAAAGTGTCACAAGTGCCAGATTCATGCAAACATGATGCACGTGCCACCATCCCTTCTGTACAACATGACTTCACCTTGGCCATTCTCAACCTGGGGAATCGATATTATTGGTGAAATCGTTCCGAAGGCCTCAAATGGAAATCGGTACATCCTGATAGCCATAGATTACTTCACAAAATGGGTAGAAGCTGCATCTTACACCAAGTTGGGGGCCAAGGAAGTGGCCAAATTCATCAAGAGAAATCTCATCTGCCGTTATGGAGTTCCTCATGAGATTATTTCGGATAACGGAAGTCATTTCAAGGCAGAAGTCAGGGACCTGTTCGAGGAATACAAAATCACCTATCACAAGTCATCGCCATACCGACCATAGACCAATGGGGCAGTCGAAGCTGCAAACAAGAATGTCAAGGCCATACTGCAAAAATCAACTGATACCTACAAAGACTGGCATGAAAAGCTACCATTTGCACTTTGGGGATACAGAACATCGATAAGAACGTCCACAGGAGCGACTCCTTACTCACTAGTGTATGGGATGGAAGCGGTACTGCCGGTGGAGATAGAATTACCATCCCTACGCGTAATGGCAGAGTGTGAAATTTCTGAATCAGATTGGTTGAGAGAAAGGTATGAAGAATTGGCCCTCATAGATGAAAAGCATCTGGCGGCAGTCGACCATGTCCGAATCTATCAGAAGAGGATAGCCCGTGCTTTCAACAAAAGGGTTCGCCCAAGGAAGATTGTCAAGGGCGACCTTGTCCTTAAGGAGTTGCGAGCTCCGATCTTTGATCCCCGTGGGAAGTTTAAGCCAAAATGGGTCGGCCCTTATATCGTCAAGACTGTTCTTTCCGGAGGAGCAACTTATCTCATGGACCTCGATGGTGTCGAATTCAAAGAACCGATCAACATGGATCGCCTCAAAAAGTACTATGCTTGACTATCCAATAACCATTCCTTTCAAGCCTTGCCTTGAACTACGCTCGACCTGATTCCCGCTCGGGGATACGTAGGCAACCACGTCGATTCGGTCGCTCCACCAACAAAAATAACCTTTCCTTTCAAAACCTTGGCCCGAACTACGTTGGACCTGATCCCCGCTCGGGGGTACGTAGGCAGACTTTCAAAAAGAAAAAGAAGGATGGCTCGCTAGGTCGAAAATCCGAAAGGACGCCTAGGCAAAAATTAGAGCTAAATCCAAAGTGAGCAATAACAAAAGAGAGAAAATAGCTCGCTAGGTCACCTCCTTGGTGCCTAGGCAAAAATTATGAGCACGTGAGAAAATAAAGTCGCGGTCCTTACCATAACCCAAAAACCACCCTCCACACTAGGGGCAAACTTCGGCCACTCGCCTCGTTTGCCTGAACCTCTTCTAAACTAGGGGCAAACGTCAGTCATCTACCTCGTTTGCCTCACAACCATATATATCCCAAACTAGGGGCAAACTTCGGCTACCCGCCTCGTTTGCCTCTAACAACCCAGCATGCTCAAGCAAGTACCAAAAGCAACAACTAATTGAAATCTCAAGTTACAACATGTTTTCAGGAAGCTAAAATGCATAAAATGAGATTCCCAAAATAACCAAGGTTCACCGATAAACAAACTTTGAATATTACATAAGCAGGAATAATCAAAGAAATAAAAAAGTCTTTCAAAAAGCAACCACATGTTCAAAGACACTTGGAGGAATGAGCAAAATCAGTCAGGACTAGTTTTGTCTTAGTGTCTTTTATTTCTTCAAAGGTCTTTAGAAGTAGGCCTTTACTCGGTCAGTCCAACCATCAATAAAAGTAGCAATAGTGGTAGCTCTGATCCTGGAAGCAAAGACCCTCTCAGTAAACCCCCGGGGAACCTCCTGAACCTGTCCATACTGTCGGGCCAAACGGCGGGGATGATAGAAAGAAGTCTCTCTCAGACCCATCAACCACACTCTCTGGTGACCCCTGAGGCTCGTGGTGATAGCATAGAGGCCCCAACGGCTCACGATCCAGCAAATGTCAGCCTCAGATAAGGTGCTCATCATGCCCACCCAATCGGCAAAGGTATAGTGAGAATGAAGCACGGCTCGACGAAACTAAACTGGTGGTATACGGCCCGTCCACAGCTGAAGGCGCTCGTAAAGCCAAGCCTGTAACACCAAAGGCGCCCCAGAAAGAAGAGGAGTCCCTTGATTGAAGGCATTATCCAAACCGTTCAGAGTTTCAGCTAGAACCATGGCCATGGGATTCCTGCTAAGTTTCAGCCCGAGGCACACATGCACCAAGTCAACGGAAGTGCTCGAGAACAGGAAGTGCGAAGTCATGCACAATATCAAAGCGGCCCCACTGGAAGCATCATACATGCTGGGATTCCCAGGACTGGCATACCGGGCAATAATAGAAGCAATGTTGAGAACCTCACCTTGAATCAGCCGGCGGGAAATAGTGACAGAGCAATTCAGGTATTCAGCCAAGGCTCGCGTAGGGCTGAGGGCATCAGCGGAAGGGAGAATCAAGTCCGAGTCAGAATCATAGCCGAGAATAGCGCAGAACTCCTCAAGCATGGGGCATATTTCCAGGCCGTTGAAGTTGAAGACATGGTTCACTGGGTCCCAGTGAGCAAGGGCAGCACGCAAGAATTCTGTATTCAGGGTCATCTGGCGAAGAGAAAACAGCTCGGTCAAGCCATAGCTGAAGAGGTTGATCCGCTCCACGCCATCCGTAATGTTCAGCCAAGCTGTGAGATGAGCAGGATCATACAAAGCCATATTTTCTGTCACGGCTCTAGCAAAATTCAAAATTTCGGCAGCACCTCCCCGTTTCACGGACTATCCCACCTGCAAGGCAAAAGCACTCACTGTCACAAAACTGCCCATCGCAGTAACATCCAGCAATCACAATGCACATATATCAACAAGCACACAACTGCGCCTCTAAACCGGAAGATATCCGGCCTAGGAGGCAAAACATCATAATGCTCTGTCAAAAGGTCACAAATTGTGCTACACATCGTCCTACACTGTCCTAATAATCATATCCTCAGTACAACCCAATCGAAAACAGGAAAAGAAAATAAAATAATAATTCTCGCTTGGGAAGCCTCAGTCCTCCTCTTCTTCGTCCTCCGTCGGACCACCCGGAGTGTACGTCGGCGACGGCCTCCTCCTACCGCCTCTACATCTTGGACCAGTCCTCGATGAGCCAGCCCCGCCTCCACGATACTGCACACACAAATAAAAATGAGGGCAATCAGTAAGGGAACAACAAAAAGTACAAAAACAGAGTCGAGTCAGAGACTTACCAAGGACGCCATCTGATTGGCGGCAAATTGCCGCATACCATCTATCTGTCAAAATAAAAAATCCAGGGTTAGAACCTTGTAACCTTAAGAAAGTGCAAAATTAGAGACATACCCGGTGGTCTCGTGTAAGGACCAGGGACCGTAGGCTAGCCGCCAAGGCGTGACCCTCCTCAGCATAACTCCAAGGAACGTTGAGGACGCCCGCTGGCTGAGTAGGGTACCCACATGTGACTCGCGGCACCTCCATCATTTGGGGAGTGCCATTAGCGCCTAGAACATTGACAGTCCAATCCCAAGGAGGGATAGGGTCGGGAGCCTGAGGAGCCTGTCTCCTGTACATCTCGCGAAGCTAAAGACACAGAATAAGTTAGGAAAAGATAAATCAAAAACATGGACAATGAATATAAACAAAAAATACAAAAAGAACTCACCTCCAGGAGTGGGAAGTTAGGCATCAGGAAACGGCCACGGTAAGCCTCATAACTGGTCTCAGAAAGAAAATGGTCCCAAACATCGGTACCAGCTAAAGCCGCCAGCAGAGCATCTCCAGAAAGGTCACTAGCATCCATCACAGGAGGATCATGAGGGACGCGATACTGGGAACCACCAACCACCTGCCGAGACACCCGCTCACCAAGGAACCACTGTCTGCACTCAGTACTCTCTAGCAGAAGGCGGCAAGAGGTAAGAGATTTAACCGCTTGTATCTCCTCAGTGGCGGCATAAGCGACGCCCTCCCAAGGCGTCCAATCAACACTAGAGGCTGTCAACCCAGTTAAAAAGTTCCGAAGCAAAACAATCCGATGGGCCCCGCTCTTCACCCCAACAACGTCCCTCCGCCATCTCAAGCCTCGTGGGAATAGAGGCACAGGAGCCATACCATCCTCATCCTCGCCTGACTCGTCCGCTGGGGAGGGAGCCAACATCTTCAAGTATTCAAAACTCCAAAGCTGCACAGACAAAGGAGAAATCAGAACAGGTATGAAAATCAAAGAGATGGAAAATAAAAGAAGAAGCAGTGCATACCTCCTAAGCTCGCCAGAATCCCCCAGTAGATTTAACATCGCCCCGAGAGACCTCCCCCATATGCTTGTAGAGATGAGCCAGGGCAGCACCGCCCCAGTTGTAGGAGGGGATCTCATCAATGGTCGCCAGGCAAGAAAGGAGCCTCAAGCTCACCCGGTCGTTCCTTGTCGCAAAGATGGAGCACCCGAGGACATGCAGAAGGTAAACCCTCAAAAGCTGGGAATTGTTCAGATTATGATTACCTCTACCATAGGCCCGGTAAAGCCAGCCGCAGGGGAACCAATGCCTCTCCAAGTTAGGGGGAACAGCCCCAATCAACATCTCCACCGCCTCCGGGTCAATCTCATAAAAATAGTCCAGAACCAGGCGCTTCCCGCCGACCCTCAAGCCCGTGATCATGGAGAAATCAAAAGGCGTCATAGTCATCTCTCCAAACGGCAGGTGGAAAGTATTGGTAGTGTCCCATCACCTCTCGGCCAGTGCATAGAAGTGAGCCAGATCGTTGCTACTTTTCGAAACCAAGCGGACGAAGCCTCCGAACCCGGCATCATCAACCATCCTCTTAACAGTGGGCGAAAGCTGGGTATACCATAAGAAAGCATGGGCAAGGCTACCATGGCCTTTTAAGGCCACTTCCGGCACCTGCACACAACAAAGGCGACAAAAGATGCACAAAATCACTATTCACAACCCGAGAGCAAAAATTCACAAAATCAACATTTGAGCACAAGTCGAGCTTCTAACGGTCTCTAAGTGCTCACTACGGCTCACAAAACTAGCATAGTACATAAAAGTGGTCCTAAAATGTCGAAAGTTTCACATACCAAGCTCGCTAAAGCCGAGGCCGAAAGATGGTGTTGGGGGTCTCGCAAAATCACGTCTGGGGTGTGCATCTCGGCCTTCATTCGTCCTTTGGCCTTCTTAGAAGGTCTCCTTGAGCTCGAAGCCATGGATCTACAAGAAAAATGGAAGTCACATTTAAACTTTCTTCTTGAAAAATTGGGCAAACCAAAACACCAATCAAAAATCCAACTACGGGGAAAGATTACTCACCTGAGCACGCACAAGCTGCGTTTTGGTGAATTTTGGCTTCAAAAACACCTCAAAATGGCCAAGAATGAGCTTGGAAAGCTCAAAAACCCGACATATAAGAAGATGAAGTCCGGCCACCCAGTGTCGCCGCGGCACTGGCCAACTGCCGCCGCGGCAGTGGCCCAGTGCCGCCGCGGCACTGCTCCCCGTGGGCCCCGCGTCGCTCCATTTTGCTCCGTTTCGCCCCGTTTTGGCCCGTTTTGGCCTTTTTCAGCCCGTTTTTAGCCCCGATCAGCCCCGATGGCCCATTCCAGTCAAGATTTATGAGGTTTTACCCCAAGCAGACTAAAAGTTGTCAGAACTACCTCCAGCAGGCAAAAACTGGGAAAAATCGGCTCCCGAAGACCCGAATCGGTCGTTTCAGGACAATTGTCGCGAATTCCGATAATTCTGGTAACTCATCCTGGTTTTTAGTTATTGCACCGAAGAAAGAAAAGAGATTCCCCGTGAACCCTGCATCATCCTCCGAGGACAAAAGCAGACAGATACCGGCTCCCAGAGGCCCTGACAGGCTCTCTTGGATTGAGCACCAAAAGAGATTCCCCGTGAACCCTGCATCATCCTCCGAGGACAAAAGTAGACAGATACCGGCTCCCAGAGGCCCTGACAGGCTCTCTTGGATTGAGCACCAAAAGAGATTCCCCGTGAACCCTGCATCATCCTCCGAGGACAAAAGCAGACAGATACCAGCTCCCAGAGGCCCCGACAGGCTCTCTTGGATTGAGCACCAAAAGAGATTCCCCGTGAACCCTGCATCATCCTCCGAGGACAAAAGCAGACAGATACCAGCTCCCAGAGACCCCGGCAGGCCCGAAAGATTCGATCAAAAGGAGCAGTTGAAGAGAGATCCTAGAAAGTATCGCTTCATCCCCAGCAGATTCAGATTAATCCTCAGCGGGTTTATTACACCGTCAGTAGTCCATTGTCGACTCGTCATCTCGATGCAAACATCGTCGGTCCATCGCTCTCATCACACCGTTGGGGCCTCCATGTTCATCACAGGACGTCCCAGGATTTCACATTCGTCCCGTGACTTCTATGTCAGTCTCTTAATTTCCGGAGCCCTTGTGTCCGTCGGTTATCTGCCAAAAGACGTCTTCGATCATAGTCCTCTGAGACCCCACACCCAATAACATTCGCTCGCAAAGCGCACTTCCAGAAGTTTGCCCCTAAACCCGGAGTCTTCTAGACTTCAATGCCCTTATCTGAGTCACCCACCACGTCACAATCACAAACACTAGCACAACACTAGCCCACTCGGAGTGGCGCACCCCTTGGCACCTACTCATTCTAGGATCAGAAAACTAGGCATGATAGGACTCATGTATGAGATCATATCACATCCACACATTGCATATCATCCTCATATAGCATAACATCCGCCTGATTGTTGTGTATGTGCATATGTGATTTATCCCTTTGTGTCTTGAACTACGTCCTGGTCTGATTCCCCTTGGGATACATAGGCAGCTCACGCGGAGCACGACCAGCATCATCCTTGCATCTTTTGCAACGCTTTTTATCCTAAATCCATAGCCTCCAAAAAGTCCTGTCTCTTCAAAACTTTGGCACTCACTTGCGACATGCGTTGCCTCGCAAGTTCCTGCCAAAGAGGGGCAAACTGTAGACACCCCATTTTTGTCGGCTATCAGATTTAGGAGACCCGTAGCTTGGTGGTTCACAATGATCGTAAAAGACTCAAAAGGACTCTCGGAAGTCAGCTCTATCTCTCAGAATGCTCAGAATGACCAAAATGCCCTTGAAAGTCCGAAAACTCCCAGATTTGGTCCCAAAGTTCTGAAAACATACTACGTCGTAAGAAAAATGATAAAATGAGTTTTTAAATAAAACCGGAAGAAGTCGTCAGCTCCCAGAGACCCCCGGAAGTCCCGGAGGTTCCCCGAAAGTCCTCATTGACCGGTTTGACCAAGGTTTGACCAGGTTTGACCAGAGTTTGACCGAAAATGTCTGAATTCACCAGAACCATTCTAAATCATGAGAAAAGTATTAAAACAAGTTCCAAAAGAAAATCGAGCGAAAACATCGGCTCCTGGGAGCTCCCAGAGGTCCCCAGAACTTCCCGGGAATCCCAGGTTTGACCGGTTTGACCAAGATCTGACTTTGGAATTGGGGCACCGAAACAATTTTCAAATATTTTTCATGGATACTAGAGGTCAATAGCTTTTCAACGGTATATCGCACATAATTTCTGGATTTAAAACGAATTTATTATAAATTTCCAAAGGCGAAAAAGGCGATCAAATCGGCTTTTATCGCGAATACCGCAAAACTTTTCGAAGTGACCTATCCCCGAACTATTTTTTATGTAAAGTAGACTCCATTACCTTTCCAACGGTATATCACAACCTCAATTTGGAGTTCGTATGCATTTTCTGTGAATTTCGGACGAAATAGGGCCTTTTCGCGAATACCGGAACTTCGGGGGGCCTAAACAGCATTATCCAGACGAAGGGAGGAGCAGTGCCGCCGCGGCACTGGCCCACTGCCGCCGCGGTAGTGGCCCAGTGCCGCCGCGGCACTCACCTCCAGAACAGTAAGTTTTTGTAAATATTTTGGTGGTCCCATTTTGATTAATTAAAATCCAAAACGACGTGGTTTCATGATTTCAGATGTTTGGGACCAATGGGAGTACTTTCTAAATCCCAAAAACACCCCAAGTTGGCCTATATAAACACCCCATTACTCCTCATTTTAGGGGAGTCAAATACAAGTTTAGAGAAAGTTTGGGAGAGAAAGTGTAGAGATAAGGTTAGAGTGGAGAGAAAAGAAGCTTTCTTCTTTGATTTTTCAAAACAAAAGTGAGTTCTAACTTTGTTTTTACTTCATTACTTCCATTTACTTCAACATTCAATACTCCCCAACCACCATTTTAGTGAGCATTCAAGAGTGTGGAAGCTTCTTCCATGTCTAGTGTCATTACATATGAGTGATACACCAATCTACAAGTCTCATGCTTCATGAATATCATCTATTGATTATCATCTACTTGCTTGATTATATATATGTTCATCTCTCCTTATCTCATTTCTTTTTCTTTTCTTTATTTACTTACTAGTTCATCATCATCTAAGTGATGACATGAAGTTTGGGGTGAGTGAATCCTTATGGATAGTAGCTCTTGACCTCAAAAACATGTTTGATAGATGATGATCATAACCTCAATACTTCCAAGGTATTCTTGGAATGTATTGAAGTTATGCCCAAAAAAATAAAATAAATCTCTCCAACAATCTTGGAGGTTCTTAAATGATGTGTTTGATGTAGGTATTCTAAGTGGCTATGATCCTCATTGAGTGTTGAAAACATGTTTTCAAAACATCTATTTCAAAACCCCTCTCAATCCCTCTCATTTGGTTTCAAGAAACTAAACTTTGTTTTCTCCAAAATCTTCAAAACAATGAGTCAAAACAGTGAGTGAGTTGAGTTCAAAGATTTTTCTAGAACACAATACTCAACATATGGATACAAGGCCACTTGGAAAGTCTTCCTAACTCATTGGAGAACACCCATGATTTTTGGTTTGACTTGGAAGTACTTGGAAATGGTCCATTTAGGTCCCAACATTCCTTCCAAACATTCTGTTTTTTGCTGTCACAGCAGCTAGGTCAACTTACGACCTCTTTTCCAGAAAACTTTTCCAAAAGGGGTGGTCCTAACTTATTTTTCCCTTAAAATTCAATGTCTTAGGAAACTTTCTGTATAAAATGGGCCTCTAGATCATTCGTTTTCATTTTCTAAGATTTTCTAACATTTCAGACGACAGTACGAACTCTATTTCTGAGTGACCTCTATTGTTTGTGTAATTTCTTTCAATCTGTGATAGTTATTCAAGATTGGCTTTTTGGGTTGTGTTCTAGACACAATAAGGAACATCTCCATAAAAAATCATGCATTGAAAACATTCCTAACCCCTCTTTTCAAATTCCAAAAGAGCATGCTACTGTTCTGTCCACTATTCACAGCAAGTACACTTTAACTTTATTCTTTGATTTGAGGCTTATATGCATTCCAAATTAGTTCATATCTTAGGAAGTGGTTCATACTACATTTGTATATATCCCATGTTGATTTCATTCATTCATTCTTGCCTATTTTAGACTTCTAAGCCATTCTAGAAATCCATGTACACAAAACACACTACAACCTTTGCACATTTTTAGATACATACATTGCATTCATGCAAGATTTGGGGTTTTTGTAACTCTTAATCTAAGGAGATTATAAGGAATGAATTCGATCACTCGTTCATGCTTCCCTTTGATCTATTCATCCTTTCTCATCCATCCCGGGGATTGAGAGGTCTTCTTTTATCAAAGAATAACATGCATCATTCTAGCCTTGCTAAGCATATTTTGATTTCTTTGCTTATTTGTTTCAATAACAATTCATGTCCCCCTTTAGATTAGGAAATCTTGATTATTTGATACATGATTAGACGATCTTTCCTAGGTTTATTTGTGTGATCTTTCACTTTACATTGCATGATATTTGGCCTAGATCTTATGAATGATATCTTATATTTTGATCTTCCAATTTCAAATCTCCTTATGTGATGTAATATACTATCATAGTATTATTTGTCGAACCATACATAGTATAAGATGATTATTTGGATGCTAATTGAGGCCCGTCGAAAGACGGGGCGAGTTGAGGGTGTTTTAGTCGCGACAAAGGCTCCTTCCTCTCTCGTACCAAAACCCCGAACCAAGTTCTTTGGTTATGAAGGGCCGGTGCCCTTATCCGCTTGGGTGAGTCAAAATTAGGTTTCTTGGTTCCTTAAAGACCAAGTGGCGACTCTGTATCTGTTTTCAACAGATCTTTCGTTTTCTTTCCTTGATTCAAATCAATTTCAAAACAATCTCGAACGAGAGAAGTGGTCCGAAGCCCGGTATCCACAAATACTTATTGATCTAGGTCACTTTAAAATTTAATTTCTAGCTTAACTAATTGTTTTTGAAACACGGTTTAAACCTTGACTCATGAAAATATCATCTAAGCCATTGTTTATAAGATTGATCAAAATTATTACAGAATTCTAGAAATTACTATGAGTAGATCAAAACTTCAAAGAAATAAAAAAGCATGGTTCCCGTGTTTTGATATTGGTGAATTTTTGACACAAGATGCCTCTGTGTGTCTAGTTTTAACCCAAAAAAGAAATCAAAGTTTCAACGGTTAGATCTCCGGGAATTGGACAAAAACCAGACATCACTCAGGATTCTACAACCTTCTATCCTGAGTTCTTGCACAATTTTCTAAAAATAGCAAAAAAATCAGAAATACTTTGTTCTTTTTAGGGTAGCTTCCTAACACATTAATCTACTTATAAAAATTTATTTTGGGTCACAAGTGCTTGATTAAGGTTCTGATTTGCTTATTTCAAAAGAGTATTACTATTCTGAAACTCTGGACAGATTATGGTTGTTCCACAAAATCCTTGATCAAACCACCCAAAGCATAAAACTACCTTAAAACAAATATTACAGTGGTAGAACTTTGAGTTATAAACATTTTCCCGTTGGTTTCATTCCATTCCAACAGTTCGATGTTCGGCTAAAAATATATGATCAAAAATAGATTATGAACTCACTGCTCATTAGGTTATTTTACTTCAATCCTATCAACTTAGACAACTAAGCCATGGAATTAGGCTTGTCTAAAGCTAATTTTGCTACCATTTGGTGGTCATTGGAGACTAAATATATTCATGTTTATAAATTTCAAAGAAGTATAGAAAAACTTCATGAAATTTAATCATAACTAACCTCAAACCATGAAGATAGGTTTAAGTCCATTATGCTAAATATCCTAGTATCAACCTTAGTCTCCTCATGAATCACAAGATTACAAAGAGATTGAGAGATTTCAAACCAAGAGATTAAAGTAAGACATTGAAAGTCTTATGAATCCAAGGGATGAACACAAAATAAGAAAAAGGAAACTAAAGAAACTCAATGCATACTATAATTAAATTTGGACAAAGACTAATTATGCAAGAGTTTACCTCCAAAGTATCCTCAACTTGGTGATTTTAGAGGACTTCCAAAGACTAATCAAGCTCTTCTACACTAATTCACACAACTCTTTCTTTTAAACTATTCTAAACTCACTCCTAATTATGAAAATTAAGGCAAGAAGAACACTTATACAACCTATAGATTCAAAGAAAATCCCTCCCACAAGTGAATATCCATCCTCTATTTATAGACAATTTTTAGAGGTGTATTTAAGTCATTTCAAGACTGAAAAACCCTAATTCAGGCGTCCTTTTGATGGTACAAAACGTGCTATCTTATAGCTATCTGTTACAAAAATGTGGCACTCACCGGAGATGGAAGTGGCATTTAGTAAATGCCGCATCGGCATTCAGTGAATGCCGGAGCGACATTCACTGACTGCCGAAACGGTATTCACTGAATGCCGCAGACAACTCTAGGGACTGCCGTTTTTTTAGTAAAATTCATTATTTTTGCGGCACGAGATGAAATTCGCGGCAATCACTGAATGCCGTCCAGCAGTCCAGAGACTGCCGCAACGGCAGCCCGTGATTGCCGCGGAAAGGCTTGAGTGCCGTTCTGCTTATTCTTTTCCTTTTCCTTCCTTTTTCCTTTTTGTTTTGGGTTGGGGAGTCTTTCAAAGAGCTTGAATCATCTTTGGAAGTCCTAGATAAGTTCGGACATTGTCATCATCGGATATGGAGGTAACACTCTTCTTAATTCGACGTTTGGTCAAAATCGGGGTGTCTACACTCACCTATTTTGAGGGCCAAAATACCCCCATTTTATAGAAATATATATATATATATATTTGGTAACTGCATTTTTAAAAGACGATGCCGGAGGAGTGTGCGATTTGCTTATCGATGTTTGGGGTCGGTGGGGACGCTAAGGAGATGCCGTGTAAGCATATATATCATTCGGGATGTATCGACAAGTGGTTGGGGATCCATGGATCGTGCTCAATTTGCAGGTACTAGATGACCATGGACAAAGAGGAGAATGAGAAGAATAAAGCTAGGGTTGAGATCTGGATTAGCTTTTATGTTGCCAGTGGTGAACGGAGTGATTCGGATTCGGGTGGTGCGCCCGATTCTAATGGGAGATCTTCGGATTCTGGGCGATGTGATGGTGATGGATCATCACCAACAACTCAAGATATGGAGATTTGACAGTGATTGAAAAGATGAACTTGTTTTGTTTTTTGGATTTATTTATTTATTTTAACTTTTTGAATTTCTCACTCAATTTAATGTTATTTTTACAATATGTGTAAAAATCACAAATTTTTTCAAAAAATTTACATATGAGAAATTCTTACAAAAAAAAAAAGGTGAGAAATTTCGTTTCAAAAATGAACCAAACAAAAAGGTGAGAAATTTCTCACCAAAATCTCCGTGAATAAACTGAATGTCAGAACAAGAATAAGAAATTACTCACTTTGTTATACATCATTTAGTCACAAATTATTATTATTATTATTATTATTTTAGTTTTCCCTTTTTTCCCATCTTCCCATCAATTGTAATTTTTTGGTTGATATTCCAAAAATCTGTATTTGTAAAACTTCTTACAAAGAAAATGTGAGAAAATTCTTTTTGAAAATGAACAAAAAAGAAGGTGAGAAATTTCATTTTAAAATTAACATAAAAAGGGAGAAATTTCTCACCAAAATCTCCGTGAATAAACTGATTGCAGAAACAGAATGGTGAGAAAATACATAGACAAACACGAAGTGAGAAAAAGAACATAAAAAACAAGTGAGAAATTTCACAAGAGATTTATGCAAATAAATTGCAAATATTTTCTTTAAACAAGCCTTAACACTTGAAATAATATCATCCAATTTGGTTGTTGAGTATAAACAGAGAAATACCTTGATTTTTGGGATAATGATTCTGTTATCCAAGATTTTCTTAATATGGTTATCCAATATTTGCTTATATGTGTGTGTATATATATATATATATACGAGCATGTATTAAATGGGGGTATAGCCGTCGAAAAAATAATCTCCAAATTTGAGAAAATGACTAATTTCCAAGTATCAACATAAATAAATGATCAATTTCAATGTTACAAAAAGTTAAAAGACCAAATCCATATTGACCAAAATCTTAAGGACTAAATCGTAGATTTCTATTTTTTATTTTGGTCAAAAGCTCCTAATTAGTGAAATCTAATCTAATCAAATCAAATCAAATCCTTATGTTGCTAAAATTCATACTTCTTCTAAAAAAAAATTATCACATAATTAGTTATGTGAAATTTTAAATTTTCACATGACTAGTGTTGTGAAATATTTATTAAATTTTCTGTTGGGGGACCATTTACTGAAATGAAAAACAGGTTGGACCTAAGTCTAAAAACAATTTTAATAGGATTTTTGACTAAACTTACATTTTTTAAATTTATATATTTTGTGCTTGTTATTTAAAACCATTTAAAGTTTTTTTTTTTTTTTTTTTTTTTTTTTTTTGAGGTGGGGGTGGGTTTGTTGGATAACAAGAGAATTTCACTGCATCACAACAAAGGCATATTTCAAGAGGATTTAGTACAAAAAATAAGCACAACCACCCTCTGACTCACACTACAAATGTCTCAATCCTCGATATCACGAATTGTGATGTAGTTCGACACTGAACTGGCTGAGAGAGAAAGCTGCCAACAGAGCCATAACATAGATCCCTCCAAAACCACCGTGACCGCTGATGATGCAATTTTTGGGCAAGATAAATTAGAGCAGATCAAGGATAAAGATAATGAGAATCTGGGTTTGTATGTGGTTCGACCCTGATAATGAAGGAGCCTATGTCCACGTGTGTGTCTGAGCACATTCACTATACTGTTAAAATACCGGGGACTTTTGGTAAATCAACAACAGTTTGAAGCTACCAGGGTCGGTCGGGCACGATTATGGTTGCTATAGAGGTGCTATGCAGACTGAAAAGATGTTCCTCCCCTTTGGAGGAGGTGAGTGGTCTCTTTTATAGATGCAAGAGACCTACTCGTACAAGGAAGCTATTCAGATTAGGTAATACAATCCGATTAGGATGTGATTGACACAAATTAAGTGAGTTTCCTAATTGTACGTATTATGAAACTTTCTACACATTCCATTAGTCTTCTATTTTGAGTAGAAATCTGGCTAGAACGTTCTGGATCATGCCTTGGGCTTGGGTGAGCTGTCCCTGTGATGCGCCGTGCCTGTGCAGTCTTCCCGACCTGTTGGTCGGGCCTCGTGCATATACCTCTCGAGAAGTCTCAGGTAGTCCGGACCGCTTGGGATGGTGCTTATCCAAGAAGCTCTACATGACTTGTGCCACATAGAGGCCGGTTACAGAGTAAAATTGTTCGGTTATATAGTAAAACCAACTTAGAGCATTTTTCGGGGGCTGCTAGAGAGCTGTCTCATCACCGAAGGAGACTGGATGAGCCTGGACTGACCGGTAGGGGCCGGGACTGGAGGTCGGATCTGAAGGATTGGATAGCTGGACCATTTTAGGGGTATCAAAAAAAGCCCACCATACACCAAATCTGCAGAAAAATGCCAAATATGTGAGAGACAATTTACTACACCAAATTGGCCGAATTGTCACCGCTATAACAATGACATTTTGAGGCGTGGCAAATTTTTTGTCACTGTTCAAAAAAGTGACAAAAAACTCTATCACTATTCATTTTATTGCCCTAAAAAGAGTGATCTACCTCTCAATTGTCACGTATTTGTCACTGTTTTAAATGGTGATAATTTTATATATTTGTCACTATTAAACAGTGACAATTTTGTGTGTTTATCACTGTTATAAAATGGTGACAATAATATGTGTTTGTCACTTGTTTTTAAGATATTTGTCACAGTGGTTGTCAAATAGTCACTATTTACAATAGTGACAATTTAGTAAAAAAAAAAATTATCACAGTGCTCTCTAATTGTAACTAGTTATAACGGTGACAATTTTGGAGAAGAAAAAAATAAAAACTTAGTTTTGCAAGAATCCTTTATTTATTTTTTTTTATTATTTGTTTTTTTGAACAGCAAATTTTTGATAAATAGCCAAATAGGCCAAAGATGATACATCAACCAAGGCACCCAAACAGGTCCTTAAGAAAACCCCCCTAACCAATCCCCTAATACAAACCGACCCAAAAATACACCAACTGGAAAAAATTACATGAATCTATCCTATTACTTTTGGTACCAGCTGTCACAATAGAGGCACAAATAACACAATCCAAAAATTCTGCTAACTTAGCATCAACACAGTGCTATGAGTGTCACAGGTGTCCTCACTTATTACAAAAGGAAGGACAAAAAGAAAAAGACCATGAAGTCTACCCTAAGTGATAGTGAGTCTGATGGTGATCACTCACATTTAGATAAAGAGGATAATTACATTGTCTTCATTGGTATTCTTAACAAAGTAGAGTACATATCCTCCCAGGTTGATGAACACTCTGTTGAGAATGAAGAGACACTCATGCATCAGACTCCTCTCAAAATAACAAGCTAAACCTTGACGAGTATGAGGATTTGCAATTAAGTAGCATACAAATCTCTTTTTGCATATTCCTTTAAACTCAAAAAGGCTAATATAAGCGTCACCTTGTAGCTCCAGCAAAATGAGAAGGAGATAAATATTTAAAGAATGTCAAAGCATAGTTAGTTGAGTTACAAAGGTATAAGGATACTGTCCAGGATAAATACAAGAAACTCGAAGAGGAGAAACACGCTATCATTCGAGACTGAAAAAGCTAAAGAAGGAACTTCACAAAAGTGGATAATCCAAAAGACTTCTCGAGAATCAGGTTCACAAACTCTAACTTGAATTAAAGGAAGCAAGACATATGTCAAGGCGAACCTAGGAGAGAGACCAGAAAACTCTAAAAATTGTTTGGTTCACTCCAAGTGAAGAATGACAAGGTTGGTCTAGGTTACAGTGGTTTCGAAATAACTAGTATTACTACGACAACCTTTGTTAAAGGTTTGACTGTTCACAACACTTCTCTAAAATATGCTGACTCCCAAGCAACCAAGAGGTAGACCACCTTATTTGTGCTCACATTTCAAAAATGTAGGTCACCTAATAGGTCGAGTATTGTTATAAACTTGGAAGAATGGTCTCATTTATGGCGTTGCTATATATGACAAATCCGAATGCAATAGGAACTGATGGTCATTTTCTTATGGGTTTTTTTTTGGTTATACAATGACAACAATTTTTTTTTATGTTTTTATGAGGGAAACATGGGATTTGTATATGGTTTTTGTTTTGGGTTTTTCTTTTGGTTTGGGCTGTATGGATGTGGCTCCTCTTTTGAAACTCCCAAATAGAGTTTGTTTCAATTTGGAAACTTGTGCTGCTGCTGGATTCTTTTTGGGATTCTTTTGGGGGCTAATCATTAGTGTATAGTGAGTTTTTTTTAATGCCATTTGGCAATGTGACTACATTATTAATGAAATAATTGCCTTGCTATTCAATAAATAAATAAATAAAATAAACTTGGGAGAATGATTTGTGTCAAAAACTAAGACTCCATTAATGACCACTTTGAAATAACAATTGAAAACCTTGTTCAAAAGTCAAAGAGTTTGTCAAGCTATATTATCAAAACCTCTTGTGGTTCTTAAATCTCAAAAGCAAAGGGTGGTGGTCAAAAGAACAAGCCCGGGAATAAACTGAAGGAAAAAGTGGTTTAAAGTTAGAGTTAGACGCGCAGCGGAAATAAGTTAAGTTATAAAACTTTTGGTATTCCAGGATCTACTACTCGTCAATTCCATAAATGCGTACAAGGGGTTGCAAGAATTATACCTTAGTGTCTTGAACCCAATTCTGAAACTTTAACTTCCAGCAGCCTCCACTAGATGATCTTCACCCTTATGACTCCTGCGGATGCCTGCCGGAAAGACTAGGGTTGGTGGGAACCCTAATAGAGAGGATAGGAAGGTTTTGGAAAGACTATGATAGTTTCTGCAGCTTCTGCGTATAAAAACGACGATCACTAACTACCAGAACGCAGCTGCCCTATTTATAGATTTCCAGAACCGACCTAGACTTCGATCGATCGAACCATGCTCGATCGATCGAACCTGATGACTTCAATCGATCGAACATACTTCGATCGATCGAACCTGTCTTAACAGCTTCCTCAAGTGTCTTTCCAAGCATCCTAGCGGAGCTAAGAGTGGGACCTCCTAGGCTCTTTATTGTTGGCTCAGACCAGTTTGTTAATTACCATGACCAAACTCTTTGATCAGTAAACTAACTAACTGGTCAGTTAACGTTTATTCCACTATAAAACGATAACTGAACTCCAACGCAAAAGAACATATCCGAAGCGATAACTAGACTTGTATGGTGTACTAATGTCCCTCTACCGTCAGCATTCGTAATCATATTTAGGTAGTCGGATAACTGTTACTGTCAACCTGAATCATGATTACTTCTTGTATTCCTTGAGTCCCATTCACTACTCATGATTACCAAACATGTTGATAACTCTTATCAACAAGACTGCAGTACTCAGTAATCAACTTGGTCACATTCTCAAGGGAATGCTTACTCTGTATCAGAGGGTAGATTCTATCTTGACAATATATGTTCACAACCCTATGGACATGACATACCCAAGATACCCAGGTGTTGATCTTCTATAGACCTCACTGATTGGTAAGTCAAAGCAGCCATATCCATAGTCTGTGTTCATAATCATCTCAAGATTGAAAACACATACCTTATACAAGTTATGAGTTCCTATTGACTGTTGACAGCCTTAAGCGTCAATAGGAAAGCTCAGGTCCGTCAATGCACTATAAGCACTAGCATATCAACTAAGAGCTACACTCTAGTGATTGAGATTAATCACTCCATCCAATGGTAGTTAATTATGCTACAGTGTAGACCTGATAAGGTATCCAGTCTCATCATCCACTGTGACATATTCTAAGTATCAAAGAATAGTAATTCGTATCTCACTTGTGTGTATCTCATACACACACGAATTGCTTACTATGATACTTAAGGACAAAACAATCATCTCATGAAAGAAACATACACAATGAAATGTAAAGCTGATATCCATATATTATAATGATAATGTCTCATACATAAAGTAATGGTTTGAGGGCACAAACCCAACAAACTCCCACTTGCACTCACAACCATTTAGAACTACATCTAATACCTCGACTATCTAGATGATGATCAAAGACCTTCTGTGGTAAGGCCTTTGTAAACGGATCAGCAAGATTGTCAGCGGTGGCAATCTTGGTGACAGTCACATCTCCACGTTGAACAATATCTCGGATAAGATGATATTTCCGCTCTACGTGCTTTCCCTTTCCGTGGTTCCTTGGCTCCTTGGACTGAGCCACTGCCCCACTATTATCACAATAAAGCGTAATAGGCGACAGCGACGCTGGTACCACCTCGAGTTCCATGAGGAACTTCTTGAGCCAAACAGCTTCCTTTGCGGCTTCACAAGCAGCCACATACTCAGCTTCTGTAGTTGAGTCTGCAATGCATTTCTGCTTAATGCTCCTCCAACTAACAGCACCACCTCCCAAGGTAAAGAGATGTCCGGATGTCGACTTTCTCGAATCTTTATCTGACATAAAGTCTGAGTCAGTGTATCCTACTGGAATTAACTCACTACCGCCGTACATAAGCATGTAATCTTTAGTTCTTCTCAAGTACTTAAGAATATGCTTAACGGCTGTCCAGTGCTCTGGACCAGGATTCGATTGATACCTGCTAACCATGCCAACGGCAAAGCAGATATCTGGTCTAGTGCATAACATCGCATACATGAGACTTCCCACTGCCGAGGCATAGGGAATTCCTGCCATGCGATTCCTCTCCTCTTGTGTCTTTGGACACTGGTCCTTGGAGAACGCTAAACCATGCCTGAAAGGTAACAAACCTTTCTTCGAATTATCCATTGAAAACCTAGTTAGCACTTTCTCGATATAACCAGCTTGAGATAATCCCATTATCTTTCGCTTGCGATCCCGAAAGAGCTTTATCCCAAGAATATAGCTCGCCTCTCCTAGATCCTTCATATCGAAAGTACTTGCTAGCCAAACCTTGACCGTTGACAGCGCCGCTACATCATTCCCAATGAGTAGAATGTCGTCAACGTAAAGCACAAGAAAAGCCACTACTTTTCCTTCACATTTCTTGTATACACAAGGCTCATCCAGATTCTGTATGAAACCAAACGACTTGACCGCTTGGTCAAATCGAATGTTCCAACTTCTGGATGCCTGCTTAAGCCCATAAATGGACTTTTGCAACTTGCATACCAAGTTACCTTTCCGACCAGCTATGAACCCTTCTGGTTGTTGCATATAGATGTCCTCCTCAAGATTGCCATTCAAGAATGCAGTCTTGACGTCCATCTGCCAGATTTCAAAATCTAGGCATGCAGCAATAGATAAGAGTATTCTGATGGACTTGAGCATGGCTACCGGCGAGAAGGTTTCCTCATAGTCAATGCCCTCCCTCTGAGTATAGCCTTTCGCCACAAGCCTTGCCTTAAAGGTCTCAACCTTTCCATCAGATCCTCTTTTCCTCTTATAGACCCACTTGCAGCCAATGGGTTTAATATTGGCTGGAAGTTCTACAAGATCCCAGACCTGATTGGAATCCATAGATTCCAATTCAGCCTTCATAGCTTTAATCCAATGAGCTGAATCAACATCAACCATTGCCTCTTCGTAAGTGGTAGGATCAGATTCAGATTCTATGGAGACAGCTTCAAAAACTTCTCCTAAGAACATGTATCTATCAGGCTGGCTGATAATCCTCCCACTACAATGAGGTACCGGTGCGAAAATGGGTGAAGAAGTGGTATTTTCTTGATTTTCATCGTTATCAACTACGGGTTGAACTGAGGGCTCTCCTTCTATCTCTCTAAGATCTACCCTTCCCTTAGGTTTATGGTTCATGATATAATCATCCTCCAAGAAAATAGCATTTGTACTAACAAACACTTTCTGTTCTCTTGGATCATAAAAATACCATCCATAAGTACCCTTTGGATACCCTACAAAGTAACATACTTCCGATCTAGAATCCAACTTGCTCATCTTTCCTTTGAGCACATGTGCCGGACACCCCTATATCCGGAGATGTTGCAAAGAAGGCTTGCGCCCAATCCACATCTCTCGTGGTGTCCTGGGAACAGATTTGCTTGGTACTAGATTTAGTATGTATGCAGCGGTTTCCAACGCATAACCCCAAAGGAATAATGGCAACTCTGAATAACTCATCATCGACCTAGTCATGTCTAAAAGAGTCCGATTCCTTCTCTCCGCTACACCGTTCTGCTGAGGGGTACCAGGTGCAGTCAACTGTGACTGAATCCCATTCTGTACGAGGTGATCAATAAACTCATTAGAGAGGTACTCGCCACCTCGATCAGATCGAATGGCCTTGATATGTGTGCCCGATTGCTTCTCCACTTCAGCCCTAAACTCTTTGAATTTTTCAAAGGCTTCAGACTTGTGCTGCATTAGGTACACATATCCATACCTAGAGTGGTCATCGGTAAATGTTATGAAATACTCATAACCACCCCTTGCTCTAATATTTATTGGTCCACACACATCAGTATGAACTAATTCGAACAATGCATTGGTCCTGTTGCCCTTTGCAGGAAAGGGCCTTTTGGTCATCTTACCCTCCAAACAAGACTCGCAGACTTCCATTGGTTCGAGAACCAAATCGCCTAAGACCCCTTCTTTGACTAGTCTGCCAATCCTATTCAGATTGATATGGCCAAGCCTCATATGCCAAAGCCTTGTTGGATTAGTGGAAGGTCCCTTTCTTTTAGATGGTAAAGTTACCACTGAGTTATTAAGTTCCAAACAAGAATCTTTTGAAATATTGGGAGTAATCACATACAAACCATTTGATTTAACACCAGAACATATAAAAGAACTGCTTCTTTTAATGACAACTTCAGTTCCAAAATGAAAGGAATAACCATTATTCGTTAAATTAGAAACTGAAATTAAATTACGTCTCATTAAAGGGACGTAAAGTACATCTGATAAAATCAAAACTTTATTGTCTGAAAATTCTAAAACTACAACTCCTATAGCAACCACAGATACGGTTGCGCTAGAACCTAGAGTAAGTACGATCTCCCCATCACTGCATTTCCTGGTTGATCTGTACCCCTGCAATGAATTACAGATATGGTTAGTCGCACCAGAATCAATGCACCAAGTGTTTGAAGTATCCGTAATAAAACTTACTTCAATCACATGTGATTCAATCATACCTTGAACTCTTGTAGCTAAGAATTCTGGACAGTTCCTCTTCCAGTGGCCCTTCTCACCGCATTGGAAACACTTTCCTTTGCCTTGGCCACCCACCTTCCCTTTGCCCTTACCTTTTCCCTTAGATTTTGCAATCTTAGGGACCGGTCCAACACTTGAACCACCAGTGCCAGCCTTCTTCTTTCCTTTCTTACCTTTGGGTGTAGATCGGGAAGAAGAAGCGCTTTTCTCAACGTTTAAAACGCTGCCCCCAGGTTTGATCACCCCTTCTGCTGCCAGTAAAGAACTCATTAATTCGCTCATTGAAAAATCCATTTGATTCATATTATAGTTAAGTTTGAATTGAGCGAATGATGGCGACAGCGAGTTGAGGATCATATCAACTTGGGTCTGTGCATCGATGTTGGCTCCCAAGGTCTCCAGTTCGTTTAAATAACCAATCATTTTTAAAACATGTTCTTTGACTGGAGTACCTTCCGACATCTTTGCACTCATTATCTTCTGCATGGCTACCTGTCTGGCAGGCCTGCCATACTCCCCAAACATCTTTTTCAGGGATGTGATAATGTCACTGGCAGAATCGTTCGATTGGAATTGGTGTTGTAACACACCAGCCATTGAGGCCAGAATGTAACAACGGGCCATTCCATTCGACTTCTTCCATTTGTCGAACTCGCGTCTGGCAGCTGCCGAAGCATTTGCCGTGGGTTCTTCAGGGCTTGGGGTGGTGAGGACATATATGTGATCCTCCGCAGTTAAAACGATGTCAAGGTTACGTTTCCATTCAGTGTAGTTATTTCCAGTTAACTTGTTTTGAGTGAGTATGGTGGCAAGTGGACTAAATGCAGATCCAGACATTATGAGTACTGAAAATCAAAACAAACAAAATAAATGTGGATATCAGAATTGACAGTTTGAAATAAAAGAACCCTTAAAACTCTTATTTAAAAACAAAGTCGCCGGAATATCGAAACGAAAGAATAAAGCCTCCGTGTGGTGGTCAATGTTCGATCTTTCGATTTATCATGACTTATCCGCTATGCAACTCTTGCAAAATAGCCATGACTCCCAAACCTATTTGATCTCTAAGTTTCTGAATAATGCCCCGTGTGGGATCCCTTATCCATAGCTTAGCTAGTGTGTACCATTAACTAGGATCCAATCACAACCGTCTCAAGTAGCGCCTCCGTGTGGTGGTCACCCTCTAACACGTCTGATTGATCCTATCCATAGGAAGTTCACATCTAGTAACCAATGAGCAGTGTACCCTCCGTATGGAATGATCACCCTTGGCGAGGTGACACAGAATACACTACTCATCTTACAATGAACCGTTAATGGAAGATCGTGGGTGTTATTTGATAAGACCCTCTCCCACTAGATTTAGTAAATTAAGGATTTTGCTTTTGAAAAATGTTTCCACACACTACCCATAAACATCCAATGTTTACTAATGTGTTGAAAACGGTTTTTGAATTTTATTTTAGAAAACTTGTTTTAAGTGCATGCAACAATGTATTATACGCCAATCACAAAACAAGCACATAAAACAAAAAACTAAAATGAAATATAGGCATTCAAACAATGCCTCTATCTCCCATGGCTCTATTTCCATAGAACACCTTCTTGGTTTGGTCGCCTCCGGCTCCATCTTGATGGACAACGGCTCCTTGCTCCATCTTCATGGAATTTCTAATTCTATTACATTGGACTTATGCTTCTTTTGAAGCTTACAATTTATCTAGAAAAAAAAATAGCAAAAAAGAAATAAAAGGCTAGGGAAACCGGTGCGACTTTCCTTTTCGTAGGATTGAAGCCGCAGCGCCCTTTACATACGCCTTAAAACCAAACCATTAATAAATTACAACATGCACCAATCTCAAACAATTTAAATATAAATATTTAAACGACTTGGTGCCATGGGAGATAGCGACTAATTTTGCTGCAAAAGGGTTAGTCGTACACACATCCACACATACATAACAAATATATGTAACTATTGGAACACTTAATTGATTCACACAGTATATAAACACTTTACATACTGAATTAGAACTTAAAATAGCATCTTACTTCTCTGTCACAGTTCGATCGATCGAAGACCGTTCGATCGCTCGAACCTTCGATCGATTGAACACTGTTCAATCGCTTGAACATTCTGTTTCACAGAATGATTTGAAAATTTTACAGAATATTTTAAAATTAAAGTTTTTAATTTCAAAACACTTTAAAACTGTGAAACAGAGAACCTGACAAAGTATCTATCTCGATCGATCGAACTTCGTTCGATCGATCGAATACCAGAAGGTTCGATCGATCGAAGACTGTTCGATCGATTGAGAACAGAATGTTCGATCGATCGAAACAAGTTCGATCGATCGAACCCACCTTGCATCCTATGCAATCACAGTTTTGTATTCTGCTGCGATAACACTGCAGAAACAGATCTGTGACGATGCAGTTTCGAAAACAGTTCTAAAATCAACATGCAAATCAAAACTAGGGTTCCAAAAACGCATTTATAGATCCAAACGAGCGTGGCTCTGATACCAATTGAAGGAAAAAGTGGTTTAAAGTTAGAGTTTAAACGCGCAGCGGAAATAAGTTAAGTTATAAAACTTTTGGTATTCCAGGATCTACTACTCGTCAATTCCATAAATGCGTACAAGGGGTTGCAAGAATTATACCTTAGTGTCTTGAACCCAATTCTGAAACTTTAACTTCCAGCAGCCTCCACTAGATGATCTTCACCCTTATGACTCCTGCGGATGCCTGCCGGAAAGACTAGGGTTGGTGGGAACCCTAATAGAGAGGATAGGAAGGTTTTGGAAAGACTATGATAGTTTCTGCAGCTTCTGCGTATAAAAACGACGATCACTAACTACCAGAACGCAGCTGCCCTATTTATAGATTTCCAGAACCGACCTAGACTTCGATCGATCGAAGTGACTTCGATCGATCGAACCTTCGATCGATCGAACCATGCTCGATCGATCGAACCTGATGACTTCAATCGATCGAACATACTTCGATCGATCGAACCTGTCTTAACAGCTTCCTCAAGTGTCTTTCCAAGCATCCTAGCGGAGCTAAGAGTGGGACCTCCTAGGCTCTTTATTGTTGGCTCAGACCAGTTTGTTAATTACCATGACCAAACTCTTTGAACAGTAAACTAACTAACTGGTCAGTTAACGTTTATTCCACTATAAAATGATAACTGAACTCCAACGCATAAGAACATATCCGAAGCGATAACTAGACTTGTATGGTGTACTAATGTCCCTCTACCGTCAGCATTCGTAATCATATTCAGGTAGTCGGATAACTGTTACTGTCAACCTGAATCATGATTACTTCTTGTATTCCTTGAGTCCCATTCACTACTCATGATTACCAAACATGTTGATAACTCTTATCAACAAGACTGCAGTACTCAGTAATCAACTTGGTGACATTCTCAAGGGAATGCTTATTCTGTATCAGAGGGTAGATTCTATCTTGACAATATATGTTCACAACCCTATGGACATGACATACCCAAGATACCCAGGTGTTGATCTTCTATAGACCTCACTGATTGGTAAGTCAAAGCAGCCATATCCATAGTCTGTGTTCATAATCATCTCAAGATTGAGAACACATACCTTATACAAGTTATGAGTTCCTATTGACTGTTGACAGCCTTAAGCGTCAATAGGAACGCTCAGGTCCGTCAATGCACTATAAGCACTAGCATATCAACTAAGAGCTGCACTCTAGTGATTGAGATTAATCACTCCATCCAATGGTAGTTAATTATGCTACAGTGTAGACCTGATGAGGTATCCAGTCTCATCATCCACTGTGACATATTCTAAGTATCAAAGAATAGTAATTCGTATCTCACTTGTGTGTATCTCATACACACACGAATTGCTTACTATGATACTTAAGGACAAAACAATCATCTCATGAAAGAAACATACACAATGAAATGTAAAGCTGATATCCATATATTATAATGCTAATGTCTCATACATAAAGTAATGGTTTGAGGGCACAAACCCAACATAAACAAGTTCCTAAACCGAATTCTTCTAAGATTAGGATGATTTGGATTAGGACCGATGAACTTAAGAGTATTTTTGTTTCAAAGTGTAATACCCTGTATTTTCAGTATTTTTTATACTCAGAGATTCTATATATTTCCTTTGTCATTTCTTGAAATTCTATCTTCGACCAATCGAAGTCTTTTCGAGCGATCGATTATTTTCGGAGTTCAAACGATCGAGCATTGTTCAAGCAATCGAAACCCTGTCGACATAAATTTATGACGTGGTCCCTACTTCAATCGATCAAACTATTTTCAATCGATCAAACTTGACCGATTTGTGTTCGAGCGATCGAACTACCTTCGATCGATCGAGAGTGTAATCATTTGAAATCCTAGGTTTCCCATAAACCCAGCCACCTGCACCCCCTTCCCTCTATATATACGTTGAGCTCGTGTATGTTTGTCTGTTTGGAAACCAGAGAGAGTTTGGGAGAGTGAGAGAGTGTATGCTTGTGTTTATATATATACACATCCATATATATATATCCATATATTATATATATACACATTGTCAGAAGAGAGAGACAAGTAGAGGAAGAGGAAAGAGAGAAAGAAAGAGGCAGAGTGAAGGAGACAGAGAGACTGAGATAGAGAAGAGAGAGAGGAGGCCACCATTGGAGGTCACCAAGATAAAGCTTTGCCAAACGCGCCCTTAAAATCTTTCGGTGAGTTCCAAACTCACTCAGTAGCTTAGTTGTGATGTTTTTACTTATTTTGTACGTTTAAAGAGGACCCAAACACCCCCTAACGTATTCTGGGCATTCACTGCCGGAACCTATAGAAGATGAACTTCGACCGATCGAACTAATTAAGTTCAATCAATTGAACAACACTGAGTCTCAATCGATCGAAATGACTTCAATCGACCGAGACCACCTTCACTTCGATCGATCGAGAATACTTCAATCTATCGAACATCACTTTCCTTCAAGCGATTGAGAAAACTTCAATTGATCGAAACCTAGCAGAACATGGATGTGTTCGCTTAGTGAATAATTCAAAATGCTTAGTTGTTTAATCATTGTTTCATGTTCCTATTATGCGATATTATGGATTACGGAGGTAAGGGGATACGATAATGAGATCGAGATAATATGGTGAGTAACGTAGTCGGGTTTCGGAATGTTAGTAATAATACGACGCGATAACGAGATAAGGTTGGAGATAATAACACTGGGTAGCATTAAGTAATTGGTGATTGAGTCAGTGGGTTATTGGTTATTTTCGAGGTTGTGTGAGTCGAGCTGATGATCCGCTCAGGTTGAATCCGATAAGTGAGTCAGAAGGATTTGACTAGGATCGTGAGGGCTATGGGTGCACAGTACTCACAAGCATTCTTAAAAGCGGTGAACAGTAAGAGTTCTTAAAAGCAGTGAACAAGAGTAGTGGTGGCACAGTTATGGTTTGTATCTGCTAGAGCTATGCATGTACAATACTCGCAAGCGTTCTTAAAAGCGGTGAATAATAAGAGTTCTTAAAAGCGGTGAACAAGAGTATGGGTACGCTCATAGACCAGTCATTATATGAGAACGATGTATTATGCTCGCAAGAGTTCATAAAAGTGGTAAAGCGGTGAACAAGAGCATTAGTATGTCGTGATGATATAATCAGTTCGTGAGAGTCAGTCGAATTTGTTACAATCAGTCTTAGAGTGAGAAGATGATGAGAATCGATTAATAACGTGTCTGAATAAAAGAGGAAGAGATATATTTAGTATAATTGCTATATATGGTTCAGGACTGGTAATTACGTTATTTCTATGAGACTGTGTTAGTTAGTTCTGACTCAGCTTTCAGTAAGCTGACGGCTTTTAGTGCCTTGACATTCCCCGTTCAGACTACCCTGTCCTTAACAATGCAGTTGATGGAAACTACGATGTTGACTACTACCTTAAGGGGGATTATGCAGAGGGTGGCCCTACTAATGACGGTTATGCCGGCAATGCATGCTATACTGACGACTACCCTTATGCCAGTTGAAGATCTAGAGATAGTTCATCTAGTATATGTTTAGTTTATATTTCTATTGAACTCTGTTTTTAGTTAACTGATACTTGGGCATATGTTGTCTCCAGACCTCTTGTGATCCTGTGGACCACACTCTGATGTTTTGTAATAGATAGAATCGTTTTTATATATTCAGTTAGTTACTATTCTAGTTGTTTCGGTTGGACTAGTATTGTGTAGTATGGATAATTAGTGACTTTCACTTGTCATTCCCTATGGACCCAAAAAAAAAATTTAATTTTTTTTTTCTATTTTTACTGCTTCGAGGCATGACACAAAGCCCCTTGGTGATTGTGATGAAATGAAATGTGTTGACCATGCTTCAGCTTTTCTTTAATTGCTTTCTTGTAAAGGTGGAGAAAATATTTACAATTCAATTATATGCCAGTCTTATTAATTTTGAAGAAATACGTGTTCACACAAAGACAATGACATGGCATCACTAGTGTATTGAATATTTACTCGTAAAGGTGATCAATTAGCATTGGTAAAAATGAGAAATATTCATCATTCTTTAACAGTCCAAGACCAGACGCTTTGTACCGAAATAATAACCCAAGATGAAGAAAGAATTCATAAAACCATTAACTATAAGTTTTATGAATTTAAAAAGTTAATTCATGTTTGTCAACACAGTGAAAATCCACCTATTATTCCATTCACAATGACCTTAATACCTTATTGATGGTTCAATATCTCTCGTTATCTCTCCGCGTCTGATTTACATATATGCGTGTATACGTACACGATGAAAAACTCAATTCACAGTTATGTTATGCTTTTCAAAAATTTGAATATCAAATTTGATTTTTAAATATTTTGTTAGTTGTACCATGCACATACAGCGACATGTGGTAGTGTGGTACCACCAATCACTATTACTGTACATAGAACGACTGTCAAGCTACATGGAACTAAATTAATTAGAAAGCATGGCACTATTCTTCATACATAGACAAACATGACATCGAAGAGGGGGAGGTTTAGGAAGAAACTGGGAGAGAGTTTGGGAGGAAAAAATTTCATCGCTATAACTTGTTTTTCGTCGCTAAAAGTGCTGTTGTATGCTGCTAACTTACAACCATTATATTGTAAGTTAGCAGCCCCCATATTTAATTAATTAACTTTTATATTTTGATTGTGAGCTTATACTTTCGTGGATATGCCACAGTAATTGCACTGTAATTAGGTGAAAAAAATTCAGTGTCTCTAGCACCACACTATTATTTGAAAGTAATGTTAATTTGACTCCCATATACTTTGACATTTGTACCTACAATTGTGCCAGTGCTGCATGTACGTGGTACACTTTTATAGTATTTGGGATAGTCCAAATTTGAGAACTACAGTATTACTTTTTTTTAATCACCGTTTCCTTTATTTTCCTTTGTTATTTTTCTTTCTTGTTTGGGTAAATTACACAAACCTCCCCTGAGGTTTGCCTTAATTACACGGACCTCCCCTCTTGTTTTAAAAATTACACAGACCTCCCTCGAGATTTGAATTAGGTAACAAAACGCCCCCTCCCCTAATGGTCCTTTAGTTTTTTTTACATTAGCCTCCCCTGAAAATTACAATTAGCCCCCCTAATATTATAAAATTGTCATACTAAAGCCCTATTTCTCTTATATTTTTGTGCTAATTATAAAATCCCTCCTCCCTCCTATGTTTTTGGGTTAATTTTTTTAACATTAATTTATATCTACACAAAATATACACAAAACATATATAAATAGGTCCAAATTTTTTTTTCCCCAAACAAACCTCTATCAAGCCCCCCCTGTATTAATTTTCTAGATCCGCCCCTGTCCCTATGCTTCAAAAGTGGACACTTAACCCCCTGTGATTGTGGACTAAAATGGAATTGTTATGATTTCACTCAAAATTGACAAAAAATCTAAAATTGGTTAAAAATATAAACACTTAATCCATTTGTGATGTTAATTTTGGGGTTAACGCTCTTTGAGTGAAATCATAACAGTTCTATTTTAGTCCACAATCACAGGGGGTTAAGTGTCCACTTTTGACTCCCATATACTTTGACATTTGTACCTACAATTGTGCCAGTGCTGCATGTACGTGGTACACTTTTTTAGTATTTGAGATAGTCCAAATTTGAGAACTACAGTATTACTTTTTTTTAATCACCGTTTCCTTTCTTTTCCTTTGTTATTTTTCTTTCTTGTTTTAATATAGGAGCTTTAGAAGTATGCCTTTCATTGATGTGAAAAATAATAGGGTAAATTGCATTTTGCACCTTCAAACTATACCCTGTTTTGCACTTTGGTCCTTAAACTATTATTTTTCGCATTTTGGTCCCTCAACTTTCATTTTGTGACAGTTTGCCCCCTCCGTCACTTTCAGCGTCACTTTTGGTGTCACTAAAAAGTGACTTTTTTTGTCACTAAAAGTGACGGAGGGGTCAAATTGCCACAAAATGATAGTTGAGGGACCAAAATGCGAAAAATAATAGTTTAGGGACCAAAGTGCAAAATATGGTATAGTTTAACGGTGCAAAATGCAATTTACCCAAAATAATAAAATAAATAAATAAATAAAAAGAGTTCCATAACGTCAACTGGCCCTACAAATATTACTTCAATACCAGTGCTTTTCAGCGAAAATTCACATTAATGTAATGTTTTTCACGTCCACAAAGATGCATCCCATACCACTTGCCAAACAATTTCAATTTTGCTCAACTAAAAGCTTAGGAATGCATGAACAATAAAGAAAATATTAAATATTAGTACAAGAAATACAGAAACTCTTGAGCTTCCTTAGAGACCCACTCTTGCTTAGTTCTTCAAACTTCAACCCTGCATAAATTATTTTCGGATTACAAACAAGAAAAAAGAAATGTGGTATTTTTTTTTTACACTAGAAAATTAGAAATGTGGTAATTAAAGACACTTTTTAACCAAATAATAAGAGCTCGTTTGGGAACTAATCAGTTTTTGGAATTAAGAGATCTTTCAAAAAGTTGTCTTTTTCACTTAAAACTATATATAAATAAGATTTTGGGTTAACGAATTCCACTGGGCTTCCCGATTTTTACCCCTGAAGTTTGGGTAATTTTGCACTTTGCACCCTTACGTTTCAAATTTGGTACTTTGGTCTCTAAGGTTTGGAATGAGTTGTACTTTAATTACTCCTTGGCCTCCAAGACTTTTTGCAACGAAATTTTCACTTTTGGTGACTAATTCATTCGTCATTAAAGGACTATTTAGACTTATTTGCCACATTTTTGAAATTTTAGAGACCAAAGTGCCAGCTTTGAAACTTTAAGATTCAAAATGCAAAACCACCCAAACATCAGAGTTACAAAGTTAATCTTAAGATTTTTCTACAAAGCCAGTGGAAAAAAAAAAACCCCCAACGGTCACAATATTTTAAACATTCACTTTTAGTTTCGTGTATTAATAAAATAATTAGGTTGCAAATAACGCTATATCTAACTTTGCATTTAAAAAATTAGATCTAAAATGAAATGATTTGTCAGTTATACCACATGCAGTGGGATGTTGTACAAGTAACAACTGCCAAAGCATGTATATCATACAACTGTTAGCAAAATTTTGGATTCAAATTTAGAAAATATAACATGCATTTGTATTTAAGTTATATATTTCACTGACATATTTGTCCCACATGGAATAAACATGGAGTTGCCTATGACTCGATATACATGTTGGGCCTCTCCACCTAATAACTTAAGCGTTTAAGTTGGATCCAAAGTTTCTTCAATCTTAGCTAGGCTTTTATAAAAGATAGTAACTAACATGGTGTTGGAGGAAAAAGTCCATTATTCGAACTAATTAAGATACGGGATGGTTATGTTATCCTCTTTACATTGTTAACACCGGAAAAGCATCCCCAAACCAGTTCCAAAACATTTGTTTCTTCATTTTATTTTTTGATTTTCTTGTTCTTGTTCTACTAATGGCTTAATTACAAAACATGCCCTTAGCAAGTTGGTTTAGTCCCTTTAGTTTTAATTAATTGCATCAATTTGGTCCATGCATGAAGTTCTTAAATTGAAGCAATGCGATCTAAATATCCAATTTTGTTTAAAAAAAAAGTTACGGAATTTAATCACTATGCATTGTCACGCTTTTTAGAGACCAAAATGGAACACCACAAATATCCCCACACGCTTATCAGGGTAATGGTGCTTAGCATTAATGAGTGAATTTTTGCCAAATTTTCTGATAGAATAGGACATTTAATTTGTACACTATTGTTTCTATTTAAAAAATTCATGAACCAAATTGATGCAATTGAAACTATAGAGACTAAAATGAGACAAGGACCAAACTTTAGGGGTACTATGTTTTGTATTTTGAACCTTTTCTAAATCCACAAAACAAGCTGGCCAAAAAATTTAATAAAAAATGAGCGAGTAATCATACTGTTGGTAAGAGATATTGATCTTTCCGGCATCAGGATCAGCAATAGATGCAAAGGCTTCTTGTGACAAGTCAATGGTACCCCTACAACCACTCGGACAGTAATCCACAATTTTGACAGTCAGTGCGACCCCATCTTTACAAGGGAAAGGAACCCCCGTGTTGGTCCCACTCAGACAACTCATTTCGTACATCTGACCACAAGCTCCCCCATCGTTCCAAAATTCATCACTAGCCGCCGCAATCATCACTCCAACGTCTTCAAATCCATAACAAGCAGAAGCTGCACATACACATTATATATATGCATGAGAATTTAAAATTGTTTTCGGAAAAACAGAATTGGGCTAATTTAATTTATAATTTCATAATGCATGCATGTGGTATTGGGGATGGGCTTTTTGGGTAGGACCTACGTACACTTTCTTTTAGGTTTCAATTAAAAGACTTACTCTAATTAATTGAATTGAAGCATATATATACCACATAGGCACATACACTACATGCTACCTTTAAAGTACGCTAAAATATATCGTTTGAAAAGGATTACGTACGCTGATATGGAGGGGTATAGAAGGTAGCAGTTCCAGTGTCTTGAGCAGACATCATTTGAGAAAAACTCAAACACATTACTATCGTTGTAACAGCAATGAAAGAGCAGTACTGAAATAGCAATGCCATAGCTTTGCGAACAAGTTTATATATGTATAAATGTGTGTGTGTAAATACTTCTCAGTGAAATGTTACAAGACTAGTATTCTCTCTAGCTCTCAGATGCTCAAATGCTGTTGGCCAGGGAAAAGTTCTATATTTATAAAGTTTTGTGAGCATGTACGTATATATAGTTGACCCCATATAGTTACTTTCAAAGTCTATGGATTGATTAGTTTAATAATGTATATGACACAGACATGCAATATTCCTTGGAATAATACTGTGACGTAAACATGAAAATCAGCTTTGTTTAGAGGCCGGCATGCAGGGGTCATGTTAGTAGAGAGAGATATTCTCTACTCACTAGAAGTGCAGTGCAGGCCCAATGAAGATGATCGCAGCTAACAATGTGAGAGATCTCACTTTCGACATTTCCTTCGGTCGATCCATAGTAAGCTACAAAAAAAATACGCATTCATGGAATCATGTGTATATATATATATATATGGTGCCATATACAAGCTACAAATTCAGCTTACAAGGGTTTTGTCGCAATGTATGGTGCCACGTACTACGTATATACCATGCAGCTTATTGATGATGCATTATGTTAGTTCCATCCTCAACAAAACTTAAAAGAGTAATTCCATATGATTTCAAACTTTTCTATCATTAATAGTGATGGAACCATTTTAAAGTATTCTCCAAAGAAAAATAAGTGATCTCAGTGTTATATGTGTTGAGAATCTCATTTACGATGTAAATTTGGGAAACATATAATTACTCAACTTAAAAATCAATGTTTACTGCTATCTAATAATTGTGGGTCTGGACTGTCACCTTATTGATGTGGACGAATAGAAAGAGTTGTGTGTACAAAAAAAAAAATCACGTTTTTAATTTCTATTATTGTGTTATCTACGTCTTCTTTTCTTTTTTGTTGTGCTAAAGAGGCACTTAGGGTCTGTTTGATAAAATTGAAAAATTCAAGCGATTGGATTTGTAATATTAAAAACAATGTTTTAAGTACTGAAATAGGTTGCATTCAGTGATTAATAGTTTCAGTGGAATTTTTTCACTTGAATTTTTCAGTGCATTTTTCGCTGCCTTTTCAATTAAGTGGTACATTTTCAAACGTACTGAACAAAAATAAGTGTTGAAACTTTTCATTTTCTGCAACTTAATTGAGTTATCAAACACACCCTTATATATTCAGTGAACTACCCATATATTACCATCCTCATCCTTATATTCATAAACCAGTCAGATCACGACCTTTTTCTTCCATTACCAGCATGAACACAACTTTTGGAGACACATCCCTTTAACTAAATCAAAGGATGTGTGGTATTTCTCTACAAGCAATACCTTGTAATAGTATCATCTACAATTAACCATGGGTTTTAAAAGATCATACATATACAATTTGATGATGCCTAAAACTGGTAAGAAGGGTTTAGAGAGAGAAAAAGACGAGCAATTTGTGTGTGGTTCAGTCCCGTTAACGAGGTGACCTACATCTACGGTTGCGTCAGTGCGCTCTCACTAGCAGATCACCAGCGGGCCTGATGAGTCAACAAAGATGGGCGGCACTACCAGTAATACCGGCAGGGTATATGCGTATGATGGTGAGTTCTCTGTTGTATGCTATGAGCTAGAGAATTATTTATGTGATCCCCCTTGACAGGGTAGGTGGGCTCTTTTATAGATGCAAGAGTCCACCCTTACATGGTAAGTTAATTGGATTAGGAAGCCTAATCTAATCACAATAGATTTGCATGATTTTAGGAGAGTTTCCTAAGTGGTTTAGGAAACTGCCACATTCCCTTTCGCAGTCTTGCTGTTGGTTTAGGAAACTGCTGGATTGACCGGGACCACGGGATGCCGCGACCCTCATGCCCGGTCTGTTGGTCGAACCGCGCGGTCTGAATGAACACCTCGGGAATGCTTGGCCCCACGGTGGGCGCCCTTACCGGAATAACCGGCACCTCTTGGTGACATGGCACTATCTTCATGGCTATATTATTTTGGACATATCAGATGCCCCATTTTCGGAACTGACTGGATGCGTCATCGGGTGAGGATTCGAAAATCAATAGCTTCTTGGAAACCGTCCGGATGTCCTCCGGGAATGTTGCTCGGGATGGGGCCCACACTCAAGATCACTCGGTGGAATAACCGACCGGTACAGGTAGGAGCTCGGGTGTTGGTATTGCCACGTGTCAGGGAGTGATTGGCTTGGTCAGGGTCCAGCAGAGTCGGTTCGAATGTAACAGACCAGTTGCGTGGTAACCGGACCGTTATGTCGCGCATTTCGAGGTGACCCTTCACGTGCCCGAGGTGACAGCGACTGACGGTTTTTGGCGGGAAAAATCCTGAGCCGTTGGATCTGATTGATCTGGACCGTCTGCTACTTCTATATAACAAACACTTGCTCATTTCTTCAGTACCTGCTGTCAACTGAGAGAATTACCGAGCGGTTTGAGAGCATACAATATTCCCGAGCAAGATTCCCGACCTCTTTTCTATGCAAAACCTTGTAAGTCCTTCCTTTCTGTCTTCAGTCCTTCATTCTCTTCTTCTTTTCTGAACAAAGCTGGAGGGAGCGAACCCACTTGGGTTAGAACGAGCCTGGGATTTCTTCTTTTTTTGGTTTTGTCACTTCTTTCAGTTCGGGGGTACACTAGAGCAGTTTGACTGAACGGGAGTTCCCGGGAGAGCCTTGAGAGATTGTTGTCTTTCTTCCAGAGTCTTGTACGACCTACCCTTTAGGTTGTTAGATTTACCTCCTCTGTACATCAGGCTAGGAGTTCTTGACCCGTTCATAGGTCCTCTGCCCCCTAGGTCTTCCACAGTCTTAACCATGTGCCATTCTGATTTTAACTCGTCGTCCTGGTCGAAAGACGAGCAGTTGCGGTCAGGGTCCTCAAGCGCAAGCTTAGACCCTCCCTCCTTGGCCCCCTCTGATCAGCAGAATGAAGGGATGATCCCTGCCCGGGCGTCTCCCGAGGAAACGCGCCGGGATTCCCCTATGGCCTCGACATCTTGGGGTTCGGGCGATGAGGGGTCTGTAACGAACAGCCCCAGGGTTGTCTTCTCTTGTGAATCCATAGTCAGTATCCTGCGCGGCCCTGATTTGGATCGGATTAGGGATAGATATGACCTTCCCGGCCCCTTTTCTCTTGCTATCCATGATGGCGGAGCTCACTTTCACGAGTCGGGCTTCGTCACTTTGTATGAGGATGCCTTCATGGCAGGCCTTCGCTTGCCTCTCTACCCAGTTGCCCGGGACGCGTTCATCTACCTCGGGATCTCTCTCGAGTAGCTCGCCCCGAACTGCTGGCGATATCTGATGGGGTACATATCTTTGTGGCCCTAAGTCCTCGAGTATGTGCTCACATTACAGGAGTTCTTCTGGACCCATCGGCCTTTCTAAGTTCACGGGGAGGCCGACTTCTTCTCGCTCAGGGCCAGGCAGGGACGGAAGATTATTGTAAACTGCCCGAGCAACAATAAAGGGTAGAAGAGAAATTCTTCCAAGTGTCCACCCTGGGGCTGTGTGAGAAGGCGCCGGGTATTCAGTTGAGGACTTCCTGGGCGGGGAAGCTGAGGAATAAGCCTGACCACTTTTTTTTCTTGATTAATCTTTTTGTTTTGCCTTGACTAACCCATTTGTATGTTTGCTTTGCAGTGGAAGCAGTTGACTTGCCAAGTCTTCCCGACGAGCTCCAAGTGAGGGTCCTGTCTTTGGTGGAGGACCCAACTGACATTAACAAGGTGCTGACTCGGTTGGGAAGCCCAAAGATCTCCTACAAGCCCCAGAACTTCACAGCTCCCGTCCTCCCGGCGATCATTCCGGGTAAATACCATCTCTTGACCATCCGATTTTCTTGGTACTTTGCTGAATTCTAACATGCTTTCTGGTTTTTCAGAAATGGCTCCCAAGAATGCGGCAGCCCTGAAGCAGAAGGAGGCGGCCATAATGGCCCAGGCTGGCCAGAAAAGGAAGAAGCCAGACCTCGCCGAGGGCCAGCCCTTCAAGAGGATTTCTCGGGGGATTTCCATCCGGGCTGAGAAGGAGGCAGCTGCTGCCTCATCGCCCGTTGTAACAATTGCTGCACCACCATCAGCACCTCCTGCTGCCAATCCGTCCGGGGTCTCCTTCCCGAGCATGGAAGAGACTGCTCGCGCGGGCCCCTCCTCCAGGCTGGAGGTCGAGACGGCGTACGACGTCCGCGGAAGGCTACGGCCCGGGCTGTTGCAGAGTCAGATCGACAAGTGCACTCTGCTAAGCCTCGAGGCCATCATCGGTTGGCTATACAGCATCAGCCACATGGTAAGTTTCTTTGCAACATGAACCTTAACTTTTCCTCCTTGCGTGTACTGACATTGTCTTGTTCTTATAGATTGGCTGTATTGCGGCCGGGGCTGAGACCACCCTTCCCGGCGTTGTCGAGAGGTTGGCCGCTGCAGAGGCTAACCTTTCCGTGGAGAGGGCTGCCCCGGAGTCCACGGAGTTTGCCCTCACCGTGGAAGAAGAAAAATCCCGGGCAACTGCCCTGGAGCTTGGCGAGGTCCGTGACTCTCTATTAACCGAGCAGGCCGCCCGAAAGGTTGCAAAGGCTAAGGCTGTAGCAGCAGAGGCCGGGAGGGTCGCCGCCGAGCAGGTTACAGAGGCCAAAGCTGCAGCCACGGAGGCCGGGAGGACAACTTGTATGGTGAGAAAAATTACACCCAAGGCAGTAATGGAATTGTCCGGCATTATAAGGGAAAATGATGCAAGACGGGGTAGAGATTCTCTCTCGGTGGAGATAGTCCTTAAGGGGATATGTGTTATCTCCTTGATAATTTCTCTCACCTTGTTCACTCAAATTGTCGTCCATTGTGGCGGAATCGGTAGAAGAATTTCGGTATGATCGGTAAATGATTGAAAAAATGAGGATTCGGAAGGCGTCGGGGATGAAGGTGGTGGACGCCAATAAGAGCTTGAGCTCGAGGTTTCCGGGTGTTCGACGAAGGGAATGCCGCCGACACCGTTATGCATTAAAATATTGGAATAGGGTATTCGGGTCCGTTAATATGCCAGGAGGCTAGTCCCCGGCAACGGCGCCAAAAACTTGTTCGCTCTCGGGATATGTATGATTCAAGTACAAATCAATCATAACAAGTAATACTCGGGTAGGTATGAGGTCGATTTCCACGGGGACTAGACCGGAAGATTAAAGTTTCAAGATGCGAATACACTACTATCGTAACCAAAAAAAAGAAAGAAAAGATGGTTGAATTGGGGGAATCTAACTCTAAATCTACAACTAACATGCGAGTAAAACTAAGGTGACAACGGTAACTAATTAAGTTAACTAATTAAACGACGGGTGAAAATTAACTGTAACAAGAAAGCTAGAACAAAGAGTTGATTTACTAAAGAGGAGAAGGGCTAGGGGTCATGCTACCAATTCTGGATCACACAAGGATAAGTCTTAGGGATTTGGAGGGAACTTCTCAAGTGAACAAAGTTCCTTGGAAGCCAACGATCAAATATGTGGGTTGTCAACTCCACTATGGAAGATGAAAGCTTGAGGAAACTAAGGGCAAATGTTGGATTGGTAATATAGATTCAATAACCCCCATTACATGACAATGGAGGTAAAGAAACAAACATATTACAAACCCAACACTCTTTAATCACTCAAGGAGATCCAAAACCTTTAGACTTTCAAGAAACACAAGGATCCATAGGTGGGTTCATGACCCCTAACCTAGAAAACTAGCTACATATGGATTTAACTAAACAAACATTAATACAAACATTAAGGGAGTAGAAAAACATCACCATAAATGCAAACAACTACTTCAAGGAAGGGAGAACCCAATAAATATCTTCAATAAATGCTCCAAAAGAGGAAATCAAGCTTGCAAGTTGTAGAATCTCTCAAAATCTCACTTACAAGCCCTAAATCTAACTAATCTATAAACAAAATAACAAGAAATCCTAGAGAGACACAAGAGGGTTAAGAGGGAGAATCTATACCACTGTAATAAATTAGGTTGAGCCCCCAAAAATGAGTTATAATGGGGTATTTATACAAAATCCTCGGAGTGGCTAACTTGTAAAACAAAGGATGCAGAAACAGGGTCATTCGACCGGTCGAGCAGGGCGATTCGACCAGTCGAATGCCCCTCTGCAGGATGATTGAAAAGAACACAAAAGGGTGGACCGGTCGAATGGGGAAATTCAACCGGTCGAATGCCCCTCTGCCTGGCATCTTTACAGCTTCACAGCAAGTTTGCACACTGATCACTGAAATCGCCATAACTCCTCGCTCCGGCCTCCGATTGAGGTGCAATTTGCGGCCACGCGGAGAAGACTTGCAGGGCTATCTTTATCAAGTTAGGAACACTCTTCCAAAACGAGGTTTTGGAATCCAAAATTGAGCTCGACGAGGCTGCAATGGAAGTGATCTTCAGTCGAGACTTTGATTCTCGACTTGGATTATCAAAAAGACCTACAAAACACTAAAATAACCCATGCAAAGGATGTAAATAGTAGAAATGAGGGTTATGCAAGAAAAGTGCGTAAATAATGTACTTAGAGGCTCCGGGAGTGGTTTTTTTGCACAATTATAAATCCATATTCAAGCAAAATATGTGATAAATCACACCCCCTACTAGCACATTGCTAGTCTCTAGCAATTAAGCGGAGAAGAGATAGCTCTAAGGACATTATTCAATCGCTTTAATTAAAAACCGTAACGATGAACCGTTCTCGTGGGGATCACGGTTGCATTGAGCCATTGCAACAAGTCGTTAAACCTCTAGGTTACCCCTAGAGGCAGAGTTTTGTCTCCGGAGGGTTCTCAGAATGATACACACAAACATACGCTTCCTCAAGATAGCTCCCAACAAATCAAAGTGCACAAAGCTCAACAAATATCAAGTGGTTTTTAATGGATCTTAGCAAAGTAACACTCAAGTTCCCAAACTATCATGGTTATTCAAAAACTTCATTTATTCCAACTCTCGGACGTTCATGGTAAAGGTTGCATGCCCACAAGTATCGGCATGGTGCAATGCATTCGTAATCCAAATATCGATTGAAATCGCGCTTCAACGCAATTCTCACCGGTGAAACCCTCAGAAATGAATCTCTCGGAATGGGTGACACTCTCAAGACATGCGGGCAAAGAGTAATGGAAATGGAATGTAAAGCCACGCACATGACATGTGTGAAGAACGTTAATCTTATGTACAACGAGTAAAATGAATCTCATGAAAGATATCATGCATTGGAGGTGGTGAAAACAAACTCTACTTGCTTGTCAAGGTGTCTCAAACTCTGAATCGTAATACCAAGGATCAATTAGGACTAGGTAAGATCAAAAAGTGAAACGGGGTGGTAAGATATCCGAAAATGGGGTCGAGAAGTGTTTAGGGAATACTCTCGGACTAAAGGGTTAGCACAAGGGCTCACAATGCTAGGGACGAGTCGGGAATGATTAATTTCAATGAGGAACGATGGAGAAGTGCTTTTCACATGAAGCTCTTTTTTTTTTTTTTTTTTTTTTAAGAATCTTTTCTTTAGCTTTTCTTTACATGCACAAGCCTCCCCACTGATCACGACTCAATCCCTTCAGATTTTAAGGACAACCTCTTATGCAAACAACTTCCCGAGAACATACTTTAAACACCATAAATGGAGAAAGTATGGTGTAATGGAGTGATGGGCTAAAGTGAACAAGGTGTATGCGGAGGGATAAGAGAGAATGGTGTGAGATGTAACCTAAAATCATTTCCGTGGTGTATTACAATTCATTGTTCTCCACTGTGACGACAAGCAAGTAAAAGTTTTTAAATTCACATGATGATCCTCTAATGCATGATCACACAAGAAGATGAGATTGTCAATGACTTTAGTGCACTTTTCGATCAAGAGAGAAGTAGTGCATATAACGCTCAAGAATGGAGGGTGGCTCAAAAATCTCTCAAGGTTTGAGTCTCCACAAGTGTTTCACTAATACGCGGATTATAAATGCATTAAACATCGTCCTGTTACAAGCGTTTGAGCAACGTGCACCAATAGTCCAAGATTTGAAATTCATGAAGTTCACAATAACCGGGATAGTTCTAGGACTTATGGGATTCAATGAGTGCCACATACTAAAAACACAAGAACAAATCAAGACAAGCGTCATCACTTGGCACTTTGCATGGGTAACTATACAACAATCATTAGAGGTGTGGACTAAGGGTCCAAGGAAAAGAAAGAAAAAGGGATTTTTTTTCAATGCTTAAAGCTTTACTTTGCAAGGAACATTGAAGTTTAAACAATGAATTAGCGAGTGACTGTTACACCCCCTACTAGATCCATGCATTGTCCGCAATGTATGAGCATCGAAACAAGCATAAAAACTATGAGAGAGGAGAGTATATCACCAATTTTGGGGCGATCCCAGAAAAACTCAGAGAAAATCCTGCACAGGTAAGCACTACCAAGCACATCAAAGAAGTAAAGAAGGCTAGAAATAAAGAAAAAACAAAAGAAAACATGAACTTCCATTAAATATGAACATCAAAAGTTATAGAAGTATATGAAAAGCCTAAACGGCGCCGTAATACCAAAGAACAATAAGAAAATAGCTAAACTAAGCGGCCAAACATGGCTCCACACATCTAATGCAAGAAAAACCGACAACAAAACAAGAATCTAGCAACTACAAAGGCAAAGCCAAGTGAGCTCGCTGCTAGTTGATTAAGCGCCAAAAAGTCGGTATCCAAGAGAAATGGCCTCAAGGTGGCAGTGCGGAGGGACCAGCACCACTGGCGCGTGCAATAGCACTTATAAGGGCCCTAAACTATAGCTCCTCCCTCTCAACCTGCTGGGCCGTAGCCATCTCCATACTGGCCTGAAGTGAGTCAAAACGAGACATGACTCAGGCCTCCATCTCCATCATCTCAGTCCGAGTCTCTCTGAGCTCACCTTGGGTCTCCAGTAAAATGTGCTCCAGACGAGCAAAGTCCGGTGCTGTCGGAGGAACGGGAATAGGCTGCTCAATATCTACGTCCTCCTCCTGAACCAGGGGTACGTCTTCCTCAGCCGGGGCATGTCCCTCAGCCGCCTGCTGTGCAGCTCGCTGCCTCTTTCTGGCTTGAGCCTGGAAAGCGCTCTTGGATTTGGCCACAGACACGGCACCTAGGGAGTCCTGGATGGATATGAGGTGATCGTCTGGCTTAGGCTTCACCTCCTCGGAGAGGCAGAGCCTGGTGAAAAGAGAGCCGTAAGGGAGGCTACTGGAGACCGTGGTCTTGACCGAGGCATTATACATGACCTCTAGGAAGAGCCTCGGCAGAGAGAACGGGTTTGCGGTGCCAAGAGCGGCTAGGTGAGCGGCATAGTAGTGGCCGAGGGTGGCCTTGAGCGTAGTGAGCAACAAGGTCTGGCGAACCACAATGTGAAGATCGGCATAGGCCCTGGTCAATACGCTGGCAGGTAACTGGACGCCCGACCAATCGTGCTCGCGGTCGGTGAGAGACCGGTAGACAATGGGAGGTGGTGGTAATGAGGCAATGGTCGGGTAAGAAGCAACGGCATCGGGCTCCTCAAGCACGCCCATGAATCGGGTGAGAGTGTGCAGGGTGATGGTGAACCGCCTGCCTCGTATGTACGCAAAGAAGGCGTGGGCGGAATCTGGATCAAGAATGAGGCTGGAGTAGAACTCATGCACCATCTCCTCGTTTACGTGGTGCTCAATATCCACGTAGTCGCCCTAACCACGGGGCTCGAAGGCTTTGCGCACGGAGTATAGAAAGGCAATAAGGTCAATGGAATGCTCCTTGAGAACAACCCGAGTGGCGAAGTAAGCATCGTGCCAATCTTTGGTCTCCCTGGATCGAAAACTGCCAAAGGGGCACGGCTTGGGGTCCAATGGGTGAGGGACGCCGGTGACCTTCGGCTTCGTCATCGTAAACCTGAAAAGAAAGAGCCACATGATCACAAACGAGCCCTAAATGGAGCGCCCGGCGCTAATGGTTCTAAAGCAAGTGAGAGGTCACGTGTTCGTTTAATCTCAAACGAGAGCGTGACACTAACAAAGATTGCGATACAAAACATCCAACCCTAATTTGCAATTTGAAAAGAAAAAACTTTGAAAACAAAGGGTGGAGTTCGGGACGCCTAGCTCACAATCAACCACACCCAATTTAAAAGCTACATGAACCCTATACCCATTTTTGTAGACTAAATCAAGAATGCAAGGTACAAGATCCCAATGAACACTCAAAAATTGACAATGAAAATTAAAATGGGATGCTTACCTTGGGTAGGGGGAAGATTTTGACCAATAGAGAGAGAAACTTGCTTGGAGGCTTGATCTTCAACCCCTAGCTTCAATGGTGAGAGGCTAGGGTTAGAGTTGAGAATGTGGGGGGAGGGGTGGGGAAAAGAAGATGGAGAGAGAGAGAGGGGATCTAGGGTTAGGATTTTTGGAGGAGGGAGATGGAGATGGGTGGTGGAAAGAGGGAGAGAAAAAAACGCCGGAGAGGGGGAGGGAATTAGGAGAGAGAGAAGAGAAATGAAGAAAAAGAAAAAAAGAAAACTTACTTAAACAGTCCGCGGGTCATTACCGGTCGAGCAGGGCCATTCGACCGGTCGAGCAGGGCCATTCGACCGGTCGAATGCCCCTCTGCCAGAATGGTAAAAGACACACTCTAAGTGGACCGGTCGAATGGGGCAATTCGACCGGTCGAATGCCCCTCTGCATGAAAGTATAATACGATCAAAGGGGCAACCAACACTCATCCATTTTTTTTTCAAAGAGAGAAAGAAGAAGGAAACTATAACTATCAAAAAACTACAAAAAGATTTAAATACAAAACATCAATCCCGTAATGACGACGCTTAAGAGAACAACCCCCTCGTAAGAGGGTTGAGTCGGGCGGACCCAAACACGACCGAGAGACGTGAGGGGTGGGTGCAAAAGCACACCTAGAGCAAGGATATGATCGATGGCTCTACAAAAGAGGGAACTTGCCGAGCATACTCGGCACAAAAAGAAAGCATCACACACGTCTATTCGGCCCCGTAAATGGGGTCTTCCAACGGAATTGACTCTAACATAGAGTCAAAACCTTCCAAGAATGGTTTGAGTCTTTGGCTATTCACTTTGAACACGTTACCCTCCTTTCGGTCAAAAATTTCAATAGCACCATGAGGATAGACCTTTTTGACGATAAAGGGGCCAGTCCACCTTGATTTTAACTTTCCCGAAAACAAGTGTAGACGAGAATCATACAAAAGCACCTTTTGCTCGGGTTCGAAGTGCTTGCGCACTATGCACTTGTCGTGAAACGCTTTTGTACGTGCTTTGTACATCTTAGAACTTTCATACACATCGTTCCGGATTTCTTCAAGCTCCGAGATTTGAAGCTTCCTGTTAACACCACCCTTATCCGTGTCACAATTGAGCTTTTTTTATGGCCCAAAATGCCCGGTGTTCAAGTTCAACTGGAAAGTGACACGCCTTTCCATAAACTAAACGGTAAGGAGACATCCCGAGATTGGTCTTATAGGCCGTTCGGTAAGCCCAAAGAGCGTCTGTTAGCCTCAAAGACCAATCCTTTCTAGATGGATTCACAGTCTTTTCTAGAATTCCTTTAATCTCCCTATTGGCCAATTCAGCTTGGCTGTTAGTTTGCAGATGGTAAGTGGTTGAGGTCTTATGTGTTATGCCATACTTTTCCATGACAAGTTCAAAGGGATGATTACAAAAATGCACTCCTTGGTCACTTTTGATGGCTTTTGGAATTCCGAATCGAGATAAGATGTTCTCTTTAAGGAATTTCAACATGGTTTTGTGATCATTGCGCTTGCTCACAATTGCCTCAACCCACTTCGAAACATAATCAACTGCGATGAGGATGTATTCATACCCAAATGAGATAGGAAATGGGCCCATGAAGTCGATTCCCCAACAATCGAAGACTTCAATGACAAGTATTGGGTTCAATGGCATCATGTTTTTCCTAGTAACACTACCAAGCAATTGACATCTATGACATACTTTGCAATAATTATGGGCATCTTTGAAGAGAGTAGGCCAATACATTCCGCTTTGGAGGATTTTGGCCGAAGTCTTTTTAGACGAGAAATGCCCACCACATGCTTGGCTGTGGCAAAAAGAAAGAACACTTTGGAATTCATCGTTGGAAACACAACGGCGGATGATTTGGTCGGCACAATATTTGAACATGTAAGGGTCATCGAAGAAGAATGACCGTGCCTCAACCTTGAATTTACGCCTATCTTGGGGAGTCCAATGCAAAGAAACGGCCCCCGTAGCCAAGTAATTTGCCAAATCGGCGTACCGTGGCAAAGCGGAGATAGAGAACAAGTGTCCATCGGGGAACACGTCCCTTATCGGAGTTGGGTCCGCAACCTCAACATTCACTGTCAAACGAGATAGGTGATCGGCAACCACATTTTTTACGCCCTTTTTGTCCTTGATAGACAAATCGAATTCTTGGAGTAGAAGGATCCAACGAATCAACCGGGCTTTAGCATCCTTCTTATTGAGAAGATACTTTAGAGCGGCATGATCGATAAAGAAAACGATTTGGGATCCAACCAAGTATTGACGAAATTTATGAAGGGCAAAAACTATGGCGAGTAGTTCTTTCTCGGTAGTAGAATAGTTCATTTGGGCACTATCGAGAGCCCTACTCGCATAGTAAATGACATGTGGTTGTCTATCCTTCCGTTGGCCTAAAAGCGCTCCCACGGCATAGTCACTAGCATCACACATGAGTTCAAATGGGAGGGACCAATCGGGGGATTGCATTATAGGGGCGCTCGTAAGCAAAGTTTTCAATTTATCAAATGCTTCTTGACACGCCTCGGTCCATTCAAAGGGAACATCTTTCCCGAGCAAATTACACATAGGGTGTGAAATTGCACTGAAATCTTATGAACCTCCTATAGAAATAGGCATGGCCGAGGAAAGATCTAACGTCTTTCAAACATGTGGGAGGGGTAAGTCGGCAATGAGCTTGACTTTGGCCTTTTCAACTTGAATTCCTTCACTTGATACGATGTGGCCAAGAACGATCCCCTTTTGCACCATAAAGTGGCATTTCTCCTAATTGAGGACGAGATTTTTCTCCTCGCACCTCTCTAGGACTCTTTTTAGGTTCCCTAGACAGTCATCAAAAGAATCACCATATATGCTAAAGTCGTCCATGAAGACTTCTAAGCATATTTCTACCATGTCACTAAAAATACTAAGCATACACCATTAAAAAGTCACCGGTGCATTGCATAGTCCAAATGACATTTTCCTATAGGCGAAGGTGCCATAGGGACACGTGAAAGTGGTTTTCTCTTGATCTTCGGGGGCAATTTCTATTTGGTTATATCCGGAATAACCATCCAAGAAACAATAGAATTTGTGCCCGGCCACCCTCTCTAAGATTTGATCGAGGAAAGGTAGAGGAAAGTGATCTTTTCGGGTGACGGCATTCAATTTTTGGTAATCGATGCAAACTCGCCAACCGGTAGGGACACGAGTTGGGACGAGTTTGCCCTTAGGGCTCTTGACAACCGTCACCCCGGATTTCTTTGGGACAACTTGGGTAGGACTTACCCATTGACTATCAGAAATAGGATAAATGATTCCCATGTCCAATAACTTAATCACCTCGGCCATCATGACCTCTTTTATGTGCGGGTTTAGCCGCCTTTGCATTTGCCGCGAGGGCTTGGCATCTTCCTCCAAGTATATCTTATGAGTGCAAATGGTTAGACTTATCCCCTTTAGGTCGGTGATTGTCCATCCTTAAGCACGTTGGTGATTTTTCAACAATTCAATCAAACTCCCTCCTTGATCGAGGTTAAGTAGGGACGAAATCACCACCGGGAAAGTCTCTTTATCTCCCAAGAAGATGTACTTGAGTTCTGTCGGCAACTATTTGAGCTCTATTTTGGAGACTTCAAGACTAGACGGCAAGGGAATAGAGTCACGTGGGGGAAGTTTTTCAAATTGAGAACACCACATGATATCATCTCCTACTTCCTTGGATTCGTGGGATGCCAAGGCATCCTCTAACTCAAGCTCGAGTATAGAATACTCGAGCAAAGAAACCACCATCGGGGGTGGTTCCGTGAGTCGGACATGAGTCAAGAGGTTCTTCCACGCACATGAAGTTAAGGAACTCGTGCGTAAGAGCATCAATAAAATTGACCTCATAAATATCATCATCCGTAAGATCTGGTTACTCCATAAGATTGTAAACATTAACCTCTGCGGTCATGTTATAGAAAACCAACTTCATGTTTCCATTCCTACAATGTATTTGGGCATTGATAGTGGCCAGGAATGGTCGACCAAGGATGATAGGAATGGGAGACGTCCCGCCCTCAACTGGTTGTGTGTCCATGACAATGAAATCCGCCGGATAGTAGAAAGCGTCGACTTGGACCAACATATCCTCAACTATCCCTTTTGGTACCCTAATAGAGCGGTCGGCTAATTGCAAGACAGTTCGTGTCTCCTTGAGTTCTCCTAGACCTAATTGGAGATAAACCGAATAGGGAAGGAGTTTGACACTAGCACCTAGGTCAAAGAGGGCCTTTTCAATTTTGAAATTTCCTATGACACACGAGACGGTGGGACAACCGGGATCTTTGTATTTCGGTGGAATGTTGTCACGAATGCACGAGGTTGCTTGTGCTGCCATGTAGGCTTGCTTTTGCACATTGAACTTGCGTTTTCTTGTGCAAAGATCTTTTAAGAATTTAGCAACACCGGGAACATCCTTGATCATGTCAAGAAGAGGAATGTTAATCTTGACCTCTTTTAGCATTTCAAAAATTTCTAGGGTTTTGCCCTTATTTTCCTTTAGCTTTAACCTTTGAGGGAAAGGTGGGGTCGGGACATATTTGGAAATATTTGGGTCAAGAGGCAAACTTGCCTTGGAGGTGGATGTCTCATCTTCAACAACCGGTGGGGTGGTTGCTTCGACATCACTGAGTTTCGGCCTCTTTCCCTCTCTATGCTTGTCAACAAGTTGTTCTTTTAGTCTTTCCGTAGGTTCTTCGGGAACCTCACGGACTTTGTTATCAACAATTTTTCCACTCCTTAAAGTGGTGACGGCTTTGACATGTTCGGTGGTGAGATCAATTGGCCCGGAGCTTCCAACGGTCATTTGACCCTTGGGGTTTTGAATTGGTTGGGCTAGAAATTTTCCCTTCCATTCACTTGTTGAGAGCTTGCCAATTGGCTAAAAGAATTTCGCATCTCATTCATGTATTGAAGCATTTGCGCGGAATTTTGATCAAGCTTTTGAGCTTGTTGATCTTGCCTTTGCATAAGTGTTTGCATTTGATCCTCAAGGGACTTCTTATGTGGAGGCACATAAGCGTTTGATGAGGATGGACCATGAGGAAAAGGCGGAGGTGGAGGTGGAAAATTATTTTGAAAGTGTTGTGGAGGTGGCATTTGTGGTGGCCCGTGATTAGGCTCATTCCTCCATCCTTGATGAGGTGGACTTTGACTTTGATTTTTCCATCCCGGATTGTATGATTTGCCATAGGAGGGATTGAATGGCTTCTTATACGTTCCCATGGCATTAGCTTGCTCGTGCAAGATTTCTTTGAAAGCCAGGATGGTTGGACAAGTATTGGTTGGATGACCAATCTTTTCACAAATGGTACAAGTTTCTTCCAGAAAAGCCACGGGTTGTGTGGCTTTTTGTGTAGCCCGTGCTGCCTCGGCCTCTTCTTTGGCTTGCTCCATTGTTTCCATTTTTCTTTGAAGTTTGGCAATGGTAGCACGCAAATCATCCTCTTGATTTAGTTTGAGGATTCCAGGAGAGGATGACTTAGAGGAAGGAGCGACGGTGGCCGGCTTTGCCTTATTGGCATTCCGATCATGGGGATCCAATGTGTCCCAAGCTTGAGTTGTGTCAGCCACGTACTCGAAGTGTGCCTCTACTTCCTCGGGGGGAAGCATCATGAACTGTCCATGGCACATAGTTTCAATGAGTTGTTTGGAGGCTAGTTGGAGTCCGGCATGGAACGTCGAGACCAACCTCCATTTCTCGAAATTATGATGAGGGCACATATTGAGCAAGTCCTTAAACCTCTCCCAACACCTAGTAAATGATTCGAATTCCCCTTGCTTAAAACTTTGAATCATTTGTCTGAGAGTATTTGTGCGATGCATGGGGAAGAATTTTTTTAGGAATTGGGATTGCATTTCGTGCCATGTCCCAATGGATCTAGGTTTCAAGGAGTTGAGACATGTTTTGGCTTTATCCTTGAGAGAGAATGGGAAGAGTTTAAGCCGGAGAACATCCTCCGAACAATTTTGATCGCTAAATGTAATGCACACATCCTCAAACTCTTTATGGTGGAGGTAGGGTTGTTCGTTATCCATACCACGAAAGGTAGGAAGTAACGAAATCATCCCAAGGCGGTAATGGAATTGTCCGGCATTGTAAGGGAAAACGATGCAAGACGGGGTAGAGATTCTCTCTGGTTGGAGCTAGTCCTTAAGGGGACGCGCGTTATCTCTTTGATAATTTCTCTCACCTTGTTCACTCAAATTGTCGTCCATTGCGGCGGAATCAGTAGAAGAATTTCGGTATGATCGGTAAATGATTGAAAGAATGAGGATTTGGAAGGCGTCGGGGATGAAGGTGGTGGACGCCAATAAGAGCTTGAGCTCGAGGATTCTGGGTGTTCGATGAAGGGAATGCCGCCGACACCGTTATGCATTAAAATATTGGAGTAGGGTATCCGGGTCTGTTAATACGCCAGGAGGCTAGTCCCCGGCAACGGCGCCAAAAACTTGTTCACTCTCGGGATATGTATGATTCAAGTGCAAATCAATCGTAACAAGTAATACTCGGGTAGGTACGAGGTCGATTTCCACAGGGACTAGACCGGAAGATTCAAGTTTTAAGACGCGAATACACTACTATCGTAACCAAAAAAAAGAAAGAAAAGATGGTTGAATTGGGGGTATCTAACTCTAAATCTAAAACTAACATGCGAGTAAAACTAAGGTGACAACGGTAACTAATTAAGTTAACTAATTAAACGGCGGGTGAAAATTAACTGTAACAAGCAAGCTAGAATAAAGAGTTGATTTACTAAAGAGGAGAAGGGCTAAGGGTCATGCTACCAACCCTGGATCACACAAGGATAAGTCTTAGGGATTTGGAGGGAACTTCTCAAGTGAGCAAAGTTCCTTGGAAGCCAACGATCAAACATGTGGGTTGTCAACCCTACTATGGAAGATGAAAGCTTGAGGAAACTAAGGGCAAATGTTGGATTGGTAATATAGATTGAATAACCCCCATTGTCAGAGGTAAAGAAACAAACATATTATAAACCCAACACTCTTCAATCACTCAAGGAGATCTAAAACGTTTAGACTTTCAAGAAACACAAGGATCCATAGGTGGGTTCATGACCCCTAACCTATAAAACTAGCTACACATGGATTTAACTAAACAAACATTAATACAAACATTAAGGGAGTAGAAAAACATCACCATAAATGCAAACAACTACTTCAAGGAAGGGAGAACCCAATAAATATCTTCAATAAATGCTCCAAAAGAGGAAATCAAGCTTGCAAGTTGTAGAATCTCTCAAAATCTCATTTACAAGCCCTAAATCTAACTAATCTATAAACAAAATAACAAGAAATCCTAGAGAGATACAAGAGGGTTAAGAGGGAGAATCTATACCACTGTAATAAATTAGGTTGAGCCCCCAAAAACGAGTTATAATGGGGTATTTATACAAAATCCTCGAAGTGGCTAACTTGTAAAACAAAGGTTGCAGAAACAGGGTCATTCGACCGGTCGAGCGGGGCGATTCGACCGATCGAATGCCCCTCTACAGGATGATTGAAAAGAACACAAAAGGGTGGACCGGTCGAATGGGGCAATTCAACTGGTCGAATGCCCCTCTGCCTGGAATCTTTACAGCTTCATAGCAAGTTTGCACACTGATCACTGAAATCGCCATAACTCCTCGCTCCGGCCTCCGATTGAGGTGCAATTTGCGGCCACACAGAGAAGACTCGCAGGGCTATCTTTATCAAGTTAGGAACACTCTTCCAAAATGAGGTTTTGGTATCCGAAATTGAGCTCGACGAGGCTACAATGGAAGTGATCTTCAGCCGAGGCTTTGCTTCTCGACTTGGATTGTCAAAAAGACCTACAAAACACTAAAATAACCCATGCAAAGGATGGAAATAGTAGAAATGAGGGTTATGCAAGAAAAGTGCGTAAATGAGGTGGTTTTAGTACCATCAGTCTTAGCATGGGTAGACAATAAGGGTCGGTTAATGAGGTGTCTGAATAAAAGAGTAAAAGATATTATTAATATCACTACTTTATATCGTGCATGATTGGTAATTTTATTATTTCTATGAGACTGTGTTAGTTAGTGCTCACTCAGCTTTCAGTAAGCTAACGGCCTTTATTACCTGGATATTCCCCGTCCAGACTACCCTTTTCCTACTAGTGCAGGTAATGGGACTTATGAAGACAGCTACTACCTGGAAGGGGAACATGCAGAGGATGGCACTACTGATGTTGATTATGCTAGAGAAGACTATTATGCTAACGACTACCCTTACACCAGCTAGAATATGAAGACATTATATTCAGTTTTATATTTCTGTTGAACTCTGTTTTGTTTTAGTTCAACAAGTACTTGGGCATATGTTGTCTCCAGACCTATTATGTTCCTAAGGACCATACTATGATGTTTGTAATAGACAGAACTGTTTTATATTCAGTTATTTACTGTTCCTATTTATCTTGTGGACTAGTACTGTGTAGTGTGGATAATTAGTGACTTTCACTTGTCAATCCCTATGGACCCAGAAAAGAAATTTATTTTTCTCTGTTTTTGCTGCTTCGGGGCGTGACAGAGTTTTTGGTATCAGAGCCCTAGGTTGTGATACTTTCGTTCACTAACGTTTCCACACCATCTGGTCCTAGCATTTAAGATTCCCTAAGATGAGATATGATAAGACAAATTCTTCTTCCTGACGATAGATAGTTTGTTTGTAGGGTAGTCCGGATCCATATTTTTACCTGTTCGTAGATGACTCTTTTGGCGGTCATGTTATTCATGGTAACACCGTAGAGCCAGCCATACCAGAGATATACCATGACTCAAGCATCCATATACCAAGAGATGGCTAGATTGATCCAGAGTAAGCCATAGGAATTTCCAGAACCAACCACCGAGGAATACCCAGAGTTAGAGACCTCAGGGAAACTTTCAAGGGAACAAGAGAACCTGGGAGGGTACCAAAAAGCCACAGTAGGGCTATCCTTGACATCAGCAATATTGTTAGCATGGACTACAACCTTATTCGCAGCTAACAGCCCCGCTAAGCAGTAGCGGAGGATGTTTCAATTGCGGAAACCTAGGGCATATTGCCAAGTTTTGCATAGCCCTAAAGGTTAACCACTGGATAGATGCTATCTACTGGAATTGCAACAAATCGGGACATTTAAGCAAGGATTGCCATGCACCACGAGGAAGGTACTATGGGGCACCAATTCAAGGAATTCAGGGTGAAGGAAAAATAGGTTTAAAATTATTTTTAAACACGCTACGGAAATATTGAGTTATAAAAACTTATTGGTATGCCCGGATCTACTACTAGTCAATTCCATAGATGCGTACACAAGTAGGGAACAAGAAATTATACCTCAGGTCTTGAACCCAATTCTGATATTCTTCTTCCTAGGTGGTGCAGCAGCCTCCACTAGGTTGTCTTCACCCTTATGACTCCTACGGATGCCTGCTGGAAGGACTAGGGTTGGTGGTAACCCTAATAGAGAGGAAGGAGAAGGTTTGCGAGCTCTAAAATTAGTTTCTGTAGCTTTTGGCGTATTAAAACGACGAACCCATTTTTCTGGATGTAGCTGCCCTATTTATAGATTCCCAGAACCGACCTAATGTTCGAGCGATCGAAGTGGCTTCGATCGATCGAACCTTCGATCGATCGAACCTGTCCAAACTTCAATCGATCGAGACAACTTTGATCGATCAAACCTGTCTTGACATCATCCTCATGTGCCTTTCCAAGCATCCTAACGGAGCTAAGAGTGGGACCTCCTAGGCTCTTTATTGTTGACTCAGACTAATTGTTAATTCCCATGACTAAACTCTTTGATCAGCAAACCAACCAACTGATCAGTTAACGTTTACTCCACTATAAAACGATAACTGAACTCCAACACAAAATAACATATCCAAAGCGATAACTAGACTTGTATGAGATTAATCACTCCATCCTATGGTAGTTAATCATGCTAAAGTGTAAACCTGGTGAGATATTCAGTCTCATCATCCACTATAATAAGCTTAAAGTATCAAAGAATAATAATTTGTATCTCTCTTGTATATATATCATACACACACAAATTACTTACTATGATACTTAAGGATTAACAATCATCTCATGAAAGAAACATACACAATGAAATGTAAAGCTGATATCCATGTATTAAAATGTCAATGTCTCATACATAAAGTAATGGTATGAGGGCACAAAATCGAACAAACTCCCACTTGCACTCACAACCATTCAGGATTGCATCTGAGACCTAGACTATCTAAATGACGACCAAAGACCTTCTATGGCAAGGCCTTTGTAAACGGATCCACAAGATTGTCAGAGGTGGCAATCTTGCTGATAGTCACATCTCCACGTTGAACAATATCTTGGATTAGATGATATTTTCGCTCTACGTGCTTTCCCTTTCCGTGGTTCCTTAGCTCCTTGGACTGTTCCACTACCCCACTATTATCACAATAAAGTATAATAGGTGACAACGATGCTGGTACCTCGAGCTCCATAAGGAACTTCTTGAGCCAAACAGCTTCCTTTGCGGCTTCACAAGTAGCCACATACGCAGCTTCAGTAGTTGAGTCTGTAATGCATTTCTACTTAATGCTCCTCTAACTGACAGCACCACCTCCTGAGGTAAAGAGATGATCGGACGTCGACTTCCTCGAATCTTTATCTGACATAAAGTTCGAGTTAGTGTATCCCACTGGAATTAACTCACTACCACCATACATAAGCATATAATCTTTAGTCCTTCTCAAGTACTTAAGAATGTGCTTAATGGTTGTCCAGTGCTCTGGACCTGGATTCGATTGATACCTACTGACCATGCCTACGGCAAAGCAGATATACGCTCTAGTTCATAACATCGCATACATGAGACTTCCCACTGTCGAAGCATAGGGAACTACTGCCATATAATTCCTCTCCTCCTGTGTCTTTGGACACTAGTCCTTGGAGAATACTAAACCATGCCTGAAAGGTAACAAACCTTTCTTCGAATTATCCATTGAAAACCTAGTTAGCACCTTATCGATATAACAAGCTTGAGATAATCCCATTATCTTTCGCTTACGATCCCGAAAGAGCTTTATTCCAAGAATATAGCTCGCCTCTCCTAGATCCTTCATATCGAAAGTACTAGCTGGCCAAACCTTGACTGTTGATAACGCTGCTACATCATTCCCAATAATTAGAATGTCATCAACGTAAAGCATAAGAAAAGCCACCACTTTTCCTTCACTCTTCTTGTATACACAAGGTTCATCCAGATTCTGTATGAAACCAAACAATTTGACCGCTTGGTCAAAATGTATGTTCCAACTCCTGGATGCCTGCTTAAGCCCATAAATGGACTTTTGCAACTTGTATACCAAGTTACCTTTCCCATCAGCTATGAACCCTTCTGGTTGTTGCATATAGATGTCTTCCTCAAGAATGCAGTCTTGACGTTCATCTTCCAGATCTCATAATCTAGGCATGCAGCTATGGATAAGAGTATTTTGATGGACTTGAGCATGGCTACCGGCAAGAAGGTTTCCTCATAGTCAATGCCTTCCCTTTGAGTGTAACATTTTGCTACAAGCCTTGCTTTAAAGGTCTCAACCTTTCCATCAGATCCTCTTTTTCTCTTGTAACCCACCTACAGCCAATGGGTTTAGTATTGGCTGGAAGTTCTACAAGATCCCAGACCTGATTGGAATCCATAGATTCCAATTCAGCCTTCATAGAGAGCTGAGTCAACATCAGTCATTGCCTCTTCGTATGTGGTAGGATCAGATTCAGATTCTATAGAAACAACTTCAAAAACTTCTCCTAAGAACATGTATCTATCAGGTTAGCTGATAATCCTCCCACTACGACAAGGTACCGGTGCGGAAATGGGTTAAGAAGTGGTATTTTCTTGATTTAAATTATTATTAAATGTGGGTTGGACTGAGGGCTCTCCTTCTATCTCTCTAAGATCTATCCTTCCCTTAGGTTCATGGTTCATGATATAATCATCCTCCAAGAAAACAACATTTGTACTAACAAACACTTTCTATAATCTTGGATCATAAAAATACCATCCATAAGTACCCTTTGGATACCCTACGAAATAACATACTTTCGATCTAGAATCCAACTTGCTCATCTTTCCTTTTAGCACAGGTACTGGACACCCCCATATCCGGAGATCTTGCAAAGAAGGCTTGCGCCCAATACACATCTCCCATCGTGTCTTGGGAACAGATTTGCTTGGTACTAGATTTAGTATGTACGTAGCGATTTCCAAAGCATAACCCCAAAGGAATAAAGGTAACTCTGAATAACTCATCATTGACCTAGTCATGTGTAAAAGAGTCCGATTCCTTCTCTCTGCTACACCGTTCTACTGAGGCGTACCAGGCGACAGAATCCCATTCTATACGAGGTGAATCCTATTTAGATTAGAGAGGTACTCACTACCTCGATCAGATCGAATGGCCTTCATATGTGTGCCCAATTGCTTCTCCACTTCAGCCCTAAACTCTTTAAACTTTTCAAGGGCTTCAGACTTGTGCTGCATTAGGTACACATATCCATACTTAGAGTGGTCATCAGTAAATGTAATGAAATACTCATAACCACCCCTTGCTCTAATAGTTATTGGTCCACACACATTAGTATGAACTAATTCCAATAATGCATTGGTCATATTGCCCTTTACGGGAAAGGGCCTTTTGGACATCTTACCCTCTAAACAAAACTCGTAGACTTCCATTGGTTTGAGAACTAAATTGCCTAAGACCCCTTCTTTGACTAGTCTGTCAATCCTATTTAGATTGATATGGCCAAGCCTCATATGCCAAAGCTTTGTTGGATTAGTGGAAGGTTCCTTTCTTTTAGATGGTACAATTACCACTGAGTTATTAAGTTCCATATAAGAATCTTTAGAAATATTGGGAGTAATCACATACAAACCATTTGATTTAATACCAGGACAAACAAAAGAACCATTTCTTTTAATCACAACTTCAGTTCCAAAATGAAAAGAATAACCATTATTCAATAAATTTGAAACTGAAATTAAATTACGTCTCATTGAAGAGACGTAAAGTACATATGATAAAATCAAAACTTTACTGTGTAGAAATTCTAAAACTACGACTCCTATAGCAACCGAAGATATGGTTGCGCTAGAACCTAAAGTAAGTACGATCTCCCCATCACTGCACCTCCTGATTGAAGTAATGAATTACAGATATGGTTAGTGGCACCAGAATCAATACACCAGGTGTTTGAAGCATCCGTTATAAAACTTACTTTAATCACATGTGATTCAATCATACCTTGAACTCTTGTAGCTAAAAATTCTGGACAGTTCCTCTTCCAGTGGCCCTTCTCATAGCATTGGAAACACTTTCCTTTGCCTTGTCCACCCACCTTCCCTTTGCCCTTATCTTTTCCCTTGGATTTTGCAATCTTAGGGATCGGTCCAACACTTGGACCACCAGTGCCAGCCTTTTTCTTTTCTTTCGTACCTTTCGACGTAGATCGGAAAGAAGAAGTGCTTTTCTCAACGTTCAAAACGTTGCCCCTAGGTTTGATCACTCCTTCTGCTGAAAGTAAAGAATTCATTAATTCGCTCATTGAAAAATCCATTTTATTCATATGATAATTCAGTTTAAATTGAGCGAATGACGGCGACAGCGTAATGAGGATCATATCAACTTGGGTCTGTGCATTGATTTTGGCACCTAGGTCTCTAGCTCGTTTAAATAACCAAACATTTTTAAAACATGTTCTTTGACTGGAGTCCCTTCCAACATCTTTGCAGTCATTATCTTCTGCATAGCTACTGTCTGGCAGGCCTACTATGCTCCCCAAACATCTTTTTCAGGGATGCGGTAATGTCACTAGCAGAATTGTTCGATTGGAATTGGGATTACAACACACCAGCCATTGAGGTCAGAATGTAGCAACGGGCCATTCCATTCAACTTTTTCCATTTATTAAACTCGCGTTTGGCAACTGCCGAAGCATTTACCGCAGGTTCTTCGGGGCATGGGGTGGTGAGGACATATATGTGATCCTCCATAGTTAATACGATGTCAAGGTTTCGTTTTCATTCTATGTAGTTATTTCCAGTTAACTTATTTTGAGTAAGTATGGTGGCAAGTGGACTAAATGTAGATCCAGGCATTATGATTTACTGAAAAAATCAAAAGAAAAAATAAATATGGATATCAAATTTTGAGAATTTGAAATAAAAGAATCCTTAAAACTCTTATTTTAAAACAAAGCCGCCGGAATATCAAAACGAAAGAATGAAGCCTCTGTGTGATGGTCAATGTTCGATCTTTCGATTAATCTTGACTTGTCCGCTATACAACTCTTACAAAACAAGTAATGACTCCTGAACCCTTTTGATCTCTAAGTTTTTGAATAATGCCCCGTGTGGGATCCCTTATCCATAGCTTAGCTAGTGTGTACCATTAATTAGGATCCAATCACAATCGCCTCAAGTAGCGCCTCCGTATGGTGGTCACCCTCTAACACGTCTGATTGATCCTATCCATAGGAAGTTCATATCTAGTAATTAATGAGTAGTGTACCCTCTATATGGAATGATCACCCCTGGTGAGGTGACACAGAATGCACTACTCATCTTACAATGAACCATTAATGAAAGATCATGAGTGTTATAAATAAGACCCTCTCCCACTAGATTTGGTAGTAAAGGATTTGGCTTTTGAAAAAATTGTTTTCACACATTACCCATAAACATCTAATGTTTACTAATGTGTTAAAACGATTTTTGAGTTTTATTTTAGAAAACTTGTTTTACGTGCATGCAAGGAGTAACAATACAATTAAATGCCAATCACAACTAAGCACATAAAACAAAAAACTAAAATTGAAACAAAGGCATTCATATGCCTCTATTTTCCATGGCTCTATCTTCATAGAACCTCCTCCTTAGTTTGATCGCCTCTAGCTCCATCTTCATGGACAATGGCTTGCTCCTCCATCTTCATGTATATTCTAATTCTATTACATTGGTCATATGCTTCTTTTAAAGCTTATGATTTATCTAGAAATAGAAATCAATAACAAGAAAATAAAGAAGGCTAGGAAAATCGGTGCAACTTTCCTTTTCATAGGATTGAAGTCGCAGCACCCTTTACACATGCCTTAAAACCAAAACAATAATAAATACAATTTACAATCATCCACCAATCACAAACATCTTAATACAAAATTAAAACTTTGATCTTGGTGCCATGGGAGATAAAAGATTAAGCTGCAAAAAGGTTAGTCGTACGCACATCCATGCATATATAACAAATATGTATAACTATTGGAACCCCTAATTGATTCGCACAGTACATAAACTCTTTATGCACTAAATTAGAACTCAAAATAGCATCTTACTTCTCTATCACACTTCGATCGATCGATCGACAAAGGTTCGATCGATCGAACCTTCGATAGATTGAACATAGTTCAATCGATTGAACTTTCAGTTTTACAGAAAGGTTTGAAATTTTTTTTTAAATAATTAAAAATTAAAGTATGTATTTTAAAATCTTTAAAACAAGGTTGTCTTCACCCTTATGACTCCTACGGATGCCTGTTGGAAAGACTAGGGTTGGTAGGAACCCTAATAGAGAGGAATGAGAAGGTTTGGGAGCTCTAAAATTAGTTTTTACAGCTTCTTGCGTATTAAAATAATGAACCCATTTTTCTGGACGCAGCTGCCCTATTTATAGATTCCCAGAGCTGACCTAATGTTCAAGCGATCGAAGTTGCTTCGATCGATCGAACCTTCGATCGATTGAACCATCTTCAAGCGATCAAACCTGTCCAGACTTCAATCAATCGAGATAACTTCAATCGATTGAACCTGTCTTGATGTAATCCTCATGTGCCTTTCCAAGCATTCTAACGGAGCTAAGAGTGGGACCTCCTAGGCTATTTATTGTTGGCTTAGATTAGTTGTTAATTCCCATGACCAAACTCTTTGATCAGCAAACTAACCAACTGATCAGTTAACAATACTCCACTATAAAATGATAACTGAACTCCAACGCAAAAGAACATATTCAAAGCGATAACTAGACTTGTATGCTATACTAATGTCCCTCTACCTTCAGCATTCGTAATTATATTCAGGTAGTCGGATAACTGTTAATGTCAACATAAATCATCAATACCTCTTTTATTCCTTGAGTCCCGTTCATCCCTCATGATTACCAAACTTGTTGATAACTACTTATCAACAAAACTACAGTTCTCAGTAATCAACTTGGTGGCATTCTCAAGGGAATGCTTACTTTGAATCAAATGGTAGATGCTATCTATGTTCACAACCCTATGAACATGACATAGCCAAGATACCCAGGTGTTGATATTTTATAGACCTCACTGATTGGTAAGTCAAAGCAGCCATATCCACAGTCTGTGTTCATAATTGTCTTAAGATTGAGAACACATACCTTATACAAGTTATGAGTTCCTATTGACTGTTGACAGTCTTGAGTGTCAATATGAAAGCTCGGGTCCGTCAATGCACTATAAGCACTAGCATATTAACTAAGAGTTATACTCCAGTGATTGAGATTAATCACTCTATCCTACGGTAGTTAATCATGCTACAGTGTAAACCTGATTAGATATCCAGTCTCATCATCCACTGTGACAAGCTCTAAGTATCAAAGAATAATAATTCGTATCTCTCTTGTATGTATCTCATACACACACGAATTACTTACTATGATACTTAAGGATTAACAATCATCTCATAAAAGAAACATACATAATGAAATGTAAAGCTGATATCCATATATTAAAATGTCAATGTCTCATACATAAAGTAATGGTTTGAGGGCGCGAACCCAACACAGGGACCCCAGATTAGACTAGAATGAATGCTATTATCCCAGCAGAAGTAGGCTTTAACACTGATGAATAGCAGCATTTGGAAGGTATGCTTGTACTCTTTCATAGTCCAGTTATAGATTTATTCGATACTAAAGCTGCACATTCATTTATTTCTGTTAAGATTATGTATCAGTTGGGTTTAGAACCCCAGATACTTGAGCTAGCACTTAGTGTTGTGTTACCCTTTGGGAGTGACTGTTAAGCTGGACGAAGTATGCAAAGATTGCCCATTGACCTTGGGATATAGGAATCTTCCAGCAGACTTAGTAGTTTTGTCGATGCTAAAGTTTGACATTATCCTAGGGATGGATTAGTTGACTAAGTACAATGCCAACAAGGACTGCTTTACTAGGATGATTATATTTCTGATACAAGGAAGACAGATGATCAGATTTCAGTATCAACCGATGAGTGATATGTTTCTAACAAGTGGTTTAGCTATGATTAGTAGTAACAGTTCGAAACTTACGATGGATCAGATTTCTACCGTACAAGACTTTCAAGATGTATTCCAGAATATTAAAGGACTTCCACCGAAATGAGAGATAGACTTTTGTGTGGAATTAGTATCTAGTATGTTGCCGATATCAAAGACTCCATATAGGATGGCACCAACTGAGATGTTGGAATTGAAGAAGTAAGTTCAGAAACTTGAAGATTTAGGATTTGTTAACCCGAGTACGTCACCTTGGGGAGCACCAGTCCTATTCGTAAAGAAGAAGGATGGAACACTTCGACTCTGTATAGACTACAGGGAGTTGAACAAGGTAAGAATCAAGAATAGATATCCATTACCTCGGATAGATGACCTATTCGACCAGTTATAAGGATTAAGGATCTTTTCTAAGATCAATCTACGTTTGGGATATCATCAACTAATGGTTCGACCAGAGGATGTGTCGAAGACTATATTCAGGACAAGACATGGGCATTATGAGTTTCTAATTATGCCTTTTGGATTGATTAATGCGCTAGTAATATTCATGGACTTAATGAATAGAGTATTCAGACCATATCTAGATAAATTCATTATAGTATTAATCGACGATATTTTAATCTACTCAAAGACAGAAGAGGATCACAAGGAGCACTTATAGATCAATTTGTAGACACTCAGAGATAGCAAGTTGTATGCAAGTTCAGCAAGTATGAATTTTGGCTACAACAGATCAAATTCTTGGGACATGTTATATCTCAAGACGGTATCTCTGTGGCCTCATCTAAGATTGATGTAGTCTTAAGCTGGAATAGGCCGACCAATGCGACAGAGGTTAAATGTTTTCTCGGCCTAGCAGGATATTATAGGAGATTTGTAGAAGGATTTTTCAAGATAGCAAGACCTTTGACAAATCTCACCAGGAAGGAGATATAGTATGACTGGACAGACAAGCATGAAGGTGAATTTTAGGAATTAAAAGAAAGATTGACTTCTGCACCAGTACTCGTAATACCTAAGAGTGGAGAAAGGTATATGATCTATAGTAATGCATCGCACCAAGGACTTGGGTGTGTGCTTATGCAGGATGGGAATGTCATTGCATATGGATCAAGACAATTGAAGGTACATGAGAAGAACTATCCGACGCATGATCTGGAATTAGTTGCAATGGTGTTTGCATTAATGATTTGGAAACACTATCTCTATGGAGAAAAGTTTGATCTATTTTTCGATCATAAGAGCTTGAAGTATTTATTCTCTCAAAAGGAGTTGAACATATGACAATGAAGATGGATGGAGTTACTCAAGGACTATGACTTTTCATTGCAATACCATCCATGTAAATAAAATGTCGTAACAAATACTTTATGTCGTAAACCTCGACTAGTGATCGCTGCATTTTTAATTCAAGAATGGAAAGCATTGAAAGTTTTAGATAAATTTGATCTTCAGCCAGTGGAACCAATGGAAGGACAACACCTTGGATGCCTTGTGGTACAACTAACATTGATTAGTCGTATCATAGAAGCTCAGCAGACAGTAGAGGATTTGAAGTTATGGTTTGCCAAGATGTCAGCAAAGGAACTAGAGGTCTGGAGTATAAGTACAGATAGAGCCTTATGATGTAAAGGTAGACTCTGTGTACCTGATGAAGAAAATCTCTAGAAAGAAATATTGAATGAAGCACATAAGTCACGGATGTCTATTCATCCTGGAGGTATGAAGATGTATAAGGATTTGAAGAGGAATTTCTGGTGAGAAGGAATGAAGTGAGAAGTAGCTGAGTATGTAACTCAGTGTCTTATTTGTAAACAAGTAAAGATAGAACATCAAAAACCACCTAGATTATTGCAGCCGTTACCAATTCCTCAATGGAAATGGGAACATATAACCAAGGATTTCGTGGTAGGATTGCCGAAGTCACAGCAGAACCACGACGCTATTTGGGTAATCGTGGATTGACTAACAAAGATGGCATATTTTAACGCCTACAATATGATGTATCCAGTAGAATGTTTAAGTCGAATGTATCTACAGCACGTTGTACGGTTACACGGGGTACCTGTTTCAATCGTATCAGATCGAGATTCGCATTTTATTACAGAATTTTGGAAAAGTCTCTAAATAGCGATGGGAATAACACTGAACTTGAGTTCAACCTTTCATTCACAGACTGATGGATAGACTGAACGGGTCAATCAAGTGATGGAAGATATGCTACGCGCTTGCATTATTGATTTTGAGAGTTCTTGGGAGATGCACTTACCTTTGATCGAATTCGCCTACAATAACAATTATCAATCGAGCATAGGAATGGCGCCATTTGAAGCTTTGTACACAAGACCTTGCCGATCGCTGCTATGTTGGGTCGAAGTCAGAGTTAAACAACTTCTTGGGCTAGAAATGGTACGAGAGACCAGCGAGAGGATCCAGATTGTATGTGAGAAGAGATTATTATGGTAAGTAACGTAGTCAGGTTCAGAATGTTAGTAATAATACGACGCGGTAATGAGATAAGTTAGAGATAATAACAATAGGTAACATTGGATAACTAGTAATCAAGTCAGTGGGATATTAGTTATGTTTCGAGGTTGTGTGAGTCGAGTTGATGATTCGCTCAGGTTGAATCCGATAAGTGAGTCAGAAGGATTTGACCAGGATTGTGGAAACTATGGGTGCACCGTACTCGCAAGTTTCTTAAAAGCGGTGAACAAGAGTAGTGGTGGCACAATCATGGTTTGTATCTGCCAGAGCTATATATGTACAATACTCGCAAGCGTTTTAAAAGCGATGAATAGTAAGAGTTCTTAAAAGTAGTGAACAAGAGTATGGGTACGTCCATAGACAAGTGGTTATGTTTGCAACGATTTATAGTGCTCGTAAGAGTTCTTAAAAGCAGTTTAGTAGTGAACAAGAACACTAACATATTGTGATGATATAATCAGTTTGAGATAGTCAGTGGGGCTTTGGTACCATCAGTCTTAGCATGGGTAGACGATAAGGGTCGGTTAATGAGGTGTCTGAATAAAAGAGTAAAAGATATTATTAATATCACTACTTTATATTGTGCATGCCTGGTAATTTTGTTATTTCTATGAGACTGTGTTAGTCAGTGCTCACTCAGCTTTCAATAAGCTGACGGCCTTTATTGCTTGGACATTCCTCATCCAGACTACCTTTTTCCTACTAGTGCAGGTAATGGGACTTATGACAACAGCTACTACCCGGAAGGGGAATATGCAGAGGATGGCCCTGCTGATATCAGTTATGCTAGAGAAGGCTATTACGCTTAGAAGATGAAGACGTTATATTTAGTTTTATATTTCTGTTGACCTTTGTTTTGTTTTAGTTTAATGGATACTTGGGCATATGTTGTCTCCAGACCTTTTGTGATCCTGAGGACCACACTCTGATGTTTATAATAGATAGAACTGTTTTAAATTCAGTTATTTACTGTTCTTGTTTATCTTGTGGACTAGTACTGTGTGGTGTGGATAATTAGTGACTTTCAATTGTCATTCTCTATGGACCCAAAAAGAAAATTTATTTTTCTCTATTTTTGCTACTTCGGGACGTGATAGTTACACTGGTTTCAAAATAACTCATATTACTACGACAACCTTTGTTAAAGGTTCGACCGTTCACAAAACTCCTTCAACAAATGTTGAACCCAAGCAACCAAAAGGTAGACCACCTTATATGTGCTCACATTGCAAAAATGTAAGTCACCTAAGAGATCGAGTATTGTTATAAACTTGGGAGAATGGTCCCATTTGTGGCGTGGCTATATATGACCAATCCAAGTGCAATAGGAACTGATGGTCTTTTTCTTATGGGTTTTTTTTTGGTTCTACAATGGCAACAATTTTTTGTGTTTTTATGAGATAAACATGGGATTTGTATATGGTTTTTGTTTTGGGTTTTTCTTTTGGTTTGGGCTGTATGGCTGTGGCTCCTCTTTTGAAACTCCCAAATGGAGCTTGTTTCAATGTGGGAACTTGTGTTGCTGTTGGTTTCTTTTTGGGTTTCTTTTGGGGGCTAATCATTGGTGTATAGTGAGTTTTTTGTATTGACATTTGGCAATGTGACTACATTATTAATGAAACAATTGCCTTGTTGTTCAAAAAATAAATAAATAAAATAAACTGGGGAGAATGAGTTGTGTCAAAAACTAAGACTCCATTAATTACCACTTTGAAATAACAATTGAAATTCCCTTGTTCAAAATTCAAAGAGTTTGTCAAACTGTATTATCAAAACCTCTTATGGTTCTTAAATCTCAAAAGCAAAGGGTGCTGGTCACAAGAACAAGCCCGGGAATAATCAAGTTTCTAAACCGATTTCTTCTAAGATTAGGATGATTTGGATTAGAACCGATGAACTTAAGGGTATTTTTGTTTCAAAGCCCCTAGATGATTGGGATGGAATGAAATGTGTTGACCATGCTTTAGCTTTTCTTTAATTACTTTCTTGTAAAGGTGGAGAAAATATTTACAATTCAATTATATGAAAGTCTTATTAATTTTGAAGAAAATATGTGTTCACACAAAGACTATATAATTCATGTCTATTAATGTGGTGATAACAATGACATGGCATTACTAGTGTATTGAATATTTACTTGTAAAAGTTATAAAATAGCATTGGCAAAAATGAGAAATATTAATCATTCTTGATCCAAAGTGCAGCATAAGACATTTGATTAAGAGTTACTTTATGCTTGTCAAATTAGAATCTCAAATTTGATACCCAAATATTTTGACAGCTGTACCACATGCTGTGGCAATGATCTTTGTTCCACACACCATGCAACCACTAAATATGGTACCACTCCATAACTTTTGGGATAGCACAACTGTTGCTGCTAGTTTGGTTTCTATGCTTTATAAGAAACTTTTAATGCTCAACCACCATTATCTCTACCTCAAACCTGCTTTTCATATCATGTGTTGGTAACATGATACAAAAGTATTCATTTTTATGAACGACAATCTAACCGAAGGGGTGTTAGTGAAAAATTATAATAGTTGAGGGGTGAATTTGTTGAGTTTTACTTTGAAGGGGGCATTTGAAAACATGCAATAGTTGATGCGGTGTTAGTGTAATTTGCACACCCCCCGGAAAAAAAAGGACTAGAAGGACTACTAATCATGCCTTTCTTCAACAGCCCAAGACCAGATGCTTTGTACAGAAATAATAACCCAAGAAGAAGAAAGAATTCATAAAACCATTAACTATAAGTTTTATGAATTTAAAAAGTTAATTTATAACGTACGTGCCTGTACAGTTATAACAAACTAAGCGATGATGCAAACAAATTTATCACATACGTGCCTATACAAATTTATCACCTTTTTAATCTCAACTGAACAAAATGATCAGATTCACTAAATATCCAATGAAGTGATGATGCAAACAATTCTTCTACTCAAGCTATGAACATGAAAACCATAGAAAATTGACAAAAAAAAAAAACTTCTGCATATAACTTCTCTCTCAGCGTATAAACAGAGAAGTTTATGAATCATGGTTGGTTAAAATATGCAAACAGCCTTGATTTTAGGGATCATACTTTTCATATCAGTAACTGCCTAAAATTCATAAAACCTTATGTGTTTTGAATGCATATACACCACCAAACAGATTTCAGCAAAAGAAATTTTAGAAACGAAAATCTTTAAAATTTGATGAAACCACTATTTTATGCATCTCCATATATTTAGGAACCATTATTTCTCACACTCCTAAAATTCCAAACTCCACTTATTGAGAATTTTCATCATTTAATATATATCCATAATTGCATAAAGGGTATACTCATCCAAAAAATAATCTCCAAATTGGGAAAAATGACTAATTTTTAAGTATCAACATAAATGAAGGATCAATTTCAGTGTTACAAAAAGTCAAAGCACCAAATCTATATTGACCGAAATAGTAGGTTTCTATTAAAAGTAGGGTTAAGTAGTATTAAATCCATCTTAGTGCACATTTTTTAAAAATAGATCCAACCCAAAAAAGTTTTTCGTGTTAGATCCAGGGGCGCACACAATGAGGTACAAGGGGGGTTCAAGCCCTCCCCCCCCCCCCCCCCCCTCCCCAGCTTTTTGGAAAATGTTGAATATGCCCCTAAAAAGTAAAAATTTTATATATTAGCCTCCCCTCTAAAATACCGAAGCCCCCCCTTTGTATTTTCGAAAATAGAATAGAAGCCCCCCCTATATAAACTGATTTAGGGCTTTTATATTTAGAAACAGTGGAAATCAATTCCTCTCGTTCTCCTCTCTCTCCTTCTCGACTCTCGTTGCCTCTCTCTCTCTCTCTCTCAGATCCTCACTCACACACACACTCGGACTTCACAGTTGGTCGACGGCGAGTTTGCAGCGGCGAGGGGCTGAGACGACTAGAAGGTAAGACAACTTCTAGTCTTCTCCTCTCTCTCTCTTTCTCCCTCTGTGTGTGTGTGTGTGTGTGATTGTGGCTGTCTCAGTCTGACTCTCTCTCTCCCTCTGTGTGACTGTGTGTGTGTGTGTAATTGTGACTGTCTCAGCCTCTCTATCTTATTCCATTGTTTGTGGTTGTTGATAGGATTTTGGGGATCCTAAATTCTTAATTGCTTATCAGTTTGGCTAATTGGCTCACCTCAGTCCACAATGGGAATCAACTGTCTCAATCCATTACAGCTTGCATGAATCATTACAACTTACATAATATTTGATATTTCCAACAACAACAATCAAAATGAGGTTAGTACCCTAATTTCTAGTCCTCCCCTTTTTTTTATTAGACTTGTCTCTTCAGCAAATGTGATTTTTGGTTTTTGATTTTATAGTATTGTTTACTTGTTTTGTGATTGACTGATTGTTAATTGTTGAATTGAATTAGTTGAAATTATTGAATTGTATACTTGAAATAGGAAGCAAGGAAGTGTTGTTTTAAAGTTTGAAGTTATTAAACATGCATTAAGTTATTTATCTTTTGTTTTTTAACCAGTTAGACGTTCATGGATAGATTCCTAAAAAGAGGATGAGGACCACCTTCTGAAAAGGATGAAGGACCTTATTCTTCCCCAAAACAAAGACGCGTAGAAATCAACTTGGTGGATCTTCCCTCAGATTCCGGGTTGAGGAGTCCCATTGTTAGTTTTCATGGATTAGAGCATGACAGAATTAGGAGATATTACCTATAAAGGGGTCCAACACAACCAGAAAAGCATGATTTCCCTTTTACTAAAAGCGGTAAACAAAATCGGCATTTTAATCCCGCTTGGTTTCGTGACTATCCTAGTTGGTTGGAGTATAGTGTAACTAAGGATTCTGCATTTTGTCTACCTTGTTACCTTTTCAGATTAGCTCATTCAGGTACCGGTGATGCTTTTAGTAGTATTGGTTTCAATAATTAGAAGAAGCCAAGTAAATTAGGAGACCACATCGGAACAAGCTCCCTTAGTGCTCATAACATTGCAGAAGGCAAGTGTACTGATTTGATGAATTAGAGTCAGCAAATTGACTCAGCTTTTAATAAGCAGTCAGACCAAGCTCGATCTGACTACAAAATCCGATTGAATGCTTCAGTTGAGTGTGTTCGATTCCTTATGGAGCAGGGGCTTGCATTTCATGGGCATGCCGAAACTGAAGATTCAATAAACCTAGGAAATTTTCTAAAAGTGTTGAGAATGCTTGCTAGAAATAGTCCAGAAATTAGAGCCGTTGTATTAGAAAATGCTCCTTAAAACCATCAATTGACAGCTTCTTCCATCCAGAAAGATATAGTAAGTGCATCCGCGATGGAAACTATTAACGTTATTATGAGTGATCTTGGTGATGCACTTTTCTCTGTTTTGATTGATGAAAATCATGACATATCAGTAAATGAGCAAATGGCAGTTGTGATACGTTATGTGACCACAAGAGGTGATGTGATTGAGCGGTTTTTAGGTGTTGAGTATGTTTCTGATACTAGAGCTGCCACATTGAAGACTGCACTTGATAATTTGTTTTGTAGAAATGGATTAAGTATTTCTAGATTAAGGGGACAGGGTTATGACGGAGCTAGTAATATGCAGGGTGAGTATAATGGTCTTAAGGCACACATTTTGGAAGATAATCAATGTGCTTTTTATGTTCATTGTTTTGCTCATCAATTGCAGCTAGCTCTAGTAGCTGTAGCAAAGGATCACGATGATGTTGCCTCACTTTTTAAAAATATTTCAAGAGTGTTGAATGTTGTTGGTGGTTCTTGTAAACGCCGTGATATGCTTAGGGAGATACAAGCTAAACAAATTAATGAGGCACTAGAAGCTGGGGAACTTTCTAGTGGACAAGGGTTAAATCAAGAAACTAGTCTAAGACGTGCCGGTGATACACATTGGGACTCACATTATCATACTTTGCTAAGCTTGTCTAATATGTTTGAAGCTGTGACTGATGTGCTTGAAATAGTTAGGTCAGATTCTTTAAATTCAGACCAAAGAGATGAAGCAAAGTATTTGGTAGACACTATGCAATCATTTGGTTTTGTGTTCTTTCTTCTCTTTTTAAGAAATATATTGGCAATAACAAATGAGTTATAACAGGCACTCCAACGAAAAGATCAAGATATTGTGAATGCTATGAAATTAGTTGATATTTCCAAAGGAAGGCTTCAAGCAATGAGGGATACTGGATGGACTTCTTTACTTGATGATGTTTCCTCCTTTTGTCGAAAACATGATATTGTTGTTGTTAATATGGATGATATGTTTGTGGTTAGAGGGCGGAAGAGGCGTAACGCTATGGAAACCAAGAACTTACATCATTATAGAGTCAAGGTATTCTGGCTGTGCTAGATTTGCAACTACAAGAACTAAAAGCTCACTTCAGTGAAGCAAGCATTGAGTTACTTCTTTACATGGCATGCTTGAGTCCGTCAAATTCGTTCTATTATTTTGATAAGAAGAAATTGGTGCGGTTTGCTGAATTTTATCCAAATGACTTTTCACCATTTCAGCTTCAGCTTCTTTCTGGTTAGCTTGATACTTATATCATTGATATGCACTCTAGTAGTGATTTTTTGCGACTTGATGGAATTGTTGATCTTGCTAGATTATTGGTGGGGACTGGAAGGCATAAAGTGTATCCGTTAGTTTACTTGCTCCTAACTTTGGCCTTGGTCTTACCTGTCGCAACTGCTACTGTTGAGAGAGCTTTTTCGGCTATGAATATCGTCAAGAACCGATTGCGGAATCGAATGGGTGATGAGTGGTTGAGTGATAGTTTGGTTATATACATAGAGAATGAGATTTTTTAGGAGGTTTCAAATGATACGATAATGGAAAACTTTCAAAAGATGAAAACTCGTAGGGGTCAATTGTGAACATACTTACTAGGAGACCATATCATGTAAATGTTTTTTGTTCTTGGCCATATTTTGGGGTGTTCGTTTTTTGGATTCTAATTTGAATCACTCAAAGTGGAGAGTGTTTCAAATTGGAATCTGTTTGTGGTTTTTTTGGAAGGTTTTTTGGGTTCATTTTATGATGGAATTGTACAATGATGATGCCTTTTCTTTTTGTGATTTCTTATTAATGGAATTTGCCATCCAAAAAAAAAAGAGAGTAAATGTGTTTTGTGTGTTAATTGTATTAGGTTGTGACATTGCTAGATTATTGTTATCTTTCATTATTGCTTGGTTTGGATAAATTTTTTATTTTTTTTTAAAGTTTGTTAGCCTAAGCCCACAACCCCCCCCCCCCCCACAAAATATTTCTAGATCCGCCCCTGAATAGGATTACGTACGTTGATAAGGAGGGGTATAGAAGGTAGCAGTTCAAGTATCTTGAGCAGACATCATTTGAGGAAAACTCAAACACATTACAATCGTTGTAACAGCAATGAAAGAGCACTGAAATAGCAATGCCATATCTTTACGTACAAGTTTATATATGTATAAATGTGTGTGTGTAAATACCTCTCAGTGAAATGTTACAAGACTAGTATTCTCTCTAGCTCTCAGATGCTCAAATGCTGTTGGCCAGGGAAAAGTTCTATACTTATAGAGTTTTGTGAGAATGTATAGTTGACCCCATATAGTTACTTTCAAAGTCTATGGATTGATTAGTTTAATAATCTATATGACATAGACAATATTCCTTGGAATAATACTGTGATGTAAACATGAAAATCAGCTTTGTTTAGAGGCCGGCATGCAGAGTAGTTGAGAGAGATTCTGTACGAACTAGAAGTGCAGTGCAGCTAGGGGTGCTCACGAGTCGGGTGAGTTGGATTTGGACCTCATCCATTCATTCATCCGAACATAGTTGGGTTTGTCCTCATTCTATCCGTCATTCACTCGCTTTGTTGGGTGTGCACCCGACTCATCAGGTGGTCAGGTGAGTTGGGTCGAGTCGGGTGCAATCCAACTGTCTCATTTGTCTCAATCAAGCATTTGTTTTACACATGACTTTGTCTTCATTTTTTTTTTCCTTTGAATGTTTTTGTCTACATAGTCATGGGCTAACTAAAGCTCTGACTAAACAAAAAATCAAAACATAGTCATGTACTAGTTTGATGGTTTTAATGTTTTAATATCTCCGCTAGTTACATATATATTTTATTGATACAAGAATATAACATATATATATTTAAAGACTATATAATACATAATACATATAATATAAACATATTACATATATATTAAAGACTGTATAGTACATAATGCATATATTGATAAGCATATTACATATATATTTTTTAAAAATTAAGTGTGTTTCGATTCGGGTCGGGTGATTCGGGTTTTCACCGACCTAAACCCGTGACTCTACCCAAAACTGTCGGGTTTCCATCCCCAAGACCCGTGACTCCACCAACATTGTTTAAAAACTAATAAAAAAACTACGAATGAGTCGGGTGGACGGGTGAATTTTAAGCAGCCCTAAGTGCAGGCCCAATGAAGATGATTGAACCTAACATTGTGAGAGATCTCACTTTCGACATTTTCTTCGATCCATAGTAAGCTACAAAAAAAATACTCATTCATTGAATCATGTGTGTATATATATGTAACACAAATATGTACATATACAAGCTACAAATGCAGCTTACATGGATTTTGTCGCAATATAGATATGGTGCCACGTACTACGTATAGACCATGTAGCTTCTTGTTGATGCATTATGTTTGTTCCATCCTCAACAAAGTTGAAAGGATCGAGTAATGCCATATATGATTTCAAACTTTTGTATCATAATTTTGGTTGTCTAAGATATGTGATATTGGTACCACCTTTAATAGTGATGGAACCACTTTAGAGTAGTTTTCAAAGAAAAATAAGTAATCTTACTCTCACATGTATTGAGAATCACATTTAAGATGCAAATTTGGGAAGCATAGAATTATTCAAGTTAAAAATCATGTTGGTTGGCGATGTAAACTACTATCTCATTGTGTGGTCTGGACTGTCACCTCATTTATGTGGACTCAAGCTGTGAGAGTTCTCAAATTTGGGAAGCATAAAATTACTCAAGTTAAAAATTTTGTTGGTTGGCAATGTAAACTGCTACCTCATAATTGTGACTGCCACCTCAGTGATGTGGACGAATAGAGAGAGTTGTGTGTACAAAAAAATAATGGCACATTTTAAATTTCTTTTATTGTGTTACATATGTCTTCTTTTCTTTTTTGTTGTGCTAAAGAGACACTTAGGGTCTGTTTGATAAAACTGAAAAATTATGTACTAAAAAGTAAGTGCCGAATTTTAAGTGCTAAATATTTTAAGCAATTGGATTTGTAATATTGAAAACCGTGTTCCAAGTACTGAAATAGGTAGCATTCAGTAATTATATAGTTTTAGTGGAGTTTTTTCACTTAAAGTTTTTAGTGAATTTTTCGCTGCTTTTTCAATTAAGTGGTACAGTATTAAACATACTGAACAAGAATAAGTACTGAAACTTTTCATTTTCTGCACTTAATTGAGTTATCAAATACACCATTATATATTCGGTGAACTACCCAAATATAACCATCCTCATCCTTATATTCATAAACCAGACAGATCACGACCTTTTTCTTGCATTACCTGCATGAACACAACTTTGAAGATACATCCCTTTAACTAAATCAAAGGATGTGTAGTATTTCTCTACAAACAATACCTTGTAATAGTATCATCTACAATTAAGCATATGGGTTTTAAAAGATCATACATATACAATTTAATCAAACAAATTATTATTATTTTTTTTTATCAAAATTAAGGGATCCATGACTGACACTCCAAAATCAATTAAAGGTGATGTTAACAGGGGAGAAGACTAAATTCCCATATGACAGTATAATACATGCAGATAATAATTGTTTAAATAGAAATTTGGTGGGAAAAAAAAATCCCACATATTGGATTGTTAGATAAAAGACAACCCATTTTTTATTCAGATACTTAACAGATAGTACATTAATATAGTCACCCTTTTTAGAAAATGGTGTCTAGTATAACACAACATAAGAGTTAGTCTCTCACCTACTTTGAGGACCAAAATATCCCCATTTTATAGAAATATATATATTTGGTAAATGCATTTTTAAAATCTGTCATTAATATCCATTAATTCTGACTACAATTTAGGGGTTCAAAATTTAAAATTTATCACAAAAATCTACATTTTCCTTCTCATTCATCCACTTCCCAAAAATTCCCAATTTCTCTCAAAGACGATTCTGGAGGAGTGTGCGATTTGCTTATCGAAGTTTGGGGTCGGTAGGGACGCTAAGAAGATGCCGCGTAAGCATAGATATCATTTGGGATGTATTGACAAGTGGTTGGGGATCCATGGATCGTGCCTGATTTGCAGGTACTAGATGCCCATGGACAAAGAGGAAAATGAGAAGAATAAAGCTAGAGTTGAGATCTGGATTAGCTTTTATGTGGCCAGTGGTGAACGGAGTGATTCAGATTCAGTTGGTGCGCCCGATTCTAATGGGAGTTCTTCGGATTTTGGGGAATGTGATGGTAATGGATCATCACCAACAACTCAAGATATGGAGATTTGACAGCGATTGAAAAGATAAACTTGTTTGATTTTTTGGATTTATTTATTTATTTTTAATTTTTGAATTTCTCACTCGATTTAATGTTATTTTTACAATGTGTGTAAAAATCACAATTTTTTTCAAAAATTTTACATATGAGAAATTCTTACAAAAAAAAAGGTAAGAAATTTCTTTTTAAAAATGAACCAAACAAAAAGGTGAGAAATTTCTCACCAAAATCTCCGTGAATAAACTGATTGTCAGAACAAGAATAAGAAATTACTCACTTTGTTATACATCATTCAGTCACAATTTTATTATTATTATTATTATTATTATTATTGTTTTCCCTTTTTTCCCATCTTCCCATCCATTGTAAGTTTTTGGTTGATATTCCAAAAATCTCTATTTGTAAAACTTCTTACAAAGAAAATGTGAGAAAATTCTTTTCGAAAATGAACAAAAAAAAGGTGAGAAATTTCTCACCAAAATCTCCGTAAATAAACTGATTGTCAGAAACAAAATGGTGAGAAATTACATAGACAAACACGAAGTGAGAAAAAGAACATAAAAAATAAGTGAAAAATTTCACAAGAAATTTGTGCAAACAAACTGTAAATATTTTCTTTAAACAAGCCTTCATACTTGAAATAATATCATCCAATTTGGTTGTTGAGTACAAACAGAAAGATACCTTGATTTTTGGGATACTAATTCTATTATCCAAGATTTTCTTAATATGGTTATCCAATATTTGCTTATATATGTGTGTATATATATACAAACATGTATTAAATGGGGGTATAGCCATCCAAAAAATAATCTCCAAATTTGGGAAAATGACTAATTTCTGAGTATCAACATAAATAAATGATCAATTTCAATGTTACAAAAAGTTAAAAGACCAAATCCATATTGACCGAAATCTTAAGGACTAAATCGTAGATTTCTATTTTTTTTTTTGCTCAAAAGCTCCTAATTAGTGAAACGTAATCAAATCAAATCTAATCCTTATGTTGTATAATTCATACTTCTTCTAAAAAAAAAAAAATAATCACATAATTAGTTATGTGAAATTTTAAATTTTCGCATGACTAGTGTTGTGAAATATATATTAAATTTTCTGTTGGGGGACCATTTACTGAAATGAAAAACGGGTTGGACCTAAGACTACAAACTTTATTTTATTGGTTTTTTTGACTAAACTTACATTTTTTAAATTTAAAAATTTTGGTCTAGTTATTTAAAACCATTTAAAGAATTTTTTTTTTTTTGGTTGGGGGTGGGGGGGATAACAAGAGAATTTCATTGCATCACAACAAAGACATATTTCAAAAGGAATTAGTACAAAAAATAAGCACAACCACCCTCTGACTCACACTACAAATCTCTCAATCCTCGATATCACGAATTGTGGCGTAGCTCGACACTGAGCTGGCTGTGTTGGGCAAAGGTGGGAGATACAGAATTATTGGGACCAGATTTGGTTAGAGAAACCAACGAAAAGATTTCTTTGGTTAAGGAAAGGATGAGAACTGCTCAAAGCAGGTATAAGAGTTATGCCGATTGACGTCGGAAAGATTTGGAATTTAGTGTTGGAGATCACGTACTTCTTAAAGTATCACCGACCCGAGGAGTAGTACGCTTCGGTCTCAAGAGAGGAAAACTAGCTCCACGTTTCATCGGACCGTTCGAGATTTTGGATCGTGTCGGAAAAGTGGCTTATCGACTGGCACTACTACTGAAGATGTCTGGGGTTCACAATATATTTCATGTGAGTATGCTCATAAAGTACATACGAGACCCCTCGCACGTGGTTAGTTATGACGATATTGAGACGATTCATAACATTTCTTACAAGGAGAGGCCTGTGAAGATTCTAGATCAGAGTATCAAGAAGTTGGGGAATAAGGACATTCTGTGGTGAAGGTTCAGTGGAATCACCATGACGAGAACGAAGCCTTATGGGAAGTTGAAGCTGAAATGAGGAAGAAGTACCCGGAGTTATTTCAGGACTAGTTAGTCTTGATTTCGGGGACAAAATCCTGTTTAAGGGAGAAAGGATGTAACAACCTACATTTTCATCAATTTATCCGTATTTGTATTATCATAATTAAATTCATACGATATTGTCTGCATTTATCTAATTACAATTCTCATGTTTAGAATTTTATTACTTGCTCCAGATTCTTTTTGGGGTCAAATTGTAATTCTATAAAAATTAGTGATACCTGTGTTGGATTTTAAAACTGTATTTCAAAACGGTGGAAATGTTTTCTTCTAACTCAAACTGTATTTTTATAAAACCATAAAATCATTTCCTACGTTAAAATGAATTTTCTGTATTTTTGTGGTGAACACCGTGCCGCGAAAATACCAGTTTACTTACAAAACTGTCCGCGCCGCGTCAATCTCCCACAGTTTGGGAAACTCCACCAATCAAGATTTGACACATACTTTTCCATTTATGGCAAGTAATCATTGGATAAGGCATTGTTTGGGAATGTTTAACTTGTGTGTGTTGTGTTGTGCCTAAAAGCTGGTTACCCAAACATCTCAAGATTGACCCCTATATACCTATACATGGCTCTTGGTTAAACTGTGGAGATGAGTATACGTATGTATACATCTGTGCATATGTTTTTAATTGAGAAACAAAAATCCCAATTTGTTGAGTAAACCACAAAGTTCTTGGCCTCCAAGTTATAAGTTTATATAACTCATATCTCTCTCTCCTTCCATTACACACTCTACACTATACACACAGAGAGAAAAAGAGAGAGCTGGAGAGTTTAATTTCTGAATTCTAGAAAGTGAAGCTTCATCTCCATAGCTAAGCTTACAAGTGGAATTATTATTTTTGATTATCTCTCTCTATCAATCACTTCTATCTTCAATCTGTGAGTATTCTAAACTCACTCTTAAATGTAATTCATGCTTAGTTACTACTTGGGTGTATGTAATTGTTAATCACCATTGTTGATCTTAACCATGGAAGTTTGAACTTCAAAATCACCATTTTCAAAACTTAACCAAAATCCTTTTTTAGAGATAAAAATGAAAGATTATACATCTCATATGCCATGTTTAAAGTTTTAGAGCATAATTTGTTCATAGGAGAAAGTATATAAGAAAATTAGTTTGGTCATCTTTTAGTTTTTCATAAAATTCTTGAGCTACGTTTGAAATCATGTTAAATTAGTTGTGGATTCTTAATCCTTGTGAAAAATTGGAGAAATCCATATATTACATGTCTTATACACTTTCAAATTCGAAAATGAGTCAAAAGTCCCCCTGATTTCTGAAACAGAGCAGTTCTGACGAAGAAGACGAAGACACTGCTGAAACTCGCGCGCGCGATCTCGCGGGCAGCCCGCGCGCGCGAGGTGGGTAATTCCAAGGAGAAAGAAAAGTTTTATAAGAGAAAAGGGAAAAATGGGCATATCGCACGAGTGGCCCGCGCGAGCGACGGACGCACGAACGGCCCGCGCGCGCGAGCCGTGTCGTTTCCGGCAGACAGAAAAGGTTTTATAAGAAAAAGAAAAATTTGGCATATCGCACGAGCGGCCCGCGTGTGCGACTTCTGACAGTTTCTGGTTTTTGTCTGTTTCTGCTAAAGGACTGTTTGGATGATGTTTTATGAATTTTTTTAAGGCTCTGTTTGCGAAAAATGTTAAAACATATTATTATTGGGTATGATTGGTCATTTAGGAACGATTATGATTTCGTTCTTTTCAAATATACGTGGTTATCAATCCCGGCATTTCATATGTTCTGTTTATAGTTGCACGACATTCATATGGTGTCAGTTGTACATGCATGGTGAGTGTGAGTGTTGGTCAGTGTGGAAAAGAGTAATGGTCAGTGTGGTAAAGAGAGTGTGGTTGAGATTGTGTTGTGAGCACTCCCTGGTAAGCGAGTACCAAAGTGTGTTGTGGTTGAGATTGCGGCGAGGGTATCTTTGAAATGCGACGGTGGCAAAACTGGACACTCCCTGACGACCATGGTAGCGTCAAAGTGTGTGAAGCCGAACTTGGACATTCCCTGGCACCTATGGTAGTGCTAAAGTGTGGCCTACGGACACTCCCTGGTACCCGAGTCTGGATACTGCATGAGGTTACCTCCAGTATTTGCGAGGTGGATTAGGTACTAAAGTGTGAGGCATTGGACACTCCCTGGTACTCCGGACCAAAGTATGAGGCAAGCTGGACATTCCCTGGCACCCCTGTGCTAAAGTGTGGCTATCGGAGTATTTCAAAGATACTGGTATAAGATAGTGGATTGTTGTGTCTATCGAGAGAAAAGAGTCGGTAAGATGAGATGGTGCATTGTTTTCATACACGGTCACATATATGAATTATATCTTTCATATGATATCGTGGTTGTTTTCTAAAATGAACTCCTTACTTTAATATAAACGTGTTGAATTAAAAGGGATTTGGAAAATGGTAAATGAGTATGTGTTACATTCAAAGTTAAGTTTTTAGTACTCACCAGCTTCTTGAAGCTGACGGCTTTGATGCGCCCTGGACATTCGTGTTCAGGCTTTTCAGGTTTTGATCAAGCAGAACATTATGATTATGCAAACTGAGAACAACTGCTTTGGGAGATAGAACTGTTATCAATATCCTTCACTTTAATTTATGGACTATTTTGTAATAAGGATGACTGTAATAGACAATAGATATTGTTTTGCCTTAAGGCGGCTTGTGCCTTAGTTGACCCCGTATTGTAATATGTAATAAGTTAGAAAATATTTGTAAGTCTTGATTGCTCTGCTCTGATTATTATATTTTTTGTTTGTTCGACGTTTGGGACGGAATTGATCCTTCAAACTGTCGCGACCTACGGGTCCATAAAGGAAATTAAATACTTTCCATATTTATGCTACGTCGGGGCGTGACAATATTTAGTGGTATCAGAGCCAGGTTATTTATCTATCTCAAGACAGTTTAGCCAGGTTAGGGTTTACCAGTTTAGACCCGATTCCACGATCTGTTAGCTTAAGCTTTGTACCCCGATGTTAAGACAGGGAGGATAGACTCAGAACCCAAATGCCTAAGATTATCTCTTTCCTGATTTAAGTTAGTACCTTTTTATCAGGTATGGACCCAGCTCAGCCGCTCTTTGTACCAGATGGGTTTGGAAGACATTTGGTGACTCCCGGGGCAGTAGTCCCAGCTTTTCTCGATTTATATAACACCACCATTGAGCAGCTGGCCACAACGACTATAGTATCAGATCTGTGGCACTAGGTTCACGTGGTAGGGATAGTTGATTTGACGCGTATTCGCCTTGAGATACGCTATTTCACGGAGGCTCAGCATTTAGTACTAGTTGAGATTCTGAGACTAGTTGATAACGATGCTTTCTATTTCCCCTTTGAGATCCAGGTTGTGCATGCCCATCTCGTATAGCTAGAGATGCCCCCGCCAGTGGTTCCCATCGCCGAGGATGATGCTGAGGCTGTTCATTTGGTTCCTGTAGGTAGAGAGGATGTAGAGGATGGCATAGGTCTAGATGACCTCGCCGCTGAACTCGAGGAGGAGCTAGCACTGAGCTAGTTCTGCCTGAGGAGGTGCCAGTTGAGGCAGATGCCCCAGCACCTGCTTCCTCGTCGACCTCTCAGAGCTCTGATTTTGTTTTGGTGGGCCGGTTCCTTGTTTACCGATTTCACCCCGTCGACTCGCTAGATCTCCTGATAGCTGCTTATGGAGACGATTGACATTCTAAATATGATTTTGTACATATTAACTACTTTTGACTATTAGCCCTACCTCTTTTTGCAAACTGTAATTACATGCATTAGAGTATAGGGCAATAACCCCATTTTTGGCATTAACTCTTGCATGGACAATATGTGTCCTAACCCATATAGATAGGGTAGGCATTGACCTGATCATACACGCTTTTTGTATCAACTTGACAAGAAGTTATATATATAAATACTCTTTTGATGTTGTTGTCATTTAAAACTGCTTTATACTTCTGTTACATGCATTTTCCTCATTATCACTATCATGCATAGAATGGCTGGGAGACCGAGAAGAGATAGGAATTTGATCGAGGGAGCACCTAAGGCTGCCGATCCTATGGGGATGTTTGAAGCATTTGTCAGACGTTTGGAAAGAATCAGTAATACGAATGATAACCGACGAGGCCATCAAACTGGAGATAAGCTGCTGGAGAGATTCCATGCGATAAGGCCCGAGCAGTTTACGGGTACTGCAGAACCATGGAAAGCAGAGCAGTGGTTAAGACAGATGGACTGTATGTTCGAAGCTGTGCAATGCAACGAGATGGACAAGAGGAGGTTAGCTACCTTTTAGTTAACCGATGCCGCCACAAGTTGGTGGGATTCAGTCACAGCTACCATCGGGAATGAAGCTGCGAAAGGAATGTCATGGACTGCATTTAAGGGAAGGTTTCTGGAGATGTATTTCCAGGCTACAGAAAGGCATAGAAGAGAGAAAGAATTCATGGATTTGACTCAGGGGACTAAGTCGGTGCAAGAGTATACTACTCAGTTCGAGAGGCTGTCTCGGTTTGCCCCTCACATGGTGATACCGAAGAAAAGAGGATCCGTAAGTATAACCAAGGGCTGACACCGCAGATTTGTCGCCTGACTCTCGGCCACCTAGATAAGTCTTTCGAAGGACTAGTTAGCTTGGCCACTGATTTGGAAGAAGATGCTCGAGTGAATCGGAAGCAATTCAAATTTCGGCCACCTCAGAGGGTTAATTTTGGGAATAGACCACCAATGAATCGTACCCAAGGGCAGAAGATGAATTTTAACAGAAGTAAGAAGACCCAAGCTATCACCTATCCGACTCAACCTCGAGTTGGTGAAGGAAGTAGAGCTGGGAAATGTTTCAACTGTGGCAACCCCGGTCATCTAATTCGAGAATGCAAGGCACCAAGGCGTGCTGCTCAGCAAGGCATAGTTTGCTACAACTATGGCGAACCAGGTCACATTAACAAGTTTTGTACTACCCCTAAGCAAGTGACTTATGGTCAACAGAATCAGACTCGCTTAAATGATGTCATCCCAGATGATGCTAGATATGACAGAACTATTTATGAAGAAGGAGATTATGGAGAAGCTCAACCTGATCAGCAAGCAGTGGAAGGTACTTTGACTTTGTTTAACTCCCAAGTTAGAGTTTTATTTGATACGGGTGCTGCTCTTTCGTTCATATCTATTAATACAATTCAGAGATTGGGTATCTTACCTCATCTTTTAGAGAAAGCGTTGAGGGCTACCTCGCCATTAGGAGCTGCAGTCAGATTAGGACACGTGTGCAAGGATTGTCCTTTATGGCTAGGAGACCGTGAAATCCGTGCAAGGCTGATTGTTCAATCGATGAAAGAGTTCGACATAATCCTAGGAATGGATTGGCTCTCTCAAAATCAAGCGAAACTGGATTGTGCGAGGAAGAGAGTTATGTTCCCCGACAATGAGAATCAACCCTTTGATTTTCAATGTAACCCTTTGGGAGATATGTACCTCACTAGATATTTGGCAAACGTCGAAGTCATCAATACAGAATCGACAGTATTGTCTATACCTATAGTCAAGGACTTTGAAGAAGTATTTCAAGACATTTCTGGTTTGCCACCCGAGAGAAGTATAGAGCTCTATATTAAGCTTATACCGGGTATCGTACCGATCACAAAGGTTCCCTACAGAATGGCCCCCACTGAATTGTTGGAATTGAAGTAACAAGTTCAAGAGCTTGAGAACCTAGGTTTTGTACGTCCAAGTACATCACCTTGGGGAGCACCGGTGTTATTTGTGAAGAAGAAGGATGGGACACTTTGATTATGCATCGATTATAGAGAATTCAACAGCGTGACTATCAAGAATAAGTATCCCTTACCCCGGATCGACGACTTATTTGATCAACTACAAGGAGCTATGACATTTTCCAAAATAGAACTAAGGTCAGGATATCATCAGTTGAGGGTACGAAAGGAAGATATACCTAAGACTGCATTCAGAACTCGATATGGTCACTATGAATTTTTGGTAATGCCGTTTGGAATGACGAATGCCCCGACAGTGTTTATAGATTGGATGAACAGAGTGTTCAAGCCTTATTTGGATCAGTTTGTCATCGTCTTCATTGATGATATTTTGATCTATTCTAAGTCAGAGGAATAACATGAGCAACATCTACAGATTGCGATGCAGACACTCAAGGACCACCACTTGTATGCCAAGTTCAGTAAGTGTGAGTTCTGGTTACAAGAATTGAAATTTTTGGGACACAAGGTGTCATCTCAAGGAATTTTTGTGGATTCGTCCAAGACAGATGCTGTGTCAAACTTGGTTAGGCCGAGCAACCCTGCAGAGGTTAGAAGTTTTCTTGGACTCGCCAGCTATTACCGGAGATTTGTTGACGGATTCTCCAAAATAGCTGCACCATTAACTGGGTTGACGAAGAAGAATTTGAAATTCGAGTGGACAGAGAAGCATGAGCGCGCCTTTCTAGAGTTAAAAGAGAGACTCACTACTGCACCGGTACTAGCAATACCCAAGCCTGATGAGAAGTTCACTATCTTTAGTGACGCGCCATATTAAGGACTAGGGTGTGTACTTATGCAAGATGGTAGAGTTATCGCTTATGGATCCAGACAGCTGAAGCCGAATGAGTTGAATTATCCCATTCCTGATTTAGATTTGGCGGCAGTAGTATTCGCACTCAAGATTTGGAGACACTATCTCTACGGTGAGAAGTTTGATTTATTGTCCGATCACAAGAGTTTGAAATATTTGTTCACACAGAAAGAGTTGAACATGAGGCAACGCAGATGGATAGAGTTGATCAAAGATTTTGACTTTACGTTAGAGTACCACCCTGGTAAAGCTAATGTGGTCGCCGATGCTTTGAGTTGGCAGACTCGCGAGACGATCACCTCCTTAATGATTAGAGAATGGCGAGCATTGGAGAAGTTGGCAAAATTTGGCGTACAGAATGCTGAGGAAAGAAAAGGATAACTTTTCGGATGTCTTATCCTACAACCTGTTCTTATCAACCGTAATATTGGAACTCAGAAAGAAGATGAGAAGTTTTAAGCATGGTTTGTGAAAATGACAGAGAAAGATCCGACAGAATGGAAGGTGGGAATCGATGGAGGATATCAATGCAGAGGCAGATTATGTGTACCAGACTGTGGGAATTTGAGAAATGATATTCTGGCAGAAGCACATAAGTCAAAATATACAGTTCACCCGGGAGGGATGAAAATGTACAAGGATTTGAAGAGAAATTTCTGGTGAAAAGGTATGAAGAAGGATGTGGCTGAATTCGTATCCAAGTGTTTGTCGTGTCAACAAGTCAAAGCCGAACATCAGAGACCCTCGGGATTGTTGCAACCACTACCTGTCCCAGGATGGAAGTGGGAGCACATCACTATGGATTTTGTAGTAGGATTGCCTCGATCACAATAAAATCATGACTCCATTTGGGTAATCATGGATTGACTGACTAAGTCGGCAAATTTTATTGCTTATAGTATGACGTACCCAGTAGAAAGGATGCGCCGGATGTACATACAACAAGTTGTGCGACTTTACGGTGCACCTGTGTCAATTGTGTCAGACCGTGACGCACGTTTTACTTCTGGATTTTGGGAAAGTTTACAAGAAGCTATGGGAACCTCGCTCAAGATGAGTACTACTTTTCACCCTCAGACAGATGGGCAAACTGAGCGTGTCAATCAGATCATGGAAGATATCCTTAGGGCTTGTATTATTGATTTCGAAGAATCTTGGGAAACACACTTGCCTTTGGTTGAATTTGCCTATAACAATAGTTATCACACGAGTATCGGGATGGCTCCATTCGAAGCATTGTACGGATGACCATGTCATTCTCCGTTCTGTTGGGCAGAGGTGGGAGATACAGAATTGTTGGGACCAGATTTGGTTAGAGAAACCAACGAAAAGATTTCTTTGGTTAAGGAAAGGATGAGAACTGCTCAAAGCAGGTATAAGAGTGATGCCGATCGACGTCGGAAAGATTTGGAATTTAGTGTTGGAGATCACGTACTTCTTAAAGTATCACCGACCCGAGGAGTAGTACATTTCGGTCTCAAGAGAGGAAAATTAGCTCCGCGTTTCATCGGACCGTTTGAGAATTTGGATCGTGTCAGAAAAGTGGCTTATCGACTGGCACTACCACCGAAGATGTCTGGGGTTCACAATATATTTCATGTGAGTATGCTCAGAAAGTACATACGAGACCCCTCGCACGTGGTTAGTTATGACGATATTGAGACGAGTCATAACATTTCTTACAAGGAGAGGCCTGTGAAGATTCTAGATCAGAGTATCAAGAAGTTGGGGAATAAGGACATTCCGTTGATGAAGGTTCAGTGGAATCACCATGACGAGAACGAAGCCTCATGGGAAGTTGAAGCTGATATGAGAGAGAAGTACCCAGATTTGGCGACAGTAGTATTCGCACTCAAGATTTGGAGACACTATCTCTACGGTGAGAAGTTTGATTTATTCTCCGATCACAAGAGTCTGAAATATTTGTTCACACAGAAAGAGTTGAACATGAGGCAACGCAGATGGATAGAGCTGATCAAAGATTTCGACTTTACGTTAGAGCACCACCCTGGTAAAGCTAATGTGGTCTTCGATGCTTTGAGTTGGCAGACTCGCGAGACGATCACCTCCTTAATGATTAGAGAATGGCGAGCATTGGAGAAGTTGGAAAAATTTGGCGTACAGAATGCTGAGGAAAGAGAAGGACAACTTTTCGGATGTCTTATCCTACAACCTGTTCTTATCAACCGTATTATTGGAACTCAGAAAGAAGATGAGAAGTTTCAAGCATGGTTTGTGAAAATGACAGAGAAAGATCCGACAGAATGGAAGGTGGGAATCGATGGAGGATATCGATGCAGAGGCAGATTATGTGTACCAGACTGTGGGAATTCGAGAAATGATATTCTGGCAGAAGCACATAAGTCAAAATATACAGTTCACCCGGGAGGGACGAAAATGTACAAGGATTTGAAGAGAAATTTCTGGTGAAAAGGTATGAAGAAGGATGTGGCTGAATTCGTATCCAAGTGTTTGTCGTGTCAACAAGTCAAAGCCGAACATCAGAGACCCTCGGGATTGTTGCAACCACTACCTGTCCCAGGATGGAAGTGGGAGCACATCACTATGGATTTTGTAGTAGGATTGCCTCGATCACAATAAAATCATGACTCCATTTGGGTAATCATGGATTGACTGACTAAGTCGGCACATTTTATTGCTTATAGTATGACGTACCCAGTAGAAAGGATGCGCCGGATGTACATACAACAAGTTGTGCGACTTTACGGTGCACCTGTGTCAATTGTGTCAGACCGTGACGCACGTTTTACTTCTGGATTTTGGGAAAGTTTACAAGAAGCTATGGGAACCTCGCTCAAGATGAGTACTACTTTTCACCCTCAGACAGATGGGCAAACTGAGCGTGTCAATCAGATCATGGAAGATATCCTTAGGGCTTGTATTATTGATTTCGAAGAATCTTGGGAAACACACTTGCCTTTGGTTGAATTTGCCTATAACAATAGTTATCACACGAGTATCGGGATGGCTCCATTCGAAGCATTGTACGGATGACCATGTCATTCTCCGTTCTGTTGGGCAGAGGTGGGAGATACAGAATTGTTGGGACCAGATTTGGTTAGAGAAACCAACGAAAAGATTTCTTTGGTTAAGGAAAGGATGAGAACTGCTCAAAGCAGGTATAAGAGTGATGCCGATCGACGTCGGAAAGATTTGGAATTTAGTGTTGGAGATCACGTACTTCTTAAAGTATCACCGACCCGAGGAGTAGTACATTTCGGTCTCAAGAGAGGAAAATTAGCTCCGCGTTTCATCGGACCGTTTGAGAATTTGGATCGTGTCAGAAAAGTGGCTTATCGACTGGCACTACCACCGAAGATGTCTGGGGTTCACAATATATTTCATGTGAGTATGCTCAGAAAGTACATACGAGACCCCTCGCACGTGGTTAGTTATGACGATATTGAGACGAGTCATAACATTTCTTACAAGGAGAGGCCTGTGAAGATTCTAGATCAGAGTATCAAGAAGTTGGGGAATAAGGACATTCCGTTGGTGAAGGTTCAGTGGAATCACCATGACGAGAACGAAGCCTCATGGGAAGTTGAAGCTGATATGAGAAAGAAGTACCCAGATTTGGCGACAGTAGTATTCGCACTCAAGATTTGGAGACACTATCTCTACGGTGAGAAGTTTGATTTATTCTCCGATCACAAGAGTCTGAAATATTTGTTCACACAGAAAGAGTTGAACATGAAGCAACGCAGATGGATAGAGCTGATCAAAGATTTCGACTTTACGTTAGAGCACCACCCTGGTAAAGCTAATGTGGTCGCCGATGCTTTGAGTTGGCAGACTCGCGAGACGATCACCTCCTTAATGATTAGAGAATGGCGAGCATTGGAGAAGTTGGAAAAATTTGGCGTACAGAATGCTGAGGAAAGAGAAGGACAACTTTTCGGATGTCTTATCCTACAACCTGTTCATATCAACCGTATTATTGGAACTCAGAAAGAAGATGAGAAGTTTCAAGCATGGTTTGTGAAAATGACAGAGAAAGATCCGACAGAATGGAAGGTGGGAATCGATGGAGGATATCGATGCAGAGGCAGATTATGTGTACCAGACTGTGGGAATTCGAGAAATGATATTCTGACAGAAGCACATAAGTCAAAATATACAGTTCACCCGGGAGGGACGAAAATGTACAAGGATTTGAAGAGAAATTTCTGGTGAAATGGTATGAAGAAGGATGTGGCTGAATTCGTATCCAAGTGTTTGTCGTGTCAACATGTCAAAGCCGAACATCAGAGACCCTCGGGATTGTTGCAACCACTACCTGTCCCAGGATGGAAGTGGGAGTACATCACTATGGATTTTATAGTAGGATTGCCTCGATCACAATAAAATCATGACTCCATTTGGGTAATCATGGATTGACTGACTAAGTCGGCACATTTTATTGCTTATAGTATGACGTACCCAGTAGAAAGGATGCGCCGGATGTACATATAACAAGTTATGCGACTTAACGGTGCACCTGTGTCAATTGTGTCAGATCGTGAAGCACGTTTTACTTCTGGATTTTGGGAAAGTTTACAAGAAGCTATGGGAACCTCGCTCAAGATGAGTACTACTTTTCACCCTCAGACAGATGGGCAAACTGAGCGTGTCAATCAGATCATGGAAGATATGCTTAGGGCTTGTATTATTGATTTCGAAGAATCTTGGGAAACACACTTGCCTTTGGTTGAATTTGCCTATAACAATAGTCATCACACGAGTATCGGGATGGCTCCATTCGAAGCATTGTACGGATGAGCATGTCATTCTCCGTTCTGTTGGGCAGAGGTGGGGGATACAGAATTGTTGGGACCAGATTTGGTTAGAGAAACCAACGAAAAGATTTCTCTAGTTAAGGAAAGGCTGAGAACTGCTCAAAGAAGGTATAAGAGTGATGCCGATCGACGTCGAAAAGATTTGGAATTTAGTGTTGGAGATCACGTACTTCTTAAAGTATCACCGACCCGAGGAGTAGTACGTTTCGGTCTCAAGAGAGGAAAATTAGCTCCGCGTTTCATCGGACCGTTTGAGAATTTGGATCGTGTCAGAAAAGTGGCTTATCGACTGGCACTACCACCGAAGATGTCTGGGGTTCACAATATATTTCATGTGATTATGCTCAGAAAGTACATACGAGACCCCTCGCACGTGGTTAGTTATGACGATATTGAGACGAGTCATAACATTTCTTACAAGGAGAGGCCTGTGAAGATTCTAGATCAGAGTATCAAGAAGTTGGGGAATAAGGACATTCCGTTGGTGAAGGTTCAGTGGAATCACCATGACGAGAACGAAGCCTCATGGGAAGTTGAAGCTGATATGAGAAAGAAGTACACAGATTTGGCGGCAGTAGTATTCGCACTCAAGATTTGGAGACACTATCTCTACGGTGAGAAGTTTGATTTATTCTCCGATCACAAGAGTCTGAAATATTTGTTCACACAGAAAGAGTTGAACATGAGGCAACGCAGATGGATAGAACTGATCAAAGATTTCGACTTTACGTTAGAGCACCACCCTGGTAAAGCTAATGTGGTCGCCGATGCTTTGAGTTGGCAGACTCGCGAGACGATCACCTCCTTAATGATTAGAGAATGGCGAGCATTGGAGAAGTTGGAAAAATTTGGCGTACAGAATGCTGAGGAAAGAGAAGGACAACTTTTCAGATGTCTTATCCTACAACCTGTTCTTATCAACCGTATTATTGGAACTCAGAAAGAAGATGAGAAGTTTCAAGCATGGTTTGTGAAAATGACAGAGAAAGATCCGACAGAATGGAAGGTGGGAATCGATGGAGGATATCAATGCAGAGGCAGATTATGTGTACCAGACTGTGGGAATTTGAGAAATGATATTCTGGCAGAAGCACATAAGTCAAAATATACAGTTCACCCGGGAGGGACGAAAATGTACAAGGATTTGAAGAGAAATTTCTGGTGAAAAGGTATGAAGAAGGATGTGGCTGAATTCGTATCCAAGTGTTTATCGTGTCAACAAGTCAAAGCCGAACATCAGAGACCCTCGGGATTGTTGCAACCACTACCTGTCCCAGGATGGAAGTGGGAGCACATCACTATGGATTTTATAGTAGGATTGCCTCGATCACAATAAAATCATGACTCCATTTGGGTAATCATGGATTGACTGACTAAGTCGGCACATTTTATTGCTTATAGTATGACGTACCCAGTAGAAAGGATGCGCCGGATGTACATATAACAAGTTATGCGACTTTACGGTGCACCTGTGTCAATTGTATCAGACCGTGACGCACGTTTTACTTCTGGATTTTGGGAAAGTTTACAAGAAGCTATGGGAACCTCGCTCAAGATGAGTACTACTTTTCACCCTCAGACAGATGGGCAAACTGAGCGTGTCAATCAGATCATGGAAGATATGCTTAGGGCTTGTATTATTGATTTCGAAGAATCTTGGGAAACACACTTGCCTTTGGTTGAATTTGCCTATAACAATAGTTATCACACGAGTATCGGGATGGCTCCATTCGAAGCATTGTACGGATGACCATGTCATTCTCCGTTTTGTTGGGCAGAGGTGGGAGATACAGAATTGTTGGGACCAGATTTGGTTAGAGAAACCAACGAAAAGATTTCTTTGGTTAAGGAAAGGATGAGAACTGCTCAAAGCAGGTATAAGAGTGATGCCGATCGACGTCGGAAAGATTTGGAATTTAGTGTTGGAGATCACGTACTTCTTAAAGTATCACCGACCCGAGGAGTAGTACGTTTCGGTCTCAAGAGAGGAAAATTAGCTCCGCGTTTCATCGGACCGTTTGAGAATTTGGATCGTGTCAGAAAAGTGGCTTATCGACTGGCACTACCACCGAAGATGTCTGGGGTTCACAATATATTTCATATGAGTATGCTCAGAAAGTACATACGAGACCCCTCGCGCGTGGTTAGTTATGACGATATTGAGACGAGTCATAACATTTCTTACAAGGAGAGGCCTGTGAAGATTCTAGATCAGAGTATCAAGAAGTTGGGGAATAAGGACATTCCGTTGGTGAAGGTTCAGTGGAATCACCATGACGAGAACGAAGCCTCATGGGAAGTTGAAGCTGATATGAGAAAGAAGTACCCAGATTTGGCGGCAGTAGTATTCGCACTCAAGATTTGGAGACACTATCTCTACGGTGAGAAGTTTGATTTATTCTCCGATCACAAGAGTCTGAAATATTTGTTCACACAGAAAGAGTTGAACATGAGGCAACGCAGATGGATAGAGCTGATCAAAGATTTCGACTTTACGTTAGAGCACCACCCTGGTAAAGCTAATGTGGTCGCTGATGCTTTGAGTTGGCAGACTCGCGAGACGATCACCTCCTTAATGATTAGAGAATGGCGAGCATTGGAGAAGTTGGAAAAATTTGGCGTACAGAATGCTGAGGAAAGAGAAGGACAACTTTTCGGATGTCTTATCCTACAACCTGTTCTTATCAACCGTATTATTGGAACTCAGAAAGAAGATGAGAAGTTTCAAGCATGGTTTGTGAAAATGACAGAGAAAGATCCGACAGAATGGAAGGTGGGAATCGATGGAGGATATCGATGCAGAGGCAGATTATGTGTACCAGACTGTGGGAATTTGAAAAATGATATTCTGGCAGAAGTACATAAGTCAAAATATACAGTTCACCCGGGAGGGACGAAAATGTACAAGGATTTGAAGAGAAATTTCTGGTGAAAAGGTATAAAGAAGGATGTGGCTGAATTCGTATCCAAGTGTTTGTCGTGTCAACAAGTCAAAGCCGAACATCAGAGACCCTCGGGATTGTTGCAACCACTACCTGTCCCAGGATGGAAGTGGGAGCACATCACTATGGATTTTGTTGTAGGATTGCCTCGATCACAATAAAATCATGACTCCATTTGGGTAATCATGGATTGACTGACTAAGTCGGCACATTTTATTGCTTATAGTATGACGTACCCAGTAGAAAGGATGCGCCGGATGTACATATAACAAGTTATGCGACTTAACGGTGCACCTGTGTCAATTGTGTCAGATCGTGAAGCACGTTTTACTTCTGGATTTTGGGAAAGTTTACAAGAAGCTATGGGAACCTCGCTCAAGATGAGTACTACTTTTCACCCTCAGACAGATGGGCAAACTGAGCGTGTCAATCAGATCATGGAAGATATGCTTAGGGCTTGTATTATTGATTTCGAAGAATCTTGGGAAACACACTTGCCTTTGGTTGAATTTGCCTATAACAATAGTCATCACACGAGTATCGGGATGGCTCCATTCGAAGCATTGTACGGATGAGCATGTCATTCTCCGTTCTGTTGGGCAGAGGTGGGGGATACAGAATTGTTGGGACCAGATTTGGTTAGAGAAACCAACGAAAAGATTTCTCTAGTTAAGGAAAGGCTGAGAACTGCTCAAAGAAGGTATAAGAGTGATGCCGATCGACGTCGAAAAGATTTGGAATTTAGTGTTGGAGATCACGTACTTCTTAAAGTATCACCGACCCGAGGAGTAGTACGTTTCGGTCTCAAGAGAGGAAAATTAGCTCCGCGTTTCATCGGACCGTTTGAGAATTTGGATCGTGTCAGAAAAGTGGCTTATCGACTGGCACTACCACCGAAGATGTCTGGGGTTCACAATATATTTCATGTGATTATGCTCAGAAAGTACATACGAGACCCCTCGCACATGGTTAGTTATGACGATATTGAGACGAGTCATAACATTTCTTACAAGGAGAGGCCTGTGAAGATTCTAGATCAGAGTATCAAGAAGTTGGGGAATAAGGACATTCCGTTGGTGAAGGTTCAGTGGAATCACCATGACGAGAACGAACCTCATTGGAAGTTGAAGCTGATATGAGAAAGAAGTACCCAGATTTGGCGGCAGTAGTATTCGCACTCAAGATTTGGAGACACTATCTCTACGGTGAGAAGTTTGATTTATTCTCCGATCACAAGAGTCTGAAATATTTGTTCACACAGAAAGAGTTGAACATGAGGCAACGCAGATGGATAGAACTGATCAAAGATTTTGACTTTACGTTAGAGCACCACCCTGGTAAAGCTAATGTGGTCGCCGATGCTTTGAGTTGGCAGACTCGCGAGACGATCACCTCCTTAATGATTAGAGAATGGCGAGCATTGGAGAAGTTGGAAAAATTTGGCGTACAGAATGCTGAGGAAAGAGAAGGACAACTTTTCAGATGTGTTATCCTACAACCTGTTCTTATCAACCGTATTATTGGAACTCAGAAAGAAGATGAGAAGTTTCAAGCATGGTTTGTGAAAATGACAGAGAAAGATCCGACAGAATGGAAGGTGGGAATCGATGGAGGATATCAATGCAGAGGCAGATTATGTGTACCAGACTGTGGGAATTTGAGAAATGATATTCTGGCAGAAGCACATAAGTCAAAATATACAATTCACCCAGGAGGGACGAAAATGTACAAGGATTTGAAGAGAAATTTCTGGTGAAAAGGTATGAAGAAGGATGTGGCTGAATTCGTATCCAAGTGTTTATCGTGTCAACAAGTCAAAGCCGAACATCAGAGACCCTCGGGATTGTTGCAACCACTACCTGTCCCAGGATGGAAGTGGGAGCACATCACTGTGGATTTTATAGTAGGATTGCCTCGATCAGAATAAAATCATGACTCCATTTGGGTAATCATGGATTGACTGACTAAGTCGGCACATTTTATTGCTTATAGTATGACGTACCCAGTAGAAAGGATGCGCCGGATGTACATATAACAAGTTATGCGACTTTACGGTGCACCTGTGTCAATTGTGTCAGACCGTGACGCACGTTTTACTTCTGGATTTTGGGAAAGTTTACAAGAAGCTATGGGAACCTCGCTCAAGATGAGTACTACTTTTCACCCTCAGACAGATGGGCAAACTGAGCGTGTCAATCAGATCATGGAAGATATGCTTAGGGCTTGTATTATTGATTTTGAAGAATCTTGGGAAACACACTTGCCTTTGGTTGAATTTGCCTATAACAATAGTTATCACACGAGTATCGGGATGGCTCCATTCGAAGCATTGTACGGATGACCATGTCATTCTCCGTTTTGTTGGGCAGAGCTAGGAGATACAGAATTGTTGGGACCAGATTTGGTTAGAGAAACCAACGAAAAGATTTCTTTGGTTAAGGAAAGGATGAGAACTGCTCAAAGCAGGTATAAGAGTGATGCCGATCGACGTCAGAAAGATTTGGAATTTAGTGTTGGAGATCACGTACTTCTTAAAGTATCACCGACCCGAGGAGTAGTACGTTTCGGTCTCAAGAGAGGAAAATTAGCTCCGCGTTTCATCGGACCGTTTGAGAATTTGGATCGTGTCAGAAAAGTGGCTTATCGACTGGCACTACCACCGAAGATGTCTGGGGTTCACAATATATTTCATGTGAGTATGCTCAGAAAGTACATACGAGACCCCTCGCACGTGGTTAGTTATGACGATATTGAGACGAGTCATAACATTTCTTACAAGGAGAGGCCTGTGAAGATTCTAGATCAGAGTATCAAGAAGTTGGGGAATAAGGACATTCCGTTGGTGAAGGTTCAGTGGAATCACCATGACGAGAACGAAGCCTCATGGGAAGTTGAAGCTGATATGAGAAAGAAGTACCCAGATTTGGCGGCAGTAGTATTCGCACTCAAGATTTGGAGACACTATCTCTACGGTGAGAAGTTTGATTTATTTTCCGATCACAAGAGTCTGAAATATTTGTTCACACAGAAAGAGTTGAACATGAGGCAACGCAGATGGATAGAGCTGATCAAAGATTTCGACTTTACGTTAGAGCACCACCCTGGTAAAGCTAATGTGGTCGCCGATGCTTTGAGTTGGCAGACTCGCGAGACGATCACCTCCTTAATGATTAGAGAATGGCGAGCATTGGAGAAGTTGGAAAAATTTGGCGTACAGAATGCTGAGGAAAGAGAAGGACAACTTTTCTGATGTCTTATCCTACAACCTGTTCTTATCAACCGTATTATTGGAACTCAGAAAGAAGATGAGAAGTTTCAAGCATGGTTTGTGAAAATGACAGAGAAAGATCCGACAGAATGGAAGGTGGGAATCGATGGAGGATATCGATGCAGAGGCAGATTATGTGTACCAGACTGTGGGAATTTGAAAAATGATATTCTGGCAGAAGTACATAAGTCAAAATATACAGTTTACCCGGGAGGGACAAAAATGTACAAGGATTTGAAGAGAAATTTCTGGTGAAAAGGTATGAATAAGGATGTGGCTGAATTCGTATCCAAGTGTTTGTCTTGTCAACAAGTCAAAGCCGAACATCAGAGACCCTCGGGATTGTTGCAACCACTACCTGTCCCAGGATGGAAGTGGGAGCACATCACTATGGATTTTGTAGTAGGATTGCCTCGATCACAATAAAATCATGACTCCATTTGGGTAATCATGGATTGACTGACTAAGTCGGCACATTTTATTGCTTATAGTATGACGTACCCAGTAGAAAGGATGCGCCGGATGTACATACAACAAGTTGTGCGACTTTACGGTGCACCTGTGTCAATTGTGTCAGACCGTGACGCACGTTTTACTTCTGGATTTTGGGAAAGTTTACAAGAAGCTATGGGAACCTCGCTCAAGATGAGTACTACTTTTCACCCTCAGACAGATGGGCAAACTAAGCGTGTCAATCAGATCATGGAAGATATGCTTAGGGCTTGTATTATTGATTTCGAAGAATCTTGGGAAACACACTTGCCTTTGGTTGAATTTGCCTATAACAATAGTTATCACACGAGTATCGGGATGGCTCCATTCGAAGCATTGTACGGATGACCATGTCATTCTCCGTTCTGTTGGGCAGAGGTGGGAGATACAGAATTGTTGGGACCAGATTTGGTTAGAGAAACCAATGAAAAGATTTCTTTGGTTAAGGAAAGGATGAGAACTGCTCAAAGCAGGTATAAGAGTGATGCCGATCGACGTCGGAAAGATTTGGAATTTAGAGTTGGAGATCACGTACTTCTTAAAGTATCACTGACCCGAGGAGTAGTACGTTTCGGTCTCAAGAGAGGAAAATTAGCTCCGCGTTTCATCGGACCGTTTGAGAATTTGGATCGTGTCAGAAAAGTGGCTTATCGACTGGCACTACCACCGAAGATGTCTAGGGTTCACAATATATTTTATGTGAGTATGCTGAGAAAGTACATACGAGGCCCCTCGCACGTGGATAGTTATGACGATATTGAGACGAGTCATAACATTTCTTACAAGGAGAGGCCTGTGAAGATTCTAGATCAGAGTATCAAGAAGTTGGGGAATAAGGACATTCCGTTGGTGAAGGTTCAGTGGAATCACCATGACGAGAACGAAGCCTCATGGGAAGTTGAAGCTGATATGAGGAAGAAGTACCAGAGTTATTTCAAGACTAGTTAGTCTTGATTTCGGGGACAAAATCCTGTTTAAGGGAGGAAGGGTGTAGCAACCTACATTTTCATCTATTTATCCGTATTTGTATTATCATAATTAAATTCATACGATATTGTCAAATTGTAATTTTATAAAAATTAGTGATACCTGTGTTGGATTTTAAAACTATATTTCAAAACGGTGGAAATGTTTTCTTCTAACTCAAACTGTATTTTTATAAAACCATAAAATCATTTCCTACGTTAAAATGAATTTTCTGTATTTTGTGGTGAACACCGCGCCGCGAAAATACCAGTTTACTTTCATAACTGTCTGCGCCGCGTCGATCTCCCACAGATTGGGAAACTCTACCAATCAAGATTTGACACATACTTTTCCATTTATGGCAAGTAATCATTGGATAAGGCATTGTTTGGGACTGTTTAACTTGTGTGTGTTGTGTTATGCCTAAAAGCTGGTTACCCAAACATCTCAAGATTGACCCCTACATACCTATACATGGCTCTTGATTAAACTGTGGAGATGAGTATACGTATGTATACATCTGTGTATATGTTTTTAATTGAGAAACAAAAATCCCAATTTGTTGAGTACACCACAAAGTTCTTGGCCTCCAAGTTATAAGTTTATATAACTCATATCTCTCTCTCCTTCTATTACACACTCTACACTATACACACAGATAGAAAAAGAGAAGTTGGAGAGTTTAATTTCTGAATTCTAGAAAGTGAAGCTTCATCTCCATAGCTAAGGTCACAAGTGGAATTATTATTTTTGATTATCTCTCTCTATCAGTCACTTTTATCTTCAATCTGTGAGTATTCTAAACTCACTCTTAAATGTAATTCATGCTTAGTTACTACTTGGGTGTATGTAATTGTTAATTACCATTGTTGATCATAACCATGGAAGTTTGAACTTCAAAATCACCATTTTCAAAACTTAACCAAAATCCGTTTTTAGAGATAAAAATGAAAGATTATACATCCCATATGCCATGTTTAAAGTTTTAGAGCTTAATTTGTTCATAGGAGAAAGTATATAAGAAAATTAGTTTGGTCATCTTTTAGTTTTTCATAATATTCTTGAGCTACGTTTGAAATCATGTTAAATTAGTTGTGGATTCTTAATCCTTGTGAAAAACCGGAGAAATCCATATATTACATGTCTTATAAACTTTCAAATTCGAAAATGGGTCAAAAGACCCCCTGATTTCTGAAACAGAGCAGTTCTGACGAAGAAGACAAAGACACTGCTGAAACTCGCGCGCGCGAGCGGACCGCGCAAGCGACCCCTCGCGCGAGAGGCCCGTAGAAAGAAAATTTTTATAAGAGAAAAGGGCATATCGCCCAAGCGACTGACGTGTGAGCGGCCCGCGCGCGTCAGCCATGTGGTTTTCGGTAGACAGAAAAGGTTTTATAAGAAAAAAGAAAATTGGGCATATCGCACGAGTGGCCCGCCCGCGCGACTTCTGACAATTTCTGGTTTTTGTTTGTTTTTGCTAAAGGACTGTTTGGATGATGTTTTATGAATTTTTTTGAGGCTCTGTTTTTGAAAAATGTTAAAATAGATTATAATTGGGTATGATTGGTCATTTAGGAACGATTATGATTTCGTTCTTTTCAAATATTCGTGGTTATCAATCCCGGCATTTCATATGTTATGTTTATAGTTGCACGACATTCATATGGTGTCAGTTGTACATGCATGGTGAGTGTGAGTGTTGGTCAGTGTGGAAAAGAGTAATGGTCAGTGTGGTAAAGAGAGTGTGGTTGAGATTGTGTTGTGGACACTCCCCTGGTAAGCGAGTACCAAAGTGTGTTGTGGTTGAGATTGCGGTGAGGGTGTCTTTGAAATGCGACGGTGGAAAAACTGGACACTCCCTGACGACCATGGTAGCGTCAAAGTGTGTGATGCCGAACTTGGACATTCCCTGGCACCCATGGTAGTGCTAAAGTCTGGCCTACGGACACTCCCTGGTACCCGAGTCTGGATACTGCTTGAGGTTACCTCCGTTATTTGCGATGCGGATTAGGTACTAAATTGTGAGGCATTGGACACTCCCTGGTACCCCGGACCAAAGTGTGCGGCAAACTGGACATTCCCTGGCACCCCTGTGCTAAAGTGTGGCTATCGGAGTATTTCAAAGATACTGGTGTGAGATAAGGGATTGTTGTGTCTATCGAGAGAAAAGAGTCGGTAAGATGAGATAGTGCATTGTTTTCATACACGGTCACATATATGAATTATATCGTTCATATGATATCGTGCTTGTTTTCTAAAATGAATTCCTTACTTTAATATAAACTTGTTGAATTAAAATGGATTTGGAAAATGGTAAATGAGTATGTGTTACATTCAAAGTTAAGTTTTTAGTACTCACCAGCTTCTTGAAGCTGGCGGCGTTGATGCGCCCTGGACATTCGTGTTCAGGCTTTTCAGGTTTTGATCAAGCAGAACATTATGATTATGGAAACTAAGAACGACTGCTTTGGGAGATAGAACTGTTATCAATATCCTACGCTTTAATTTATGGACTATTTTGTAATAAGGATGACTGTAATAGACGATAGATATTGTTTTGTCCTAAGGCGGCTTGTGCCTTAGTTGACCCCATATTGTAATATGTAATAAGTTAGAAAATATTTGTAAGTCTTGATTGCTCTGCTCTGATTATTATGTTTTTTGTTTGTTCGACGTTTGGGACGGAATCGATCCTTCAAACTGTCACGACCTACAGGTCCATAAAGGAAATTAAATGCTTTCCATATTTATGCTACGTCGGGGCGTGACAACAAGGAAGCTATTCAGATTAGGTAATATAATTCGATTAGGATGTGATTGACACAAATCAAGTGAGTTTCCTAATTGTACGTATTAGGAAACTTTCTACACATTCCATTATTCTTCTATCTTGAGTTCTGGATCTTGCCTTGGGGCCTGGGTGAGCTGTCCCTATGATGAGTCGTGCCTGCGCAGTCTTCCCGACTTGTTGGTCGATCCTCGTGCATATACCTCTCGGGAAGTCTCAGGTAGTCCGGACCGCTTGGGATGGTGCGTATCCAAGCAGCTCTGCATGACTTGGGCCACATAGGCCGATTACAGATTAGAACCGTTCTGTTATATAGTAGAGCCAACTTAGGGCATTTTTCGGAGGCTACTAGAGAGCTGTCTCATCACTGGAGGAGACTGGACAAGCCCGAACTGACCGGTTGGGGCCGGGATTGGAGGTCGGATCTGAAGGACTGGATGGCTGGATCATTTTAGGCATATCGAAAAGAGCCCACCATACACCAAATCTGGCAGAAAAATGCTGAATATGTGAGAGACAATTCACTACACCAAATTGGCCGAATTGTCACCGCTGAAACAATGCCAAAGCCTTTTTGTCACTTTTATAAACTGTGACATTTTGAGGCGTGACAAATTTTTGTCACTATTCCAAAAAGTGACAAAAAAAATACTATCACTATTCATTTTATTACCCTTAAAAGAGTGATCTACCTCTCAATTGTCACATATTTTTCACTGTTCGAAATGGTGATAATTTTATATATTTGTCACTGTTTTTTAAACAGTGACAATTTTGTGTATTTATCACTGTTATAAAATGGTGACATTAATATGTGTTTGTCACTTGTTTTTAAGATACTTGTCACAGTTGTTGTCAAATAGTCACTATTTACAACAGTGACAATTTAGTAAAAAATTATCACAGTGTTCTCTAATTGTAATTAGTTATAACGGTGACAATTTTGGAGAAGAAAAAATAAAAACTTGTTTTTGCAAAAATCCTTTATTTTTATTATTAATTTTTTTTTAACAGCATATTTTTGATAAATAGCCAAATAGGCCAAAGATGATACATCAACCAAGGCACCCAAACAAGTCCTTAATAAAAACCCCCCCTAACCAATCCCCTAATACAAACCGACCCAAAAATACACCAACTGGAAAAAATAAGAATCTATCCTATTACTTTTGGTACCAGCTGTCACAATAGAGGCACAAATAACACAATCCAAAAATTCTGCTAACTTAGCATGCACACAGTGCTATAAGTGTCACAGGTATGGTGACCTGGTTCACAAGTGTCCTCACTAATTACAAAAGGAAGGACAAAAAGAAAAAGACCATGAAGTCTACCCTAAGTGATAGTGAGTCTGATGGTGATCATGACTCACATTCAGATCAAGAGGATAATTATATTGTCTTCATAGGTATTCTTAACAAAGTAGAGTACATATCTTCCCAGGTTGATGAACACTCTGTTGAGAATAAAGAGACACTTATGAATCAGACTCCTCTCAAAATAACGAGCTAAACCTTGACGAGTATGAGGATTTGCAATTAAACAGCATACAAATCTCTTTTTGCATATTACTTTAAATTCAAAAAGGCTAATATAAGCGTCGCCTTATAGCTCAAGAAAAATGAGAAGGAGATAATACTTTAAAGAATATCAAAGAACAGTAAACTGAGTTAAAAAGGTGTAAGGATACTGTCCAGGATAAATACAAGAAACTCGTACAGGAGAAACACGCTAGCATTCTAGATCGAAAAACTCAAAAAGGAATTTCACGAAAGTGGAGAATCCAAAAGACTTCTCGAGAATCAGGTTCACAAATTCTAACTTGAATTAAAGGAAGCAAGATATTTGTCAAGGCGAACCTAGGAGAGAGACCAGAAAACTCTAAAAATTGCTTGGTTCACTCCAAGTGAAGAACGACAAGGTTGGTCTAGGTTACACTGGTTTCGAAATAACTCTTATTACTACGACAACCTTTGTTAAAGGTTCGACCGTTCACAATACTCTTCCAAAATATGTTGACTCCCAAGCATCCAAGAGGTAGACCACCTTACTTGTGCTCACATTGCAAAAATGTAGGTCACCTAAGAGATCGAGTATTGTTATAAACTTGGGAGAATTGTCCCATTTCTAGTGTGGCTATTTATGACAAATCCGAGTGCAATAGGAACTGATGGTGATTTTCTTATGGTTTTTTTTTTTGGTTATACAATGACAACAATTTTTTTGTGTTTTTATGAGGTAAACATGGGATTTGTGTATGGTTTTTGTTTTGGGTTTTTGTATGGTTGTGGCTCATTTTTTGAAAAATGGAGTTTGTTTCAATGTGGGAACTTGTGCTGCTGCTGGTTTCTTTTTGGTATTCTTATGGGGGCTAATCATTGGTGTATAGTGAGTTTTTTGTAATGCCATTTGTCAATGTGACTACATTATTAATGACACCATTGCCTTGCTGTTCAAAAAATAAATAAATAAAATAAACTTGGGAGAATGAGTTGTGTAGAAAACTAAGACTCTATTAATGGCCACTTTGAAAAAACAATTGAAAACCTTGTTCAAAAGTCAAAGAGTTTGTCAAACTGTATTATCAAAACCTCTTGTGGTTCTTAAATCTCAAAAGCAAAGGGTGGTGGTCAAAAGAACAAGCCCAGGAATAAACAAGTTCCTGAACCGAATTCTTCTATGATTAGGATGATTTGGATTAGAACCGATGAACTTAAGAGTGTTTTTGTTTCAATGTGTAATACCTGTATTTTCAATATTTATTTATACTCAGAGATTCTATATATTTTCTTTATCATTTCTTAAAATTCTATCTTTGACTGATCGAAGTCTTTTCGAGCGATCGAACATTTCTGGAGTTCAAGCGATCGAACATTGTTTAAGCGATCGAAACCCTGCCGACATAAATTTATCACATGGTCCCCACTTCAATCGATCAAACTATTTTTAATTGATCAAATCTGACCGATTTGTGTTCGAGGGATCAAACTATTTTCGATCGATCGAGAGTGTAATCATTTAAAATCCCAAGTTTCCTACAAACCCAGGCACCTATACCCCCTTCCCCCTACATATACGTTGAGCTCGTGTTTGTTTGTCTATTTGGAAACCAGACAGAGTTTGGAAGAGTGAGAGAGTGTATGCTTGTGTTTAATATATACACATCCATATATATATACACACTGTCAGAAGAGAGAGATAAGTAGAGGAAGAGGAAGGAGAGAAAGAAAGAGGCAGGAGACAGAGAGACTGAGACAGAGAAGAGAGAGAGGAGGCCACCATTGGAGGTCACCAAGCTAAACCTTTTCCAAACGCGCCCTTAAAATCTTTCGGTGAGTTTCAAACTCACTTAGTAGCTTAGTTGTGATGGTTTTACCTATTCTATACGTTTAAAGAGGACCCAAACACCCCCTAACGTATTCTGGGCATTCACTACTAGAACCTGTAGAAGATGAAGTTCGATCGATCGAACTAAGTTCTATCGATCGAACAATAGTGAGTCTCAATGGATCGAAATGACTTCAATCGATCGAGACCACCTTCACTTCGATCGATCGAGAATACTTCAATCGATCAAACATCACTTTCCTTCAAAGGATATCTAACAGAACATGGATATGTTCCCTTAGTGTATAATTCATAATGCATAGTTGTTTAATCGTTGTTTCATGTTCCTATTATGCGATATTATGGGTTACAGAGGTAAAGGGATACGATAATGAGATCGAGATAATATGGTGAGTAACGTTGTCGGGTTTGGAACATTAGTAATAATACGACGCGATAACGAGATAAGGTTGAATATAATAACACTGGGTATCATTGAGTAATTGGTGATTGAGGCAGTGGGTTATTGGTTATTTTCGAGGTTGTGTAAGTCGAGCTGATGATTCGCTCAGGTTGAATTCGATAAGTGAGTCAGAAGGATTTGACTAGGATCGTGAGAGCTATGGGTGCACAGTAGTCGTAAGAGTTCTTAAAAGCGGTGAACAGTAAGAGTTCTTAAAAGTGGAATACACGAGTAGTTATGGCATACTCATCGTTTGTATTTACCAGAACTATGTAGATATGATACTCGCAAGCATTCTTAAAAGCGGTGAACAATAAGAGTTCTTAAAGCGGTGAACAAGAGTATGGATACGTCCATAGACCAGTTGTTATATGAGAACGATGCATTATGCTCATAAGAGTTCTTAAAAGCAGTAAAGAGGTGAACAATCGGATTAGTATGTCGTGATGATATATATAATCAGTTCGAGAGAGTCAATCGGATTTGGTATAATCAGTCTTAGAGTGGGAAGATGATGATAATCGATTAATGATGTGTCTGAATAAAAGAGGAAGAGATATATTTAGTATCACTATTATATATTGTTCAGGATTGGCAATTACGTTATTTCTATGAGACTGTGTTAGTTTTTCTCTATTTTTGCTACTCCGGGGCATGATTGGTTTTTTGGTATCAGAACTTTAGGTTGTGATACTTTCGTTCACTGATGATTCTGCACCATCTGGTTCTAGTGTTTTGAGAATTCCTGAGATGAGATATAAGTTTAAGATAAGTTCGTCCGTCTGACGATAGTTAGTTTTTCCTTTGCAAGTTAGCATTATGGATCTAGAGTTCTATAAGTTCGTTACCGATGCCTATGGAGGACACGTGATCCATGGGGATACCATAGAGCCAGCTGATCTGGAGTTTTATCATGACCGCATACACCAGACACCTAGCAAATATCCAAAGGAGGACATGTGGAAGGCTCTCTACGTGATCGAGAAGACCCACCGTACAAACATGTGCATGGATGCTTATCATATCGCAAGGGTTGGTAGGGATATTTACCAGAAGATTTTATATTTGATCCAGAATAAGCTAGAGATGGACGCTTTTGAGCTTTGAGCTATTCTTGGAGGACCTATTGAGGCAGCACCAGCAGTAGCACCACCATCACCGGTACCTGAGATACCCATTCCAAAGCCACAGGAGCAGCTTGAGGAGCCAGAGTCACCAAAGGCCGAGCCGATAGTAGATATTAACCCAGAGGAGGATCACGCCCAGGACATCGAGCCTGTTGAAGATGATGAGGAGCTAGAGGCAGACCCGGAGGAGGACCCAGAGTTAGGTAATGAGGATGTTATGGCTGGAAGGGATGACATAGTAGGAAACGAGGGTATAGAGTATGTTGCCGAGTTGATCCCCGTTATAGTACCAGAGATACCCATTGTGTTTGATTTACTAGCAGAATTTGTACTACATATGGAAACCATTGCCAAGATAGCAGCTGAGTGAGTAGCAGCGATGGTTGCACAGCTAGAGTTCCGATAGGATAGGCTGCATTAGCAGATGCTATAGCCCTAGTTACAGATTTTGCCGAGTTGATCGTCGGTGTAGCCGAGCCAACTTTCGATATTGAGGAGATGGAGGTTGACGACGTGATTGTCGAGGATTGGGATATTGGGGTAGTAGTAGGAGGAGCAATAGCACTAGCTGAGGATTGATCCACCTGTGGAGATGGACATTGCACCACAAGATAAGGCACCCATAGCAGGATCAGATGCTGACGATTTTTGAGTCAGGATCTGTAGGGTTCAGTTTTGGTTAGTTTTACATCAGGACATGTTGTCCACCTAAGTTTTGGGAGCTTAAGAGATAGCTATTGACCATAGCTTTGTATAGATGTTATCCTTAGTAGTAGTATTGTAAATAGCTGGCTTTAGCACTGTTTTAGCCTTTGTCCCATGTGGTACACAGTTTAACTAGTGTGTACTATGTGGTACATCTTTGATATCTACTATACTATACAAACGAATAAACAAGCACGTCAAAAAATATGAACATCCTCTTTTGCCCTTCACAACACCATAATTACCCATATATCTATCTATACATCGTAAGGATATATTGATTTATCTGAGGGTAAATCTGTCATTTTGGACAAATAATTACATTCAAGTCAACTTTTGAATTTTATTTAATATAATAATGAGGTTTTAATCAACAATCTTGTGTCTAATTACATTTTGGTCAACAATTTTTGGAATATTTATTATTGACTTAAAAAAAAGTCAACAAAAGTGGCTATTTTGGTGGCTATTTAGGAATTGATCACTAATATTTATAATTTGGTCAACTTCTTCTCTCAAATGAGGTTTCAATCAACAATTTGTGTCTAATTACATTTGGGTCAATATTTTTTGGGATATTTATTATTCACTTCATAAAAATTTTTAAAAAAGTGGCTATTTTAGTGGTTATTTACGAATTTGTCACTAATATTTACAATTTGCTCAACTTCTTCTCTCAAATTTAGGATTCATATATTGTAATATGCGTAATTACATTTAGGTCAGCAAGTTTTGGGATATTTATTATTCACTTTAAAAAAGTTTTAAAAAGTGACTATTTTAGTAGGTATTTAGGAATTGCCGAATTGGTCACTAATTTCACATTTTGGTCAACTTCTTCTCTAATATTTATGTTCTGGAATATTTAAAATGTCAAATAAAGTGGCTATTTTAGTAGCTATTATTAATTGGTCACTAATATTTACATCTTGATCAACTTCTTCCCTCAAATTCAGGATTTATAGATTGTATTCGAATATCAATTAAGGCCTACAAACACATTCATGGCCTTTTTTTTTATAGAGGAAATACCCTACTTGTGTCATATATAATTAGTGGCACTTTATTAGGAACCTTTACTACTCATTTATAAGATAGTCAGAATTATCAACTTCTTCCGTGAGAAGAGTTTTAGATTAAATAGTTACATTTATGGTTTCCTATTTAGCTGTTTTAACATCTTATTATACACTTTTAAGAATCACTTAACCACATGAAACGACACAATTAAATTCCCTGCGCAACGCGCAGGGCTCCAACTAGTATATATATATATGTATATTCGAGCAGTATTTAGATATGGATTATGGTGTATTTGAGTTTGTAATGCGCTGTTTAGTAGAACTGTTCTCGTTCTTGCTGCTTCTCGTTCTATCTTGTTTTTGTTTCTACGAGAAGACTTTCAGCTAATCGATAGGTCTCATGTAGGTGCATTTCATACATTATCATCATGGTTGGACCGAGGAATCAAGCACGGTTGGGAGCCCCTATTCTGGAAGATATGGATCCAACGGGAGTTTTTGAAGCTTTCATGCAAAGGATGGAGTATGTGGGAACACTTACAATCACTCCACGCACCAGAGACCTATTGCACCACCGCCACCGAGACAGACGGGTGATAAGCTACTAGCAATTTTTTGTGGTTTACGTCCCGAGAAGTTTGATGGGCTTATAGAACCCTGGCAAGCCAAATAGTGGATAAGGGAGATGGAATTAATCTTTGAAGCACTAGAGTGTAACGAACAAGAGAAATGTCACCTTGCTACGTTTCACCTCACTTTTGCTGCCGCAAATTGTAGGAAGCCGAAATAGCTATGATAGGAGTCGAAGCTATAAAGAGAATGCCTTGGGGGACATTTCGGGAAAGATTTATGGAAAAGTACTTCCTAGAGGATGAGAGAGATCAACAAGAAAAGAATTTTCTCAGTTTGGTTCAAGGAGGAAGGACTGTCCGAGAGTACACAACACAGTTTGAACGTCTATCTCGATTTGCCCAACATATGATAGACACTCCACAAAAGAAGGTGAAGAGATTTCACCAAGGATTGAACCCCCACCTCAGACATATGATGGTTGGCCATCTGAGTCAGTCATTCGAAGGGATTGTCAAATTTGCTGCAGGATTGGAAAAGGATTTTTATCCAGCATAGCAACCACAGATGAACTGACCTCAATGGTCAAGAGGCTTTCAACAGAGAAATTTCCAGAACCAACCACCAAGGAATACCCAGAGTTGGAGACCTCAGGGAAATTTTCAAGGGAACAAGAGAACTTGGGAAGGAAACATGAAGCCACAGCAGGGTTATTCTCGACCCCAGCAATATCGCCAGCAAGGACCACAGCCGCAGGTGCTGCTAACAGCCCCGCCAAGCAATAGCGGAGGATGTTTTAATTTCGAAAAGCCAGGACATATTGCAAAGTTCTGCACAATCCCCCGGAGTAATCGCCAGATGGATGCTATCTGTTGGAATTACAACAAGCCGGGATATTTGAGCAAGGATTGTCGTGAACCACGAGGAGGGTACTATAGAGCACCAGTTCAAGGAATTCAGGGACCCCCTGATTAGACTAGGATGAATGCTATCATCCTAACAGAAGCAGGCTTTAATGCTGATGAGCAGCAACATCTGGAAGGTACACTTGTACTCTTTCATAGTCCAGTTAAAGCTTTATTCGATAGTGGAGATGCACGTTCATTTATTGCTGTTAAAACCTCAATAACTAAGCTTTTTCAAGCATAAGTGACTGAAGAGTCACTTTTTTTGCATTTTTTTGTGAATCGTGAATCCGTTATGAATTTATTTAGTTCCCACAAGTTTATTTAGGTATATTTGAGGTGTGAGTAAGATTTCGTGGCGTTTGGTTAAGCGGTTTACCGATTCACTACTCAAAACCCCCAAAACTATGTTTTTTCAAGCCTAAGTGACTAAAGATTTATTTTATCGCATTTTTTGTGAACCGTGAATCTGTTATGCATTTCGTTATTTTCCGTAAGTTTATTTAGGCATGTTTGACTTGCATGTAAGGTTTTGTGGCGTTTGGTTATGCGGTTTACGGATTCACTACTCAAAACCTCAATAACTAAGCTTTTTCAAACCTAAGTGACTAAAGAGTCATTTTTTCACATTTTTTGTGAACCGTGTATCCGTTACGCATTCCGTTAGTTCTCGTAAGTTTATTTTGGCATGTTTGACCTACGTGTAAGGTTTCGTGGCATTTGGATAAGCGGTTTACCGATTCACTAGTCAAAACCCCCAAAACTTCGTTTTTTCAAGTCTAAGTGACTAAAGAGTCATTTTTTCGTATTGTTTGTGAACCGTGAATCCGTTATGCATTCCGTTAGTTCCCGTAAGTTTATTTAGGCATATTTAACTTGCATGTAAGGTTTCGTAGCGTTTGGGTAAGCGGTTTATCGATTCACTACTCAAAACCTCAATAACTAAGCCTTTTCAAGCCTAAGTTACTAAAAAGTCATTTTTTCGCATTTTTTGTGAACTGTGAATCCGTTATGCATTCTGTTAGTTCCCGCAAGTTTATTTAGGCATTTTTGACTTATGTGTAAGGTTTCGTGTCATTTGGATAAGCGGTTTACCGATTCACTAGTCAAAACCCCCAAAACTACGTTTTTTCAAGCCTAAGTGACTAAAGAGTCATTTTTTAGAATTTTTTGTGAACCGTGAATCCGTTATGCATTCCATTAGTTCCCGCAATTTTATTTAGGCATGTTTGACATGCGTGTAAGGTTTCGTGGCATTTGGTTAAGCAGTTTACCGATTCACTACTCAAAACCTCAATAACTAAGCTTTTTCAAGCCTAAGTGACTGAAGAGTCATTTTTTCGCATTTTTTGTGAACCGTGAATCCGTTATGCATTCCATTAGTTCTTGCAAGTTTATTTAGGCATGTTTGACTTACGTGTAAGGTTTCGTGGCATTTGGATAAGCGGTTTACCGAGTCACTGGTCAAAACCCCCAAAACTACGTTTTGTCAAGCCTAAGTGACTAAAGAGACATTTTTTTCGTATTTTTTTGTGAACCGTGAATCCGTTATGCATTCCGTTAGTTCCCGCAAGTATATTTAGGAAAGCATGGTTCGAAAAAATAGATAATAGAAAAAGCAACTTTGAACATAAGAAGATGTTTGTTTATTGTGATACAATACCTATACTTTCATTCGGGCATTTGTTCCGCAATGAAATCTATGAACTCTGTCTGCATTTCATTGATGTCATCAAGTGTGTAAGTTTTTTTATCACACAACGTTTTCATCTACAAAATTCAAAACACAAGTTATTAATGATCATCAAAAAAATTTAAAGATGCGCAAAAGTTAATTAATGATCATCAAAACTCAATAAAAAAACAAAAACCTTTTTCTCAAGTGAAAGAGAAGGATCCCCAATCAAGTCTCTCATGAACATCATAAAAAAGTATCCACATTCAACACCCCCTTCTTGTTGTGGACACTATATTAAGACACATAGAGAAAACTTTAGTAGTTAATAATAAAGAACTAAACGAATCATTTTAATTCTTATTTACTTGCCTTTGGGATTTTCCAAATAGGCTTTGGCATTCTCATTCCATCGATATGCAGTGATACGAGCGCACGTCAAGACAAAGAGTTTTGAATTAATTGCAAACATTTTATAGACACTGAAGGAAAATTCAATGAATAAGTCTTTACTCACGTATTGATATGTAGCTTCATTTGTTCACTCAATTTAGTCATACTTTTTGGATCGAACCAATAATACTCCATGATAGAGAGATCAATGACAAGTAAGACCCAATGAAACCTGTGTACTTTAGCATAAAACTTAACATTTTCATATTGAAGATTTTTATGCTTTAAGAAGAAAAATGAAATAACTTACGCCGTTTGAATGTTGTATGGAATAAAGCACACTTGGTTCCTATTTGCATTTTGCAATCTTTCCTTAACCAGTTTTCTTTTTCCTTGATGTGAGGCAGTATTGAATGATTCAGAATTGAAAAATACAACAAATCTCTGAGACTTTTCAAGTTTCACATACAAAAGCCTAAACCATAAAATAAATAATTAGTACATCAAAGACAATCAAATAAGACAGTAAAAATTATTTCATCTCTTACCTCATGTACGCCTTAATACACGTGACATCTAAGGGCGTCATCTCACAAAAATTGACCAAGTCTTGCTTGAAAACATAGCATTCGGTAGTATCATCTCCAAACATCTCCTTCTCTATTGGAATTCTTATTTGATTAATCTCCGTGGTGGTTAACATTTGGCTGAATGTATGAATAACTTCACATCCACTTCCATCGTTCTTCTCACTTTCTTTCAGGACACCAGCATCATCATATTTTTCTTCCTTTTTTTCATAGTTAAGAAAAAGATCAATTAAATAATGCGTTTCAATATACTATCTTTTTATAACACTTAATTAGTAATTATTTTACCTCAACATCAATGAGTACAAGCTCTTTAGGCCAAGCAACAATTGACCCGATGGCATCTTTAATTTCTGTCATCTCATCACCAACCGGTATAGGGAGTGCAACATTTGAGAAAATAGCTTCCGTTACTTTACTAATAGAGACACGTACATTTTGTTCCCCCAAACTAACATTATGGATATTCTCATCAGGTCCACTCTTCTCAAAGACCATCCTCATTGCAACAATGTTGTTTGTGGTGCCAATTGCCAACCTGTCATGCCCCAAAAACCGAAGTGCGAGGAAAGAGAAAAGATAGAGAAATAGGGAGAAGAGAATTAAAATCCTTACACAAAATGCGGAAGCGACTTTGGAAACCCACGGGGATTACTACAAGGATGACTCACTAATACATAAATCCAAAATGGACTTACATGTTAATGAGTCCAACAAAGATAGAAGCACTAGGAAATTTAATTAAGAGACTATCCGAACAAGTACTAGTTTCAAGAAGAGAAGGAAAAATACAATAACTTTGAAAAAAGGCATTTTTGATAGTTGCTGAATTTTAAAACACCTGTATGTAGTTATATCTTTAAAATTTTCACATTCTGTTCACTTAGATCCATGTAAAATTTAATTCTGCACAACTTTTGTCTAATGACATTTTTTCCAATTCCTCACCGTTTGGGCAGAAAACTGAAATAACAGTAGCAGTTTTTCCTTTTGACAACAACTTGACAGCATTTTGAAACATTACCAGCTATGCCAAATTTTCAAGTTTAAACATTGGTACAAGACTAAACAAGTCCTAAATAACATATGACACGTGTCTAGACCAAACGGAACTTCATGTATTCGAGATTTAATAAAAACGAGGAATAAAAGAGATGAAGAGAGGAAGAATGGGAGAGGGAGAGATTGGGGGAGAGAGATTTTAAAACATTTCCTTTAAAAACAAAAGGGACAAATCCGGCAAGGATTTCATACAAATACAATGAGTCCGGTAGGGACAAAACCAAACATAAATGAATTAGGCAAGGATTCCATACAATTACAATGAGTCCGGCAAGGACGAAACCAAACATAAACGAATCCGGCAAGGATTCAAATCAACACACATATATAAAACTTTAAAAGAGATTCTACGGTCTCGGAAACATAATTTACATAACATAATTAAGTTTAATAAGTAGGAAAGACAAGGACTAACATTTGTCCATCAAAATTACATCAAGGCTTCCCAAATGACAAAAATACGGAAGTCCAAACTCAAGAAGTTTTGTAATAAAACTAGTACAACCATTCTCTTTTTAAAGCACTACACTATTACAAACTTCTCAAAAGGCTAAAGTTCACATGAGAACTATCCATTTACATAGTTGAGCACGGGTCTTCAAAAATAGAACAAAAGATGTCAAGACCCACGCGTCGGGTCACATGTGCCCTTTACCCTTATCAAGCTCACCTGAAAAATGTTTTGTCATTTTTATGAGAACGACGGCTCGTAGAAAACATTGTAACAAGTTTATATGCTATCCATGACTAAAATGAAATGAGATGCAATGGGTCGCCACCACGGCTACAATGAAATGATTAAAGCCGCAAGGCTATGTGTGATCACACCTCTCTCATTACCGGACCATGAGCCACCCACGCATGGAGTGTAGCATACCAACTTCCGGGACCCAACCAAATATAGCTGGAGTTTGCATGTTTCTAAGGGTCATTCTCCCTGTCTCACATCACAACCCACGTCCGGATTTCTTAAATAAAATTCCCTCGCATAGGGTTTTTCTCTTTTCAAAACAAAACATTTATGTCGTGTTCATGTAATGCTTGCCGATTAGGCCTCAATGCATATGATGTTGATAATGATTTTAAGAATGATCCACTACAATATATTAAGCCATAATTCTAGTCCATTAGACATGATATCAAGAACTTCAAAGAATGTTATTAAATTTCCATAATTTAACATTCCTAACTAGAAATTCTAAACTAACGTCCTAACATGCGTTTACACATAAAGGGAGCATCCTAAGCATATCTAGCACCACATAACCAAGTTTAGTACAACAAGAGCACAAAATTCAAAATTTAACATACAATTTTAAATTTACAACTTTGAGGAATTCTAAAGCATGTGTCCAAATTACTATTCTAACATTTCTCTAATTATATTTAGCACCCCAAAATCACAACTAAAGCATGTAAATTACATTTAGGCATAATAATTCCAACATTACAACTTCGGGGAATTCTAATGCATGTGTTCAAATTACTATTCTAACATTTCTCTAATTATATTTAGCACCCCAAAATCACAACTAAAGCATATAAATTACATTTAGGCATAATAATTCCAACATTACAACTTTGGGGGAAAAATCCTAGTACATGTGTCTAGGTCCTCTCTTAATACATATAGATGAACTTAAAACACCTTAGGCAAGTATAACATATAGAAAAGAGACAATGTATATCTACCTCTATGGAGATTTTCCAAAATAAATGGAAATGCCCAAAATTCCCAAGAAAATCCAAGGAGCTCCAAATGACTTCAAGAAAGTGAAAAGAGAGGTCCTAGGAAGTATAAGAACTCACTGCATGCACTAATTCTTCAATAGGACTCCATGGTTGAAGATGATGAATTTTGAAGCTCTATGAAACTTGGGTAAACTAGGATAATGGCCACCAAAATGGATTTCGTGGGTACCATTAGGTAGCTCTTGAAATTCTAAGACTATTTTGTGAAATGCTAAAACTCACGAAAATGGCTTTTTGGGGGTGTATTGGAAGGTTGAAGAAGAGGGGTTATGGAGATTTTGTGTGTATACCCATATCATATAGATGAAGACGGAGAAGAAGAAGAGAGAGAGAAAGAAAAGAAAAAAAAATAAAAGGGATGGAGGAGAGAGAGATGGCCGACTCTTTTAAGTTGGGGTGGGGCCCACACATTTTTTTGTTTAGTTTTTTGTTTGTATTTAATGTGTATAGTTGTAATGCATGTGTGTGTGTGGTCTACTTCTATACCCCAATTTAAAACATGTACCCACTTTAACACCAAGATAAATATAAAAAAATATTATAATAAAATTAAATTAAATTAAATAAGAAAGGAAATTAATTAAATAAATAAATAAATATAGTGACACAAGTTCAGATAAATTCAAATACTGCCCTAAAATAATTAACAGGCTCGCACTAATCATTTAAATGCAGTTTTACCCTTAATTAAAATTTCAAGTTATGACACAACCTGCATCTCTTTTCCTATAATAAATACGGCCACTTAGTAGTTTCAAAATCCAACAATAAAATTGCAAGGATAACACTCATTTAAAAAAAAAAAAAAGAATACATGCCTTTCCAGTACTTGATACGTGAGGTGATGCATGTTCATGAGCCTTTGCTGTCCCATCAATTTTTAACTATGCAAAAAAGAATAAAAATTAGATTCATCGCAAATAAAACCCTTAAATAAAACATGACATAGAATTGTACAATGATTTCCATTACCCTTTTTGAACCTGATTCACTCTTACTACCACTTGTACCCCACATTATCCTTTTCGAAGAGAACTAATAATTTCTGTTATCACTTTTTTGTGTATTGGAAGCACCTTTCTCAGATGAGTGTCCCTTAAGCAATTGGTGTTGCAATTGACTAAACTTTTGTTCTGCCTCTATTCTCCTTTGTTGTTCCTCCTTCAATTTGAAATCCAACTCATTTATATATGTTCTCGATGCACGTCTAGGCACATTAAAGTAGTTGGGGGGGTGACTCCAAATCCTAGACCTATCACACGACCGGAGGGCTCGGAAGTGCCCAATGCCATACTAAGGATGTCAGAACTTCCTTCTATTACTACACTCCCATCCTCAACTTGTTTCTTCATTGTAACCTAGAAGGTTGATAAGTGTCAAGTATAAATATGGACAAAGCATATTTAAAAGAGAGAGAGAGAGAGAGAGAGAGAGAGAGAGCATAATGCCGATATTGATTGCAAAGTACTTACCACTTTGTCAACCATTTCCTTGGTGGCATCGTCTCCGAATCCGCCACCTTTTTTTTCTCGGCCTTTTGTCCATAAGAAACTTCGATCATCTTCATATTTGGGTCCCAACTCCTCTTTCTATCATCACAATAAAGTGTAAAAAATATAATCAATACCTTTGCATTGATAGTATCATAAAAAAGATTCTCATAATTAAACCTACCAACTCTTCGGCCAAACCAGCATAGCCTTTCTTGCTCATACGATGATTATATATATTCTTTGCTTGCCTTTCACGTTGCTCCTTTCTTAGAACCTTATAATTACAAAACATAAGGATGGGAATAAAATTAGTATAAACTTTATAAAACCCAACTCTATTTTGCATACATTCAATAATTCTTTTGAATTATACCTTAAAATTTTCGGAGAGCTTAACTTTGACAAATTCATCCCATGTCGGCTAATCATATACTTTTTATACTTCTGTGGCAGGTCTTTAAGAAGCTTGGGCTTGTCTTCAAACTTATTTATCCAATCTCCGGTGAGGTTTGTTTTGAATGCCCTCCACTTAGTAGCCATGGATGATTAGCTCAACTTTTTGGTGTTTGGGTCTACATCAAATTTAACCTTGAGATGTAGAAAAACAAGAATCCGTTAAACATACATAGATAATCCATCTTCTACAAAGAACAAAGAACAAATTCTCTCACTGTAGAGCTGCCCACAAGCTCTTTTTTAAGCTATCTGGCACCTTGTGCCACGTTAAATAAGTTATTGGCACAAATGACTTCACCAATAGACCCATGTAACCTGCTAGCTTTTTTTATGTGAACCTATGGGCTGTCCTTCAAAATTATAAATAATTTTCAACCTTTCTTCACTGTTGGTTATTTGCATCACATCCTTTAGCTTTGCTGGTCCTCAACCTTTATTATCAAAGGACATTTCTTCTGAATTATTGTCATTTTCAACCTCCATGATAAGATGAACACTTCACTGAGGCTACAAAATTCAGAGCTTGTAACACCAACTAAATGAAATAATTGGCTTACTATACAACATGAATAAACTACAAATCCAATAATAAATGAAGAAATAAAATAATTCAAATGAAACAAATCAACTGAAGAAATGAAACAATTCAAATGACACAATTCAATTCGAAAGGGGCATGTTAGGCAACATTAGTAAACTACAAATCCAACTGAAGAAGTTGACAGAAACAAAAAAATCCAATTATAGAACGGTCATAATGTAATAAGTTTTGTTGCTTTACAAGTAATCCAAAGGGTAAAAATGTAATTAAGATTTTGAAAGGTCGATCCAAGTCCCCTCATCACAATCATCACGTGCATAAGTTGATGATGACTCATCAACCACATCAAAGATTTCAGCATTTGGGAGTACATTAACGAAAATTTCATCTCCGATAAGGTTATCATCATTGTCTTCATCATTTTGCATTCTTTGAGGAGATGATAGAACAATTGACCATTTAGGATCCAATTGGTCAGGGGCATAAAAGACTTGTTTTGCTTGAGATGCCAAAATAAAAGAATCAGATTTATGGCCCACTCTAGAAAGATCAACCAACGTGAAACCAAGTTCATCCACCTTGATTCCATTTTTACTATCAACCCAATCACACTTGAATACTGGAATCTTGAAAGAGATATAATCAAGCATCCATATCTCTTTAATCACGCCATAAAAAATCATTTCTGTAGTTACAGGTCTGGTATCCTTTGCGCTAGCAACCTACAGCGTCTTTGCCACTGTGCACACTCCACTATTTTGGTTGACCCGTACATCATCACGGTCCTTCGTTTGATAACGAAAATCGTTAATGACATAGCCAGGGAATTTTACAACATCTGGGCGACGTCCAAGGGCTGTCCATTTTAAGGTGTCTGAGACTTGTTGCTCTATTTTGACCTGATTTTTAAGAAGTTAATTTAGTCACAATTATCAAATAGGAGATATAATTATAATATGACTATATTTTATGAATCATACCCTTGTACGTAACCAATCAATAAATGTACGGTAGTGCTCATCTTCCAAGAATTTTTTATTTTTCCCTTTACGAGGGTAAGCTTCTTTCAAGTACTCCTTATGTGCCCTATTAAGTTATTAATAATAAATCATAAACCATTTTAAAAAAGTTACAGAGGAATAAACATTTATACAACGGAGAAATTGAAAATTGTTTACTCTATATAAGGTTGAACATCATTTGTGTTATGTAACACATAAAGATGTGCCTGGTTCAAGGAAACACGGTCAACTTCAATGACATTAGCTCCTCCGAAAGGTTTTTCTTCATTTCTAGCAAACGGAACTCCGATTGGATCTAGATCAGTTAAGAACTCGGAAAAAAAACTCAATCGCCTTTTCTACGATATAACATTAGGCAATGCACCCTTCCGGTCGATTTTTGTTTCTCACATAACCCTTCAACACTCTCATGTACCTATAATACAAATCATGATAAAGTTAAAATTACCATGATGAGTACTTGCTAATGGCAGTAAATAATTAAATCAAATGTTTTAATACGCTGACCTCTCAGGTGAGTACATCCATCTAAAGAAAACTGGACCACCAAGTTCAACCTCTCTAACAAGATGCTCCATCAAATGCACCATTAGGTCGAAGAATGATGGTGAAGAGTATTTTTCCAACAAGCATAGTATGACCACGAGCTCCTTTTGGATTTCTTGTAGCTTCTGCACATCCATAACTTTGGCACAAATAGCATTGAAGAAGAAGCACACTCTGATAATAGCATATCTAACATGTTTTGGCAACACACCTCGTATTGCAATAGGAATAAGTTGTTGCATTAAGACATGGCAATCATGGGACTTAAGTCCATACAATTTCAAATCTTCCATTGACACACGACTTCTAAAATTTGAAGAATATCCATCTGGGACCTAAGCTCAAGCAACGATTTGCACACCATTATTTTTTCCGCTCTAGTTAATGAATAGCATGCTGGTGGTAGGTACGTCCTTGTCCCCTTAACTTGCGGTGCCAATTCTTTCCTTAAACCCATTTCTACAAGGTCCTTACGACAATTAACTCCATCTTTTGCTTTCCCTGGAATGTTGAGTAAGGTCCCAATGATTTTATCACAAACATTCTTTTCAATGTGCCTGACATCCAAGTTATGTCGAATAGGAAGATGTTTCCAATACTCGAGCTAAAAAAAATTGACTTCTTCTTCAAACTTGTAACGTCAACATTGTGTGCATTTTCTTTCTTATTTCCTTTCTTCCTCTTCTTTGATGTTGATTTCTTATTTTTTAAATTTTTCTTTCCCCATGAAACCTTGATCCCCCCCACCTTTAATAATATCTGTTCACCACTCAATGATTCGGGATGTGACCAAAACTCTTGATCACCATTAAAAGCCTTCTTTTGATTTCGAAACGGATGATTTTGTGGAAGATATCTTCTATGCCCTATATAAATACACTTGCTACAATGTGTCAGTCTAAGAGAGTATGTCTTCTCATTGCATATTGGACAAGCAAAATATCCTTTGACGGTACAACCAGACAATTTTTCATATGCAGGAAAATCATTAATTGTCCACAATAACACGACCTTTAAGGTGAAAGATTGTTTTTGATAGGCATCATAAGCCTCAACTCCATCCTCCCATAATGTTTTCAAATCCTCAATCAGAGGTGCTAAATAAACATCTATATAATTGCCAGGTTGTTTTGGACCTGAAATCAACATTGTCAACTTTGTAAACTTTCTTTTCATGCACAACCACGGTGGAAGGTTGTATGTGTTCAACATAACAGGCCAACAACTGTACCTAGTACTAAGGGTACCGTACGGATTAATTCCATCGGCTGAAAGTTACAACCGTAGGTTTCTCGGTTCTGCTGCAAACTCGGGCCACTTATCATCAATTATTTTCCATGTTGGCGAGTCTGCTGGGTGACACAATTAACCATCAACTTCTCTTCCTTTTGCATGCCATGTTAAATCATTTGCCGTCTGGGCAGATTGAAACCACCTTCTAAATCTTGGAATGGGTGGAAAGTACCATAATACTTTGGCAGGTACACCCTTGTTTTGTTTATCTGTACTTTCTGTGGGCATATTTTTCTTCACCTTATACCTTGACACTCCACATTTTGGATATGTAGTTGAATCTTCATACTCATTTCTATAGAGTATGCAATCATTGGGGCATGCATGTATTTTCCTGTACTCCATTCCAAATGTCGACAAGATACGCTTAGCCTCAATGGTTGACAAGGGCAATTCATTATCTTCCGTAAGCATATCGGAGAACAATGTCAGGACGTCCGAAAAGCTTATATCACTCCACCCACTCTTGGCCTTAATATTGAAGAGCTTCACTGTTGCTGTTAACTTAGTGTGCTTCGAACACCTTTATACAAAGGTTTCTTTGCATCTTCAAGCAATTTTTGGAATCCTTCATTATCACCTAAGGCACTTGCATTTATAGACTAAACCATTTTTATTGTTCTTGCAACATCATTAAAGGTCTCCTCTTCATCATCTTTGGAGATAGGCTCGTCTACATTGAAATTTGGCGGTTTTCATTTCGGTCATCTTCCCCATGCCACTTCCATATGGTGTAGCTGGGATCAATACCGTATCTAGTGAGATGAAATTGGATCTCTTTCAGTTCTAACTTATAAAAATTCTGACATTGAGTGCATGGACACCGAATTGAGTTCAGATCCTTCGCACCATCTTCAACAACATGAAGAAAATGTTGAAGCCCTTCCCTGTATTCGTTCGACAATAGTCCTTTCTTCATCCAAGACCTATCTATATCCTAGAACAAATAACGTAGCAACCTTTAATTTTCATATTTTGTATATATAATCCTACTCCAACCAACATAAAAGAGCAATGAATTCAATAAAAAAGGATGGGCCTCAAACTAATTATTGCTACACCATCTATGATGGTTAGAGAAATCCATCATAGAGTATAGAGTTCTACTAGGCTCATGAATTTTGAGACAGAAAAGAAAAAAAAATCATAGAGCATATATAAATATATAGGGAATCGTCATGAGCACATATGCAAGTCAGTGCACATTTTTCACGTGCACGTACAAAAGAATGTATACAAAATAGTGTGCTAAACATGTGCACAAACTATGAAAACATGTGCACATTTTTTCACGTGCACGTACACAAGAAGGTATACAAAACAGTGTGCTAAACGTGCGCTAAGCCTTGTCTTCATATGCTACCTAGGTGCTACTATAGTCATCCTCTATTATTACTATTAAGATTAGAACCCAAAACAAATAAGCAAGGAAAAGAGGAAGTACATACATGGTGGTGTTCAGTTCATTGGAACCTCTAGAGTCAAAGACTCGGAGACCAAATTTATCCATAAATTTTTCAGTGCAGAGATGGGACTTCCATTGTCACCTTCTTTTGAGTCAAGAACTAGAAGACAACTATGGAGTACAAACAAAGAAGTTATCCTAATCTAACAACTATCTCATCCCCTTGTTGGAAAATTTATAATCTCTTTGATTCATATAGTTTCTCTCGAAGGCTATTTTCGGGTTGCAATTTAGTGAGTGAAAAGAAAATGGAAATGATCAAGTCTTAGGTTGTTGATGTTAGCAATGAAATCGTCCGGTAGTTCTAACTTTGCTTGCCTTCTTTCTTACAACTTAAATCTGATTCCCTTGTGTTTTTCTCCATGCTTGAATAAGATCAGTTAACAATTTAAAAGAAATAGTTGTAACTTGAGGTAGAACAGACGGAAGTGATTTTCAAAATTCAAAATTTTTTGTTTTCCTTTCTTTTCTCTCACTAAATCCATGAGTCAAACGGAGCCTATAAGTACTTGGCAAGAGTAAAAATTCACAATCGAAGCTAATAGTTGCTATTCTTTTAGCATATAGTTATGCAATGAAAATGAACCTGAAACATATGTAGCCTTACACCAACACAGTGACTATGGCCATCTTTGATCTATTACCAAAATACTAACGCACCTGAGAGAACAAACCAACAAGTAAAGATTGACATTTCAAGAATGCATAGATTGACATTTCTAGTTTCTAAAAACCAATTGATGATACCCAACATGCTTATAAGTTGCTAGACACACTTTACAGTCCCAACATAAAAAAGAATCAATTTCCAATGAAAGTGTTCAGAGGAATTCATTTCTATACCAAATCCCCAACATATTAAAGTGTTCTCCTCAAGAGTTTGGTAACACTAATTCCCCTAACCAAAATCTATTTGGAAAACAAGTGGATGATCCATATGAATATCAACACATCGATCTGCCACATTGAAAACTATTAATTTCAGGCAAAGCGGTTGAATTTTTAATGTGTGTGTGCTGAGAGAGATAGAGAAAGAGAGAGAGAGAGAGAGAGAGAGAGAGAGAGAGAGAGAGAGAGTCCTTGGTACTAGTCATTTTCAATAAGTTTATTGGTATAATAAATTAATAATGATTAGCTAGTAAAAATGATGGACGGTATGATATTTTAAAATATTTGTCAATGTACATAAATCGGACCTTTCTGTATCTATAACTGCTGTGTAATCGCAAATTTGAATATTAGATATGAGGACTTTGATTACCACAAAAGAAAATGATATAAGGGTCAACTTTGAGATAGATAAATTGATAGGGGTCAATGAGATTGACAATGATATTACACATTAAATAGAAAGTAGAGAGGGATTTGCTATAAAATAAAAAATAGAGACGGATTTATTTTTTCATAAAAGTAAAATTTGTTTAGAGTTGTATGCATTTAAAAATAAGTTAACTAAAGAGGATAAAATGCTATCACAAACAAACAATTCTTCTTTAGGGGGAATGAAGTGCCAAAATTATTTATACAAGCACACTATTCTCGAAAAACAACACTGTGTGAAAGGATGAATGATTTTGCAGACTCGAATAATTTGGACTTAAACTGTGTTATCATCAAAGACTTTAAAATTGTTCTCACTCTTCACAACTCTATTAAATTAAACTTTTGAAAAAAATTGAAACTCTCCACACTTTTTCTACTTTTTGCATTCCCCTCCCCTCTTTTTCAATATATCATTTTCCCTCCCTCAACATTCTCTAAATTGAAGATGTACTATTGTACTGTATTTGCTAGAAGCGAGAAGTGTTAAGAGAGGGCGAGAGCGAGATAGGACTACAATGATATGAAATCCAAATTCACCAACAACATTGGAAGTGAAAAAAAAAATGTCTACACTTCTATAAAAGATGGAAGTGACCCATATCGTGCAATGCATTCAAACGCATAGAGAAGAGTGTGTGTGTGTGTGTGTGTGAGAGAGAGAGAGGGGGAGGAGAGAAAGAGAGAAACCTAGAGAGAGAGGCGTGCCGCGGCGGCGGGGGCGGCGATGATGCTGGTGGTGATGGCGGCGGCGGCGGCGAGGGCGGTGATGCTGGTGGTGATGACCGATTCTCTGCCGGCGGGAGGAAGATGAGAGGAGATAAGGAAAAAGAGAGAGGGATTAAAAAAGATCTAGATCGAGCTTCTATCTGCGCGCAAACCTCGGTTTCCCGTGCACCCAATTTTTTTTTTTATGTCACTTTTAAAAACAATAAGGATTCTTCTAAATAACAAGTTATTATATCACTTTTTTTAAAAAGTGACATAAATAATCAGCTTTTTATGTCACTTTTTACAAAAAATGACATAAAAATAAAATGTTATGTTTACAAAATTGCCACTGCATTTTCATTTATGTCACTTTTTAAAAAGTGACATAAAAACCTGGTCATTTATGTCACTTTTTTTAAAAAGTGACATAAATGACCAGGTTTTTATGTCACTTTTTTGAAGAAGTGACATAAACAGTTTAAAAGTGACATAAAAAGGTTAAACAAGAAATATTTATGTCACTCACAATAAAAACGACATAAAAAGAAATTTAAAAGTGACATAAAAAGCATATTTTCTTGTAGTGGACAGAGACAAGGCAGAGGAGAGAGAGAGGCCGCAATTAAAGCTCGGAGAAGCTAAAGCTTTGACAAACATGCCCTTAACGACGTTCAGTGAGTTCCAAACTTACTCAGTTGCTTAGTTGTGATGTTTTTACGAGTTCTGTACATTTAATAAGGACCAAACATGCCCTAACATATTCTAGACGTTCACTACCAAAATTTGTAAAAGACAAAGTTCGACTGATCGAACTAAGATCAATCGATCGAACAACACTGAGTCTCAATTGATTGAAATGACTTCAACCGATCAACACCACTTTCACTTCGATCGATCGAGAATACTTCAATCGATCGAACATTTCTTTTCTCATGCGATTGAGATGACTTCAATCGATCGAACTTAGCAGAACATGGATGTGTTCTTTTTAGTTTATAATTAATAATGCATAATTGTTTAATCATTGTTTCATGTTCTTATTATGTGATATTATGGATTACAGAGGTAATGGGATTAGATAATGAGATTGAGATTATTATGGTGAGTAACGTAGTCGAGTTCAAAACGTTAGTAATAATACGAAGCGATAATGAGATAAGTTGGCGATAATAACAATAGGTAACATTTGATAATAGGTAATTGAGTCAGTGGGATATTAGTTATGTTTCGAGGTTATATGAGTCAAGCTGATGATTCGCTTAGGTTGAATCCGATAAGTGATTTAGAAGGATTTGACCAGGATTGTGGAAACTATGGGTGCACTGTACTCGCAAGCGTTCTTAAAAGCGGTGAACAGTAAGAGTTCTTAAAGGTGGTGAACAGTAAGAGTATTGGTGGCACACTTATGGTTTGTATCTGCCAGAGCTATGTATGTACAATACTCACAAGCTTTCTTAAAAGTGGTGAATAGTAAGAGTTCTTAAAAGCGGTATATCGGTGAACAAGAGCACTAACATATCATGATGATATATTTAGTTCGAGATAGTCAGTGGGGTTATGGTACCATCAGTCTTTGCATAGGTAGACAATAAGGGTCGGTTAATGAGGTGTCTGTGTAAAAGAGAAAAAAATATTATTAATATCACTACTTTATATCGTGCATGACTTGTAATTTTGTTATTTCTATGAGACTATGTTAGTTAGTGCTCACTCAGCTTTCAGTAAGCTGATGACCTTTATTGCCTAGATATTCCCCATCCAGACTACCCTTTTCCTACTAGTGCAGGTAATGGGACTTATGACGACAGAGTGATGTGGGAATTTCTCAATTTTTTGTACAAAATTTCTCACTAACTTCATTTACATAATAAATGATCTATTGATTACAGTGTATACAAGTGAAAAATTCTCTCTAATTTAATCTACATACAATGTGGAAGTAATTTTTTACTGCCTATACAAGTGAGAAATTTCTCATTATTTTTACTACATAACAAATGAGCAATTTATTACAACCAATAAGAGTGAGAAATTCTCACTAACTTCATCCACATAACAAATGAGCTATTTATTGCAGTCTATACAAGTGAGAAATTTCTCACTAACATAATCTACATAACAAGTGAGTAATTTCTTACAGCCTATACAATAAGAAAATCCTCATCAACAGTATATGTATGTATACAAATTCATGGAAATGTGTAAATCTATGGCACAACCGTCGATGAAAGCATCAAATCCATGAACCATTTCAGATAAGAAATTCTTAGATTAGACCATCCAAGATAACCCTCACATTGCAGTAGTTATGTTGTCGCGATGCTTCAAACGCTTTGATTTTCGTAAAAAATTTCAAATTTTGAACACACATGGGTGAGAAATTTTGTCCAAAGAGAGATCGACTTCTCTATCATTTTCGCGATCGGTTGATTTTGTTGATGATGGTTGCATATTTGAAACCTTGCTTTTCACTTGCATTTTTTAGAACAATGGTGAAATCAAATTTTGCGCCTCAAACGATTCAATTTCTGTGAGAAATTTTGATTTTTTCTCATAAATTGATGAGTAATTTGTCCATAAAGTGGTCAGCGGCGGAGAGGGGTGGCCGAAGATGGTGAGAGGGAAGGAGGAGAAAGGTGGTGGGTGATCGCCAGTGGCGGTGGAAGGGCTGCGACCCTCTCTCTCTTCTTTCTCCTCTCTGTCTTCATCATTCTCTCTCTAGCAGATTCTCTCTCTCTCTCTCTCTCTCTCTCTCTCTCTCTCTCTCTCTCTCTCTCTTCTCTCCATATATATATAATGATGTGCTTGAATTTGAAACCCTGATTTCATGTGGAAATATATATATATATGCGGGGGTAGTTTAGTCCTCTAAATAGGTGAGGGACTAATTCTTAAGTTGTGTTATACGAGAAAGGGTGGCTATAATAGACTATATATTAAGTATCCCAAGCTCCTATATTTAAAACAAGAAAGAAAAATAACAAAGGAAAAGAAAAGAAATGGTAATTAAAAAAGAGTAATACTATAGTTCTCAAATTTGGACTATCTCAAATACTATGGATCCGGAAGTGTACCACGTACATACAGCACTGGCACAATTGTTATTACAAATGTCAAAGTATATGGGAGCCAAATTAACATTACTTTCAAACAATATTGTACGTGGTGCTAGAGACACTGAATTTTTTTCACCTAATTACTTCACCAGATGATGGTGCAATTACTGTGGCATATCCACGTAAGTATAACACTCACAATCAAAACAGAAATGGTTATTAATTATATATATAATAACTAAGAAAATAATAAGAAGTGCTTGAGATAGAAACTTCTTCTATTAGGAAGGAAAATTTTCCTTCCAACCTCTCTCCCAGTTTCTTCCTAAACCTCCTGTTTGCACCCAAAAACCGCTAAAGGTTTTTAAGCCCGAATGGAGTGTTGGAATGTGTTGGATGGCCAACTTATATTAGATATGGGAAGGCCAGCCCAAGGATTGCAGAGGCCCATCGGGCTTAAGCGGTAAGTGTTACATGGTTCAGGAAGACAAAGCTGTTGGTTTGAGTTTGGCAATCCAATAGGGGAAGTAAGTTGTGTACAATCCAATCGGGCACTATGGCAAGAACAAAGCCCGGTTGGGGGGCTAAGCATGGCTAAAGCTCACCGGGCATGAGAAGAGTACAGCATAGAAACAGAAGCCCGATAAGCGATTAAAGGAGTGTATTGACCAATCAGACACCATACTGTAAGAAAATGGTAAAGGCCGATTACACGAGCCTGATTAGCTATAGGCATTCGTGAAAATGTCATCGGGCATGAAAGGTAGGAAATGTAACTGATGAGGACTAAGAGTCCGATTTGACTAAAGACATGGCAGCATGAGCCCGATGAGCCAAAAGGGAAAGGCAGTGCTGCTCGTAGCTGTCTTGATGTCGTCATCCTGATTTTTGGGAAGCAGTTCGTGTAGGAAAGAGATCTGATCACATCTAGTTGGATATGGAAAGTTGATCCCTAAAATATCGGGATTGATTCAATCAAGATTGAGAGAAGGCAAGAGTTGGAGATTAGGAAGGATTCTACAATCAAGCAAAAGTTAAGGAGTCCTTGCCTTATCAGAACTCTCAGAGGCCGCTATAAGTATAGAAGCAGGCCAACCATGCAAAGAACTCCGTGTTACTCTCGAAAAACAGCACTCAACAGCATTCATATACTACATTCAAGGCATTCAAACCTTTTGAGTTCTTGTTATTTCTCATCCATAGCAATAGGTCTGCCTCTTTGTTATTTTCTTTTCATTCTTCTGGACAATCAGAGCTTGTTTTGATCTTGTTCTTTGGATTTGTTTATTTTTCCAAACACTTATTAAAATCTGCATTTTATTACTCGTTTGTGATTGTTTACATAATAAACTCTTGCACTATTTGGCTTGTGCACTCCAGTACTGCCAAAGGATTTTTTATGAGGGTTCTTTCCTACTCATCACACGCAATCACTGTTTAAAAGTTAGATCTAAAGCCTTGAGTATCACTCACTCAAGTAGATAGGAAATTAGTTTGCACACACACCGAGTCCGTCTGGCTCTAGCACGCTCACGCAAATTACAAGCAAACATTTTTGGCACGGCCAGTGAGACCTATAGTGTCAAGACATGCCTCTGAAGAAAGACAAACAGACTGGGAAAAATGGACAGGATGATCCTACCGTTGACCCATCCGTTGAAGAGAGTACCGGCCATTCCCCACATGATGGCAGTATGACTCTTGGGGCAATCTCAGAAGTCTTGAGGACGAACATTGAACCTGTAAGGCTGGACTATAATATCTTGATAGGATCAATGAGTAACTTCAAAGATTTAATCGGCCAAATGGCCGAAATACATTGGGGTCAGGCTGACCTCATCACATCCGCCAAGACCACACACTTAAAGTTGGACGGCTTAACAGATATGATAAACAAACTCATAGCTACCTATGAAGCCAAGGGTGGCAAAGAGCAGACCACTGGATCAGACTTTGGCATACCACAGATGTCCCATAAGCTAAAGGATCCGCCTTATATAATCCCAAATCTTAGGGACCTTAAAGGTTTAGGCAAATAGACCGAATCACTGACCGGAGGAGCTAGCAGTTCAGTGATCTCGATCCCAATGGAACAGCGACACCAGTTTTTGCTCGACCATTTGTCCATAATGGAGATCTAGTCAGCCACACACCCCATGTCCACACTGCTGGGGGACAAAGAACCATTGATGTGTTTTGTCCGCATCGGGCCAATGATGACCAACACCAGATGCCACCTCCAGTAGTACCCCCCGTAGTGATGGCTTAGCCCGTCATTCCACAACCCATCAACAGGGAGGAGTTGGTAGCAGCCATACACAAAGAGTATGGACCGTTCATGAGAAGGATGGAGAGGCCGACATACAGACGGCCATATTCGCCTGAAATTGACCGAGTTAACTTTATCCAGGGAAGTCTCAAACTTTACTCTATTTTTTGGGGAGAATGAACAGTCTTCGGTGGAACATATTGGCCATTTTATAGTATAATGCGGCCATGTGGGTAGCAGTGACCTATTAAAATTAAGGTTGTTCCCAAACTTGCTTACGGGCATAGCATACTTATGGTATGTCAATCTTCTGGCCAATTCCGTGCAAAATTGGCAGGGGATGGAAGAGTTATTTTACAGCCAGTTCTATAAGACTGAACCCGAAACAGCACTGGCATATTTGTTTAGGATGCTACAGTTAGTAGGGGAGACCGTTGAGACTTATATAGCCCATTTTTGAAAGGCGAAATATAGGTGCAAGATGGTCTTGTTAGAAGAGGAGTACGTTAAAATGGCCATAGGAGGAATGTCCTTTGAACTTTGTAAGAGGTTCGAAGGGACAGACTTCTATGATTTATTCGAGCTGGGCACTCGAGCCACTCGGTATGAGCGTATCCTCTTAGATGAGCAGGAGAAAAGGAACTCGTCTAAGGGAACGTACTACAAAGATCCTAATTACGAGGTTCACTTAGCAGATTGTGATCTCGAAACGAAAAGCGATATGGTCAAATTAATCTGCCAACGGCCAATTGTATGTAACGCCTTAAACAAACCCATAAATAATAACGCCGTTGCAAAGAAGATGGCGTTTGAGGTGGGAAAAAACTACACTTTTGATATAACTATGGCTGATCAGATTTTTGATGCCCTATTGGCTGATAAAGTGATCAAGCTTAGTAAAGGTCATCAGATCCCTAAGGCCGATGACCTAAAAAACAAAGAATATTGTAAATGGCATAATTCCTGGAAGCATTCTACTAATAATTGTGTTATTTTTTGTAATGTTATACAGGAAACCATGAAGAAAGGAGTGTTCAAATTCTCGGACAAAGCTATGGGAGTTGACGCTAATTCGTTCCCTCAAATCGCCGGCGCCAATATGGTAACGCCCGATTTAACCAAGCTGACCAGGCCAAGGCCAAAGGTGGACTTGACCAAGAGGGAAGAATTGCCAAAGCAAAGGGAAGGAAAATAGATTGCCATTTCGGCCACTGATGGGCTAAAGGTGACCATACATGAGCTCCAGAAGACTTATGAGCAGCGTAAGGAAAAAGAACGCAAGCCCGAAGTTAAACAGCCCGATCAACCATGGACATCTTAATAGCGAACTTGTGACACCAACTGGAGCTTATTGAACAAGGCCTTTGCCCAAGATGCAATGCCGATATTAAGAAAGGGGCCTCTAGCCCGAGTAAGAGGCTTAGGGTTAATGAACAACGGGAGCCAAGCCCGAGAAGATCTGTACATGAAAGGCTTTCACTGCCCAAGCAAGGTCAATTGAAGCCCAAATGGCAGCCAAAACTACCCCTTGCCCTGCAGACTAGCTTAAGAGATTCAGGTCGATTGAGGGCAAGGCATAGCCAGACGTTCTCAAAACCAGGTAAGCCAGGAAAGGAATTGGCCCCTAACATGCGTCTGAGGATGGTGCTGCCACCCACAGTAGAAGAGGGAACGTGGCAGAAAGCCGAGCATCCCAAATTCCCGGCCGCACCTAGGTACAGCAAGTCTCAGAAGAGGAGATATCAAAACACGAGGCAAGCTGAGCAGGAATGACAATATTGGGAGAATCGGGCTCACAGTTTTCCTAAGCCCGGTGCACCAGTATTGCCCGATTCTATAGAACATCTAACGGCAGCAGAACTCGTTTTTGACAAAAAAAAAACTGGTAAGGGAGCGATGCATGCCACTAAGCGCCTGAAGGAAATCTTTAGGTGGGAAAAGCTAAAAGAAGAGTGCAAGCCGGAGACCGATGACGTCATGTCTAATGATGATCTTTCAGATTCGGACACTATGAATTGAATTTTTCATTGTGTACGTATACACGCATATATGTAAATTAGACGCGGAGAGATAATGAGATATATTGAACCATCAATAAGGTCATTGTAAATGGAATAATAGGTGGATTGTCACTGCGCTGAAAAACATGAATTAACTTTTTAAATTCATAAAACTTATAGTTAATGGTTTTATGAATTCTTTCTTCTTCTTATTGGGTTATTATTTCTGTACAAAGTGTCTGGTCTTGGGCTGTTGAAGAAAGGCGTGATTTGTAGTCCTTCTAGTCCTTTCTTTTTTCTTTTTTTTTTTTTTGGGTGGGGGGTGCAAATTAAACTAACACCGCCTTAACTATTGCATGTTTTCAAATACCCCCTTCAAAGTAAAACTCAACAAATTCACCCCTCAACTATTATAATTTTTCACTAACACCCTTTCGTTAGATTGTCATCCAAAAAAATGAATACTTTTGTATCATGTTGCCAACACATGATATGAAAAGCAGGTTTGAGGTGGAGATAATTGTGGTTGAGCATTAAAAGTTTCTTATAAAGCATAGAAACCAAACTAGCATCAACAGTTGTGGTATCCCAAAGCTATGGAGTGGTACCACATTTAGCGGTTGCATGGTGTGTGGAACAAAGATCATTGCCACAGCATGTGGTACAACTGTCAAAATATTTGGAAATCAAATTTGGGATTCTAATTTGACAAGCATAACGTAACTCTTAATCAAATGTCTTATGCTGCACTTTGGATCAAGAATGATGAATATATCTCATTTTTTGCCAATGCTAATTGATCACTTTTACAAGTAAATATTCAATACACTAGTGATGCCATGTCATTGTTATCACCACATTAATAGACATGAATTATATATAATCTTTGTGTGAACACGTATTTTCTTCAAAATTAATAAGATTTTCATATAATTGAATTGTAAATATTTTCTCCACCTTTACAAGAAAGTAATTAAAGAAAAGCTGAAGCATGGTCTACACATTTCATTCCATCACAATCATCTAGGCGCTTTGAAACAAAAATACCCTTAAGATCATCGGTTCTAATCCAAATCATCCTAATCTTAGAAGAATTCGGTTTAGAAACTTGTTTACTCTCGGGCTTGTTCTTTTGACCACCACCCTTTGCTTTTGAGATTTAAGAACCACAAGTGGTTTTGATAATACAGTTTGACAAACTCTTTGAATTTTGAACAAGGGAATTTCAATTGTTTTTTCAAAGTGTTCATTATTGGAGTCTTAGTTTTTGACACAACTCATTCTCCCAAGTTTATTTTATTTATTTATTTTTTGAACAGCAAGGCAATTGTTTCATTAATAATGTAGTCACACTGCCAAATGGCATTACAAAAAACTCACTATACACTAATGATTAGCCCCCAAAAGAAACCCAAAAAGAAACCAGCAGCAGCACAAGTTCCCACATTGAAACAAACTCCATTTGGGAGTTTCAAAAGAGGAGCCACAGCCATACAGCCCAAACCAAAAGAAAAACCCAAAACAAAAACCATATACAAATCCCATATTTATCTCATAAAAACACAAAAAATTGTTGCCATTGTATAACAAAAAAAAACCATAAGAAAAAGACCATCAGTTCCTATTGCACTCGGATTGGTCATATATAGCCACACCACAAATGGGACCATTCTCCCAAGTTTATAACAATACTCGATCTCTTAGCTGACCTACATTTTTGCAATGTGAGCACAAATAAGGTGGTTTACCTCTTGGTTGTATGGGCTCAACATATTTTGGAGGAATGTTGTGAACGGTCAAACCTTTAACAAAGGTTGTCGTAGTAATATGAGTTATTTCGAAACCAGTGTAACTATCACGCCCTAGAGTAGCAAAGATAGAGAAAAATAAATTTCCTTTTTGGTTCTATAGGGAATAATAAGTGAAAGTCACTAATTATCCACACCACACAGTACTAGTCCACAAGATAAATAGGAACAGTAGATAACTGAATATAAAACATATCTATCTATTACAAACATCAGAGTGTGGTCCTCAGGATCACAATAGGTCTGGAGGCAACATATGCCCAAGTACCCGTTAAACTAAAACAAAACAAAGTTCAACAGAAATATAAAACTAAATATAACGTCTTCATCATCTAAGCATAATAGCCTTCTCTAGCATAACCGACATCAGCGGGGCCATCCTATGCATATTCCCCTTCTGGGTAGTAGCTGTCGTCATAAGTCCCATTACCTGTACTAGTAGAAAAACGGTAGTCTGGACGGGAAATTTCCAAGCAATAAAGGTCGTCAGCTTACTGAAAGTTGAGTGAACACTAACTAACACAGTCTCATAGAAATAACAAAATTACTAGTCATGCAAGATAAAAACTAGTGATATTAATAATATATTTTACTCTTTTATTCAGACACCTCATTAACCGACCCTTATCATCTACCCATACTAAGACTGATAGTACCAAAACTCCACTAACTATCTCAAACTGATTATATCATCACGATATGCTAGTGCTCTTGTTCACCGCTATACCGCTTTTAAGAACTCTTGCGAGCACTATACATCGTTTCAAACATAACCACTGGTCTATGAACGCACCCACACTCTTGTTCATCACTTTTAAGAACTTTTACTATTCACCGCTTTTAAGAACACTTGCGAGTATTGTACATACATAGCTCTAGCATATACAAACCATGAGTGTGCCACCAATACTCTTGTTCACCGCTTTTAAGAACTCTTACTAATCATCGCTTTTAAGAACACTTGCAAGTACGGTGCACCCATAGTTTTCCCAATCCTGGTCAAATCCTTCTGACTCACTTATCGGATTCAACCTGAGTGAATCATCAGCTCGACTCACATGACCTCGAAACATAATTAATATACCACTGACTCAATTACCAGTTATCCATTGTTACCTATTGTTATTATCTCCAACTTATCTCATTATCGCGTCGTATTATTACTAACGTTCTGAACCCGACTACGTTACTCACCATAATAATCTCAATCTCATTATTGTATCCCATTACTTCTGTAATCCTTTATATCGTATAATAGGAACATAAAACAACGATTAAATAATTCCGCATTATGAATTATAAACTAAAAGGAACGCATCCATGTTTTGCTAAGTTTGATCGATTGAAGTCATCTCAATCGCTTGAGGAAAGAAATGTTCGATCGATTGAAGTATTCTCGATCAATCAAAGTGAAGGTGGTCTTGATCGATTGAAGTCATTTCATTCGATTGAGACTCAGTGTTGTTCGATCGATTGAACTTAGTTTGATCAGTCGAACTTCGTCTTCTACAGATTCTGGCAGTGAACGTCTAGAATATGTTAGGGCATGTTTGGGTCCTTATTAAACATACAAAACTCGTAAAACAACACAACTAAGCTACTGAGTGTGTTTAGAACTCACCGAACGTCGTTAAGGGTGTGTTTGGCAAAGCTTTAGCTTCTTCAAGCTTTAATAGTAGCCTCTTTCACTCCTCTGCCTTGTCTATGTTCCCTCTATCTCCTTCTCTTTTCCTCTCCGTCTTCTTCTTCTTCTTCTTCTTCTTCTTCTTCTTCTTCTGCTTCTGCTCCTTGTCTTGATAGTGTATATATATCTATGAGTGTATATATATATGGATGTGTGTGTATAATATATATATAACACAAGCACACACACTATCTCTCTAAACTCTCTTAATTTTAGCAAACACTCCACACACACAAACACAAACATATATACATAGAGAGGAAAAGGGGTACAGGTGGTTGGTTTTGTGTGAAACCTGGAATTCTGATAAGTATAGGTTCGATCGATCAAAAGTAGTTTGGTCGCTCGAACGCAGATCGGTTAGGTTTGTTCGATTGAAGTGGGGTTTGATCGATTGAAGTGGGGACCCCGTCATAAATTCAGGTTGGTAGGATTTCAATCGATTGAAGATGGTTCTATCGCTTGAACTGTGAAAATGTTTGATCGCTCAAAAGTAGTTCAATCGGTCGAAGGTGAAATTTCATGAATGAACAAGGGAAGTATATAGAACCATGAAATTTCAATCGCTCAAAAGTAATTCATGAAATTCCATAAATTCAGGTCGGTAGGATTTCAATCGATTGAAGATGGTTCTATCGCTTGAACTGTGAAAATGTTTGATCGCTCAAAAGTAGTTCAATCGGTCGAAGGTGAAATTTCATGAATGAACAAGGGAAGTATATAGAATCTCTCTGTATAAATAATTATTTAAAATACAGGGTATTACATCATCCACCACTCAATAAAAGATTTTGTCCTCGAAATCAAAGGCATATAGAGTTAAAACAGAAATAGAAACTTCTCACGCATCTCTGAATCTAGCTCCCATGAAGCTTCTCCTTCATCATGATCCTTCCATTGGTGCTTGACTAACAAAATCTCCTTATTCCTGAGCTTTTTGACTCCACAATCTAAAATCCGCACTGGTCCTTTGTTGAATGTAACATTGTCGTTGACTTCAGTATCTTCAAAGTTGATCTTGTGCGCTGGGTTATGAGAACGCTTCCTCAGCATACTGATGTGGAACACGTTGTACACTCCTGACATCTTCGGCGGCAATGCAAGTCGATAAGCAACCTTTCCAACACGCTCTAAAATCTCGAACGGTCTGATGATTGTGGCAATAGCTTGCCTCTCTTCTAACCAAATCTGACGATGCCTTGAACAGGTGAAACTTTGAGTAGCACATGGTCTCCAACGGTAAACTCCAAGTCTTTCCATCATTTGTCAGCATAACTCTTGTGTCGGGTCTGAGCTATCTTCATCTTCTTATATATAATTTGGATCCTCTCACTGCTCTCTCGTACCATTTATGGCCCAAGAAGTTAATTATCTCCGACTCGGCCCAACATAGCGGCGATCGGCAAGGTTTTCCGTACAAAGCTTCAAATGATGCCATTCCTAAGCTCGATTGACAATTGTTATTGTAGGCGAATTCGATCAAAGGTAAGTGTGTCTCCCAAGAACTCTCAAAATCAATAACGCAAGCGCATAGCATTTCTTCCATCACTTGATTGACCCGTTCAGTCTGTCCATCAGTCTGGGGATGAAAGGCTAGACTCAAGTTTAGTGTTGTTCCCATCGCTATTTGGAGACTTTTCCAAAATTCTGTAATAAAAAGGGAATCTCGATCTGACACGATTGAAACAAGAACTCTGTGTAGTCGTACAATGTGTTGTAGATACATCTTGCTCAAACGTTCTACTAGATACATCATACTGTAGGCGATAAAATGTGCCGTCTTTGTCAGTCGATCCACGATTACCCAAATAGTGTCATGGTTCTGCTGTGACTTCGACAATCCTACCACGAAATCTATGGTTATATGTTCCCATTTCCATTGAGGAATTTGTAACGGCTGCAGTAATCTAAATAGTTTCTGATGTTCTGTCTTTACTTGTTTACAAGCAAGACACTGAGCTACATACTCAGCTACTTCTCGCTTCATTCCTTCCCACCAGAAATTCCTCTTCAAATCCTTATACATCTTAGTTCCTCCAGGATGAATAGACATCTGTGACTTATGTGCTTCATTCAATATTTCTTTCCAGAGATTTTCTTCATCAGGTATACAGAGTCTACCTTTACATCGTAAGGCTCCGTCTGTACTTATACTCTAGACCTCTGGTTCCTTTGTTGACATCTTGGCGAACCATAACTTCAAATCCTCTGCTATCTACTGAGCTTCTATGATACGACTAATCAATGTTGGTTGTACCACAAGGCATCCAAGGTGTTGTCCTTCGATTGGTTCCACTGGTTAAAGATCAAATTTAGCTAAAACTTCCAATTCTTTCCATTCTCGAATTATTAATGCAACGATCACTAGTCGAGATTTACGACCTAAAGCATCTACTACAACATTTGCTTTACCGGGATGGTATTGCAATGAAAAGTCATAGTCCTTGAGTAACTCCATCCATCTTTGTTGTCGCATGTTCAACTCCTTCTAAGAGAACAAATACTTCAAGCTCTTATGATCGGAAAATAGATCAAACTTTTCCCCATAGAGATAGTGTCTCCGAATCTTTAATGCAAACATTATTACAGCTAATTCTAGATCATGTGTCGGATAGTTCTTCTCATGTACCTTCAATTGTCTTGATCCATATGCAATGACATTCCTGTCTTGCATTAGCACACATCCAAGTCCTTGGTATGATGCATCACTATAGATCACATACCTTTCTCCGCTCTTAGGTATTGCGAGTACTGGTGCAGAAGTCAATCTTTATTTTAATTTCTAAAATAAACCCTCATGCTTATCTGTCCAGTCGTACTTTATCTCCTTCCTGGTTAGATTTGTCAAACCACCTGTTATCTTGGAAAATCCTTCTACAATTCTCCTGTAATATCTTACTAGGTCGAAAAAACTTCTAGCCTCTATCGCATTGGTCAACCTATTCTAGCTTACGACTGCATAAATCTTAGATGAGTCTACAGAGATACCATCTTGAGATATAACATATCCCAAGAATTTAACCACTTGTAGCCAAAATTTACACTTACTGAACTTTGCATACAACTTGCTATCTCTGAGTGTCTGTAAATTGATCTGTAAGTGCTCCTTGTGATCCTCTTCTAAATTTGAGTAGATCAAAATGTCGTCGATGAATACTATAATGAATTTATCCAGATATGGTCTAAATACTCTATTCATTAAGTCCATGAATACTGCTGGCGAATTCGTCAATCCAAAAGGCATAACTAGACTCTCATAATGCCTGTATCTTGTCCTGAATGCAGTCTTCGACACATCCTCTGGTCGAACCAATAGTTGATGATATTTCGAACATAGATCGATCTTGGAAAAGATCCTTGATCCTTGTAACTGGTTGAATAGGTCATCTATCCAGGGTAGTATCTAATCTTGATTGTTACCTTGTTCAACTCCCTGTAGTCTATATAGAGTCTAAGTGTTCCGACCTTCTTCTTTACGAATAGGACTGGTGCTCCCCAAGGTGTCGTACTCGGGTGAACAAATCCTAAATCTTCGAGTTCCTGAACTCGCTTCTTCAATTCCAACATCTCAGTTGGTGCCATCCTATACAGAGTCTTTGATATCGGCAATATACCAGATACTAATTCCACACAAAATTCTCTCTCTCATTTTGGTGGAAGTCCTTTAATATCTTGGAATACATCTTGAAAGTCTTATATGGTAGGAATCTGATCTATCGTAAGTTCTGTACTGTTACTGCTGATTGTAGCTAAACCACTTGTCAGTAACATATCACTCGTCGGTTGACACTGAAATCTAATCGTCTGTCTTCCTTGTATCAGAAATACAATTGTCATAGTAGGGCAATCCAGGTTCGCATTGTACTTAGTCAACTAATCCATCCCTAGAATAATGTCAAACTCTGACATTGACAGAACTACTAAGTTTGTCGGAAGATTCCTATATCCCAAGGTCAATGGGCAATCTTTGCATACTTTGCCCAGCTTAATAGGCACTCCCAACGGTGACACAGCATTAAGTGCTGGTTCAAGTGTCTGGGGTTCTAAACCCAACTGATGCACAATCTTAATAGAAATAAATGAACGTGCAGCTCTAGTATCGAATAAAGTTGTAACTAGACTGTGAAAGAGTACAAACGTACCTTGCAGATACTGATGTTCATCAGCGTTAAAGCCTACTTCTGCTAGGATGATAGCATTCGTTCTAGTCTAATTTGGGGGTCCCTGAATTCCTTGAATTGGTGCCCTATAGTACCCTCCTCGTGGTGCACGATAATCCTTGCTTAAATGTCCCAATTTGTTGCAATTCCAGCAGATAGCATCTATCCGGCGGTTAAGCCTGAGGGCTGTGCAAAACTTGGCAATATGCCCTGGCTTTCCGCAATTGAAACATCCTCTGCTACTGCTTAGCGGGGCTGTTAGCAGCAACTGAGGCTGTGGTCCATGCTGACGATATTGCTGGGGTTGAGGATAGCCCTACTGTGGCTTTCTGGTTCCCTCCCAGGTTCTCTTGTTCCCTTGACAGTTTCCCTGAGGTCTCCAACTCTGGGTATTCCTCAGTGGTTGGTTCTAGAAATTCTTCTGGCTTACTCTGGATCAATCTAGCCATCTCCTGGTATATGACTACTTGAGTCATGGCATAGTGATATGTATCCATATGTATCTCTATCGGGTGTGTCGTGCCCACAACATAGAGAGAAGTCCACATCCTCTCCTCCAAGTACCTACTAGCTTTCTGACGAATATAGCTCTAGTATATCTCTGGTATGGCTGGCTCCATGGTGTCACCATGAATAACATGACCGCCAAAAGAGTCATCTACGAACAGGCAAAAATCTAGATCCATGCTAACCTACAAAGGAACTATCTATCATCAAGAAGATGAACTTATCTTATCATATCTCATATCAGGGAATCTTAAATGCTAGGACTAGATGGTGTAGAAATGTTAGTGAACGAAAGTATCATAACCTAGGGCTCTAATACCAAAAACCCTGTCACGCCCTGGAGCAGCAAAAATAGAGAATAACAAATTTCCTTTTTGGGTCCATAGGGAATGACAAGTGAAAGTCACTAATTATCCACATCACACAGTACTAGTTCACAAGATAAACAGGAACAGTAAATAACTGAATATAAAATAGTTCTATCTATTACAAACATCAGAGTGTGGTCCTCAGGATCATAATAGGTCTGGAGACAACATATACCCAAGTACTCGTTAAACTAAAACAAAAAAGAGTTCAACAAAAATATAAAACTAAATATAGCGTCTTCATCTTCTAGCTGGCATAAGGGTAGTCGTCAGCATAATAGCCTTCTCTAACATAACTGACATCAGCAGGGTCATCCTCTGCATATTCCCCTTCCAGGTAGTAGCTGTCGTCATAAGTCCCATTACCTATACTAGTAGGAAAAGGGTAGTTTGAATGGGGAATATCTAGGCAATAAAGGTCATCAGCTTACTGAAAGCTGAGTGAGCACTAACTAACATAGTCTCATAGAAATAACAAAATTACAAGTCATGCACGATATAAAGTAGTGATATTAATAATATCTTTTTCTCTTTTATACAAACACCTCATTAACCGACCCTTATTGTCTACCTATGCAAAGACTGATGGTACCATAACCCCACTGACTATCTCGAACTAATAATATCATCATGATATGCTAGTGCTCTTGTTCACCGCTATACCGCTTTTAAGAACTCTTGCGAGCACTATACATTGTTTCAAACATAACCACTGGTCTATGGACGTACCCATACTCTTGTTCACCGCTTTTAAGAACTCTTACTATTCACCGCTTTTAAGAAAGCTTGTGAGTATTGTACATACATAGCTCTGGCAGATACAAACCATAAGTGTGCCACCAATACTCTTGTTCACCGCTTTTAAGAACTCTTACTGTTCACCGCTTTTAAGAACGCTTGTGAGTACAGCGCACCCAAAGTTTCCACAATCCTGGTCAAATCCTTCTAACTCACTTATCGGATTCAACCTAAGTGAATCATCAGCTCGACTCACATAACCTTGAAACATAACAAATATCCCACTGACTCAATTACCTATTATCCAATGTTACCTATTGTTATTATCGCCAACTTATCTCATTATCGCTTCGTATTATTACTAATGTTCTGAACTCGACTACGTTACTCACCATAATAATCTCAATCTCATTATCTAATCCCATTACCTCTGTAATCCATACTATCGCATAATAAGAACATGAAATAATGATTAAACAATTACGCATTATTAATTATAAACTAAAAAGAACACATCCATGTTCTGCTTAGTTCGATCGATTGAAGTCATCTCAATCACTTGAGAAAAGAAATGTTCGATCGATTGAAGTATTCTCGATCGATCAAAGTAAAAGTGGTGTCGATCGATTGAAGTCATTTCAATCAATTGAGACTCAGTGTTGTTCGATCGATTGATCTTAGTTTGATTGGCCGAACTTTGTCTTTTACAAATTTTGGTAGTGAATGTCTAGAATATGTTAGGGCATGTTTGGTCCTTATTAAATGTATAGAACTCGTAAAAACATCACAACTAAGCAACTGAGTGAGTTTGGAAGTCACTGAACGTCGTTAAGGGCATGTTTGTCAAAGCTTTAGCTTCTCCGAGCTTTAATTGCGGCCTCTCTCTCTCTCCTCTGCTTTGTCTCTGTCGAATGTGTACATTTGCATAGTTTAAATTGTGAAATTTATCAATATATATCTATATATATAGTCACGTTGGCACGACCTCTAGTTTGAATTGTGAAATTGTAAATCATTGATTTTTGGTAATATGAAGAAGACATTTAAAATTTTTATAATATTAATAAAAGCAACATATAATATGTTTATTACAATTAAATTGAAGCCAACACATTTGCCTTAATTGTGTCCACGCTAGTGGCAGTTTTAGAATTGCATGTTTACATATGAGTCGTCAAAAGTAAAAAAAAAGTCAACAAACTGAGTTGTCATATTTTAATGATTACCATTCTTGCATTTTTTTTATAAATAAATGTAAAGTTTTTTCGGTTTGATTGTGTGAAATTGTACACTATTCAGACTGTTGTATTGTTACGCCCCAGAACAACAAAAATAGGGAAAATAAAATACTTTTTTGGGTCCATAGGTAATAACTGGTGAAGCCACTGAATTATCCACACCACATAGTTCTAAACAATAAATGCTAAAGATAATGAACCGGATCTTATATAAACATGATAAGGAGTTCTACAACTATTACATCAGAGTTACAAAATAGGAATACTAGAGTCTTAGGGCAACGTATGCTTGATTACAAAACATCATAATAGAAGTTGATAACCAAAGTAGAACTAATATTTATTCTAGTCTTCAATTGGCGTATACATAATCGCCATCATAATAGTCCTACCCAGCATCTCCATCCTCCGTAGGTCCATCCCCGGCATAGCTTTCTTCTGGGTAATAGCAGTCCTCGTAGTAAGGTTCGTCCCCTACATTGTAAGAACATGATAGTCTGGACGAGGAATGTCCATGCATAAAACGCCATCAGCTTTCTAAAAGCTGATTAAGAAACTTACACAATATCATAGAGTGAAGTAATCATAAGTTATGAAACATTATATTATAATGCTACTACTAGTATTTTCTCTTTATTCCAATCATTATTCAATTACTATCATCTTGTTACACAAAGATTGACAACAAACTCTAGATTTAAGAACATACTTAACAGCTTGACTCTATCGATATATCCTCATTCCATCCATTGCTTTTAAGAACATATTTACAGCTCACCGCATGTCATGGACTCTATGTTAGTCTGTCCCCAGCTTTTAAGAACACATTCACAGATCATCGCAATACAGGGATATAATGTTTTGAACAAGGCATATCAATCTATTGCCATGACTAACGACGACTACTAGTGATCCCAACTCACCGCCTTTTAAGAACATATCAATAGCTCATTGACTTTTAAGAATGTATCATGAATCACCTGGCTATCTTAGGACTACTTGGTCCAACTCACCGCCTTTTAAGAACATATTAATAATTCACCGGCTTTTAACAACATATCATAACCAAGTGTCCGCCCATGTACAATTTCCAAAACTTATCAAACCTTACTTAAGTTTTGTACTACTACTGATAACTGACCCCCCAGTGCTGCCTGACTATTTTGATTGAAATGAAACGGACATCAAACTAATTCATGACTACCCACCCTAACGTTACCAAACATCCTTGCGTTATACTTTATATTATTTCATTATCACATCGCACTATCTCTTACTCAACCAATGTTGTATAATGGAAGTACAAAATAGTATTTAAACTACTAAGCAGCTCATATCATAAACAAGCAGAGATATCAGCATTCTATAAATACCAATTGATTAAGATAAGGTTTCAATGATCGAGGTAAAAGATAGTTTCAATTGATGAAATCATTTTTAATCGATCGGGTAACAGATGGTATCAATTAATTGAATCATTTTCAATCGATTGATAAAGCAGTAATGTCAATCGATTGCAGTCAAGTTCAATCTATTGAATCCAAGTTCAATCGATTGAAAAGTCTTCTTCTCTAGAAGACGGACAGTAACCCAGAATTCTTGGGAGGCCTTTGGTTTGGTTTCTTCACATTCAAAACATGTAAAACATCTACCCTAGGCTATTGAGTGAGTTTAGAACTCACTGAAACCAAGAAGGTACGTTTGGGGAACCTTGGTGGGCTTCAATGGTAACTCTTCCTCTCTCCTCTTCCTTTCCTTCTTCTACCTCTTCTATCTTCCTCTCTTTCTGTCTCATTTTATTTTCCTCCTTCCTCTGATTCATTTTTCTTCTTCTCTAAACAGTAAGTATATATATGTGGTGCATGTGTATGTGTATGTATATATATGTATATGTGTGAGAGTGTATATATAGATATGCATATCTCTCTAAACTCTCCCCACTGACTGTGGATATCGCAATTTTTATTCTTACCCGCAGCTTTTGTTTAAAACCTTTTTCAAATTCAAATTCAAAAATGATGAGTTGCCACTTAATTTTTTTCAAAAGGAAAATTAAGAAACCATTTTTAAAGGAAACCGATCTTTTTTTTTAAACCAGAGATTAACTAGGTCCGGGGATTATGGAATGAGAGAGGAAGGAGTTCGACGGACTAAAACACCCTCTCTCATCCTATCTTGCGATAGGCCTCTACTCAACATCCTTTTAATAAAACTATTAATCTAAGCATGCCCTCAACTAATACATAGATATAAATATATATTACACAACCATGTCGAAATGGTGTAAAATTGTTGAAGACAAAATACCATTCAAAACCAACTAGTTCATTTAGTAAGCAATATGATATATAAAATTGAAAACTAGAGAACTTACCCGAGGTCCAGCCACGAATATTTAAACATACAATGCATACAAGAGTTGAAATCTTAATAAAAAGGACTCTAATCACATATACACATAAGGCAAGTTTTAATTCTAATGTGTCACACATGAGGTCGAAAAATCAATGGAATTAAGGAATAATTAAACTAAGGGCGAGTTGAGAGATCATACCTCATCAGCGCTACAAAACAAAGGTCAGTCCACATAATATACAAGATATAAAGTTAGATGAAAACCCTAGGCCTTTAGCTTAAATCTATCAAATATAGTTGAATCTAAAGCAACGAATCCTAATTACAAGCATCAAGCCACATGGATGAATGTATACATGAACAAGAATAAATTATGAAATACTCATTGATTAAGATCATTTAAACGTTGAATTCAGGCATTACTAATCATTATTGAAATATGGTTTAGACCTTAACTCATGAAAATACCATTTGAGCCATTATTTGCAAAGTTTACCAAATCTGTCATAACATTCTAAAAATTCCAAAGAGCAGACTCGGACTTTAAGAATTTGAATAGCATACTTCCAATAGTTTGATCTTAATAGTTTTTGGTCACAAAGTGCCTTTGTGAGTCTAGTTTCTAACCCAAAAAGAAAATCAAAGTTCCAACGGTTAGATCTCTGGGAATCAAACAAACACTAGACATCACTTAGGAATTTCCAACTCTCTGTCCAGAAATATTGTATGATTTTCTAAAAATAGTAAAAACATCAGAATTGATCTAATCTTTTCAGGGGGGGCTTTTTAACACATTAAAATATATGGAAAAATTATTTGAAGTCAAAAATGCTTGGTTAAGGCTCTAATTTACTAATTTTAAAAAGGTATTACTGTTCTGGAATTCTGGATAGATTATTGTTGCTTCACAAAAACTCACGACCAAACCACCCTAAACATGAGATCTCATTAAAGAAAAAATTGCAGTGGTAAAACTTTATGTTATTGCCACTTTCCCGTTGGTTTCATTCAATTCCAATAGTCCATTATTTAATTAAAAATCCTTGATCAAAGGTAGTCATTGAATTCACTGCACCATTTGTCAAGTTCAACTTTTTTTGTTAATCCCAACTACTAAACCATGAAGTTGGGCTTAAACCAAACTACTTCTCCTACCATTTGATGGTCATTGGAGACTAAGGGCTCTTGTACTTATGGATTTTAATGAAGTATGAAGAAGCTTTATAAAATCCCAAGACAAAGAATCTAAACCATGGAGATGGGCTTAGACTCAAGTTACTTCTCCTACCATTTGATGGTCATTAGAGACTAAGGACTCTTGTACTTATGGATTTTAATGAAGTATGAGGAAACTTCATAAAATCTCAAAATAATGAATTCAAACTATGGGTAAAAGTTTAGACTCATTGACTCAACATACTAATGTCAACCTTAATCCTCTCATAAATCATGAGTTTATAAGAGTACTAAGGGTTTTAAGTATAAAGGTTCAAGTAAGACATTGAAAGTCTTATGAATCTTAAGAAATAAACATAATCAAAAGAAAAGAGACCAAAGTTCTACTTCAAGATTTATTTAAGCTTTAAACCCAAATCTATTTAGATCCAAACCAATGAAATGCAAGTTCAATCACAATATTACTGGTGTGTGATGAAATGAGGTGGGAAGAGAGTTTTTGAAAATGTGTAAAGATCTTAAGAGATTCTAAATATTGTGATTGAACTACTAAATAAACTAATTATCCTAGAGTTTACCTCTAATTATCCTCAACTCCTTAGTTGCTTTAAGACCTTCCAAATGATGATCAAGCTCTTCTTCTAGCTCTTTCTTCTAACTCTGCTACTCTCTTCATTTCGAAAGTTTTTTTTTAGGAAGAATCAATATGGGGATCCTAACATTCTAAATTTCAAGTCCTTTTGTAATGGGATATACACCTTCCTTATATAGGCAAATTTTGGAGGGGTATTCCAGCCATTTCAGGGGCAAAACCCTAATTCTGGGCGACCTTTTTGAAGGTACAGAATGTGCTGTTTCACAGTTGGCGGTTACAAAAATGCGACACTCGATAACTGTCATTGCGGCACTCAATGTCTGCCGTGCAGCATTCTCTGAGTGCCGGAATGGCATTTAATGACTGCCGCAGAACACTCCACGGATTGCCGTCTTTTTGTGAAATTTTAATTTTCACAGCATTTGGTGAAATTCGTGGCATTCACAGAATGCCGTACAGCACTCCAGAGATTGTCGTACGGCAACCCGTGACTGCCGCAACCATCACCATGTGCCATTTTCCTCTATTTTCCTTTTCTTCTATTTTCCCTTTTGTCTTGAATTAAAAAAAGCCTTTGGGAGAGCTTGAATCACCTTTGCAAGTCCTAGATTAGTCGGGCATTTGTCATCATCGAATCTTAGAGGTAATACTCCCCTAAATTCGGCGTTTGGTCAAAATAAGGGTGTCTACAGTTTGCCCCTCTTCGGCAGAGCTTGTGAAGCAACGCGTGTCGTAAGTGAATGTCGAAGCCTGTGTGAAGATAAGCCTTTGACCTGACTATCGAATTTAGGTAAAAACAAAATGCGTTTCAAAATTGGCTATGCAAACTATTCATGTCGGTCATGCTCAGTGGTGAGCTGCCTACGTATCCTTTCTGGAATCAGACCAAGATGTAGTTTGGGCTAGGGACCAAACACACGCAAACACAAGTAGCCATATGTATGAATGCACCTATTCTATCATGATGCACGTGCTCATGCAATGATGACTATTGATGCAACTATGTGCTAAATGATGTGATTCAAAAATCGTGTTATGGCGATGCATCCAGATGCAATTCAAACCCTATACTATTCAATGTGCATGGTCACTCTGATTTAAAGACGGGTTATTTTCAAGGTTTGGAGTTTCTGTGATTAATGGGTTGATTTTTAAGATCTACGCAATTCAAAGACGGGTTAATCGTGTTATCGAGATGCATCCAGATGCAATTCAAACCCCGTCGGATATGTTTTTTTCAAAATAATTCGCAGCCCTTAGGCCCGGTCGGATACTCAAAATAATCCACAGTCCTTCGGCCCCGTCGAATACGTTTTCTCAAAATAATCAGCAGCCCTTTGGCCCCGTTGGATATGTTTGCTTAAAATTCGACCCCGTCGGATATGTTTTCTCAAAATAATCTACAGCCCTTCGGCCCTGTCGGATATGTTTTCTCAAAATAATCCGCAGCCTTCGGCCCCGTCGGATATGTTTTCTCAAAATAATCTGCAACCCTTCGGTCCTGTCGGATATGTTTTCTCAAAATAATCCGCAGCCCTTCGGCCCCGTCGGATATGTTTGCTCTCAGTTTTTCAATTTTGGGAGTTCAAACAGACTCAAAATCTTTCTCGATTTTCAAAATCAAAAGTCGAATCTAACTCAAAATCTTTTCACCTTTTTAAAGTCAAAAGTCAAATAGACCCAATTTCTTTTCATTTTTCAAAATCAGGAGTCACTTAGACTCAAATTCATTCAAATTTTTGAAATCAGGATTCGATCGGACTCAAATTCACTTAAATTTTCAAAATTAGGAGTTGATCGGACTCAAATTCATTCAAAATTTTGAAATTAGGAGTCGATCGGACTCAAATTCACTCAAATTTTTGAAATCAGGAGTCGATCAGACTTAAATTCATTCAAAATTTTGAAATCAGGGGTCACGCGACTCCGAAAAAATATTTTCTGGGACAAAAGTGCCAAAAGTGGGCAAAATCAGGGGGGCTTGAGTTCAAATTTTGGGGTTTATTTTGAATTTTGGGGAAAAAATCAGTGGCACTTAAACCGCCTTAACCGCGACACAAGCTGAAGTTTGCGACAGTCCGTAACTGCCGCACCGCACTCACGGAATGCCAAAACGGCACTCAGCAAGTGTCGCGCAGCACTTCATCAACTGCCGCGCACATTTTACCAAAGTGCCGTTCGGTGCGGCAGAATGCTTATACTCGAGTTTTTCATTTCATTTCATTCACTTCTCAATCTTTCGAAGCCGAAGCTCTCTGTAGAGATTTTTTCTCTCCTCTCCTTGCATTGATCTGAAGGATCCATAGGTAAGTTTCTTCTCGATCATAACTCTGTTATTCCCTTTATTTTAGTTGTTTGCTTGATTAACTCCAAAGCTTAACCCTCAGTTTACTCTCTTTTCTTGCCAGGTTATGGCTAGTGGCTCGAGGAGTAGGAAGGAGGCCAAATACACGGCCACCCCTCACCCCGATCCTACATTCTTGCTCCGAGACCCGGACGCACTTGTCTGCAGTGCATTCAAGCGCGAGGTACACGCTCCCCTCATTTTTCTTTTCTTGCAATTCTTCTTTCTTATGAACTTTATGAATGCAATGCATAATCAATACAACTTCAAATGCCTCCTTATGAATGAAAAATGCCATGCTTATAGAAATCCTGAGCATTTCAATTGCGTCTTGTGCTTGCTCATTCAATCTTCATTTTATCTTCCCTCAATTTGCTTTATTATTTTCCTTTCCATTTTTTTCCAAGATTTATGAATGCAATGTGTTTTGATCGAAACTTCATACATTCCCCATGAACACGACTATTATGCTTATGAATTTTCCCGAGCATTCCAAACGCCCTTTCATTTATTGATTTGAGTGCTTTTGAACCTATATTTCTTTTGAACCTTCTCACACAAAGTTTGTGGACGTCATGTTATCAGAACTACATATGTTTTCTCAAGAATTTAAACGTTGTGAAATCTCTCAAGTACTTTAGATGCTTTCCTCTTCACCCTTTCATTATTCACTCATCTTTTATTATCACTCCTTTTTATTATATTTTTTATTATTTTTTTATTATTTTCATTACTCTTTATTTCTTTATTTCCTTTCCTTCTTTCCTTCATTCACTTACTGACATTTGAATTTGGCAATTTTTTTGCAACTTCAGCCCGACGTGCTGAAGGGGTATGGCAGCCTAGCTCATGGCTTTGCATGGTATGAGGAGCTGAGCGAGACTGTGAAGGGGTTCATAAATGCTATGATTTTTGGGTGCTTCGTCAAACTCCTGACGAAGAGCTCCAATGATTTGAGACAGATTCATGCTCTCTCCGAGCGGTGGTGGGATACCACCAACACATTCCATTTCTCGTTCGAGGAGATGACGATGACCCCGCTGGATTTCAGTATGATCACAGGGATCCCCTTTGGGGGGAATGCCTCCGCTACCTCGATATGGTGCCAGAGTGGGATCGGGTGTTGCCGCTGCTGGGAGTCATCCCCAAGGAGACCTCGATCACGGCCAAGTGGTTTATGGATACATTCAGGGGCCAGCAGGGCTTCACGAATAAGCAGATGGCCCGAGGCTTCATCATGTACCTATTGGGGTGTTCACTGCTGAGTACTAGAGGCGATAGGATCTCTATGGCACTGATGGGGTCACTGGAGGTCATGGCACAGATCTATCAATATGACTAGGCTGGTGCAGGATTAGCCATCCTGTATAAGCATATGGGTGACATTTCCCGAGATCGCCCGTGCTTCACCAGCAGCTTCTGGAGGGCTTGGAAGGTACATCTCTCCTTCTGTCAATCCCTACTTTGAATTCAAGCCTTGAATTCTTTAAATTCCTTTATTTATGTACACTGAGAGTTATGTTATTCTTTCTTTCTTACAGATCTGCTCTCATGAGTATCTACACATGATGTCGCCCGAGATGCGACCAACGGACGCCCTCATCATGCCCAAGGGACTGAAATGGGTGAAGGAGCGGGTCGGGCAAAAGATCGGGGCTCATGACTTTATCTTGTTCAGGAATTTCCTGATGAATCTACGAGAGCCACACGTTCGATGGCAGCCCTGGCTCGACATGCTTCCCGACACTTCCCCGACGATTCGACAGTCAGTTGGGTATGACCTATAGAGGATATTGTTGGACGGTCTAGATGCTTAGGTGTGGTATCTGGGGGAGAGGGTGACCAGGTAGTTGCTGGTGGCTCTTGTCTTTCACGTGCCATGTCCTCCACTCGAGTCCATGAGGGCTATAAATACCCTCCAAGGTTCAGCGCTTATAGTCGCCTTAACTGGGCTCTCTATTTAGGATTTTTTGGAGTACCCCGATGGGTACGAGGCTTTCCATTCCGCCAAGCTAATGAGGAACTTCCCTTTGATGGAAGTGACTCGGGTGAGTATCTCTTAGCCTTTCAATCTTTCTCTTGGTTCTTGGCCACGCATGCATGCTTTCTGACTGAATTCTTTTTTTTTTCTTTGCAGCCCGTTCCTTCTGCGACTCGGGCTCCAGCCCTACCACCTTGGGAGTAGAGCCTCTGGACAGTCTCCATTGGCGGGCAGGTCATGACCACGGTCCCCCGATTTCAGGCGGGTGCTCCCACCATTCCACTCCAGTATAACCACATTCCGCGGGACTACGCAGAGGAGGGCTTGCTCTACGCCCATAGTGTGAGAGAGTGGTCGAGAGTGGAGGGTATTTTCTAAAAACTTGACTTTTGATTTAAAGCACTCATGTTCTCATTTTGACTTTCTAACCTCTTTCTTATTGATTTTCTGATTCAGGCTGACGGGCACGAGTATCTACTGATGCTCACACGAGAGCTCTGGTAAGACCTCTACTAACCCTCTTCACTTATTTTAACATTTTTTTATCCTTACATAACACTTAGTTATGCAATCTGTTTCTCCATTCAGGAGGAACAGAATAGAGCTTTGGTCCTGCAGGTGAGAGAGCTTCAGCAGTTTGGCATTGATTTTAGTGGAGCTCCCAGAAGTAGCGGTGCCGGACGAGGTAGAGGTAGCAGTGGTGGCAGAGGTGGAGGCAGAGGTGGAGCGAGTGGGACAGAGTCAGAGGAGGAGCCCCTCAGATGCATGACCCGCCAGACTCGAGGTCGGGGCCAAGGCTGACCTCACCTTTGTCTCTCTTCCCTTTCTCTTTTTATGTTTTCAGTGTTTTCGGAGAGGACAAACACTTTTATTTGGATGACTGTATTATACACACACACATTTATTTTTGCTGACGACTTTTGGTTAGCCGGGATAGGATAGGCACCTATATCATCTTTTATTTTTCTACATGCTTCCACTACGACTGTTTTTACCTTTTTCTGCTTTTTACTACTGCTTATCGTATGCGTGACCATAGCTTGGTCCTTTTATTTCATTGAACTCTTTTTGTTTTTATATGATCTTGTTATCATTGTTATGCTTTTATTGCTTATTCATGTAAATGAATGAATGATTGTGACCATAGCTTGGTCTTGTTGTACGTGATGCATGATGCTCACGTTTTTATTGCTTTCGATTTATAGGTAGGCTGAAAGCATTACAAACACATCCTGGCCAAAAATAGCTTCATGCGGCACTCGGTTAGGTCTCTACGGCACTCACTGTATGCTGTGGCAGTGGTCAGTGGATGTCGTACGGCATTTATGAACTGCCGCACGACACTTCATCAAGTGCCATTATACTTTATCAAGTGCCGACTAGTGTTCTGAGCAGATCTACTCCTATTTATAGCCTCATTTCATCAACACTCTGCGAAACACTCTCTCCTTGCCTTCACTTCATTCTTAAATGGCCCACATTAGTTCCCAAATCCTCTTTCCATGGATGGATGCTTTCTCTGGCATCGATATGCTCAACTTCGAGTGTTTTAGATTGAACAACCTCTTCTCTTTTCGACGGATGATCTTGAACAAAGGCTTACTTTAGGCTGCTATTCAGTGTTAGGATCCCTCACTCCATGTCTTCCACTTCGGCTCATAGGAGGTTTGCTCCCTTTTTGAGGAGTTCAGTGCCATTCTTCACACTGATTCTTCTGCCGAGTTGACAGTTCCCTTGGTTCAAGCCGGGTATGTTCAGGATTTTTCCCGCTCTTCTCCAAACGTCTAGGAATATAGTGGGCTCTTTTGTTCATGATAGATAGATTGATTTTGAGCGCCTTTCTTCTGTATATGCTCCCATGGGGGACCCTTATGATGGTGGGTATCAGATCATTCAGCTTAGTGCACTTTCGGTAGCTATGCTCTCTTACTTTCTCTTTCAGTCATCTTCTGATGTTCTCATTCCCATCGCTCGTGGTTTGCGGGAGATGAAGAGCGTCATTATGTTGATCCTTGGCGAAACTTTGAATGGTTTGGACCTTGCCCACACTGCTAAGGCTATGTTATCTGTGGGAGTGCCTTTTGTCCTACAAATTTGGCTCATGGAGCGTCTAGACCTCTTTATACACCCATAGCACCTTTGAGGGTCCCTTCCCTATGATCGTATGGAGATCCATCACTTGTTTCATTCTGCCGATGCCTAGTTCGGTTGGCTTCAGGGTCTTTCTTTCAATGATATCTACTGGGTCTGCCCACAGTGGATTTACCGTTCTATTGCAGTACGGCTTCCAGGGCAATCCAGCATCTGGCTGCCTAGTTTACATGCTACCACTTTCTATATTCCTGGCCGGGTGGTCAGCCAGTATGGACTCCTCCAAGATGTTACTGAGGACATTACTGCAGACTTTATGAGGAGTTCGATCATGTGCCCTTCCATTGTGAAGGCTTTTACCGAGGCTTGGTGTGACAGGGTATTAGCTCCCTTCCAGAGGGTCCCTGCATCGGTCAGACCTACTACTGAGTACCTTTTTCAGATCCAGACTCTGATCCAAAGACAGACTTCGTAGACATCCATGGATGAAAGTAAAACAATAGGACAAAGCTTTATTTTACAAAATTTCTGACAAGTCCTGCCTATCCTTTTACGCTTTTGAATGTGACTTCTGTTGTTTCTCTTTAGGAAACGTTCTAACATGTTTAATCAAAGTTTTCATTCTTCCGATTAATCTTTTGAGTTATGAAAATTTTTCTTTTAATATCTTTTCTTGGCTCTTTACTTCGTTTTGAGTCTTGCCTAAAGTTTTAATCATTCTATACCATGAATCTTTGTTTGCTCTTTTATAGTACTTATTTTAATAGCCAGGAGATCCAGAGACAGGTTTAAAGTAAATATATGGGTTCTTTGGATAGCAAACGAAGTTTACCCCTGGTTTTGGGGCTTCAAAGTGGTTTCGGGCAAATGCAAGTTTGCCCCTGATTTGGCATAGGGATTTTCTTTGGATTTTCATGGACCAAAGGCTTTCGAGAGCCTGCTTACTTATCCCTGAATGGGTATCAGGTCTACAGTAGTTCGGTTTTAAGGCTTGACAGAGGGTGCCACTTAGGTAATTATTTAATTACCGAACCGAGTAGGTTGCCTACGTATCCCCGAATGGGAATCAGGTCAAGCGTAGTTCATCAACGTAGGAGGTTTTGAAAGAAGTGGTTTCAAGCAAAGTACTTCTAAAGGCGATCGAGGTTAATTGATTGTTTAAATTCAAGCCGTCTGGGTCCATAAGATAGGCCGCTCCTCTAGAGAGAAGAGTCTTAATGATGTATTGCCCAACCCAATTGGGTTTGAATTTTCCTCTGGGGTCATAAACAGGCGCTTACAGTTCTTTGAGGACCAGGTTACCCTCTGCAAGCTTCCTTGGACGGACCTTTTTGTTGAAAGCACGAGCTATCCTCTTCTGATATCCCTGAGTATGGTTTATTGTAGCCGACCTTTTCTCATCGAGCAACATCAATTCCTCATACCTTCCCCGTGTCCACTCTAACTCAGTTATTTCACATTCGGCCAAAACCCTTAGAGAGGGTATCTCTACCTCGACGGGAAGGACGGCTTCCATCCCATAAACCAACGAATACGGTGTAGCTCCTGTAGAAGTTCTCATGGAAGTCTGGTATCCCTATAGCGTAAATGGAAGCTTTTTATGCCAATCCTTATACATGTCCATCGTTTTCCCCAAGATTGCTTTAACATTCTTATTTGCCGCTTCTACTACCCCATTCGTTTGTGGCCTATACGGGGATGATTGATGACGAGTGACTTTGTACTTTTCTAACAGTGGGATGATTTCCCCTTGAAAATGACTGCCATGATCTGAAATAAACTCATTTGGAACCCCGTACTACAGATTATATTCTTCTCGATGAAGTTTACCACATCCTTAGCTATCAGATTGGCGTATGACGCAGCCTCTACCCACTTAGTTAAGTAATCAATTGCCACGATTATGTACTGGTGCCCATTAGAAGCTTTCAGAATTATTTCGCCGATGATATCGATACCCCAAATGGAAAATGGCCAGGGAGTGGTCATGCTATAGAGCTGGGATGGCAGGGTGTGCATTAGATTCACATGGATTTGGCACTTGTGGTATCTCCTGACGTACTCACAGCAGTCTTTGTCCAGGGTTGTCTAATAATACCCTTGCCGAATTATCTTCTTTGCCAACATGTGCCCGTTCATGTGAGGTCCACAAACTCTTTTATGTATTTCCTCCATCATTCTCTTGGCCTCCCTCCCGTAGAAGCATTCCAAATTATACCCAGTGTACGACTTCTTCCACAATTTATCCGCATAGATCACAAATTGGGCTGAGAACCTTCGGATTGCCTTCCTATCCTTTTCTGAAGCTCCTTCAGGGTACTCTTCTTTCTTAATGAAATTCCAAACATCCTCATACCAGGGCACTTCCCCTTCTTTCTCTAGGGCTGCGTTCATCTCAAATAACGGTTGGTTCCTTATTTCTATGGATAGTGGGATGATGGTGATTCTTGAAGGAATTTGTATCATTAAGGCTAAGGTAGCTAAGGAGTCAGCTAGCTAATTCTCTTTACGGGGGAGGTAATAGAATGATATTTTCTCGAACTGCACCCTTAAACTTTCCAGATAATCGTGGTAGGGCCTCAATTTCTCATGCTTCACCCTCCAATCACCCCGAACTTGAGATATGATCAACTTAGAGCCCCCAAAAACATTGATCTTTTCAACTTGCAAGGCTAGTGCAGCTTCCATTCTGACTATACATGCTTCGTACTCTGCCGTGTTATTGGTCGAATCGTACCTAAGCTTGATAGCTAACGGCATACGAGTTCCATCTAATGCCACAAGGATGATTCTGACCCAATAGCCTAACTGATTAGCCGCTCCATCAAAATACATTTTCCACAAATTCTCCTCTATCCCCATCACTCCTTCGATTGGAAACTGAAACTCACCCTTTTCTTTTGATTCTATTGCAAGATCAGCCAAGTACTCGGCGACAGCTCTTCCTTTCACAGACTTGGCAGTGACATACTTGATATCGAATTCAGCTAGCATCATGGTCCAGTGGGAAATCCTATTGGTCAACACGAGCTTTTCAAATAGGTATTTGAGTGGGTCCATTCGGGATATCAGGGTTACGGGGAAGGCTAACATGTAGTGCCTAAGGCGACGAGTACACCAAACTAGAGCTCAACAGGCTTTTTCTAAAGGCAAATATTTCAACTCGTATCCGGTCATTCTTTTGCTCAAGTTAATAAATGGCATTTTCTACATGCCTTCCTCCCCTTCTTGGGCCAGCATACACCCCATTGAATCTTTGAACACAGAAAGGTACAGCAACAAGGGCCTTCCGGGCGAGGGTGGTGATAGGACAGGTGGGTTTTGGAGGTAGGTTTTGATCTTATCGAAGGCTTGTTGGCAAAGGGTATTCCACTCGAACTTCTCTCCTTTTTTGAGTAACCTAAATAACGGGTCACAAGTTAAGGTGACTTTTAAGATGAAACAGCTTATAAGCTGTATTCTACCCAGAAACCCCCTTAACTCTTTCTCGTTCTTGGGCTGCTGTATTTCGACTATGGCCTTTATTTTGGTCGGGTCCACCTCTATCCCTCTCTGAGTGATGAGAAACCCCAATAACTTTGTGGTAGTGACCCTGAAGGTGCACTTCTAATGGTTCAACCTCATTATAAATTCTTTTAACCTTCCGAAGAACTTTCTCAATGCATCCAAGTGTCCTTTCCTCTCTTTGGATTTCACAATCATATCGTCCACATACACTTCTACCTCCTTATGGATTATATCGTGCAACAACATCGTAGTAGCCCGCTATAAGTTGGACCTGTATTTTTGTGCCCAAACGGCATCACCCTATAGCAGTATGTGCCCCACAGTGTGATGAAAGTGATTTTCTCTCTATTCTCAGGTGCCATTAGAATCTGGTTATACCCTGAGAACCCATCCATAAAAGATAGGAGTTCATGCCCCGCTGTGTTGTCTACTAACACATCAATGTGAGGTAAAGGGAAATCGTCCATAGGGCTGGCCTTGTTCAGATCCCGGAAGTCAACACAGACCCTAACACGACCATCCTTTTTTGGGACAGGCATAATATTGGCGATCCATTCTGGATACTCGGTGAACATTAAGAATCCAGCCCTTAATTGCTTTTCAACTTTCTCTTTGACTTTGAGGGCCCATTCAGGCCTCATTCGCCTTAATTTTTGTTTTATAGGTTTTGAATTTAGAAAGAGGGGGATATGATGTTGGACTATTTCTGAATCGATACCTGGTATATCACTGTAAGACCATGCAAAAACATCTTTGAATTCTTTTAATAGATTGATTAATTCTTTGCTTTCTTCTTTGCTAAGTGTAGAGCCAATAAAAATATTTTGAGGATTATCTTCATTTCCTAAATTGATCGTTAGAGTGTTCTCAATGATTTTAAATGCAGATTCTTTTTCCTTTTCGATTAATTTTTGCAATTCATTTGATATTTCATGATCATCACATTCATCGCATTCATTAAGCGCATTCAAGTAGGCAGAATTAGTCATACTATCATTAATTTTCTTTGGAGAGATTAGAACAGGCATGGAAATTGAAAGATGCCTCATTTGGGCCATTACAGACTCTGGGTATGGGGGATACCTATCACTAGACTCAAAAGCCCACTCTTTCTTGCTTTCTCCTCCCAGATTGGCGATGAAGCATTCCTCCAAATCCCATGTCTTGGTAATCTCTTCTTTTTCCGGTTCTTCGATGTCATTCTCCTCATCTTGCACCTCTTTTACCAATCTCTCAGCATATTCTTTTCTGACCTTGTCTTTCATGACCTCTTCTTAGCCTTTTCCCTTGGTTTGCATGCTTTCTTCGCCCAATAGGTTCTTCATGACTGAGCCATCTAGCGCACCAATCCAATCTTTAGCAATAGCTGACTTCATGGGCACCTGTAAATATGGATCTTGATACTCAGAGAATTCGTGGGGGAAGAAGATCTCAAACCCTGGCTTCAAACAATTGCCTTTTTGATCCACCCATGGTCCTGGGAAGCCACAAAAGGCAAAATCCTCTCCTTCCTTCATAAAGAATCTATTGAGCGTCTTCAGGTAAGGGTCCACTGGTGTGTCAGCTACCTTCTTCTTCTCTCTCAGCTCTTTCTTTGATGGAAGATAACCCAAACCATGAGTGTAGGTCTGCGTGAGGATCCTTGGAAATTCTGACAGGCCTTGATGATACTTACCCAATCCCATACCTGGGAAAAAACCCATCTTTTTCATAATTCCGGCGACCAGCGGACTCACGTACTGATCAAAGGATAGCGGTTGGAACTCTCAAGGCTTTTCTCCCTCCAACATGTTAATGAACTCGAACCCTCCCAGACCTGTTTCCTCTTCTTGAAATTTTACCTCTAGGACTGGCGCGCTTGATGAAGTTTCAGATGGATGGACCTAACTATCCCCAAGAATATCACAGACATTGCTTTTCCAGACACATTTGACTTTTTGATGAACTGTAAATGGTATGGCACCCATACTGTCTAACGATGGCCTCCCTAGTAGCAAATTGAAAGAAGCAGGAATGTCAATGACCTAAAATTTGGCTTCCTTTTCCAAAGGCCCGACAGCGAGATGAAGGAAAATTATCCCTATGACCGTCCTCTGAGTGTTGTCATACGCTCTCACCCTCTACTCAGATGGTATGAACGTTGATTCATCTAAACCCATGTGCTTAGCTATTCGGAACGGACACACGTTTAGAGCGAACCTGTTGTCAACAAGATAAGTAGGCATAGTGTTTCCCAGGCATTCAATAGTGACATGTAATGGTCTATTGTAAACAGGCCCTCTCAGAGGTAGGTCATCTGGTGAGAAGGTAATAGCCAGAGTTGGAATCCTACTAATCATTCCTACGAGGTCTTCCGGTGCTGTGTCGATAGAAATGTCAGATTGGTTCAAAGCATCCAGGACTGCCTGCCTGTGATGTTTAGAAGCGATCAATAAACCCCAGATGGTGATGTTAGCCTGAGTTTTCTTCATTTGCTTCAAAACCCTATCTTCTTCCTCTTCTTCATTCATTTTCCCTTTCCCATTATTCAATTCTCTCCCTAGGTGATCCTCCTCTAGCTCATGCGGTTTGAAGTGTCTCCCTGATCGGGTTAGATGACTGACTTCTTCTTTTGCCCACAAATTGTCAATTTTAGAAACAACTTTCAAGCTTTCTTCCTCTGCTCCTTCTCTGTCGCTCTCGTACCATAGGTCATCTTCCACCTGACCCACATCAGTGTTGCTAGTTTCTTGCTCCCACCAATCCGATTGTTTTATCGTTCCCTCTCCACATATTCTGAATTGATCCCTCAGAGTACAGATTGTCGAATTCCTGAGTATCTGATAAGGCTTCCTTGGTATCCCTGCTTTAGTGATTAGCCTAGATGGATCGAAGATCTTCTCTTCCATCCCTAAGAAATAGAGGCCTTGTGGTGGCGGTACAGCATGATGGTTTGGCAGCGGATTCCTAGTAACATTAGGAGTCTTGACAGGCAGCTCTGATATCACCTTGTTATCAATGAGGTCCTGGATTTTGTGCCTTAGTCTTGTCCACCGATCCGTAGAATGACCATTTTGTTGGTGAAATTTGCAATAGAGATCTTCTCGGAAGGTTGGTGGAAGTGGACTTGGTAGGGGTCGAGGCTCCAACGGACGAAGATGCCCTTTTGCTATTAGCATGTCGAGGGTGGTTGACAGTGATACCCCCAAATCTGAAAATTTCCTTGGCTGTTTGTCCGCCCCTCTTCTTGGTGTTATGTCGAACTTTCTCTCCGGTCCACTTAACGCGTTGACATCGGTGGGGCTAGAGTGACCCCCCGAATGTCCCCCATTCGACCCGTAATTTGGCCTCCTATATCGATTTAGTTGTTCCTTCTTCTTGATTACCCCTTCTTGGATCGCATCCTTTATCCTTGTTCTTACGTCAAAAACCTCAGCAAAGGTGTTGATCGACTGGAATCTCACTTTCTTTTGGTAGATAGGCTGAAGGTTCTTCATCAACATCTGGATCTGATCTTTCTCGGACGGCCTATGTACCATCTTAGCCGCTTTTCCCCTCTATCTGCTCAAATACTCAGCAAATGATTCCTTGTTTCCCTACCTAGTGGTCTCCAAATCTCGGACTGTGACATCCAAGTCCTAATTATACTCATACTGTGCCACGAATGCTTTGATCACTTCTTCCCAGACCTGGGTTTTGCTTGGTTTGAGAGTGAGGTACCAGGATAAGGCGGCTCCAATTAAAGTCTACTAAAATAAGACAGCCATCATGGCAGTGCTCAGCCCATTGGGTTGGAAAGCTCTGATACACATTTTCACATGGCTGTGAGGATTCCCTGTCCCATCAAACTTATCAAAAACTGGCATTTTAAAACCGGCGGGTAGTGTTTTATGGACTCCATCGTACAGACCTTCCGGCTCCATCAGGTAAGTATCGACCCCCTGAGCCTTGCGCATTACCCTTTCCAGTGCTCTATCTTTTTGGTCATTATCCTCTCTTTATCAGTCTTTTCTCTTTCTACCCTTTCCCTTTCTTGTCTGGGAACCTCGACCCTTGGCATCTCTGGCTCATCATATCAACCTTCTTCTCTGACTGGTGGATCATCATTTGGTGGATTCACAATTGGCGGCGGGCGTGCTATTGCTTCTATCATGACCATCATTCGGTTCATATTCTCAACCTGTCGCCTCATCTATTCTGCTTGTTCTACCAGTGTCCTTAATTGTGGTACTTTTCCATCGTTCCTTTCATCTTCCATCTCACTATCTTCTTCTCATCTAAACAAAGATACTTGATGAAGTTTCTTATGAAGTGGTTTATATGTCACACGGATGCAATGCATGTGTGCGTGTGTGCCTACTCTATATGCAAAAGAAAGAAAAATTCTAATCCTAGCAAATAAACACATAAGCATATAAGATCCTCGCTCATGTCAAATGCGTCAATTTCTCCTCTCATTGTGATCCTTATTACCCCTTCAAGGATTGGGCATTTCTTGAAAATCGTTTGGAAAGTAATTCTTGGATGATAAAATATTTTGGAAATAATTCTTTGAGAATTCTTTTGAGAGCAAGGATGATAAACATTCCTTAACAAAGACGAAAATTTTTACTTTGAAATTCATTTGAAAAGTTTTTCTCCAAAAATAATTCCTAAGATTTTTGGATTTTTCTTTTGAATATATTTTAACAAAGATTAGCTTGGAGCTTTAGTCAAAAGTGAACTCCGAAGAGCAATTGAAAATTTTTGGAAAAGATGGATTTAAAATTCTTTGGGTAGAAGGATCACATGATTGGATCATCACCGTACTTTTCATGAATTTGGATATATACAAGGTCAATGATGCTTAACTAAACATGATATAAGAGGTTTTTAATCTTATAATCGGAATTTGGCATGTTCTCAAATGTCATGGGACAAGAAGAGGAATTGCTCAAAAAGTGATTAAGAGGTTACACATCTTTTATCAAGTAAGTATCGTCATCATCTCAAGTAATCCCTTTCGGGCATACAAAACTCCCTAGCATATAACATTAATCAAGAATTTATTTCCTAAGATTTGAAAGGTTCTATAGAAGCTATTATGCAAAAGCTGGGTTTTGGTCAAACGAGGGACCCTTGACACACACCCAATAGGATGCTTCATATACCAAATCATGGTATGAGATCTAGAGTGATTACACAGTCCCATGATTACTTGACCGACCGGGTTGCCCGAGTCTCCAAGGTCATAGTTTCGTGCAATCGACTGGTGAGACATGCAAGTGAAATGCAACAGACATACAAAGATTAATTAATTTGATAAAAAGGATGCTTTCAAGTCTAATCCTCGAGTGAACCCAAAATCAAGAAATTCTGGTCTGCGAAAAAAGAGATTCAGGGTTCGATCCCCAACAGAGTCGCCAGATTGTGGATATCGTAATTTTTATTCTTACCCACACCTTTTGTTTAAAACCTTTTTCAAATTCAAATTCAAAAACGATGAGACACCACTTAATATTTTTTAAAAGGAAAATTAAGAAACCATTTTTTAAAGGAAACTGATCTTTTTTTTAAACCAGAGATTAACAAGGTCCGGGGATTATGGAATGAGAAAGGAAGGAGTCCTCATCCTATCTCACGATAGGCCTCTACTCAACATCCTTTTAATTAAACTATTAATCTAAGCATGCCCTCAACTAATACATATATATAAATATACATTACACAAGCATTTTGAAATGGTGTAAAATTGCTAAAGACAAAATATCATTCAAAACCAAGTAGTTCATTTAGCAAGCAATATGATATGCAAAATTGAAAAATAGAGAACTTACCCGGGGTATAGCCACGAATGTTTAAACGTGTAATGCATACAAGAGTTGAAATCTTAATAAAAAGGTCTCTAATCACATATACACATAAGGCGAGTTTTATTTCTAATGTGTCGCACATGAGGTCGAAAAATCAATAAAATTAAGGAATAATTAAACTAAGGGCGAGTCGAGAGATCATACCTCATCGACGCTACAAACAAAGGTCAGTCCACATAATATACAAGATATAAATTTAGATGACAATCCTAGGCCTTTAGCTTAAATCTATCAAATATAGATGAATCTAAAGCAACGAATCCTAATTACAAGCATCGAGCCACATGGATGAATGTATACATGAACAAGAATAATTAATGAAATACACATTGATTTTGATCATCTAAACTTTGAATTCAGGCATTACTAATCATTATTGAAACATGGTTTAAAGTTTAGACCTTAACTCATGAAAATACCATTTGAGCCATTATTTGCAAAGTTTACCAAATCTGTCACAACATTCTAAAAATTCCAGAGAATAGACCCGGACTTTAAGAATTTGAATAGCATACTTCCAATAGTTTGATCTTAATAGTTTTTGGTCACAAAGTGCCTTTGTGAGTCTAGTTTCTAACCCAAAAAGAAAATCAAAGTTCCAACGGTTAGATCTCTGGGAATCAAACAAACACTAGACATTACTTAGGAATTTCCAACTCTCTGCCCAGAAGTATTCTATGATTTTCTAAAAATAGTAAAAACATCAGAATTGATCTAATCTTTTTAGGGGGGGCTTTTTAACACATTAAAATATATGGAAAAAATTATCTGAAGTCAAAAATGCTTGGTTAAGGCTGTGATTTACTAATTTCAAAAAGGTATTATTGTTCTGGAATTTTGGACAGATTATTGTTGCTTCACAAAAACTCACGACCAAACCACTCTAAACATGAGATCTTATTAAAGAAAAAATTACAGTGGTAAAACTTTGTGTTATTGCCACTTTCTAGTTGGTTTCATTCAATTCCAACGGTCCATTATTTAACTAAAAATCCTTGATCAAAGGTAGTCAATGAATTCACTGCACCATTTGTCAAGTTCAACTTTGTTTGTTAATCCCAACTACTAAACCATGAAGTTGGGCTTAAACCAAACTACTTCTCCTACCATTTGATGATCATTGGAGACTAAGGACTCTTGTACTTATGGATTTCAATGAAGTATGAAGAAGCTTTATAAAATTCCAAGACAAAGAATCTAAACCATAGAGATGGGCTTAGACTCAAGTTATTTGTCCTACCATTTGATGGTCATTGGAGACTAAGGACTCTTGTACTTATGGATTTTAATGAAGTGTGAGGAAACTTCATAAAATCTCAAAATAATGAATTCAAACTATGGGTAAAAGTTTAGACTCATTGACTCAACATACTAATATCAACCTTAATCCTCTCATAAATCATGAGTTTATAAGAGTACTAAGTGTTTTAAGTATAAAGATTCAAGTAAGACATTGAAAGTCTTATGAATCTTAAGAAATAAACATAATCAAAAGAAAAGAAACCAAAGTTCTACTTCAAGATTTATTTAAGCTTTAAACCCAAATCTATTTAGATCCAAACCAATGAAATGCAAGTTCAATCACAATATTAGTGGTGTGTGATGAAATGAGGTGGGAAGAGAGTTTTTGAAAATGTGTAAAGATCTTAAGAGATTCTAAATATTGTGATTGAACTACTAAATATACTAATTATCCTAGAGTTGACCTCTAATTATCCTCAATTCCTTAGTTGCTTTAAGACCTTCCAAATGATGATCAAGCTCTTCTTCTAGCTCTTTCTTCTAACTCTACTACTCTCTTAATTTAGAAAATTTTTTTGAGGAAGAATCAATATGGGGATCCTAACATTCTAAATATCAAGTCCTTTTGTAATGAGATATACACCTTCCTTATATAGGCAGATTTTGGAGGGGTATTCCAGCCATTTCAAGGGCAAAACCTAATTCTGGGCGTCCTTTTTGAAGGTACAGAATGTGCTGTTTCACAGATGGCGGTTACAAAAAATAAGCACTCGATAACTGTTGTTGTGGCACTTAATTTCTGTCGTGCGGCATTCTCTGAGTGTCGGAACGACATTTAATGACTGCCGCAGAACACTCCACGGATTACCGTCTTTTTGTGAAATTTCAATTTTCACGGCATTTGGCGAAATTCGTGGCATTCACAGAATGTCGTACGGCACTCCAAAGATTGTCGTACGGCAATACATGAAAGCCGCAACCATCACCATGTGCCGTTTTCCTCTATTTTCCTTTTCTTCTCTTTTCCCTTTTGTCTTGAATTGAAAAAAGCCTTTGGGAGAGCTTGAATCACCTTTTGAAGTCCTAGATTAGTCGGGCGTTTGTCATCATCGGATCTTAGAGGTAATACTCCCCTAAATTTGGCCTTTGGTCAAAATCGGGGTGTCTACACTGACCGACCCTCACACACACACGAGCACAACATATATATACAGAGGTGAGGGAGGGGGTGCAAGTGGCAACCACTGTGCAAACAATGGGATAAAGATCCCAACACTTTTGATCGAGGCAGCTTCAATTGAATGAGAATAGGTGGCACCATATCAATCGATTGACATGGGTCCAATCGATTGAATTGGGATGCAATCATTGAATTTATGTCGGTAAATTGTCAGCAGAGTTTCGATCGATTGAAGTAGTTTCAATCGATTAAAAAGACCATCATATATATCAATCGATTGATAATTGTTCAATCGATTGAACATAACTTTAAGTCAATCGAATGGAATAAGTTCAATCAATTGGCAAACGAAATGCAAGTATAGTAAAGGCAATTATATAGAATCTCATTTTAATAATATACATCCAAAAATACAGGGTATTACATTATCCACCACCTATTAAAAGATTTCGTCCTCGAAATCTAAAGTGATCAGTAGCTTTAAATCAAAAATGGAAACTTCTCCCGCATCTTTGAATTTAGCTCCCATGAAGGTTCTCCTTCATTGTGATGCTTCTACTGAATCTTTATTAGCAAAATTTCCTTGTTCATGAACTTCTTGATTCCATGATCTAGGATCCGCACTGGCCCTTCATTGAATGTGACATTGTCGTTGACTTCAATTTCTTCGATGTTTATCTCATGCACTGGGTTATGGGCACACTTCCTCAACATATTAATGCGGAATTTCCTTGTTCATGAGCTTCTTGATTCCATGATCTAGGATCCGCACTGGCCCTTCACCGTTATGTTGGGCCAAAGTTGGGGATACTTAACTTCTTCGGCGGCAATGCCAGTCTATAGGCAACCTTTCCAACGCGTTCTAGGATTTCAAATGGTCCAACGAATCGAGGTGATAACTTGCCTCTCTTCTGACCAAACCTAAAGATTCTTTAGACTAGTGAAACTTGTAGTAGTACATGATCTCCAACTATAAATTCCAAGTCCTTACGGCATTTATCAGCGTAACTCTTATGTTTGGTCTGTGCTGTTCTCATCTTCTCACGTACCACTTGAATTTTCTTGCTAGTTTCTCACACCAATTCTGGCCCAAGAAGTTAAGCATCCCCAACTTTGGCCCAACATTACGGTGATCGACAGGGTTATCCGTATAAAGCTTCAAACGACGCAATTCCTATGCTCGTATGATAGCTATTGTTATAGCAAACCCTATCAACGGCAAGTGAATCTCTCAAGAACTCTCGAAATCTATAACGCAAGCTCATAGCATTTCCTCCATTACTTTGTTATCTTGTTCAGTCTATCCATTTGTCTGTAGATAAAAGGCTAAACTCAAGTCAGTGTAGTTCTCATTGCTGTCTGGAGACTCTTCCAAAATTCTAATATAAAGCATGAATCTCGATTCGACAAGATCAAAATAGGTACACCATATAGTCGTACAATGTGTTGTAAGTACATCCGGCTCAACCGTTCTACTGGATACGTCATGCTATAGATGATAAAATGCGCTGTCTTGGTAAGTCGATCCACTATTACCCAAATGGAATCGTGGTTTTGCTAAGACCTTGGTGACCCTACCATGAAATCCATGGATATATGTTCCCATTTCCATTGGGGAATTAATCGGTAGCAACTGTAGAAGTCCTGGTGGTTTCTGGTGTTCTAACTTTACTTGCTCATAAGTAAGACATTGAGATATGCACTCAGCTACCTCTAGGTTCATTCCTTCCTACCAGAAATTTCTTTTTAAATCCTTATATATCTTTATACCTCCAGGTGTATGGTCATTCGTGATTTGTGTGCTTCGTCTAATACATCCTTTCTGAGATCATCCTTGTTAGGCACACACAATCTACCTTTACATCGTTAGGCTCCATCTGCACTAATACTACAGACTTCTGGTTCCTTCGCCGACATCTTGGTGAACCACAATTTTAAATCCTCAATTTTCTACTAAGCCTCTATGATACGGCTGATTAGAGTCGGTTAGATAGCAAGACATTGAAAATGTTGTCCTTTTGTTAATTCCACTGGCTGAAAGTCAAACTCGACTAGAACCTCCAATGCTTGCCATTCCCGAATCAATATGGCGGTGATTACTAGACAAGGTCGATGGCTAAAAGCGTCAACCACGACATTTGCTTTACTTGGATGGTATTGTAAAGAAAATTCGTAGTCCTTAAGTAATTCCAATCATCTCCGTTGACGCATGTTCAACTCCTTTTGAGAGAACAGGTACCTCAAACTTTATGATCTAAGAATAGATCGAACTTTTCTCCGTATAGATAGTGCCTCCAAATCTTTTGAGCAAACACCATCACAGTCAATTCTAAGTCATGCATAGGATTATTCTTCTCATTAACCTTTAATTTTCTTGATCCGTATGTAATATAATTTCCGTCCTATATAAGCACACATTCAAGTCCTTGGTGCGATGCATCACTATGAATTACAAATCATTCTCCACTCTTAAGTATCGCTAGTACTGGTGCAGAGGTTAATCTTTCCTTTAACTCTTGAAACGCACTTTCATACTGTCCATTTATACTTCATCTTTTTCTTGTTAGATTTGTCAATGGTCCTATCATCTTGGAGAATCCTTCCACGAATCTCCGATAATATCTAGCCAAACCAAGAAAACTTCTAACTTCTGTTACGTTGGTCGCCCTATTCCAGCTTAAGACTGCATTAATCTTAGATGGGTCTACAGAGATACCATCCTGAGATATAACGTGTCCCAAGAATTTGACTTCCTATAACCAAAATTTATATTTACTGAACTTAGCATACAATCGGATATCTCAAAGTGTCTGTAGAGCAATCTGTAGATGTCTCTTATGCTCTTCCTCCATTTTTTGAGTAAATCAAGATATCGTCGATGAATGCTATAATGAATTGATCCAAATATGGTCTGAATACTCTATTCATTAAGTACATGAATACTACTAGGGCACTAGTTAATCTAGAAGGCATTACTAGAAGCTCATAATGCATGTATCTCGTCCAAAATGCAGTTTTTGACACATTCTCTGGTCGAACCAACAACTGATGATATCGTAATCATAGATTGAATTTCAAAAAGATCCTTGATCCTTGCAACTGATCGAATAGGTCATCTATCCAAGGGAGTAGATATCTATTCTTGATCGTAACCATGTTCAACTCTCTACAGTCGATATAGAGTTGAAGCGTTCCATCCTTCTTCACAAATAGTATCGGTGCTCCCAACGTGACGTACTTGGGCAAATAAATCCTAAATCCTCAAGTTCTTGAACTTACTTATTCAATTCCAACATCTCAGCTAGTGCCAACCAATATGGAGTCTTGGATATTGGTAGCATTCTAGGTATTAATTCCACACAAAAATCTATTTCTCTCTTCGGTGGAAGTCATATAATACCCTGGAAAATGTCTTTGAAATCTTGTACCGTTGGGATCTGATCCGTAGTAAGTTCTGTACTCGTATTCCCGATTACAGCTATACAACTCGTAAGAAACATGTCGCTCGTCGGTTGACACTAAAATCGAATCGTAGGACGTCCTAGTACTAGAAACACAATAGTCTTGGTAGGGCAATCCAAGTTTGCACTGTACTTGGTAAGCCAATCCATTCCTAAAATAATGTCAAATTTTAACATTGACAGAACTACCAAGTCTGTCGAAAGATTCCAATTCTCCAGGGTTAATGGGCAATCCTTGCACACCTTACCAAACTTAGCAGACACTCCAAATGGTGACACAATATGAAGTGTCGGCTCAAGTGCCTGGAGTTCTAAACCCAACTGGCGTACAATCCTAATAGAAATAAACGAACGTGCAGCACTAGTATCAAATAAGGCTCTAACTTGACTGTGAAAGAGTACAAGCGTACCTTCTAGATTTTGTTATTCGTCAGCATTGAAGCTTGTTTCTACCAAAATGATGGCATTCATCCAAACTTGATCTGGGGGTCCTTGCATCCCTGCATTGGTACCCCATAGTATCCTCCGCGAGGTGCGCGACAGTCCTTGCTCAGGTGGCCCGGCTTATTGTAGTTTACGAAAGACGATGTCTGACCAGTGGTTGACTCTAAGGGCTGAGCAGAACTTTGCAATATACCCGAGCACCCCACAGTTGTAGCATCCCTCATTGCTCGATCGTGGGGCAATAAACGGTGCCCAAGGTAGCAGTCCTTGTTGCTGATACTGCTGAGGTTGAGGGTATGCAATATGAGGTTTCCTAGTTCTATCCCAAGTTCTCTTATTTTCCAGAAAGTTACCCTGAGGTCTCCAACCTTGGATATTCCTTGGTGGTTGGTTCTGGAAATTCCTCCATGGAAAGCTCTTCGGCCATGGTCGTCAGTTCATCTGTTGTCGCTGGACTGGATATGCATCCTTCTCTAGGCTCACATCAAATTGGACTAATCCTTTAAATGATTGGTTGAGATGCCCAATCATCATGTGTCTAAGGTGGGGATTCAGTTCCTGATGAAACCTCTTCACCTTTTTTCTAAGGTGTTTCAATCATGTATTGAGCGATTCTCGACAATCGCTCAAGCTGGGTAATGTATTCCCTCACAGTCCAACCTCCTTGGACAAGACTCATTAAATACTTCTGATGTTGGTCCTTCTCATCCTCTGAAAATTACTTTTCCAGGAACCTGCCTTTGAACGCCTCCCAAGGCATTACCTTTATAGCGTTCACTCCAATGGTCTCCCGCTCGACCTTCCACCAATAAGCGGCGGTGTAGGTCAACTGAAACGTAGCAAGGCGGTGCTTGTCCTACTCTTTACATTCGAGAGCTTCAAAAATAAGTTCTATCTCACGTAGCCATTATTCCACCATCCATGGCTATGTCAACCATCAAACTTCTCCGGGTACAGGCCACTGAAACATTCTAACAGCTTATCTCCAATCTGCCTTGACGGAGGTGGTGCGACAAGGTGTTGGACAGGCCGATGATGGGAAGCATGGTTATAAGTGTCTCCAACATGCTCAATCCATTGCATGAATGCTTCAAAAATGCCCATAGGGTCCACACCCTTCGGAATAGGTGCACCCAAACGAGGTTGATTATTCCTAGCACTTACCATAGTGATCTTGTGTATCGTGTATCTAAAGAAGACCTATTAATTAGCTAACAGTCTTCTTCGAATAAACAACTCAATCGAGGTAATGCGATAAGCAAAATGAACTTATTAGTTCTAAATCAAGCTTATAACACAATTATCTCAAAAAGTTAATACCCGTATATATATTCATCAAAAGATGTACCGCAGAGAACACATTACTCAAACTGTATACCAAGTGGGACATAAGCTATTACAGCACTAGAGTCAACTATATACAATACCACTACTAGTGGTTGATATCTACACAAAAGAGCTATGGTCAAATAGCTATCTCTAAATCCTCAAAAGTAAAATGGACAACATATCCTAATATATACTAGAAATCTAAACCCTGAATGTCCTGGCTCAGAGGTCATCTACATCTGATCCCAATGGTGGAGCCTTATCCTCAGAGGCAATGTCTAGCTCCTCGGGTGGATCATCCCCCATCGATGTGTTAAGATCTCCTATTCCGATCTCGATATCCCAATCCTCCATCACCACCTCATCATCACCCTCATCCATAACTTCTACTGCTAGCTCAGCGATGTCAACGGTTGCAACTGTAAATCCCTCCACTACAACAATAGCCTCTACTAGCTCAGCCTCTCCTATAATAAATCCATTAAGTTGTATGGCCATCTCCACTACCCATACTACTGTCATCTATGCTATGGCTACCATCTGTGCGATAGGCCCTACTAGTATCTCAGGTACGACTATCTCCTCTGGCTCCTCGTCCTCAACATCATCATCTTTATTGGCTACCACAATGTCCTCTCTAGCTATGATATTCATGCCAATCGGTTCTGGATCCTTTGGATCATCTTCGGGCTCCTCCTCTCTGTTCCGTTCCACATCCTCGTCACGCTCCTTATCCTCGGGATTTATATCCTCGACAAGATCCCCATCCTCCTCATCATCCCCTATCAGCTTGGGATCTGTTGTTTCTAGCACTGGTACTAGTACCGGTGCTGGTGGTCCTGCCTGAGCTGGTGTTGGTACAGGTACGAGTAGAGAGTTGGGTCTTCTTAGGATGGCTTGTAACTCAATAACGTCCATCTCCAGATTGTTATGGATCAAGCGAATCATCTCATGATATATAGCATCCCAAGTCCTCACGGAATGATACGCATCCATACGAATTTCAATCAGGTGATTTTGTCCTATTATATAAAGGGCCTTCTATACATCCTCCTCCAGATACTGTATGGTTATATGACGTACGTGCTCGTAGTACAACTCTAGGTCAGTTGGCTCCATAGTGTTCCCATGGATCACTGTCCTCCATAGGTGTCGTCCATAACTATATAAGAGTTTGGATCCATGCTAACCTGCAAGGAAACTATCTAACGTCAGAATGATGAACTTATCTTAATACTCATATCCCAAGGATGTTAAAATGCTAGGACTAGATGGTGTGGAACAATTAGTAAGAGAAAGTATCAACCTGTGCTCTGATACCAAAAATCCAATCATGCCCCAAAACAGCAAAAATAGGGAAAATATAATTCCTTTTTGGGTTTATAGGCAATGACTGGTGAAGTAACTGAATTGTCCACACAACATAGTTCTAAATAGAAAATGCTAAAGATATGAACTGGATCTTATATAAACATGATAAGGGATTCTACAACTATTACATCAGAGTTATAAAATAGGAATACTAGAGTCTTAGGGCAACATATGCCTGATTACAAAACATCATAATCGAAGTTGATAACCGAAGTAGAACTGATATTTATTCTAGTCTTCAACTGGAATATACATAATCGCGAGCATAATAGTCTAACCCAGCATCTCCATCCTCCACAGGTCCATCCCCGGCATAGCTTTCTTTTGAATAATAGTAGTCCTCATGGTAAGGTTCTTCCCCGGCGTCGTAAGCAACATGATAGTCTGGACGGAGAATGTCCAGGCATAAAACACCATTAACTTTTTGAAAACTAAGTAAGTAGAAACTTACACAATATCATAGGATTAAGTAATCATAAGTTATGAAACGGTATATAATAATGCTACAACTAGTATCTTCTCTTTATTCCAACCGTTATTCGATAACTATCGTCTTATTATACGAACACCGACAACATACTCTGGATTCAAGAACAGACTCAACAGTTTAACTCTATCGATATATCCTCATTCCGTCCATTGCGTTTAAGAACATATTCACAGCTTACTGCATGTCACGGACTCCACGTCAGTCTATCCCCAACTTTTAAGAACATATTTATAGCTCACCGCAATACATGGACATAATGTTTCGAACAAGGCATATCAATCTATTGCCACAACTTAGCATGTCTACCAATGATCCTAGCTCACCGCCTTTTAAGAACATATCAACAACTCGCCGGCTTTTAAGAACATATCATGAATTACCTGGCTATCTTAGGATTACTTGGTCTAGCTCACCGCCTTTTAAGAATATATTAATAGCTCAACGGCTTTTAAGAACATATCATGACCAAGTGTCCGCCCATGTATAATCCCCATAACTTATCAAACCTTACTTAAGTTCTATACTACTACTGATACATGGCTCCCCATTGTGGCCTGAATATTCTGATTAAAATGAATTGGACATCAAACTGATTCATGACTAACCCCCTAACGTTACCAAATGTCCTTGCATTATATTCCATATTATCTCATTATCGCATCGTAGTATCTCTTGCTCAACCAATGTTGCATAATGGAAGTAAGAAACAGCATTTAAACAACCAAGCAACTCATATCATAAATAAACAGAGATATTAGCATTTTGTAAATACCAATAGATTGAGACAAGGTTTCAATTGATTGGGGTAAAAGATAGTTTCAATCGGTTAAAAATAATTTTTAATCGATTGCGTAAAAGATGGTATCAATCGATTGAATCATTTTCAATTGATTGATTAAGTGGTAATCCCAATCGATTGAATTCAAGTTCAATCAATTGAAAAGTCTTCTTCTCCAAAAGACGGGCAGTAATACCCAGAATTCTTAGGAGGCCTTGGTTTGGCTTCTTCATGTTTAAAACATGTAAAAAAACCTACCCTAGGCTATTAAGTGAGTTTAGAACTAATTGAAACTAAGGGGGTGTGTTTTGGAAAGCTTGGTTGGCTTCAATACCGATTCTTCCTCTCTCCCCTTCCTTTCTTTCTTCTACCTCTTCTCACCTCCTCTCTTTCTCTTTCATTTTCTTATCGTCCTTCCTCTAATTCTTTCTTCTTCTTATCTAGACTGAAAGTATATATATATATGTGGTGTCACGCCCCGACGTAGAATAAATATGGAAAGCGTTTAATTTCCTTTATGGACCGGTAGGTTGCGACAGTTTGAAAGATCGATTCTGTCCCAAACGTCGAACAACATATAACCATAAGTCAGAGTAGAGCAATCAAGGCTTACAAATCTTTTCTAACTTAATAAATATTATAGCACGGGATCACCTAAAGGCACAGACCTCCTTGAAACAAAATAATAACTTATCATCCATTACAGTCATCCTTATTACAAAAATCCAGTTCATAACTAAAAACATAAGATAATGATACACAGTTTCTCTTCATAAGCAGCCATTCTCAATTAGCGTAGTCATAAAGTCCCTCCTGATTATAACCTAAAAAGCCTAGACACGAATGTCCAGGACGCATCAACGTCGTCAACTTCAAGAAGCTTGTGAGTATTAAAAACATATGCTCAAATGTAAAATATACTCATTTACCATTTTTCATTTTACAATTTCATAAATCAACAAGTTAACCATAGAAATGAGTTCAATTGATAAAACCGTAAGGATAACATTATAACCTTCAATTCATAAAACATGTGACCGTGTATGAGACCAATGCAAACATTCTCATCTTACCAACTCTTTTCTCTCGACAACACCACACCCAACTCTCTCACACCAGTATCTTTAAAACACTATGATGACCACACTTTGGCAAAGGGGTACCAGGGAGTGTCCAGTTTGCCTTACACTTTAGTACAGGGTACTAAGGAGTGTCCAGTGCCTCACACTTTAGTACCTAATCCACCTTGCAAATACCGAAGAAACCTCACGCAGTATCAAGACTCGAGTACCAGGGAGTGTCCGTAGGCCACACTTTATCACTACCATGGGTGCCAGGGAATGTCCAAGTTCGACATCACACACTTTAGCGCTACCATGGGCACCAGAGAGTGTCCAGTTTTGTCACTGTCGCATTTCAAAGATACTCTAGCCGCAATCTCAAAACAACACACTTTGGTATACCATTACCAGGGAGTGTCCACACACAATCTCATCCACATACTCTTTCTACACTGACCAACACCCACATGCATGTACGACTGACTCCCATGTATGACATGTGACTTATACAGAATTGTAAATTCACCCAAAACATGAAATCAATGTACGTACACAATAAATAAGTCGTAATTCATTGCCTTTATAATCAAAATATAATAAGTAGGATTCTGATTTAACAAATTTTCCAAACAGAACCTTAACAGTCCTTAAAATTTACTCCAAACGATCCCTTAACAGAAAATAGACAAAAATCAAAAACTGCCAGGTCACAGGCGCAGGCCGCTCGCGCGAGTGGTCGCTCACGCGACATGCCCATTTCCCATTTTTCTTTATAAAAATTTCAAACTGTCAGAAAATACAGGAATCACGCGCGCAGACCGCTCGCGTGAGGGATCGCTCGCGCGATCGCGTACACTAGTTGAACCCGAGACTTCATCTTCTTTACTGAAACTGCTCTGTTTCAGTTTTTAAAGTCCAAATTGACCCATTTTGTAATTACATCGTTACCATGTCTTATTATATATGAATCTCTTTAGTTTTTGGCAAGGATTATGAATCTACAATCAATTTGACATGAATCAAAATGTAGCTCTCGGATTTTACGAAAATCCGAGAGACGTCAAAACTTTATTTTTAATATACTTTCTCCTATGAATGAATTAAGCTCTAATACTTTAAACCTAACATATATATCATGTAATCTTTCATATTTATCTATAAAAACATATTTGGTCAAGGTTGAAAAATCTTGATTTCAAAGCTATGGAGATTCAAACGAAGAATCATAAATGGTGATTGACAATCATGCTACATAAAACTGTAATTAAAGTACAATTTACATTCTGAGTGAGTTGGTAATACTCACTGTGATTGTGATTGAAGTATGTGTTGAGAAAGATAAGAAATAGACAACCCAACTTCGAGCTTGGCTATGGTGATATAAGGGTCTGCTCTCTTTCTAAAATTTTCAGCAAGATGAACTCTCAACTCTCTATTTTCTCTCTCTGTATTATTTTCACTCAACAAAATCCATTTCTCTAATTACTCATAATGCACAGATATTTACATACATATGTTCTGATAGTGTTTAACCCAATGGACTAGCTAAGGGTTAATATGGACTCCTAGGGGGCAATCATGAAGGTGTTTGGGAATTTAGACTTAAGTCTCAACCTTATCACACACAACTAAGCATAGCTAAATAAGGCTCTATCAAGTTGCCTAAGAATCACTTATAATGTTTGGCAAAAAAATAGTTTATGGCACTAATATAATACATAAACCAAAAGTATTTCCAAACAAAGCCCAACCAATGATTACTTGCCATAAATGGAAATAAAGCAAGTGTCAAATCTTGCTTTGCGTCACCTCCAAAATCTGTGGAAGTCTAACGTGGCGCGCTGATCGCCACAAAAATACAAAAATTCATTTTAACGTAGGAAATCATTTTTCGATTTTATAAAAATACAGTTTGAGTCAAAAGCAAATATTTTCACCGTTTTAACATACAATTTTGAAATCCAACACAGACATTACTAAATTTATAAAATTACTGTTTAGCCCCAACAAAATTTAATAAGGAAGTAAAACAAGTAGTAAGATTCAAAACATAAGAATTTAAATTAAAATAAAACCAGAAATACATATTAAATATGGCAATGTTAAATTAAAATTAGATGAAAATGCAGCTTGTTATATCCTTCCTCCCTTAAACAGGATTTCGCCCCCGAAATCAAGGCTAGCTAGTCCTGAAACAACTCTGGGTACTTCCCACGAGGCTTCATTCTCGTCATGGTGATTCTACTAAACCTTCACCAATGGAATATCTTTATTCCTAAGATTCTTGATACTCTAATCTAGAATCTTCACGGGTCTCTCCTTGTAAGAACGTTATGACTCGTCTCAATGTCGTCATAACTAACCACATGTGAGGGATTTCGTATCTACTTTCTCAACATGCTAACATGGAATACATTGTGAACCCCAGACATCTTTGGTGGCAGCACTTGTCGATAAGCTACTTTCGCAACACGATCCAGAATCTCGAACGGGCCAATGAAACGCTGGCTAACTTCCCTCTCTTGAGACCAAAACATACCACTCCTCGGATCCGTAAAACCTTAAAAAGTACGTGATCTCCGATGCTAAATTCCAAATCTTTCCGGTGTCGATCGGCATAACTTTTATACTTGCTCTGAGCAGTCCTCATCCTTTCCTTGACCAAAGAAATTTTCTCGTTGATTTCTCTAACCAAATCTGGCCCCAACAACTCTATGTCTCCAACTCCTGCCCAACACAATGGATAACGACATAGTTGAACGTACAATGCTTCGAACGGAGCCATCCTGATACTTGCATGATAACTATTATTATAGGCAAATTCGACCAAATGCAAGTGCGTCTCCTAAGATTCTTCAAAATTGATAACACAAGCCCTAAGCATATCCTCTACGATTTGATTAACATGCTCAGTTTGTCCATCTTTCTAAGGGTGAAAAGCAGTACTCATCTTGAGCGAGGTTTCCATAGCTTCTTGCAGACTTTCCCAAAATCCAGAAGTAAACGCATGTCGCGGTCTGACACAATTGACACAGGTGCACCGTGAAGTCGTGCAACTTGTTGTATGTACATTCGGCTCATCCTTTCTATCGGGTATGTCATACTATAAGCAATGAACTGAGCAGACTTTGTCAATTGATCCATAATTACCTAGATAGCGTCATGATTCAGCTAAGATCGAGGCAATCCCACTATAAAATCCATGGTTATGTGTTCCTACTTTTAACTTGGAACAGGTAGCGGTTGCAACAATCCTGACAGTCTCTGATGTTCAGCCTTGACTTGCTGACATGTCAAACACTTGGATATGAATTCAGTCACATCCTTCTTCATACCTTTCTACCAAAAATTTTTCTTCAAATCCTTATACATTTTCGTCCCTCCTGGGTGGACTATATATCTAGACTTATGTGCTTCTTCCAGAATGCCCTTCCTTAGCTCGCCATAGTCTAGTACAAATAATATGTCCCTACACCTGTATCCCCCATCACTTCCCACTCTCCATTCTATTGAATCCTTTTCGGACATCTTTACAAACTATGTCTGGAATTTCTCATCTCCTCTCTGCGCTTCTATAATGCGGTCAATAAGAGTAGGCTGTAGGATAAGGCATCCAAACAGTTGTCCTTCTCCTTCATCAACATTCTTCACCTTAAACTCGGCTAATGTTTCCAATGCTCGCCATTCTCTAACCATTAAAGAGGCAATTGTTCCACGAGTTTGCCGACTCAAAGCATCAGCGACTACATTAGCTTTACCTGGGTGGTATTCTAGCATGAATTCGTAATCTTTAATAAGCTCCGTCCATCTACGTTGCCTCATGTTCAAGTCCTTCTATGTGAACAAATACTTTAGACTCTTGTGATCGGAGAACAGATCAAACTTCTCACCGTAGAGATAGTGTCTCCAAATCTTGAGTGCAAATGCCACTACGGCCAGTTCCAAATCATGAATAGGATTGTTCAACTCATTCAGTTTCAGGTATCTAGATCCATAGGCGATAACTTTACAATCTTGCTTAAGTATACACCCTAGTCCTTGATATGGTGCGTCACTGAAGATCGTGAACTTCTCATCAGGCTTAGGTATAGCTAGTACCGGTGCGGTAGTGAGTCTCTCTTTCAATTCTAGAAAGGTGTGCTGGTGCTTCTCTGTCCACTTGAACTTTAAATTCTTCTTCGTCAGTCCAGTCAAAGGTGCGACTATTTTAGAGAATCCCTCAACAAATCTCTGAAATAGCCTGCAAGTCTAAGGAAACTCCTAACTTCCATAGGGTTGCTTGGTCTAACCCAATTCAACACAGCATCTGTCTTCGATGAATCCATAAAAGTTCCTTGAGACGATATCTTGTGTCCTAAAAATTTCACTTCTTGCAGCCAAAACTCACACTTACTGAATTTGGCATACAGTTGGTGATCCTTGAGTGTCTGCATTGCTATCCGTAGATGTTGCTTGTGTTCTTCTTCTGACTTGGAATAGATCAAGCTATCATCTATAAAAACGTTGACAAACTTATCCAAATAAAGCTTGAACACTCTATTCATCAGATCCATGAACATTGCCGGGGCATTCATCATTCCAAACGACATTACCAAAAATTCATAGTGACCATATCGGGTCCTGGACGCAGTTTTAAGTATGTCTTCTTTCCGTACCCTCAACTGATGATATCTCGATTGTAGGTCTATCTTGGAGAATGTTGTAGCTCCCTGTAGTTGATCAAACAAATCGTCGATTCGAGGTAAGGGATACTTATTCTTGATAGTTACTCGATTCAATTCTCTGTAGTCGATACACAGCCAAAGTATCCCATCCTTCTTCTTCATGAATAACATCGGCGCTCCCCAAGGCGATGTACTTGGACGTACAAAACCCAGATTCTCGAGCTCTTAAACTTGTTCCTTCAATTCCAACAGTTCAGCAGGGCCATTCTGTAGGGAACCTTAGTGATTAGAGCGATACCTGGTATAAGCTCAATACAGAACTCTATACTTCTCTCAGGCGATGGACCAGAAATGTCTTGAAATACTTCCTCGAAGTCCTTGACTACAGGTATAGACGATGCTGGCATCTCTGTACTGACGACTTTGAGGCTGGCTAAACACCTCGTGAGGAACATATCTCCCAAAGGGTTACATTAGAAATCAAAGGATTGATTCCCATTATCGAAGAATGTAATTCTCTTCCTCGCACAATTCAAATTTGCTTGATTTTGAGTGAGCCAATCCATCCCTAAGATTACGTCAAACTCCTTCATCGATAAGACAATTAACCTAGATGGGATCTCATAGTCTCCTATCCGTAGAAGGCAGTCCTTGGACACATGTCCTAACTTGACTGTGGCCCCTAATGATGAGGTAGCCTTCAAAGCTTTCTCCAAGCGATGAGGTAGGATACCCAATCTCTGAATAGTATTAACAGATACGAATGATAGGGCAGCACCCGTATCAAATAAAACTTTAACATGGGAGTTAAATAATGTTAACGTACCTTCTACAGCTTGCTGATCAAGATGAGCTTCTCCATAATCCCCTTCGTTATACACATTCTCGTCATATCTAGCGGCATCAGGAATCATAGCATTCAAGTGAGTCTGACCCTGTTGACCATAAGTCACCTGCTTAGGAGCAATGTAGAACTTGCTAATGTGCCCTGGTTCACCACAGTTATAGCAGACTATTCCCTAATGAGTAGCACACCTTGGTGCCTTGCAATCCGAGCCAGATGACCAGGGTTGCCACAGTTAAAGTACTTTCCACCACTACTTCCTTCTCCAACTCGGGGCTGAGTCAGATAGGTAATAGCCTGAGGTTTCTTGCTTTCATCAAAATTCTTCTTCTGTCCTTGTGTACGATATGTCAGCGGCTTATTTCCAAAGTTACCTCTTGCGGTTCACTTGAGCATCTTTCTCCAGATCAATGGCCAGGCCGACTAGTCCTTCAAACAACTTATCTAGGTTTCCGAGAGTCAGCAACGAATCTGTGGTGTCAGCCCTTAGTTATACATATGAATCCTCTTTTCCTCAGTATCAACCATATGAGGGGGAAACCGAGACAGTCTCTCGAACTAAGTGGTATACACTTGCACCGATTTAATTCCCTGAGTCAAATCCATGAATTCCTTCTCTCTCCTCTGGCTCTCTGTAGCCAAAAATACTTTTCCAAGAATCTCTCCTTGAATACATCCCAAGTCATTCCCATAGCAACATTACTCCCGATAGTAGCTATTACCGAGTCCCGCCAGTCTGCGGCGGCATCGGTCAACTGGAAAGTAGCTAACCTCCTCTTATCCATCTCATTGCACTGGACAGCTTCAAACATGCGGTCCATTTGTCTCAACCATTATTTTGCTTTTCAGGGTTCCGTAGTACCCGCAAACTATTCAGGCCTCAGCGCACGGAATCTCTCTAGCAACTTGTCTCCAGTTTGGTGATCTCGTCGATTCTCATTCGGGTTTTCGATCCTTTCCAAATGCCTGACAAAAGCTTCAAACATTTTTGTGGGATCGACAGCTAATGGTGCCTCCTCAATCAAATTTCTGTTCCTTCTTGGTCTCCCAGCCATTCTAAATGCATGTCAATGATACAGGAATGAGAAATATGCATGAAGCAATAATACTAAGCATTTTAGATGACAACATCATTTAAAAGAGTATTTCTATATATAACTTCTTGTCAAGTTGATACAAAAGGCGTGTATGATCAGTTCAATGCCTACCCTATCTGTATGGGTTAGGACGTACATCGTGTAACAACCCAAATTTTCTACGTGTTTTTAGTAATTTTTATATTATTATTTTTAAGTATTAGACATTAACTATGTGTATGTATCTTAGTGACACCTAAAAAAATATTGAAGTAGCGTGTACGGGTCGTTAGTATGTTAAGTAGTGTGCTTAACATAGAAATTTAGTACCCGGGGTCATGGGTATCCATTGGGCTAATCATTTGTCACTTTAGAATGCATTTTCAGGCCCATATAAAGCCTTTTAGTGAGGCCCTTAGGCAAAAAAACGGGATTTATATATTTGTGTGTATTTTATTGACATGTGTTGTGTGTGTAGTATACATATACATATATTGAAACCCTAGCCCCCATATTAACAAAAAAAAAAGGGAAGAGGAAAAAAAAAAGAGAAGAAGAGAGAACAGACGTTTGTGTTTGTGTGTGTGTGTGTGTGTGTGTGTGTGTGTGAGAGAGAGAGAGAGAGAGAGAGAGAGAGAGAGAGAGAAGAAGAAGAAGAAGAAGAAGAAGAAGAGAGTAAGAGAAGAAAACAGGAACCCCAAATATTGTTTTGTGAAATCATCATCAACATTGAAGCCCTAAATCGGTGAGTTAACTTGTGATTTTCTTTCAATCTCATTTAATTGAAATTTAAATGGATAGAATATTGAATTAGTATAGTTATGAATTTATGAGATTTAGATTTTCTTTTATAATGATTGAAGTTGTGATTTGAGATTTATAGATGAGTCTTGAATATACATTTGAGCAATTATTCAATTTTCGGGTTTGGGGTTTTCACGGATCAGATTTGAGTAGAAAATTCATCATAAATCATACGTTATAGTTTTCGTGATTCTGTCCATGTGGGGCCTGTAGGAAACGTAATTCTGGACAACTTTTGTCTAATGGTGTTTTTCCCAATTCTGCACTGTTTGGGCAGAAAATGCATATTACAGTAGTAGTTTTATGAAAGTTAAAATAAAAGTATTTGCTACATCATATTTTTGTGTGATTTCGTGCTCGTTAATATGAATTAATTTGTTTGTACTTAGAGAAATATGAGTTCTCATGTATAGTTGAGCTTTGTGACATTGTGACTGTGTGATTTTGTGTAGGTTATGAATCTGTGTGGACATGTAGCTGTTAATATGATTTTAACGGATATTTGATTTGAGATACATGAATCTCTTACAAAATTGAGTTTTGTGAAAAACATGGATGTGTGAACATTAGAAAAGTCCTTAGCGTTCACCACTGCTCCTTATGATTTTAGGCGGCGACTTCGTGGATGACCCGTCCTTGTGTGATTAGACGGCGACTACGCGGATAACCCGTCTCTTCATTTTTAAGCCTTATGCCCGGCTTGTTGGTCTATTTCATGTGTATTTAGACATTGTTAATTGACATCAAGAACGTAAGGACTAGCCTTTCGGTGTATACTCAAATCCCAGTGATACCCCATGGGAGTTGGGACCGAAGTGGGAGTTAGTATTACATTAGGAGACACATGGGATATATGTGTAGGCTGGACCATGGATGGGTGGCCGAGGTGGTGAACATAAGGTGTAATAAAAGAAAATAATTTGTGGTGTTTTATTCTTGCGTTTAGAAGTTTGAAAAATAAATTACCTCTTGATGTAGTAGTATCGTAGAAAGTTGTGGATGCTTAGTAATCGAATTTTCTAATAATTTTTCGTGTTGTAATCGTTGTGTGTGCGCGTGAATGTGATAACCATAGACTGTGTTAAGTTTTGGATTATGTTTGGAGGATTTTGATGCGAGTATTTTATGAATTTATTCTGTTACTAAACTATGGGTTTGATGGTAGTGTGACTGACTCTTGAATTGTAACGGACGTTAATTCAGAAAGTAATTGTGGGTATATTTAGAACTGTGATAATTAGATTTGGGCCCACTAACTTTTATGTAGGCCTGGCTCACCATAGATATTCGATGGGTAAGTATTCAATTGGTATTATTCGAGTTGTTAACCACTACCACCACATTGAAGGAAACTACCATTCTGTCCTGAATGTGGGTGAAACTACTATTCTAACCCGACATGAATTATGGTGATGACATTGTTTATTTTCTGTGCAACGATATTATATGATATGAGGTGGTTATGTTTTTCTTTGTGAGTACTTTTGGGAGTCTATGGGACGCCGTTGTTCCCTAAGACTCGTGTTATATTTTTTTGTTAACTCATACCAATATTTTATATACTGACCCGGGTGCGTAATGCATTCGGAGCGTTTCTATATAAAACGTAGTCGAATGTATGTGCAGGTTTAGTATTTGGAGATTTTATTCGGAGCTTCTGTTTGGGTGACGAGATGATCACGGTGTTGTTTATTATTAGAGTTGTACTTTTTTTTGTTGTACTTTATTTTATTTCTGGCAGTGTGGGCCACATGTATATAATTGTAATAAGGATTGTATATTGGGTATTGGGAACATTGTAGTTTCTTTGACCAATGGATGTATAGATTTTATGCATATTTATTTTCTTTCCGCTGAACTCTGTAAAGAGAGTTTTATTGAATGAACATAATATTTCTTTTGTAAATCGAAAGGATATAATATGTGGAATGGAGTTAAATTTCTTTTATAATGAAAATGAATGTTTGGGAATTCAAGTTTAATAATAAAGAGTTTTTTTTTTAAACACAAAATCACATGTCCTTATTTAATGAGTATAAAATACTGTTTTCAATAATTATCTATTAGTCTGTGTGAGGGTGTCACTCTCGGTGTTTTGGAAATTGAATATTAGTCTAGATACATGCTCTGGATTAAATATTTGGTTGTCCAAAAATCGGGGTGTGACACATCATCTATGCAAGAGTTAATGCCAAAAATGGGGTCATTGCCCTATACTTGAATGCATGTAAATACAGTTGCAAAAAGAGATAGAGCTACTAGTCAATATAGTTAATATGTACAAGGTCATATCTAAAACATCAATCATCTCCGTAGGCGGCTATGAGCAAATCCAACGAGTCAACTGGGTAAAATTGCTGAAGATGAAAGGGGCCCACCCCATCATAACTCTGAGAGGTCATCGATGAAGCAGGTGCCGGGGCATCTGCCTCAACTGACACCTCCTCGGGAAAGACTAGCTCTAGTGCCAGCTCCTCCTCGAGATCAGCTGCGAATTCATCTAGACCCATACCGCCCTCATCATCATCATCCTCCCCACCTACAGGAACCAAATGAAACTCCTCATCCTCGTCATCCTCGGCGATAGGAACCGCTGGCTCCTCTGCAGGGATAATTGGTGGAGGCATCTCCAGCTGTGCAAGATGGGCATGCACGACCAAGTCCTCAAGGGGTAGGTAGAGGGCATCGCTATTAACCAAGCGAACCATCTCTAATAGTACTAAACACTGAACCTCAATAAGATATAGAATCTCCAGGCGAATACAAGATAAATCAACTAGTCCTAGTACATGAATCTGATGCCAAAGCTCTAACTCTACAGTCGTAGCCGTTCGTTGCTCGATAGCATCGTGATAAAGTGCTACCGAGGCTGGTACTATGGCACCCTGGGTGACCCAGTGTCCCCCGAACAAATCTACTACAAAGAATGGCTGAGCTGAATCCATACCTGACAAAAAGGTACTACTTATATCAGGACTAATCTTAATAGAAATAATCTTAGGCATTTGGGGTTCCGGGTTTGTCCTCCTGTCATATCATCAGGGTGTAAAGCTTAAGCTAGCAGAATGTGGAATTGGGTCTAAACTGGTAAACCCTAACCTGGCTAAACTGTTCTGAGATAACCTAGCTCTGATACTACTAAATCCTGCCATGCCCCGGCTTCGCATAAATATGAAAAGCATTTAATTTCCTTTATGGACCCGTGGTTCGCGATAGTTTGAAGGATTGAATCTGTCCCCAAACATGGAACAACATATAGCCATAAGTCAGAGTAGAGCAATCAAGGCACAGACCGCCTTGAAACAAAATAATAACTTATCATCTATTACAGTCATCCTTATTACAAAAATCCAGTTCATAACTTAAAACATAAGATAATGATAAACAGTTTCTCTTCATAAGCAGCCATTCTCAATTAGCGTAGTCATAAAGTCCCTCCTAATTATAACTTGAAAAGCCTAGACACGAATTTCCAGGATGCATCAACGTCGTCAGCTTCAAGAAGCTGGTGAGTATTAAAAACATAAGCTCGAATGTAAAACATACTCATTTACCATTTTTCATTTTACAGTTTCATAAATCAACAAGTTAACCATAGAAATGAGTTCAATTGATAAAACCGTAAGGATAACATTATAACCTTCAATTCATAAAACATGTGACCGTATATGAGACCAATGCAAACATTCTCATCTTACCAACTCTTTTCTCTCGACAACACCACACCTAACTCTCTCACACCAGTATCTTTGAAACACTAAAATGACCACACTTTAGCACAGGGGTACCAGGGAGTGTCCAGCTTGCCTCACACTTTAGTACGGGGTACCAGGGAGTGTCCAATGCCTCACACTTTAGTACCTAATCCACCTCGCAAATACCGAAAAAACCTCACGTAGTATCCAGACTCGAGTACCAGGGAGTTTCCATAGGCCACACTTTAGCACTACCATGGGTGCCAGGGAATGTCCAAGTTCGACGTCACACACTTTAGCGCTACCATGGGCACCAGAGAGTGTCCAGTTTTGTCACTATCGCATTTCAAAGATACTCTAGCCGCAATCTCAAAACAGCACACTTTGGTATAACATTGCCAGGGAGTGTCCACACACAATCTCATCCACATACTCTTTCTACACTGACTAACACCCACATGCATGTACGGCTCACTCCCATGTATGACATGTGACTTATACAGAATTGTAAATTCACCCAAAACATGAAATCAATGTACATACACAATAAATAAGTCGTAATCCATTGCCTTTATTATCAAAATATAATAAGTAGGATTCTGATTTAACATATTTTCCAAACAGAACCTTAACAGTCCTTAAAATTTACTCCAAACGATCCTTTAATAGAAAATAGACAAAAATCAAAAACTGTAAGGTCACGCGAGCGGGCCGCTTGCGCGACATGCCCATTCCCCGTTTTTCTTTATATAATTTTCAAACTGTCAGAAAATGCAAGAATCGCGCGCACAGGCCGCTTGCGCGAGGGGTCGCTCGCGCGATTGCGCACGCGAGTTGAACCCGAGACTTTATCTTCTTCACTGAAACTGCTCTGTTTCAGTTTTTTAAAGTCCAAATTGACCCATTTTGTAATTCCATCGTTACCATGTCTTATTATATATATGAATCTCTTTGGTTTTTCGCAAGGATTATGAATCTACAATCAATTTGACATGAATCGAAACATAGCTCTCAGATTTTACAAAAATTCGAGAGACGTCAAAACTTTTTTTTTAATATATTTCTCCTAATTAAGCTCTAATACTTTAAACCTAACATATATATCATGTAATCTTTCATATTTTTCTATAAAAAAAGATTTTGGTCAAGGTTGAAAAATCTTGATTTCAAAGCTATGGAGATTCAAACGAAGAATCATAAATGGTGATTCACAATCAAGCTACATAAAACTGTAATTAAAGTACAATTTACATTCTTAGTGAGTTGGTAATACTCACTGTGATTGTGATTGAAGTATGTGTTGAGAAAGATAAGAAATAGACAACCCAACTTCGAGCTTGGCTATATGTTGATATAGGGATCTGCTCTCTTTCTAAAATTTTCAGCAAGATGAACTCTCAACTCTCTATTTTCTCTCTCTGTATTATTTTGCCAAAAGTGTAGAATCAAGTGTATGTAATGCGATGTATAAATAGAATGGCCCAAGCACTTACATTGACCAAAAAACTATTAGGAAAATTTTTACCCTTTTTGTACCTCACAGATTTGCTCCTTCTTGGAGTCAGCCTCACTCTTTTGACCATAACTCAAAATCTTAAAAAAATTTAATGAGACTAAAAACATCTTAAACTAGACTCCTATACCTTTCCAACGGAATATCACAAACCCAAAAAGGATAACCGAGGTTAGAGAACGAAGTCCAGGAAATCTGGAGAAAAAATACAACTTTCAAGCTAAAAGCCATGGTGACTTTCGGCTGAGTGCCGCGCAGCACTCTCAGACTGCTGACTAAGCCCTCTGAGTTCCACTATGGCTCTCAGATGTCCTAGACCCATTTTGATTTGACCCCAATCCACATGAAAATGCCCGAAAATGTGAAAATTTGTGTTTTTTCCATCCCACATCGCTTAGCTATGAACTTTTTCACCCAAAACTCAAACTATAAAAGGGGGTCCTCCCCTTCCCATCCATCACACCTAAAAATACTAAGGACTAGAGAGCCCAGGGAAACCCCATTAGAGGATTCCTCAAGCACTCCTAGAAAGTCCTTGGGAAAACTATAAATTTTTTTAGAGTTAGGATTGAGTCTTGGAGTCTACGGTCCTAGCAAAGCTTTGCCGGAGGAGTATTCTAAGGGGAGTTTTTGGGGTAAGTTCTTCTTCATTTTTATTTTTTCTACTTTTATTTTATGTTTGATCTTTCGAGTTCTTAGGATAGTTTTATTTCCTTGTTTGTAGTATCCTCATTAAAGTAGAGGTATCCCCGGCGGAGCTACCCCCAAATGTTGTGGTAGCCGGAGCTCATGGGCTTGGTGTCTAATCCATAGATATATGATCCCTGGGGATAATGAAACCTTAATTTGGATCTACGAGTCTACATTTAGGACATTTACGTAGGAATAATGTTGTAATTGGGATAGTAGGCTATCCACGTTTTTATTTCTATTCATTTTTTATCCATGCATAATAATTTAATGCATGAATTAGTTAATCCATGCATAACTAATTTAATTCACTTAGTTTAACTCAAGTAGTTTAATTCATGAATTAATTCGTATCTATGGACATGCATATACATGCACACTATCATCACATAGAATAGTAGGTTATCCATATTATAGATAAGGCTAGTACTAATGTCAAAGCAAAAAGTGTCGCTAAAAGTTTTAGCGACAGTTACCTAAGTGTCGCTAAAACTTTTAGCGACACTTTTTACTTTGGCATTAGCACTTTCTACTTTGGCATTAGCATCACCCTATAGATAACACTTAATTTGGCTTACACATACACACTACTACATATAGTTGTCATGTTTGGACACACATACATTCTATCCATGCCTAGAATAGTAGGGTATTCTTAGATTATCCTATGTATTATGTTTTATTGTCCTAACCATGATTAATTAGGATAATTGGGAGTGCTATGCTACCCCGAGTAAGTTTTCTAACATACCTCTTATTTACTACTTTCCCAGGATCACATAGAAGCATGAATAAGTGGATAAAATAAAGGTTTTAAATTCCCTTCATGAATACTTGTACTTAGATATTATGTTTTTCTAGGGTTTTGAGTGTAATTTTCACATTTAAATTCCTTTTATTTCCTTTCGCATGTATAGGGGAGTGTAGTAATACTTTTAGTCCCCGAATTACTGTTTTAGCACGTGTATTGCATGTAATTGTATAGTTTCTTGCACAATTTTCTTTTATTAGATGTTTATAACTTGAAATTAGGATTGCATTAGTAATAATTGAAACGGTACACATATTGTCTAGTCAATCACCTTGAAAGCTGAGTAGAGGCCCATCTCACAATGGGGCAAGAGGGGGTGTTTTAGTATGACCTAGCTCCTTCCTCTCTCATGCCTTAACCCCCAAACCATGTTCTTTGGTGACGATGGGGTGGTGCTCTCTATTCATTGGACTTGATAGATTTAGTTTTCTTGGTTTCCTTTATCAAACCAAGTGGCGACTCTATTAGTGAGGATCTCACCAGATTTAGCCTTGTCGGATATTATGGATTACTCACTCGTGTAGCCTCAGATATGGATCCTGGGCATCGGTTGTTGCCTCGGGTGGGATCAAAAGCCTTATAGAATCCAAAATACGAGTAATCCAAATTGGTCGGATCAGATAAAGGCTAATGAAGGGTAGTGAACCTCACTTGTATTTGTTGGCATGAGATTTGTGATGGGATCAATCAAGCAGGCTAAATCTTTCTAGGCCCCAAGCTTGGTTCGAGTACCCACAATTGGCGACTCTGCTAGGGACTGAACTAAGAGGGTTAGACTCCAAAACTTTTAAGGTTCTTTGACTTTATATTATGAGGATCGCATGTGCATTAGTTTTAGGAAGCTTGGGAGGACCAATGCCAGGGGCTTGTAGCCTGTCAGAACCACCATCCCCCCACCCCCCACCCCCCCCCCCCCCCCCTAGAGGACTTTCCTGCCCTAGCACGTACCTAACGGTATAAAAAGTTGTCCACGTACCACACCAAACCCTGTAATGGGGGGAGGGGGGGTATAGTTGGACACTCGCAGGGGGACCCTTGTTGACTCTATCCACCTCGATGCATATAACAGCCATAGAGCCAATCCTTTAGCGCTTGACCTGTTATGACAATGTGCGCACACACACTTTACTTGCCCTTCGAGATTATGTGACATGATAAGTAAGCCTATACGACTCGTGGTACATAGCCCTGTTTAACACTCAAGGCATTCAACCCATGTGAAATGCTTGCCATATGACATGAGGATGACATGCTTAGGTGCTATATTGGGATTATGTGTCACGAGACCATAGGACAACGAATCATAACCTTGCTTGTGTCCTATTCGCTAAAGTAAGCCTTGATTAGACCTATGTTATCATGAACATCGTCGCACATGAAGTTCCAAGCATGGAACGACTAGCATGACATTGATTATGGTGGCCTTGGAATAAGAAGGAATCCTCGATGATGCAACTATGACTTAAATGTCTATATGATGGTTTGGAATAAGGTTGCTCACTTATATTTGCATTTCATACATGTCATAAACAATTTTTCAAAAAAAATGTTTTCCCAATAGACACAAGTCCCTTCTCAAAATACATTCCCAAGAAAATCATTTCAAATATGAGTTTATTTTTTAAATAAAAATGGAAAAATCTCTGACCTCTTTTTCCAAAAAAAAAAAAAAAAATCTTTTCAAAACAAAATATAATTTCTTAGAGGCCATTGTTGAAAACCAAAAAAAATCTCCCTTTCTGAAAAAGAAAATCATTTTAAAAAAAGAAAAGAAAAAAAGATTTATGAGTCTTGCATTTCCAATGAATAATAAAATTCCATATTTTCAAGACAAAAATAAAATAAAATAAATTGCTTTCAAGATGTGTAATTATTTTTTCCCCATATTTTAAAAACAAAGGGAAAGGGAGTAACCCATGATTTGTTTCTCTTTTTTAAACAAATACTTCCAATTTTGAAAAAAAGAAAAGAAAAGAAAATGATTGGAAATAAATGGAATTAAAAGAATTAAATAAGGGCTTGTGAATGATGAATAAAAGGTGGCACAATCATTCTGAGATTGAAACACAATTTTAAAATCTGAAATTGTAGAGAGATAAGTGAACATAGCTCCGAGAAATAAGAAGGTCACACCTTTTAAGGTCTAATTCGCCATCATTTCGAAAGCAAGACTGGTCCAATGGCTCATAAGCACCTCGAAAGAAGGTTCAATGCACTCCAAAATATAGTAGAACAACAAGGTCACATGCTCTCCCAGATCAGCAAAAAATTAGATGAATTGTCAGGTTCTATTAACCTCTATTCTATGAGCTACAAAAGATAGATAGGTTGGAGAGCATAATGGAGGCAAGACATGGCCCCAGTGATTATATCTTAGGGTTAGAAGGATCTCTTAGCAGTCCCAAGGATGCACTCAGAAATGGGAGGATCATGACGAAAGAAGATGTGCCTCGAATGAAGCCTATGGGAGGGAATCACTGTCACGCCCAGACGTAGAATAAATAGGGAAACCATTTAATTTCCTTTATGGACCCATAGGTCATGACAGTTTGAAGGATCGATTCCGTCCCAAACATCGAACAGTATAATAACTTATATTAGAGTAAGAGCAATCAAGACTTATAAAAATTTTCAAACATATTAATTATTACATCACGTAGGAATCTTAAGGCACAACCCACCTTGTAAAAATACTAATATCTATTACATCAATCCTTATTACAAGTTCAGTTAAGTAAACAAGCAGTATTATTCAATTTCTCTTCACAACTAGTTGTTCTCAATTAGCATAGTCATATTGTCCATCTTGATCATAAACTGAAAAGCCTAGACATAAATGTCCAGGGAGCATCAATGCCTTTAGCTTTAAGAAGCTGTTGAGTATTAAAAACATATACTTGTAATGTAAAACATAGTTTCTTACCATTTTGATTCACAGGTTTATTATTCAACATATTGAAATACATTAGTGAATTTGTATTTAAACAGAACCAAAGGACAACATAATAAAATTCAATCAATATAACATATAATCGTGCATGAAACAATGCAACCCTCTTGTCTCACTGACTCTTTTACCTCGACTACAAAACCCAACACAAACGGTTCCCCTGAACCACTGGCCCACTGCCATTAGGTTTAGAATGCCTATCGGTAGATGTCTACCATATCCGAGTCGTCCTGGATGTACCTAGACATTCAAGGTTATAATAACTTGATCAGTCTACTGTATCCGAGTCAACCTGGACACGATCGGACTGGCCTGCCGTATCCGAGTTGACCTAGGCTCAATCCCTCTTAATTAACCTACCATATCCGAATTGACCTGGGATAATTAAGGCTATAACATATTGCTGATTGGACTGCCGTATCCGAGTCGACCTGGGCTCAATCCTTTCCAATTAACCTGCCATATCTGAATCGACCTGGGATAATTAGGGTCGCAACTCACATAACACATTCTCTTGACTCTTCTTAACTTCCTAACACATACCAGCATGTCAACTCGACTCTAACATGTATGTCAGATGACAGATGCAGGCAATATATAATTACTGGAAAGTAACAACAAACTAGCGTATGAGAAATCAAGTCAAATTAACTTAACCTTTTAAAAATAGATTTTGAAATGACATATTTCCCAAACAGTGCCTTAAAAACTTTTAAAACTTCTTTCAAACAATCCTCATATGAAAACAGACAAAACCATAAAATTACCCAGTCGCTCGCGCGGGCTATGCACGCGATACTTGTAATTTCAAATTTCTTTTCAAAACTTTCAGAATTGTCTACATAGACTTCATCTTCTTCGTTTTCTCCCATGCTTTAGTTTTAAGGCCTGTTTTTTACCCATTTTGAAATCTGAATGTAAACATGTCATATAATATATGATTCTCTTCATTTTTCCGTAAGGATTACGAATATACGATCGGATTAACTCGAATCGAATCGTAGCTCTCGGATTTTACGTAAAACTGAGAGGTGATGAAATTTCATTTCTAATATACTTTCTAGTACGAATGAATTAAGCTCTAATACTTTAACCACAACTTCTATGGACTAAGAACTGTCACTATTATCTATCAAAAAAAAATTTTGGTTAAGTTTGAAAAATCAACAATTTCAAGCTTTCAACTTCAAGCATGAACTCATCAATGGTGATTCCCAATTCAAGTAATATAAACAGTAATCAAAACATGAATTACATTCTAAGTGAGTTTAAAATACTTACTGTGATTAAAGATTAAAGTTTTGTGAGAAAGATAACCAAAATAAGAGGGCGCGCTTCAAGCTTTGGCTATGGTAGCCCAAGCTTCCTCTCTCTAGAATCAATTCTATATAATCTCTGTATCTCTCTCTTTTCACTCTTTATATTTGTATTTGCAGAAAGGGTATATTGTGTGAGAATGAATGTGAGTATATATAGCAAATCAAGTGAACAACTTGGAGCCCAAGAACCATCTCCCTCACTCAATTAATGAATTTGTCTTAATTTCTAAATACATAATTATACATATACATATATATAATCTGTTGATTTGTTGTTTGAGTGATGATGTCAATAGGAGTTCATAGGGGGGGCAAGTTCAAGTGTTTGGGAAAAACAACTTAAGGCCACAAATTTGTATTTACAAGATTTGCATTCCCAAACAAACCCAGCAAAAATGATTAGTAAATTTAAATGGGTGTAAAGCATATATCAATGATTGACGAAGAATCCCAAATCTGTGGGAGTCCATCGTGGCGTGGACAGTTTCGTTCATAAACTAGTATTTTCACGACGCGGTGATCACCACAAAAATACAAAAAATTTATATTAACGTAGGAAATAATTTTCTGGTTGTATAAAAATACTATTTGAATCAAAAGTAAATATTTCCACCGTCTTGAAAATACAGTTATGGCATTCATCACATGTATTTCTAAATTTATAAGAATTATGGTTTGACCCCAAACAAAGAATTTCTATTAAATCAAACAAGTAAAAGGAATATAATATTGGAATTACATTAAGAAATTAAAGTAAAATACAGGTTGTTACATCCTTTCCCCATTAAACAGGATTTCGCCCCTGAAATCTAGACTAACTAGTCATGAAATAAATCTGGGTACCTCATATCAGCTTTGACTTCCAATGAGGCTTCATTCTCGTCATGGTGGTTCCACTGAACTTTCACCAACGGAATGTCTTTATTTCTCAACTTCTTGATACTCTGATCCAGAATTTTCACAGGTCTCTCGTTATCAGAAACGTTATGACTCATCTCAATATCATCGAAACTAACCAGATATGAAGGATCTCGTATGTATTTTCTCAGCATACTAACGTGAAATACATTGTGAACCCTAGACATCTTTGATAGAAGTGCAATTTGATAAGCCACTTTTCCTACACGATCCAATATCTCGAACGGTCTAATGAAACACGGGGCTAACTTCTCTCTCTTAAAACTGAAATGCACACTCCTCGGGTCGGTGAAACCTTAAGAAGTACATGATCTCCGACACTGAATTCCAAATCCTTTCGGCATCGATCAACAAAACTTTTGTACCTGCTCTGCTTGGTTCTCATCCTTTCCTTGACTAGAGATATCTTCTCGTTGGTTTCTCTAACCAAATTTGGTCCCAATAGATCTGTGTCTCCGACCTCTGCCCAACATAATGGAGAACAACATGGTCGTCTGTACAATGCTTTGAATGGAGCCATCTCAATACTTATGTGATAGCTATTGTTATAGGCTTCAACCAAAGACAAGTGTGTCTCCCAAGATTCCTCAAAATTAATAACACAAGCCCTAAGCATACCCTCCATTATCTTATTAACACGCTACAGTTTGTCGATCTGTCTGAGGGTGAAAAGCAATACTCATCTTAGGCGAGGTTCCCATAGCTTTTTGAAGACTTTTCCAAAATCCAAAAGTGAAACGTGCATCGCGATTTAACACAATTGACACAAGTGCACCGTGAAGTCATACAACTTGTTGTATGTACATCCAACTCATATTTTCGACTAGGTATGTCATACTATATGTAATGAAGTGAGCAGACTTCATCAATCGGTCCACAATTACCCAAATGGCATCATGGTTCTGTTGTGACCGGGGCAATCCAACTACAAAATCTATGGTTATGTGTGATGACATTGGACATGGAAGAAGCTTCCACTCTCGTAAATGCTCACTAAAATGGTGGTTGGGTGTATTGAATGTTGAAGTAAATAGAAGTAGTGAAGTAAAAACAAAGTTTAGAACTCACTTTTGTTTTGAAAATCAAAGAAGAAAGCTTATTTTCTCTCTATTCTAACCTTATCTCTACAACTTTCTCTCCCAAAACTTTTCAAAGCTTACATTTGACACCCCCAAAATGAAGAGCAATGGGGGGTTTAAATAGGCCAATTTGGGGTGGTTTTGGGGTTTTAGAAGTGTTCCCATTGGTCCCAAACATCTGAAATCATAGAACTACGTCGTTTTGGTTTTCAATTAATCAAAATGAACCCCCAAGAAAAATTACAAAAATACACTTTTCTGGAGGAGAGTGCCGCGGAGGCAGTGGACCAGTGCCGCGGCGGCACTGCTCCTCAATCGTCTAGATAATCCCTTTTAGGCCCCCAGAGGTTCCGATATTCGCGAAAAGGCCCTATTTCATCCGAAATTCACAGAAAATGCATACGAACTCCAAATTGAGGTTGTGATATACTGTTGGAAAGGTAATGGAGTCTACTTTACATAACAAATAGTTCGGGGATAGGTTACTTTGAAAAGATTTGCGGTATTTGCGATAAAAGCCGATTTGATCGCCTTTTTTGTCTTCGTAAATTCATAATAAACTCGTTTTAAATCCAAAATTATGTGCGATATACCGTTGGAAAGCTATTGACCTCTAGTATCCATGAAAAATATTTGAAAATTGTTACGGTGCCCCGGTTCTAAAGTCAAATTCTGGTCAAACCGGTCAACGGGGACTTTCCGGGAACTTCCGGGGGTCTCTGGGAGCTGACGATTTCATCCGATTTTTCTTAAAAACTCATTTTATCACTTTTCTTACGACGTAGCATGTTTCTGGAACTTTTGGTCCAAATCTGGGAGTTTTTGGGCTTTCAGAGATATTTTGGTCATTTTGAGCATTCTGAGAGATAGAACTAACTTCCAGGAGTCCTTTTAAGTCTTTTTCGATCATTGTGAATCACCAAGCTATGGGCCCCCTAAATCTGATAGCTGACAAAATGGGGTGTCTACAGTTTGCCCCTCTTTGGCATGAACTTGCGAGGCAACGCATGTCGCAAGCGAGTGCCAAAGTTTTGAAGAGACATGACTTTTTGGAGGCTATAGATTTAGGATAAAAAGCATTGCAAAAGATGCAAAAAAAAAAAAAGATGTTGAGGTCAGTGCTGGTCGCGCTCTGCATGAGCTGCCTACGTATCCCAAGGGGAATCAGACCAAGACGTAGTTCAGGGCACAAAGGAACCAATCACACATGCACATACACAACAATCAGACGGATGCTATGCTAAAAGAGTGATATGCAATGCATGGATGTTCATCAATTCAATCCATAACAGTCACAGTAGTTCACTGTCGACTCGTCATCTCGATTCGTACATCATCAGTCCTTCTGATCACGGTTAGTCCAACTGTTGATCTAATCCATGACAGTCACAATAGTTCACTGTCGACTCATCATCATCAGTCCAATCCATGACAGTCACGGTAGTTCACTGTTGACTCGTCACCTTAATTAGTGCATGGTTAGTTCTTCTGATCACGGTTAGTCATAGAACTAACTTCTAGGAGTCCTTTTGAGTCTTTTTGATCATTATGAACCACCAAGCTATGGGTCTCCTAAATCTGATGGCCGACAATATGGGGTGTCTACAGTTTGCCCCTCTTTGGCATGAACTTGCGAGGCAACGCATGTCGCAAGCGAGTGCCAAAGCTTTGAAGAAACAGGTCTTTTGGAGGCTATAGATTTAGGATAAAAAGCGTTGTAAAAGATGCAATGATGCTGAGGCTAGTGCTGGTCGTGCTCTGCGTGAGCTGCCTATGTATCCCAAGGGGAATCAGACCAGGACGTAGTTCGGGGCACAAAGAAATAAATCACACATGCACATACACAACAATCAGGCGGATGCTATGCTATAAGAGTGATATGCAATGCATGGATGTTATATGAATTGCGTCCTGAGTCCTATCATGTTTAGTGTTCTGTTCCTAGCGTGAGCTGGTGCTGTGCTAGTGTTCACGACTGTGATGTGGTGGATGACTCGGATAAGGACATTTAGAAGACTCTGGGTCTAGTGGCCAACTTCTGGAATTTGGGAAAGTGTGCTTCACAAGCGAATGTAGTCAGATGTGGGGTCCCTGAGGACGTTAATCAAAGATGAAGTTTGACAGATAACCGATGGACATGGAAATCATGGACACAGAAACCCTAAGAATTCAAGTGATGAAAACCAGAGATGTCAAGCGACGGACACGGAAGCACCATTAATGGACATGGAAGCCCAAGATTTTGAATGAGAACGATGAACACAACACATTTTGAATAGGAGTGATGATAAACTAATGATGATTAATGAACTGACGATGCACTAATCGATATGACGAGTAGTTAGTGAACTATATGACTGTCATGGGTTGGACCAACGTCAGGAAAACGCTTAACCAAATGCCACGAAACCTTATAGGCAAGTCAAACATGCCTTAATAAACTTGTAGAAACTAACAAAATGCATAATAGATTCACCGTTCACAAAAAATACGAAAAAATAACTCTTTAGTCACTTAGGCTTGAAAAAAACGTAGTTTTGGGGGTTTTGAGTAATGAATTGGTAAACCGCTTAACCAAATGCCACGAAATCCTACTCTCACCTCAAACATACCTAAATAAACTTGCGGAAACTAACGGAATGCATAATGGATTCACGGTTCACAAAAAATACGAGAAAATGACTCTTTAGTCACTTAGGCTTGAAAAAGCTTAGTTATTGAGGTTTTGAGTAGTGAATCGGTAAACCGCTTGTCCAAATGCCACGAAACCTTACACGCAAGTCAAACATGCCTAAATAAACTTGCGGGAACAAACGGAATGCATAACAGACTCACAGTTCACAAAAAATACGAAAAAATGACTCTTTAGTTACTTAGGCTTGAAAAAACGAGTTTTGGAGGTTTTGAATAGTGAATTGGTAAACCGCTTATTCAAACGCCACAAAACCTTACACGTAAGTCAAAAAAGCCTAAATAAACTTACGGGAACTAACGGAATGCATAACGGATTCACGGTTCACAAAAAATGCGAAAAAATGACTCTTTAGTCACTTCGGCTTTAAAAAGCTTAGTTTGACGTTTTAAGTAGTGAATCGGTAAACCGCTTAACCAAACGCTACGAAATCTTAGTCACACCTCAAATATACCTAAATAAACTTGTGGGAACTAAAGGAATTCATAACGGATTCACGGTTCACAAAAAAATGCGAAAAAAGTGACTCTTCAGTCACTTATGCTTGAAAAAGCTTAGTTATTGAGGTTTTGAGTAGTGAATCGGTAAACCGCTTAACCAAATGCCACAAAACCTTACAGAAAAGTCAAACATGCCCTAATAAACTTGCAGAAACTAACACAATGCATAATAGATTCACCGTTCACAAAAAATACGAAAAAATGACTCTTTAGTCACTTAGGCTTGAAAAAACGTAATTTTGGGAGTTTTGAGTAATGAATCGGTAAACCGCTTAACCAAATGCCACGAAATCTTACTCTCTCCTCAAACATACCTAAATAAACTTGCAGGAACTAACGGAATGCATAACGGATTCACGGTTCACAAAAAATGCAAAAAAATGACTCTTTAGTCACTTAGGCTTGAAAAAGCTTAGTTATTAAGGTTTTGAGTAGTGAATCGGTAAACCGCTTAACCAAATGCCACAAAATCTTATTCTCACCTCAAACATAACTAAATAAACTTGTGAGAACTAACGGAATGCATAACGGATTCACGGTTCACAAAAAATACGAAAAAATGACTCTTTAGTCACTTGGGCTAGAAAAAGCATAGTTATTGAGGTTTTGACTAGTGAATCGGTAAACCGCTTGTCCAAATGCCACGAAACCTTACACGCAAGTCAAACATGCCTAAATAAACTTGTGGGAACTAACGGAATGCATAATGGATTCACGGTTCACAAAAAATACGAAAAAATGACTTTTTAGTCACTTAGGCTTGAAAAAACGAGTTTCGGGGGTTTTGACTAGAGAATCGGTAAACCGCTTATTCAAACGCCACAAAACCTTTAAGTCAAAAATGCCTAAATAAACTTGCGGGAACTAACGGAATGCATAACGTATTCACGGTTCACAAAAAATGCGAAAAAATGACTCTTTAGTCACTTAGGCTTGAAAAAGCTTAGTTTGAGGTTTTAAGTAGTGAATTGGTAAACCGGTTAACCGAACACCACAGAATCTTACTCTCACCTCAAACACACCTAAATAAACTTGCAGAAACTAACGGAATGCATAACGGATTCACGGTTCACAAAAAATGCGTTCAAATGATTCTTTAGTCACTTAGGCTAGAAAAAACATAGTTTTGGGGGTTTTGAGTAGTGAATCGGTAAACCGCTTAACCAAACACCACGAAATCTTACTCACACTTCAAATATACCTAAATAAACTTGTGGGAACTAACGGAATGCATAACGATTCACGGTTCACAAAAAATGCGAAAAAATGACTCTTTAGTCACTTAGGCTTGAAAAAGCTTAGTTATTGAGGTTTTGCGCAGTGAATCGGTAAACCGCTTAACCAAATGCCACAAAATCTTACTCTTACCTCAAACATACCTAAATAAACTTGCGGGAACTAACGGAATGCATAACGGATTCACGGTTCACAAAAAATGCGAAAAAATGACTCTTTAGTCACTAAGGCTTGAAAAAGCTTAGTTATTGAGGTTTTGAGTAGTGAATCAGTAAACCGCTTAACCAAACGCCATGAAACCTTTCACGCATGTCAAACGTGCCTAATTAAATTTTTGGGAACTAACAGAATGCATAACGAAATCATGGTTCACAAAAAATATGAAAAAATGACTCTTTAGTCACTTAGGCTTGAAAAAACGTAGTTTTGGGGGTTTTGACAAGTGAATCGGTAAACTGCTTATCCAAATGCCACAAAACCTTAAACATAAGTCAAACATGCCTAAATAAACTTGTGGGAACTAACGGAATGCATAACAGATTCACTGTTTCACAAAAAAATGTGAAAAAATGACTCTTTAGTCACTTAGGCTCGAAAAAGCTTAGTTATTGAGGTTTTGAGTAGTGAATCGGTAAACCGCCTAACCAAACGCCACGAAACCTTACACACAAGTCAAACTTTCCTAAATAAACTTGCAGGAACTAACAGAATGCATAACGGATTCACGGTTTACAAAAAATGCAATAAAACGACTCTTCAGTCATTAGGTTTAAAAAAGCTTAGTTATTGAGGTTTTGAGTAATGAATCGGTAAACTGCTTAACCATATGCCACAAAACCTTACACGTAAGTCAAACATGCCTAAATAAACTTTCAGCAACTAACGGAATGCATAACGGATTCACGATTCACAAAAAACACTAAAAAACGACTCTTTAGTCACTTAGGCTTGAAAAAATGTAGTTTTGGGGGTTTTGACTAGTGAATCGGTAAACTACTTATCCAAATGCCACAAAACCTTACACATAAGTCAAACATGCCTAAATAAACTTGCGGGAACTAACGGAATTCATAACGGATTCACAGTTCTCAAAAAATACGAAAAAATGACTCTTTAGTCACTTAGGCTTGAAAAAGCTTAGTTATTGTGGTTTTGACTAGTGAATCGGTAAACCGCTTGTCCAAATGCCACGAGACCTTACACGCAAGTCAAACAGGCATAAATAAACTTGCAGGAACTAACGGAATGCATAACGGATTCACGGTTCACAAAAAATACGAAAAAATGACTCTTTAGTCACTTAGGCTTGAAAAAACGAGTTTTGGGGGTTTTGACTAGTGAATCGGTAAACCGCTTATTCAAACGCCACAAGACCTTTAAGTCAAAAATACATAAATAAACTTGCAGGAACTAACGGAATGCATAACGGATTCACGGTTCACAAAAAATGCGAAAAAATGACTCTTTAGTCACTTAGGCTGGAAAAAGCTTAGTTTGAGGTTTTAAGTAGAGAATCGGTAAACCGGTTAACCGTACGCCACGGAATCTTACTCTCACCTCAAACACACCTAAATAAACTTGCGGGAACTAACGGAATGCATAACGGATTCACGGTTCACAAAAAATGCGATCAAATAATTCTTTAGTCACTTAGGCTTAAAAAAACATAGTTTTGGGGGTTTTGAGTAGTGAATCGGAAAACCGCTTAACAAAACACCACAAAATCTTACTCACACCTCAAATATACCTAAATAAACTTGTGGGAACAAACAGAATGCATAACGATTCACGGTTCACAAAAAATGCGGAAAAATGACTCTTTAGTCACTTAGGCTTGAAAAAGCTTAGTTATTGAGGTTTTGAATAGTGAATCGGTAAACCACCTAACCAAATGCCACGAAATCTTAATCTCACCTCAAACATACCTAAATAAACTTGCGGGAACTAACGGAATGCATAACGATTCACGGTTCACAAAAAATGCGAAAAAATGACTCTTTAGTCACTTAGGCTTGAAAAAGCTTAGTTATTGAGGTTTTGCGCAGTGAATCGGTAAACCGCTTAACCAAATGCCACGAAATCTAACTCTTACCTCAAACATACTTAAATAAATTTGCGGGAACTAACGGAATGCATAACGGATTCACGGTTCACAAAAAATGCGAAAAAATGACTCTTTAGTCACTATGGCTTGAAAAAGCTTAGTTATTGAGGTTTTGAGTAGTGAATCAGTAAACCGCTTAACCAAACGCCATGAAACCTTTCACGCATGTCAAACATGCCTAATTAAATTTTTGGGAACTAACAGAATGCATAACGAAATCATGGTTCACAAAAAATATGAAAAAATGACTCTTTATTCACTTAGGCTTGAAAAAACGTAGTTTTGGGGGTTTTGACAAGTGAATCGGTAAACTGCTTATCCAAATGCCACAAAACCTTACACATAAGTCAAACATGCCTAAATAAACTTGCGGGAACTAACGGAAAGCATAACAGATTCACTGTTCACAAAAAAATGTGAAAAAATGACTCTTTAGTCACTTAGGCTCGAAAAAGCTTAGTTATTGAGGTTTTGAGTAGTGAATCGGTAAACCGCTTAACCAAATGCCACGAAATCTTACTCTCTCCTCAAACATACCTAAATAAACTTGCAGGAACTAACGGAATGCATAACGGATTCACGGTTTACAAAAAATGCAATAAAACGACTCTTCAGTCATTAGGTTTAAAAAAGCTTAGTTATTGAGGTTTTGAGTAATGAATCGGTAAACTGCTTAACCATATGCCACAAAACCTTACATGCAAGTCAAACATGCCTAAATAAACTTTCAGGAACTAACGGAATGCATAACGGATTCACGGTTCACAAAAAACATTAAAAAATGACTCTTTAGTCACTTAGGCTTGAAAAAATGTAGTTTTGGGGGTTTTGACTAGTGAATCGGTAAACTACTTATCCAAATGCCACAAAACCTTACACATAAGTCAAACATGCCTAAATAAACTTGCGGGAACTAACGGAATGCATAACGGATTCACAGTTCTCAAAAAATACGAAAAAATGACTCTTTAGTCACTTAGGCTTGAAAAAGCTTAGTTATTGTGGTTTTGACTAGTGAATCGGTAAACCGCTTATCCAAATGCCACGAGACCTTACACGCAAGTCAAACAGGCCTAAATAAACTTGCAGGAACTAACGGAATACATAACGGATTCACGGTTCACAAAAAATACGAAAAAATGACTCTTTAGTCACTTAGGCTTGAAAAAACGAGTTTTGGGGGTTTTGACTAGTGAATCGGTAAACCGCTTATTCAAACGCCACAAAACCTTTAAGTCAAAAATATATAAATAAAATTGCAGGAACTAACGGAATGCATAACGGATTCACGGTTCACAAAAAATGCGAAAAAATGACTCTTTAGTCACTTAGGCTCGAAAAAGCTTAGTTTGATGTTTTAAGTAGAGAATCTGTAAACCGGTTAACCGTGCGCCACGGAATCTTACTCTCACCTCAAACACACCTAAATAAACTTGCGGGAACTAACGGAATGCATAACGGATTCACGCTTCACAAAAAATGCGATCAAATAATTCTTTAGTCACTTAGGCTTAAAAAAACATAGTTTTGGGGGTTTTGAGTAGTGAATCGGAAAACCGCTTAACCAAACACCACAAAATCTTACTCACACCTCAAATATATCTAAATAAACTTGTGGGAACAAACGGAATGCATAACGATTCACGGTTCACAAAAAATGCGAAAAAATGACTCTTTAGTCACTTAGGCTTGAAAAATCTTAGTTACTGAGGTTTTGAATAGTGAATCGGTAAACCACCTAACCAAATGCCACGAAATCTTAATCTCACCTCAAACATACCTAAATAAACTTGCGGGAACTAACGGAATGCATAACAGATTCACGGTTCACAAAAAATGCGAAAAAATGACTACTTAGTCACTAAGGCTTGAAAAACTTAGTTATTGGGGTTTTGAGTAGTGAATCGGTAAACCGCTTAACCAAATGCCACGAAACCTTACACGCATGTCAAACATGCCTAATTAAATTTTTGGGAACTAACAGAATGCATAACGGAATCATGGTTCACAATAAATATGAAAAAATGACTCTTTGGTCACTTAGGCTTGAAAAAATGTAGTTTTGGGGGTTTTGACTAGTGAATCGGTAAACCGCTTATCCAAACGCAACGAAACCTTACACATAAGTCAAACATGCCTAAATAAACTTGCGGGAACTAACGAAATGCATAACGGATTCACGGTTCACAAAAAATGTGAAAAACTGACTTTTTAGTAACTTAGGCTAGAAAAAGCTTAGTTATTGAGGTTTTGAGTAGTAAATCGGTAAACCACTTATCCAAACGCCACAAAACCTTACACATAAGTCAAACATGCCTAAATAAACTTGCGGGAACTAACGGAATGCTTAACAGATTCACGATTCACAAAAAATGTGAAAAAATGACTCTTTAGTCACTTAAGCTCGAAAAAGCTTAGTTATTGAGGTTTTGAGTAGTGAATCGGTAAACCGCTTAAACAAATGCCACGAAACCTTACACGCAAGTCAAACATTCATAAATAAACTTGTGGGAACTAGCGGAATGCATAACGGATTCACAGTTCACAAAAAATGCAATAAAATGGCTCTTCAGTCACTTAGGCTTGAAAAAGCTTAGTTATTGAGGTTTTGAGTAGTGAATCGGTAAACTGCTTAACAAAATGCCACAAAACCTTACACGTAAGTCAAACATGCCTAAATAAACTTGTGGGAACTAATGGAATGCATAACGGATTCACGGTTCACAAAAAATACTAAAAAATGGCTCTTTAGTCACTTAGGCTTGAAAAAATGTAGTTTTGGGGGTTTTGAGTAGTGAATCGGTAAACTGCTTAACCAAATGCCTCAAAATCTTACTCTCACCTCAAACATAACTAAATAAACTTTTGGGAACTAACGGAATGCATAACGGATTCACGGTTCACAAAAAATGCGAAAAAATGACTCTTTAGTTACTTAGGCTTGAAAAAATGTAGTTTTGGGGGTTTTGACTAGTGAATCGGTAAACTACTTATCCAAATGCCACAAAACCTTACACATAAGTCAAACATGCCTAAATAAACTTGCGGGATCTAACGGAATGCATAACGGATTCACAGTTCTCAAAAAATACGAAAAAATGACTCTTTAGTCACTTAGGCTTGAAAAAACGAGTTTTGGGGGTTTTGACTAGAGAATCGGTAAACCGCTTATTCAAACGCCACAAAACCTTTAAGTCAAAAATGCCTAAATAAACTTGCGGGAACTAACGGAATGCATAACGTATTCACGGTTCACAAAAAATGCGAAAAAATGACTCTTTAGTCACTTAGGCTTGAAAAAGCTTAGTTTGAGGTTTTAAGTAGTGAATTGGTAAACCAGTTAACCGAACGCCACAGAATCTTACTCTCACCTCAAACACACCTAAATAAACTTGCAAAAACTAACGGAATGCATAACGGATTCACGGTTCACAAAAAATGCGTTCAAATGATTCTTTAGTCACTTAGGCTAGAAAAAACATAGTTTTGGGGGTTTTGAGTAGTGAATCGGTAAACCGCTTAACCAAACACCACGAAATCTTACTCACACTTCAAATATACCTAAATAAATTTGTGGAAACTAACGGAATGCATAACGATTCACGGTTCACAAAAAATGCGAAAAAATGACTCTTTAGTCACTTAGGCTTGAAAAAGCTTAGTTATTGAGGTTTTGCGCAGTGAATCGGTAAACCGCTTAACCAAATGCCACGAAATCTTACTCTTACCTCAAACATACCTAAATTAACTTGCGGGAACTAACGGAATGCATAACGGATTCACGGTTCACAAAAAATGAGAAAAAATGACTCTTTAGTCACTAAGGCTTGAAAAAGCTTAGTTATTGAGGTTTTGAGTAGTGAATCAGTAAACCGCTTAACCAAACGCCATGAAACCTTTCACGCATGTCAAACATGCCTAATTAAATTTTTGGGAACTAACAGAATGCATAACGAAATCATGGTTCACAAAAAATATGAAAAAATGACTCTTTAGTCACTTAGGCTTGAAAAAACGTAGTTTTGGGGGTTTTGACAAGTGAATCGGTAAACTGCTTATCCAAATGCCACAAAACCTTACACATAAGTCAAACATGCCTAAATAAACTTGCGGGAACTAACGGAATGCATAACAGATTCACTGTTTCACAAAAAAATGTGAAAAAATGACTCTTTAGTCACTTAGGCTCGAAAAAGCTTACTTATTGAGGTTTTGAGTAGTGAATCGGTAAACCGCTTAAACAAATGCCATGAAACCTTACACGCAAGTCAAACATTCCTAAATAAACTTGTGGGAACTAACGGAATGCATAACGGATTCACAGTTCACAAAAAATGCAATAAAATGGCTCTTCAGTCACTTTGGCTTGAAAAAGCTTAGTTATTGAGGTTTTGAGTAGTGAATCGGTAAACTGCTTAACCAAATGCCACAAAACCTTACACGTAAGTCAAACATGCCTAAATAAACTTGTGGGAACTAATGGTATGCATAACGGATTCACGGTTCACAAAAAATACTAAAAAATGGCTCTTTAGTCACTTAGGCTTGAAAAAATGTAGTTTTTGGGGTTTTGAGTAGTGAATCGGTAAACTGCTTAACCAAATGCCTCAAAATCTTACTCTCACCTCAAACATAACTAAATAAACTTTTGGGAACTAACGGAATGCATAACGGATTCACGGTTGACAAAAAATGCGAAAAAATGACTCTTTAGTCACTTAGGCTTGAAAAAGCTTAGTTATTAAGGTTTTGAGTAGTGAATCGGTAAACCGCTTAACCAAATGCCACAAAATCTTATTCTCACCTCAAACATAACTAAATAAACTTGTGGGAACTAACGGAATGCATAACGGATTCACGGTTCACAAAAAATACGAAAAAATGACTCTTTAGTTACTTAGGCTTGAAAAAATGTAGTTTTGGGGCTTTTGACTAGTGAATCGGTAAACTACTTATCCAAATGCCACAAAACCTTACACATAAGTCAAACATGCCTAAATAAACTTGTGGGATCTAACGGAATGCATAACGGATTCACAGTTATCAAAAAATACGAAAAAATGACTCTTTAGTCACTTAGGCTTGAAAAAACGAGTTTTGGGGGTTTTGACTAGAGAATCGGTAAACCGCTTATTCAAACGCCACAAAACCTTTAAGGCAAAAATGCCTAAATAAACTTGCGGGGACTAACGGAATGCATAACGTATTCACGGTTCACAAAAAATGCGAAAAAATGACTCTTTAGTCACTTAGGCTTGAAAAAGCTTAGTTTGAGGTTTTAAGTAGTGAATTGGTAAACAAGTTAACCGAACGCCACAGAATCTTACTCTCACCTCAAACACACCTAAATAAACTTGCAGAAACTAACGGAATGCATAACGGATTCACGGTTCACAAAAAATGCGTTCAAATGATTCTTTAATCACTTAGGCTAGAAAAAACATAGTTTTGGGGGTTTTGAGTAGTGAATCGGTAAACCGCTTAACCAAACACCACGAAATCTTACTCACACTTCAAATATACCTAAATAAATTTGTGGAAACTAACGGAATGCATAACGATTCACGGTTCACAAAAAATGCGAAAAAATGACTCTTTAGTCACTTAGGCTTGAAAAAGCTTAGTTATTGAGGTTTTGCGCAGTGAATCGGTAAACCGCTTAACCAAATGCCACGAAATCTTACTCTTACCTCAAACATACCTAAATAAACTTGCGGGAACTAACGGAATGCATAACGGATTGACGGTTCACAAAAAATGCGAAAAAATGACTCTTTACTTACTTAGGCTTGAAAAAATGTAGTTTTGGGGGTTTTGACTAGTGAATCGGTAAACTACTTATCCAAATGCCACAAAACCTTACACATAAGTCAAACATGCCTAAATAAACTTGCGGGATCTAACGGAATGCATAACGGATTCACAGTTATCAAAAAATACGAAAAAATGACTCTTTAGTCACTTAGGCTTGAAAAAACGAGTTTTGGGGGTTTTGACTAGAGAATCGGTAAACCGCTTATTCAAACGCCACAAACCTTTAAGGCAAAAATGCCTAAATAAACTTGCGGGGACTAACGGAATGCATAACGTATTCACGGTTCACAAAAAATGCGAAAAAATGACTCTTTAGTCACTTAGGCTTGAAAAAGCTTAGTTTGAGGTTTTAAGTAGTGAATTGGTAAACCACTTAACCGAACGCCACAGAATCTTACTCTCACCTCAAACACACCTAAATAAACTTGCAGAAACTAACGGAATGCATAACGGATTCACGGTTCACAAAAAATGCGTTCAAATGATTCTTTAATCACTTAGGCTAGAAAAAACATAGTTTTGGAGGTTTTGAGTAGTGAATCGGTAAACCGCTTAACCAAACACCACGAAATCTTACTCACACTTCAAATATACCTAAATAAATTTGTGGAAACTAACGGAATGCATAACGATTCACGGTTCACAAAAAATGCGAAAAAATGACTCTTTAGTCACTTAGGCTTGAAAAAGCTTAGTTATTGAGGTTTTGCGCAGTGAATCGGTAAACCGCTTAACCAAATGCCACGAAATCTTACTCTTACCTCAAACATACCTAAATAAACTTGCGGGAACTAACGGAATGCATAATGATTGACGGTTCACAAAAAATGCGAAAAAATGACTCTTTAGTCACTAAGGCTTGAAAAAGCTTAGTTATTGAGGTTTTGAGTAGTGAATCAGAAAACCGCTTAACCAAACGCCATGAAACCTTTCACGCATGTCAAACATGCCTAATTAAATTTTTGGGAACTAACAGAATGCATAACGAAATCATGGTTCACAAAAAATATGAAAAAATGACTCTTTAGTCACTTAGGCTTGAAAAAACGTAGTTTTGGGGGTTTTGACAAGTGAATCGGTAAACTGCTTATCCAAATGCCACAAAACCTTACACATAAGTCAAACATGCCTAAATAAACTTGCGGGAACTAACGGAATGCATAACAGATTCACTGTTTCACAAAAAAATGTGAAAAAATGACTCTTTAGTCACTTAGGCTCGAAAAAGCTTACTTATTGAGGTTTTGAGTAGTGAATCGGTAAACCGCTTAAACAAATGCCACGAAACCTTACACGCAAGTCAAACATTCCTAAATAAACTTGTGGGAACTAACGGAATGCATAACGGATTCACAGTTCACAAAAAATGCAATAAAATGGCTCTTCAGTCACTTTGACTTGAAAAAGCTTAGTTATTGAGGTTTTGAGTAGTGAATCGGTAAACTGCTTAACCAAATGCCACAAAACCTTACACGTAAGTCAAACATGCCTAAATAAACTTGTGGGAACTAATGGTATGCATAACGGATTCACGGTTCACAAAAAATACTAAAAAATGGCTCTTTAGTCACTTAGGCTTGAAAAAATGTAGTTTTGGGGGTTTTGAGTAGTGAATCGGTAAACTGCTTAACCAAATGCCTCAAAATCTTACTCTCACCTCAAACATAACTAAATAAACTTTTGGGAACAAACGGAATGCATAACGGATTCACGGTTCACAAAAAATGCGAAAAAATGACTCTTTAGTCACTTAGGCTTGAAAAAGCTTAGTTATTAAGGTTTTGAGTAGTGATTCGGTAAACCGCTTAACCAAATGCCACAAAATCTTATTCTCACCTCAAACATAACTAAATAAACTTGTGGGAACTAACGGAATGCATAACGGATTCACGGTTCACAAAAAATACGAAAAAATGACTCTTTAGTTACTTAGGCTTGAAAAAATGTAGTTTTGGGGGTTTTGACTAGTGAATCGGTAAACTACTTATCCAAATGCCACAAAACCTTACACATAAGTCAAACATGCCTAAATAAACTTGCGGGATCTAACGGAATGCATAACGGATTCACAGTTATCAAAAAATACGAAAAAAATGACTCTTTAGTCACTTAGGCTTGAAAAAACGAGTTTTGGGGGTTTTGACTAGAGAATCGGTAAACCGCTTATTCAAACGCCACAAAACCTTTAAGGCAAAAATGCCTAAATAAACTTGAGGGGACTAACGGAATGCATAACGTATTCACGGTTCACAAAAAATGCGAAAAAATGACTCTTTAGTCACTTAGGCTTGAAAAAGCTTAGTTTGAGGTTTTAAGTAGTGAATTGGTAAACCAGTTAACCGAACGCCACAGAATCTTACTCTCACCTCAAACACACCTAAATAAACTTGCAGAAACTAATGGAATGCATAACGGATTCACGGTTCACAAAAAATGCGTTCAAATGATTCTTTAGTCACTTAGGCTAGAAAAAACATAGTTTTGGGGATTTTGAGTAGTGAATCGGTAAACCGCTTAACCAAACACCACGAAATCTTACTCATACTTCAAATATACCTAAATAAATTTGTGGAAACTAACGGAATGCATAACGATTCACGGTTCACAAAAAATGCGAAAAAATGACTCTTTAGTCACTTAGGCTTGAAAAAGCTTAGTTATTGAGGTTTTGCGCAGTGAATCGGTAAACCGCTTAACCAAATGCCACGAAATCTTACTCTTACCTCAAACATACCTAAATAAACTTGCGGGAACTAACGGAATGCATAACGGATTGACGGTTCACAAAAAATGCGAAAAAATGACTCTTTAGTCACTAAGGCTTGAAAAAGCTTAGTTATTGAGGTTTTGAGTAGTGAATCAGAAAACCGCTTAACCAAACGCCATGAAACCTTTCACGCATGTCAAACATGCCTAATTAAATTTTTGGGAACTAACAGAATGCATAACGAAATCATGGTTCACAAAAAATATGAAAAAATGACTCTTTAGTCACTTAGGCTTGAAAAAACGTAGTTTTGGGGGTTTTGACAAGTGAATCGGTAAACTGCTTATCCAAATGCCACAAAACCTTACACATAAGTCAAACATGCCTAAATAAACTTGCGGGAACTAACGGAATGCATAACAGATTCACTGTTTCACAAAAAAATGTGAAAAAATGACTCTTTAGTCACTTAGGCTCGAAAAAGCTTAGTTATTGAGGTTTTGAGTAGTGAATCGGTAAACCGCCTAACCAAACGCCACGAAACATTACACACAAGTCAAACATTCCTAAATAAACTTGCAGGAACTAACGGAATGCATAACGGATTCACGGTTTACAAAAAATGCAATAAAACGACTCTTCAGTCATTAGGTTTAAAAAAGCTTAGTTATTGAGGTTTTGAGTAATGAATCGGTAAACTGCTTAACCATATGCCACAAAACCTTACACGTAAGTCAAACATGCCTAAATAAACTTTCAGCCACTAACGGAATGCAAAACGGATTCACGATTCACAAAAAACACTAAAAAACGACTCTTTAGTCACTTAGGCTTGAAAAAATGTAGTTTTGGGGGTTTTGACTAGTGAATCGGTAAACTACTTATCCAAATGCCACAAAACCTTACACATAAGTCAAACATGCCTAAATAAACTTGCGGGAACTAACGGAATTCATAACGGATTCACAGTTCTCAAAAAATACGAAAAAATGACTCTTTAGTCACTTAGGCTTGAAAGAGCTTAGTTATTGTGGTTTTGACTAGAGAATCGGTAAACCGCTTGTCCAAATGCCACGAGACCTTACACGCAAGTCAAACAGGCCTAAATAAACTTGCAGGAACTAACGGAATGCATAACGGATTCACGGTTCACAAAAAATACGAAAAAATGACTCTTTAGTCACTTAGGCTTGAAAAAACGAGTTTTTGGGGTTTTGACTAGTGAATCGGTAAACCGCTTATTCAAACGCCACAAGACCTTTAAGTCAAAAATACATAAATAAACTTGCAGGAACTAACGGAATGCATAACTGATTCACGGTTCACAAAAAATGCGAAAAAAATGACTCTTTAGTCACTTAGGCTGGAAAAAGCTTAGTTTGAGGTTTTAAGTAGCGAATCGGTAAACCGGTTAACCGTACGCCACGGAATCTTACTCTCACCTCAAACACACCTAAATAAACTTGCGGGAACTAACGGAATGCATAACGGATTCACGGTTCACAAAAAATGCGATCAAATAATTCTTTAGTCACTTAGGCTTAAAAAAACATAGTTTTGGGGGTTTTAAGTAGTGAATCGGAAAACCGCTTAACCAAACACCACAAAATCTTACTCACACCTCAAATATACCTAAATAAACTTGTGGGAACAAACGGAATGCATAACGATTCACGGTTCACAAAAAATGCGAAAAAATGACTCTTTAGTCACTTAGGCTTGAAAAAGCTTAATTATTGAGGTTTTGAATAGTGAATCGGTAAACCACCTAACCAAATGCCACGAAATCTTAATCTCACCTCAAACATACCTAAATAAACTTGCGGGAACTAACGGAATGCATAACAGATTCACGGTTCACAAAAAATGCGAAAAAATGACTCCTTAGTCACTTAGGCTTGAAAAACATAGTTATTGGGGTTTTGAGTAGTGAATCGGTAAACCGCTTAACCAACTGCCACGAAACCTTACACGCATGTCAAACATGCCTAATTAAATTTTTGGGAACTAACAGAATGCATAACGGAATCATGGTTCACAATAAATATGAAAAAATGACTCTTTGGTCACTTAGGCTTGAAAAAACGTAATTTTGGGGGTTTTGACTAGTGAATCGGTAAACCGCTTATCCAAACGCCACGAAACCTTACACATAAGTCAAACATGCCTAAATAAACTTGCGGGAACTAACGAAATGCATAACGGATTCACGGTTCACAAAAAATGTGAAAAACTGAATTTTTAGTAACTTAGGCTAGAAAAAGCTTAGTTATTGAGGTTTTGAGTAGTGAATCGGTAAACCGCTTATCCAAACGCCACAAAACCTTACACATAAGTCAAACATGCCTAAATAAACTTGCGGGAACTAACGGAATGCTTAACAGATTCACGATTCACAAAAAATGTGAAAAAATGACTCTTTAGTCACTTAGGCTCGAAAACGCTTAGTTATTGAGGTTTTGAGTAGTGAATCGGTAAACCGCTTAAACAAATGCCACAAAACCTTACACGCAAGTCAAACATTCCTAAATAAACTTGTGGGAACTAACGGAATGCATAACGGATTCACAGTTCACAAAAAATGCAATAAAATGGCTCTTCAGTCACTTAGGCTTGAAAAATCTTAGTTATTGAGGTTTTGAGTAGTGAATCGGTAAACTGCTTAACCAAATGCCACAAAACCTTACACGTAAGTCAAACATGCCTAAATAAACATGTGGGAACTAACAGAATGCATAACGGATTCACGGTTCACAAGAAATACAAAAAAATGACTCTTTAGTCACTAAGGCTTGAAAAAGCTTAGTTATTGAGGTTTTGAGTAGTGAATCAGAAAACCGCTTAACCAAACGCCATGAAACCTTTCACGCATGTCAAACATGCCTAATTAAATTTTTGGGAACTAACAGAATGCATAACGAAATCATGGTTCACAAAAAATATGAAAAAATGACTCTTTAGTCACTTAGGCTTGAAAAAACGTAGTTTTGGGGGTTTTGACAAGTGAATCGGTAAACTGCTTATCCAAATGCCACAAAACCTTACACATAAGTCAAACATGCCTAAATAAACTTGCGGGAACTAACGGAATGCATAACAGATTCACTGTTTCACAAAAAAATGTGAAAAAATGACTCTTTAGTCACTTAGGCTCGAAAAAGCTTAGTTATTGAGGTTTTGAGTAGTGAATCGGTAAACCGCCTAACCAAACGCCACGAAACATTACACACAAGTCAAACATTCCTAAATAAACTTGCAGGAACTAACGGAATGCATAACGGATTCACGGTTTACAAAAAATGCAATTAAAACGACTCTTCAGTCATTAGGTTTAAAAAAGCTTAGTTATTGAGGTTTTGAGTAATGAATCGGTAAACTGCTTAACCATATGCCACAAAACCTTACACGTAAGTCAAACATGCCTAAATAAACTTTCAGCCACTAACGGAATGCAAAACGGATTCACGATTCACAAAAAACACTAAAAAACGACTCTTTAGTCACTTAGGCTTGAAAAAATGTAGTTTTGGGGGTTTTGACTAGTGAATCGGTAAACTACTTATCCAAATGCCACAAAACCTTACACATAAGTCAAACATGCCTAAATAAACTTGCGGGAACTAACGGAATTCATAACGGATTCACAGTTCTCAAAAAATACGAAAAAATGACTCTTTAGTCACTTAGGCTTGAAAAAGCTTAGTTATTGTGGTTTTGACTAGTGAATCGGTAAACCGCTTGTCCAAATGCCACGAGACCTTACACGCAAGTCAAACAGGCCTAAATAAACTTGCAGGAACTAACGGAATGCATAACGGATTCACGGTTCACAAAAAATACGAAAAAATGACTCTTTAGTCACTTAGGCTGGAAAAAGCTTAGTTTGAGGTTTTAAGTAGCGAATCGGTAAACCGGTTAACCGTACGCCACGGAATCTTACTCTCACCTCAAACACACCTAAATAAACTTGCGGGAACTAACAGAATGCATAACGGATTCACGGTTCACAAAAAATGCGATCAAATAATTCATTAGTCACTTAGGCTTAAAAAAACATAGTTTTGGGGGTTTTAAGTAGTGAATCGGAAAACCGCTTAACCAAACACCACAAAATCTTACTCACACCTCAAATATACCTAAATAAACTTGTGGAAACAAACGGAATGCATAACGATTCACGGTTCACAAAAAATGCGAAAAAATGACTCTTTAGTCACTTAGGCTTGAAAAAGCTTAGTTATTGAGGTTTTGAATAGTGAATCGGTAAACCACCTAACCAAATGCCACGAAATCTTAATCTCACCTCAAACATACCTAAATAAACTTGCGGGAACTAACGGAATGCATAACAGATTCACGGTTCACAAAAAATGCGAAAAAATGACTCCTTAGTCACTTAGGCTTGAAAAACATAGTTATTGGGGTTTTGAGTAGTGAATCGGTAAACCGCTTAACCAAATGCCACGAAACCTTACACGCATGTCAAACATGCCTAATTAAATTTTTGGGAACTAACAGAATGCATAACGGAATCATGGTTCACAATAAATATGAAAAAATGACTCTTTGGTCACTTAGGCTTGAAAAAACGTAATTTTGGGGGTTTTGACTAGTGAATCGGTAAACCGCTTATCCAAACGCCACGAAACCTTACACATAAGTCAAACATGCCTAAATAAACTTGCGGGAACTAACGAAATGCATAACGGATTCACGGTTCACAAAAAATGTGAAAAACTGAATTTTTAGTAACTTAGGCTAGAAAAAGCTTAGTTATTGAGGTTTTGAGTAGTGAATCGGTAAACCGCTTAAACAAATGCCACAAAACCTTACACGCAAGTCAAACATTCCTAAATAAACTTGTGGGAACTAACGGAATGCATAACGGATTCACAGTTCACAAAAAATGCAATAAAATGGCTCTTCAGTCACTTAGGCTTGAAAAAGCTTAGTTATTGAGGTTTTGAGTAGTGAATCGGTAAACTGCTTAACCAAATGCCACAAAACCTTACACGTAAGTCAAACATGCCTAAATAAACATGTGGGAACTAACGGAATGCATAACGGATTCACGGTTCACAAGAAATACGAAAAAATGACTCTTTAGTCACTAAGGCTTGAAAAAGCTTAGTTATTGAGGTTTTGAGTAGTGAATCAGAAAACCGCTTAACCAAACGCCATGAAACCTTTCACGCATGTCAAACATGCCTAATTAAATTTTTGGGAACTAACAGAATGCATAACGAAATCATGGTTCACAAAAAATATGAAAAAATGACTCTTTAGTCACTTAGGCTTGAAAAAACGTAGTTTTGGGGGTTTTGACAAGTGAATCGGTAAACTGCTTATCCAAATGCCACAAAACCTTACACATAAGTCAAACATGCCTAAATAAACTTGCGGGAACTAACGGAATGCATAACAGATTCACTGTTTCACAAAAAAATGTGAAAAAATGACTCTTTAGTCACTTAGGCTCGAAAACGCTTAGTTATTGAGGTTTTGAGTAGTGAATCGGTAAACCGCTTAAACAAATGCCACAAAACCTTACACGCAAGTCAAACATTCCTAAATAAACTTGTGGGAACTAACGGAATGCATAACGGATTCACAGTTCACAAAAAATGCAATAAAATGGCTCTTCAGTCACTTAGGCTTGAAAAAGCTTAGTTATTGAGGTTTTGAGTAATGAATCGGTAAACTGCTTAACCATATGCCACAAAACCTTACACGTAAGTCAAACATGCCTAAATAAACTTTCAGCAACTCCCAACTCACAAAGGGTGAATTAGTGGCTAAACATTTAAACACACTTTTCATACATAAAAGTTCAGATACAACATTTATTAATTACAAGTTCCCACTTCCATTACCCCATTTACTACATAATTTACATGTCTTTAAATCCCAAAACACACAACCACTAGCTATAAAAATTATACATTAACACTTAGCTCGATCTTCTTCATCCCTCTTCCCCTCACTATTCCTTCTTTTTACCTGAAATGGTCATGCAATAACCATTATAACCTATGCTTAGCGAATGACTATAATCATCATCACGAATGTATGAATACTAGCTCATGTAATAGCAAGTTAACCCATATTCATAGACTCCAAAGCACTTTGCTCCAATTCACAACCACATGCCCATGCATGCCATGTGCTCAACCCATGCCTTTAGCATGTTGAAATGACCTATAGTCATATTAACATCCTGGAAATAGAGGGTTTCTACTCTATCCTTTAATTTGCGAGTATATCGATCCCTTGATGGACTCGGAACAAGAACTCCTTCAACCCACAGAATTAATCACATATTCACATAAGCATGCTTGATTCCTATCAATCGACATGTCTAACAAAATTGCTTTATAATCAACTCAATACATATTCTAGCAACTTAGATTTTGAACATGTATTTAGCATTCAACGAGGGATTAAGGTCACTCACCTTCAAGTAGTTGTAGACACCCCATATTATTGGCTAATAGATTTAGGAGTCCTCTAGCATTTTAGTCCTCAATGATTAAAAAGATGCACCGAAAAACTCTTGGAAATCACCTCCATCTCTCAAAAGGCTCAAGAATCGATGCAAATGATCAAAATGCCCCTGAAAGCCCAAACTCTCCCAAATTTGGACCAAAAGTTTGGAAAACACACTATGTTGTACGAAAAGTAAAAAGTGAGTTTTAAAACAAAATTAGATGAAAACGTCAGCTCCCAGAAGTCATGGAAGTTCCTAGAAAGTCTCTGTTGACCAGTTTGACCAGGGTTTGACAAAAATCATTCAAATTCGCCTGAAAGTTCTGAGATCATTCTAGATCATTTAAAAAAGTACTAAAACAAGTTTTAAAAGATAATCAGACGAA